>JAIOJX010000004.1:151461622-152061622 GCA_022376925.1 Tragulus kanchil
ACGGTGAGAAGCCCACGCACCACAGCAAAGAGTAGCCCCGACTGACCACAACTGGAAAAAAGCAAAGACCCAGTGCACGCCAAAATAAATATGGGGGGAGGAGAGAGTGTGGTTTTAAGGTCAACAAAACGCAGTGGTGAGAGCCTGGACACTAAAATCTACAATCAAATTGAGATCTGCATGACTGTGAAACCCAGGCTCCTTGCACTTGAGGGGGAATTTCTGGACAAGAAGCGGGACGCGCTCTGGACTGGGGCACTAGGGCTTGAGAAGACAAGGTGTCCCTGTGTCAGCAAAGGCATGAATGAGAGGGCTTGCTTGTGGAGTATGGGCTCAGTGAAGAGGTAAGCCGAGGTTCAGATCACCTGGCTACAAATAAATGTGACTTCTGGAGAGAGATGACCAGGACTTTAGAAGGTGGCTTGGGATTATTTCAATTTAGGGGTCCTGAGTCACTGGCATCGTTCGAAGCCTTTGGGTGGGCGTTCCATGTTGAGAGCTGTGTCTTAGATGAGATGTGTACACGTGGGTCGGAAAAGAAGGGGTGACTGCAGTTCAGACAGGCAGCAAGCGATGATGCTGGGCCAGAGAAGTGATTCTGATGAAGAACAAGGGGGCTGGGCGTGGGAGTATTTGGGAAGAAGGGCTCTCAGCAGTCACTGACAAATGCGAGATGGATGGGAAGTCTAGGTAATTTATCATCCAAACCCAGACAACATTGAGAAAGACAGCAGAGTGCTATTAATAACCATGCCAGACAGCAAGCATAAGCCAGGGCCGTGGTGGGCAAACCCGACATATGGTTACTCCAGAGAGAGAAGGGGAGGAGAGACCAGACTCAAAACTCACCCGTGTTTCTCACCTTGGGGCCCACAGATGACTGTGGCTGACAAGGCAGTCGTAAAAGCTCCCTCTTGTGCTGGGATGGGGGTTCTCTGTGTGACCTCCCTCTTTTCTCTCCAACAGGGCTTGTAGGGAACCAGCCCCTTTCTAATGAGTTAGCCCCCAGCCTCTTCCAGGGTCTCTGCCAGGCTCGGTATGATCCATCGCCCCAGATACTTTTCTGAAACACCCATCAGGCCACTTGACTCTCCTGCTGAAAGCTCACCTAAGGCCCCAGAACACAGACTTCCTAGCTGTTCATCAGAGAAGACGGATTTCTGCTCTTGCCCACCAGAATCCTAAGAGGCCTCCATGGAGTTCAGTCACACTGCCCCCCTGAATGGTCTCAACACCACACGCCTCTCATGGCCGTGTCCTCGGGACCGATTCCACTGTGGGAACGGTGGCAGAACACACCTTCCAGGCCGGGGGGCGGGGACTCCAACTGCCTGGGTCCAACTTGAGGGTCAGTTAGCAGTCGTGTCCTCTTGGTGAACTCCTTCAACAGAAGGGTGGCCAGTCCACGGACGTGAGTGTAACTGCGGGGCTGGTGGGAAGGGACTGGAAGTTAATGCTGATTATGCATGTGATGTGTTTGCCTGTGGGTGGATAAATACTACCTTTTCAGGACACTACCTACTCTTGTAGTGTGACCTGAGTCACTGGCATCGTTCAAGCCTTTGGGTGGGCGTTCCATGTTGAGAGCTGTGTCTTAGATGAGATGTGTACACGTGGGTCGGAAAAGAAGGGTGACTGCAGTTCAGACAGGCAGCAAGCGATGATGCTGGGCCAGAGAAGTGATTCTGATGAAGAACAAGGGGGCTGGGCGTGGGAGTATTTGGGAAGAAGGGCTCTCAGCAGTCACTGACAAATGCGAGATGGATGGGAAGTCTAGGTAATTTATCATCCAAACCCAGACAACATTGAGAAAGACAGCAGAGTGCTATTAATAACCATGCCAGACAGCAAGCATAAGCCAGGGCCGTGGTGGGCAAACCCGACATATGGTTACTCCAGAGAGAGAAGGGGAGGAGAGACCAGACTCAAAACTCACCCGTGTTTCTCACCTTGGGGCCCACAGATGACTGTGGCTGACAAGGCAGTCGTAAAAGCTCCCTCTTGTGCTGGGATGGGGGTTCTCTGTGTGACCTCCCTCTTTTCTCTCCAACAGGGCTTGTAGGGAACCAGCCCCTTTCTAATGAGTTAGCCCCCAGCCTCTTCCAGGGTCTCTGCCAGGCTCGGTATGATCCATCGCCCCAGATACTTTTCTGAAACACCCATCAGGCCACTTGACTCTCCTGCTGAAAGCTCACCTAAGGCCCCAGAACACAGACTTCCTAGCTGTTCATCAGAGAAGACGGATTTCTGCTCTTGCCCACCAGAATCCTAAGAGGCCTCCATGGAGTTCAGTCACACTGCCCCCCTGAATGGTCTCAACACCACACGCCTCTCATGGCCGTGTCCTCGGGACCGATTCCACTGTGGGAACGGTGGCAGAACACACCTTCCAGGCCGGGGGGCGGGGACTCCAACTGCCTGGGTCCAACTTGAGGGTCAGTTAGCAGTCGTGTCCTCTTGGTGAACTCCTTCAACAGAAGGGTGGCCAGTCCACGGACGTGAGTGTAACTGCGGGGCTGGTGGGAAGGGACTGGAAGTTAATGCTGATTATGCATGTGATGTGTTTGCCTGTGGGTGGATAAATACTACCTTTTCAGGACACTACCTACTCTTGTAGTGTGACCTCAGGTCCCTTCAATTAACCTTCCTGAAGACCTGAAAAAGCTCTCTGGTGTATTATTAGGGAATGATATCTACCACCAAGCTTGATGTGGTTGGCTACCATCCTAGCGTTCATTTCTGGCAAGCATCTCCCTTACAGAATGCTTGTCAAACTATTCTGGTTTGGAAATTCCAATTCTTTTTTTTCATTTTTACTGGTGGCAGAATAGTCTGAATTGGATTATGAGGCCCCCATTCAGGGTACCTCACCTCAGTCACTGAACTCCCTTCATTGGCCGTGAGTCTGTTCCAAGCTGTGGCTAAGGAGGTATCCGCCAGCCCCCTCCACAAGGGCGGGGTCCATAGCATCTCCTGCTCAATCTGCCCTCGCGCGGAGCCCCAGTCTCTGGGAACTCACGTCCCCGAAGCTCAGGGAGGGCCCTGTTAGGGCTGCTCTTGGCCCTCGTCTCAGACCTTCCCAAGTGACGTGGGGTAGAGGGACTAAGGCACTCAGCTCGTAGCCCCACTGATGAGCTTCCCTCCACCCTGTGGAAATTCCCGTTCTTAAAAGCAGGACAATCAATCCTGAACAGAAACAGCCAGTTCCTTCTGTGAGCTGGGCCTTGGACATAAGGTGTAATCTTCCTTTCCATGTTGCTGCTGTCAGAGTGTGATGTTCCTGTTCCTCTCTGGCTAGTGTGAGCTATTAGGCTCTCTTCTTGCTGTTGTTGTTTAGTTGTGAAGTCATGTCAACTCTTTGTGACCCCCATGGACTGCAGCATGACAGGCTTTCTTGTCCTTCACTATCTCCCGGAGTTTGCTCAGATTCATGCCCATTGAGCCGGTGATGCTATCTAACCATCTCCCCCTTCCCCTTTTGCCTTCAGTCTTTCCCAGTCTCAGGATCTTTCCAATGAGATGGCTCTTAGTATCAAGTGACTGAAGGATTGGAGCTTAACAAAATTAAGAAAACTTAACAAAGTTCCCCTGGTGGCTCAGACAGTGAACAATCTGCCTGCAATGCAGGAAACCCTGGTTCAATCCCTGGGTTGGGAAGATCCCCAGGAGAAGGAAAAGGCTACCCACTCCAGTATTCTTGCCTGGAGAATTCCATGGCTTGTCTATGGGTCGCAAAGGGTTGGACAAGACTGAGAGACTTTAACTTCACTTTAGGAGTCTAACATGAAACATTTTAGGGAAAAAAATAAATTCTGAGGCATTTTCCTCTCATTCTAAGGCTTAGCTTCAGGTTGTCTATGTGATCTCCTAGAATAGGAATTAATTATTCATTGTTCTTCTTTCCTATTACATGCTTTCTAGCTACTTTTGGAAGAGAAAGGCAAGTGACCTCTTTTAAGAGTTCCTGTGTGTATTTCGGCTTTGTTTGCCTGAGTGATTATTTTCTAAAATGTCGCTTAGATTCAGTGGCTGACAGCTGTTTTCTCTCTTCCCTGCCCTCCACTCCTGACACATCCCAGTCTCCTTATTTTCAAATCACCTACCTCATTAGTGTTAATCATTCTGTTCCCAGTACACAGTGATGCAAAATCCAGAAGAGAATCTTAAATAATAAGGTTATTTTCAGGAGCTCTAAATATGACATGTCGTTGAAAGAAGGGGACAAGGTTTAAGCATCATTAGCATTATTTTGATGTAGTCTCACCACTGAATGCATTATTCACACATCACAAACTTAATTAGACAAAGAACAAACACCCAGTAGCTCCCAGTTATGTGTCTTGTGCCCAGTCGCCTCACCCATGTCTGACTCTTTGCAACCCCATGGACTGTAGCCCACCAGGCTCCTCTGTCCATGGGACTCTCCAGGCAAGAAAACTGGAGTGGGTTGCCCTCCCCTCCTCCAGGGGATCATCCTGATCCAGGGATTGAACCCATGTCTCCTGCATTGCAGGCGGATTCTTTACCACTGAGCCACTAGGGAAGTCCCAGCTGTGTGTCTAGGCCAGCACCTATTCCTGTGTCATCATTTGCTGGTTATCATCAGAGGTCAGAGGTGAAAGAGACAAATAAGAGCACTTAATCCAGCTCTTCATGCAAAACAGTATGTGTAGCATTTTATTGAGAGAAGGAAACAGTTTCACAGAGCTGTGAGTAGGGAGCTTTATCAATTAGTGGAAGTAAGTGCTGTATGTATCTTGGTTATTGCAGTTTTTGCGACTTCAACATATCTTGATGACAATACATAGAATTCCAGGGAGAAGAGGAATGTGTGATATCTTACAGACATCTTTCTGGAAGCCTATCACCTGGTTTGGAAATGGGGCATCAGGTTTCTCCATTCCTCCCTCCAGTTGTGGAGTCTAGGGCAACCCTTGGGCTGTTTCCCACGGTAAGTGAAAGCCAGATGACACAATAAAGCATCGTTTATCTTTCAAAATCTCCTGCACCAGGGCCAAGAGAGGGGCAACACCCAGGGAGAAGTTGTTGTTGTTGTTGTTGTTGTTTAGTCGCTCAGTCCTGTTCGACTCTTTGGGGACCCCATGGCCTAGTAGCCCACAAGGCTGCTCCATTTGAGGGATTCTCCGGGCAAGAATACTGGAGCAGGTTGCCACTCCCTCCTCCAGGGGATCATCCTGATCCAGGGATTGAACCCATGTCTCCTGCATTGCAGGCGGATTCTTTACCACTGAGCCACTAGGGAAGTCCCAGCTGTGTGTCTAGGCCAGCACCTATTCCTGTGTCATCATTTGCTGGTTATCATCAGAGGTCAGAGGTGAAAGAGACAAATAAGAGCACTTAATCCAGCTCTTCATGCAAAACAGTATGTGTAGCATTTTATTGAGAGAAGGAAACAGTTTCACAGAGCTGTGAGTAGGGAGCTTTATCAATTAGTGGAAGTAAGTGCTGTATGTATCTTGGTTATTGCAGTTTTTGCGACTTCAACATATCTTGATGACAATACATAGAATTCCAGGGAGAAGAGGAATGTGTGATATCTTACAGACATCTTTCTGGAAGCCTATCACCTGGTTTGGAAATGGGGCATCAGGTTTCTCCATTCCTCCCTCCAGTTGTGGAGTCTAGGGCAACCCTTGGGCTGTTTCCCACGGTAAGTGAAAGCCAGATGACACAATAAAGCATCGTTTATCTTTCAAAATCTCCTGCACCAGGGCCAAGAGAGGGGCAACACCCAGGGAGAAGTTGTTGTTGTTGTTGTTGTTGTTTAGTCGCTCAGTCCTGTTCGACTCTTTGGGGACCCCATGGCCTAGTAGCCCACAAGGCTGCTCCATTTGAGGGATTCTCCGGGCAAGACTACTGGAGCAGGTTGCCACTTCTTCCTTCAAGGGATCTTCCCAACCCAGGGATCCAACCTGTGTCTCCTGTATTGGCAGGTGGATTCTTTACCACTGAATTACCAGGAAGCCCCAGGGAAAGATGGCCTTTCTTTTGTGGAAAAAACACTGGAATTGTTTCCACACTGCTTTTTCAAGCCCCCCTGGCTACTCGTATTGGGTTGTCACGAATCTTTTCACAGACAAGTCAGAGACTCGAGACTGTGTGGCCGGCAGGTCAAAAACCAAAGCCCCTTGTCCTAGTGGGTCAGTAGAGGCCTTGGTGATCTGCTGCAGAGATGCATAAGGAACCATGACTTCCCCTTGCAAGTCCTCAGGTTTGCTTGTGTTGCTCGCCAGACAGCAGGGCTGCTGCCTCTTCCCAGCCCCTCCTTTTCTGCCCTCTATTCCAAAAAGCTCCCCGAAACCTGACTCTTTCACTCCATCCCTAAGTTTGGACCCACCACAGAGTAAGCACTCTTAGCCTCAAGTGATTCTTTCTGTCCCAGCAGTGATTACAATTATCATAGGCCCTTCCTTCGACTGTGAGCTTCCTGTGGGTGGAAAACCATATCCACAGAGTTGAGCAAGGTGGTGGGCACATCACAGGTGCTCAATAAACCTTTGAGTGAACTAGGCACATACTCTTTGGAGGTATAACGTATATGCAAGAAAGTGCATGTCTCTGCTTTATACTGATGAGTGAATTTCTTCATCTGTGTACACTGAGGTGTAAGCATATACATAAATGACCCCCAGATGAACACTCTAGGACACTCTCCAGAGCCTCCCAGGAAACAACAGGATTTACCTGCTCTGAGAATGAGCTCCATCCATCCTGTGAAAGAAGGCTGGCAGCCGGTAGCCAGCTCCAAGAGGCTATGAGATGCTCATCAAGGTAGAACTCTGGATACAGAAGGGACATTTTATTCTAGAGATAAGTGACAACGGGGATGAAGGAACAGACGTGTAAAAAATGCAAATAGTGAAGAGTGGACACAAGCGTCTCCTATTCTTCCCTCTCCCACACTCACCCAGAAGCACCAGGTCCAATGGGAAAAGGATCCCCCCCAACTCCGGGCAAGACTACTGGAGCAGGTTGCCACTTCTTCCTTCAAGGGATCTTCCCAACCCAGGGATCCAACCTGTGTCTCCTGTATTGGCAGGTGGATTCTTTACCACTGAATTACCAGGAAGCCCCAGGGAAAGATGGCCTTTCTTTTGTGGAAAAAACACTGGAATTGTTTCCACACTGCTTTTTCAAGCCCCCCTGGCTACTCGTATTGGGTTGTCACGAATCTTTTCACAGACAAGTCAGAGACTCGAGACTGTGTGGCCGGCAGGTCAAAAACCAAAGCCCCTTGTCCTAGTGGGTCAGTAGAGGCCTTGGTGATCTGCTGCAGAGATGCATAAGGAACCATGACTTCCCCTTGCAAGTCCTCAGGTTTGCTTGTGTTGCTCGCCAGACAGCAGGGCTGCTGCCTCTTCCCAGCCCCTCCTTTTCTGCCCTCTATTCCAAAAAGCTCCCCGAAACCTGACTCTTTCACTCCATCCCTAAGTTTGGACCCACCACAGAGTAAGCACTCTTAGCCTCAAGTGATTCTTTCTGTCCCAGCAGTGATTACAATTATCATAGGCCCTTCCTTCGACTGTGAGCTTCCTGTGGGTGGAAAACCATATCCACAGAGTTGAGCAAGGTGGTGGGCACATCACAGGTGCTCAATAAACCTTTGAGTGAACTAGGCACATACTCTTTGGAGGTATAACGTATATGCAAGAAAGTGCATGTCTCTGCTTTATACTGATGAGTGAATTTCTTCATCTGTGTACACTGAGGTGTAAGCATATACATAAATGACCCCCAGATGAACACTCTAGGACACTCTCCAGAGCCTCCCAGGAAACAACAGGATTTACCTGCTCTGAGAATGAGCTCCATCCATCCTGTGAAAGAAGGCTGGCAGCCGGTAGCCAGCTCCAAGAGGCTATGAGATGCTCATCAAGGTAGAACTCTGGATACAGAAGGGACATTTTATTCTAGAGATAAGTGACAACGGGGATGAAGGAACAGACGTGTAAAAAATGCAAATAGTGAAGAGTGGACACAAGCGTCTCCTATTCTTCCCTCTCCCACACTCACCCAGAAGCACCAGGGCCAATGAAGTCCGGTCTGAGAGGTCCCAGGACTCCCAGCCACCCCCCCATAGCACCTGACCCCTGTCCTGACGCCTGTTGTGACCAGAGTGACGCTGGCCAGACCTGTGTAACACACCCAAGAGGTCCTGCTTCTCCGCTCCCGGCTCACCTGTGCTCTCCCAGGGACCAGCGTGCATTTTGGAGGCAGGTGACTTTGCCCACAAGCCGGAGAGAGGAAGCCCCCTCCCCCATCGTTGCGTCCCGGCTGTTCCGGACTTGTAAAAATAGAGGACCAGATGCTTCCAAATGGACCCCAAATGTCTTTTTTTCCTCCCCTTTCCTTTCTCAATCCAACCTTTAAATCATCACGTTTTCCCAGAGTACTAAAGATTTCTACTGTGGGGGTGCAATCGGTCCCTGCAAGGGTCCTCGGTGGGGTGGGGGTGGGTCGCTGGGGGCTGAAACGCGCTGCCGGGGGCAGGGGCGCCGGGTCACGCCCGGTAAAGCTTCAAGATGGGCGATCGGTGGCCCTGCTCTCCTCTAGATAAGCGGCCGCGCGGCGGTCCTCGGCTGCGCCGCCCCCCGCAGCTGGCAGGGAAGAGGGCCGCGTCCGGGCCGGGGGAGCGCGGCCCCGCTCCCCGGGGACGCCGCCCGCTCGCACCCTGGCGCGGGTGGGGGAGCCCGTCGGGCCCCCGGGCGCGCCCCGCCCCGCCCCGCCCCGCGCGAGCGTGGCCGCACCCACTCTCCCCGCGAGGCGCCCCGCCGCGGCCGCGGCCGACGTCACCAGGCACCAGCCGCCTGCGCCCCGCGGCGCGCGCCCCACGCCGGGACCCGCCGCCCGCTCGGCGCGACCCCCAGGCGCGCCCCCGCGCGTGCCCGCGCCCGTCCCCGCCCGCCCGCGCCGCCGAAGATGGCGAGCCCCGCGCCCCGGAGCTCGCCGAGCCGGGACGCCCGGCGCCCGCCGCCGCCGCCCCGCCGGCCCCGCCGCCGCCGCCGCCGCCCCGGGCTCCCCACCGGGAGCCGGAGGGGGCCGCGCCCCAGGAAGCGGCGGCGGCGGCGGCGGCGGGCCCGCAGGTGGAGGAGGCCGCCGGCGCGGTGGCGGCCGCGGTGACCTGGCTGCTGGGGGAGCCCGTGCTGTGGCTGGGCGGCCGCGCCGACGAGCTCCTGAGCTGGAAGAGGCCGCTGCGCAGCCTGCTCGCCTTCGTCGGGGCCAACCTGCTGTTCTGGTGAGAGCGCGGGTTGGGGGGGCTCCGGGGGGCCGGCGGGTGACCTTGGGGGCGCCCAGGGGCGGACGGAGGGCGCGCCCGGGGCCCCGTGGGGGCGGGGTGCACGGCGGAGCGCGCGGAGGGAGGTGTCCGCCGCGGCCCACGGCCACGGCCACCTTTCCCGAGCAGGTGGACACACAGTCCAACTTTCCGCACACGCACTTTGCTGCGCGCAGCTGGCATCCTCGTCTGCGTAGTCAGCCTCCCGGGCGAGACGGTGTGCGGACCCCGCGCTCACCTGGACCGACAGGTGTGCCCGAGCGCGCCTGGCCTTTGCTTTCTGAAACGTGCCTGCTCGCCCAGAGCCTCCCGGACCGCATCTACTTGAACGTGTATTCGTTGTGGCCGTCCGAGAGGGCGTATCTGGACCAGCGTAGGGCCATGCTCAAGACTTTACCGTCGCCATCAGCTGCCTGAGATGGGCACTGGATGGTTTCTTTTTCCATCTCCTGGAGGATTGATTGTACTGTCTTTACCATCTGAGGAGAAAACAGGAGGCAAACAGGTGGATTATGTACATCCACCCCCGCCCCCACCCCGCCCCAGGTGTGCCTAAGTCGTCTTTAACTGAAGAATAAAGAGAATACACAGAAACGTTCTCTGAAAAATGCCCCTGATCAACAGGTTTGTCTCTTGAAAAAGCGCCCTTCGCCTTAAAGAAGTGTCTGGCTCCTGGGTGGAAGGCTGTGCCCTGTCGTCTGTTACCAGTCTGATGCAGGTGGAGAAAAGCCTTTTTTGTTTGCACCTGTATCCTCATAACAAGCTTGACCTACACGGTGCAGAATAAGTAGGGCGAAAGTGACGGATCCCTTGTTACAGGACATGCGTTTCTTAACCTTCAAATCAGGAAATAGACAAAACATCCACCACTTTCTGCCACTTTCTCGCTCAGCTCCTTTAACCTGAAGGTTTTTCTGCAGATCAGTGCTAGACTGGTTTTGTCTTGAAACAGACTGTTTCTTATCAGAGCCCCCCAGTGTAAATTAACCTTACCTTGGGTCTCTTAGCTGTCATTGTTTCTAGAGTTTATTCTGTGTTTCTCTAACCTGTGAGGAAGTTATAGTGAGCACTCAAACCAGGAGGCTTTAGTGGATGATGCTAAATTGGGCAACAATAAGCATAGGGCGTGGGTCTCCCTTATTTTACCAATGAGGGCCGTGTTTCTAAAGTTCGTTTTTTCATTTAAAATTTTATGTATTAAAAAATTATCTAATATGCTCTGAGTTCAGAAGTTGAAAGATGAAAAAGCTTAAACATTCTGCAGGTCTCTTCCCCCTGCCTGTCTCTGGCTACCCACTTTCCCGTCAGAAGCAACCAGTGTTACCAGTTTCCTGTTGTCTCTTTCCAGGTAGTGCTTGTTTCAACAAATACAAACTATTTTGTGCAAAATGTGGAAGATTATCTGAACTATGTTTCTCCTTAGTGTACTTTGGTGATCACTTCCTTGTGATCAGCTACACAGAATCCCACCGTGTGAATGTCACAGATTAACCTGTCTCCTACTGATGGACTAAGATTGTTTCCAAACTTTGGCTATGAGTGATATAGCTCATGGTCTGAACATGCACTATTTTGCATGTAAGCAAGTATTGATGTAGGAGAAAGCCCCAGACGTGGAACTGTTGGGTCAGAAGGGATATGCCCTTGTCATTTTGGCGGCGGTCACTGTATTATTGCCATTCCTTGGAGTGCTCCCAACCTAGACTCCTACCCGCAATGCCCGTGACTGCCTCTTTCTTTATAAACCCTTGCCAACAGCATTTTCTCTAACTTTTTGATTTGCAAATACATAGGTGAGAAAGACTATCCAACATGGTTTTATGGTTTTGCATTTCTCGAAGATTGAGCATTTTCTTTCCCAGGTTAAAGAGCCATTATAATGATCTTTTCTTTGCATGATCTGTTTATGGATAACTTTTGTTCATATTTTAATTGAACCATTGGGGTTTTTCCAGTTGATGTGTAAGAACTCTTTCTAAAATTTTTATTATTTATTTACTTTTTACAGGGTTTTGTTGTTTACGGCATGCATAAGCCCAAATCAGTCATAGTGTACACTTGACCCCTCCCACTTGAACTTCCCTCCCACCTCTCTCCCTGCCCCACCACTCCAGGTGATTGCATAGCCCCCATGTAAGTTCCCCTGGTCTTAAAGCATATTCACATTGGTTGTCTCTTTTACATATGGTGATGTAAGTTTCCAGGTTACTCTTTCCATACCTCTCATCCACTCCTCCCTCTCCCCAGTGTCCGTAAGTCTGTTCTCCATGTCTGTTTCTCCATTGCTGCTCTGCATGGGCACTTAGTACTATCTTTCTAGATTCCATATATATGTGTTAGTATACTATATTTGTCCTTCTCTTTCTGACTGACTTCACTCTGTATGATAGGTTCGAAGTTCATCCACCTCATTAGGACTGACTCAAATGCATTTCTTTTCACGACTGAGAAATATTCCATTGTATATATGTACCACAGCTTCTTTATCCATCCATTTGTTGATGGACATCAAGGTTGTTTCCATGTTCTAACTATTATAAAAAGTGCTGCAGTGAACATTGAGGTACATGTGTCTCTTTCAATTTTGATTTCCTCGGAGTATATGTCTAATAGTGAGATTGCTGGATCATATAGTGGGTCTGTTCCTAGTTTTTTTAAGGAATCTGCATACTGTCTTGCATAGTGGTTGTGTCAACTTACATTCCCACCAACAGTGCAAGAGTGTTCCTTTTTATCCACCCCCTCTCCAGCATTTGTTGTTTGTAGACTTTTTGATGATAACCATTCCGACTGGTGTGAGGTGATATCTCATTGTAGTTTTGATTTGCATTTCTCTAATAATGAGCTACGTTGAACATCTTTTTATATTTTTTTGGCCATGTATGTGTCTTCTTAGGAGAGGTGTCTAGGAACTCTGTTTATCTTAAGAACTTTAGCCTGATTTCTATAACATGAGTTGCAAACTTTTTTTCCCCCTGTAATGTAATGTATCTTAATAACACCTATTGAAAAGAATGATTTTTTCATTAAATAATTGAAAGGCGTATTTAGTATTATTTGGGAGTGATGTCTTCCATTGGTTAAAAAAAAAAGTGTAATAGCAAGACAAACAATGGCCCTAGCTTTTCTGTTTATCTGTTTTATTTCTCCTGTTTAGAGAATTTATATTTCATGTGTGTATTTTTGTGGACAGAAAGATGACTGTTGTGCTTTATAGCATTTGAAGTACTTGTTAATTAGTATTTCTGACCCATTTATTAATTTCATTAAACTGTAGTTTTTCCCATTGTGGCTCCCAGGTTAAAATATTTTTTCAAGGACTTCATTTTCTTTAGATAGTGTACCTCTTATCAAACAATCTTAAATTAGGTGATCTTAAATTCTGTGTCCCAAGAACTCTAAAGCTCTGTATTTTTTGTGCTTACGAATGTTTCATTTGTAATAGTGAAAACTGAATACACTGTACGTGACAAAACATAAGATAACAGTTTCCTAAACTGACGTAGTGTGTCCAAAGAGTAGATCATGCAGTTAGCAAAGTGGTAATTAAGCGTACTGCATAATATTAAGCTCTGTATTTTTTATAAAAGAAAAGATCAGTGTCAGAAGAACAAGGGACCCAAATCTTGTCTGCAGCAATAGTGATGATTTCACTTTCATTGATGTTATTTTTGTGAAAATTAACTTTTTAAATACGTATTTTTGACTGTTGAGTACCTGGTGCCAGCAGTAGCTTTTGGGGTTCGGGGTTTGTGTTCCAAAGCTCTAGTATTTACTATCTGCCCACTTTCTGCAAGAGTTTAGTGCTATACTTTGAAAGGACGAAAGCCAAGACCAGGCTGTGACGGATGGGCATCACTGATGACTGAATGGCACCCACGTGGTTCACATCAGAGAAGGAATTATTTCCTGTTGATGCAGCTATTTTGGAGGGGGAAGTGGTGTGTGGCATCCTGAATAGAAGAGACTGTGGGGTCTACATAAGGAGATGTGGCTTGAGTTAGATATTGATGGACAGGAATGATTTGAGTAGATCTGGCACATGGTGGACAATACTCCTGTCCAAAGGAGTCATGCTTAATGTTTCCACCAATAAATTCAACTGAGGCAGTGCCATATGAGTTGGTAGAAAAGAGTAGGGAGATGAGACCGGAGATGTTTTGGAGACTCACCTGGGGGCAGTGGTTGTCTTGAGTATCATACTTCCTGTTTGGATCTGTTTTTTCTATAGGCATGGGGACTATTTCTCCTGTTTAGAGAATTTATATTTCATGTGTGTATTTTTGTGGACAGAAAGATGACTGTTGTGCTTTATAGCATTTGAAGTACTTGTTAATTAGTATTTCTGACCCATTTATTAATTTCATTAAACTGTAGTTTTTCCCATTGTGGCTCCCAGGTTAAAATATTTTTTCAAGGACTTCATTTTCTTTAGATAGTGTACCTCTTATCAAACAATCTTAAATTAGGTGATCTTAAATTCTGTGTCCCAAGAACTCTAAAGCTCTGTATTTTTTGTGCTTACGAATGTTTCATTTGTAATAGTGAAAACTGAATACACTGTACGTGACAAAACATAAGATAACAGTTTCCTAAACTGACGTAGTGTGTCCAAAGAGTAGATCATGCAGTTAGCAAAGTGGTAATTAAGCGTACTGCATAATATTAAGCTCTGTATTTTTTATAAAAGAAAAGATCAGTGTCAGAAGAACAAGGGACCCAAATCTTGTCTGCAGCAATAGTGATGATTTCACTTTCATTGATGTTATTTTTGTGAAAATTAACTTTTTAAATACGTATTTTGACTGTTGAGTACCTGGTGCCAGCAGTAGCTTTTGGGGTTCGGGGTTTGTGTTCCAAAGCTCTAGTATTTACTATCTGCCCACTTTCTGCAAGAGTTTAGTGCTATACTTTGAAAGGACGAAAGCCAAGACCAGGCTGTGACGGATGGGCATCACTGATGACTGAATGGCACCCACGTGGTTCACATCAGAGAAGGAATTATTTCCTGTTGATGCAGCTATTTTGGAGGGGGAAGTGGTGTGTGGCATCCTGAATAGAAGAGACTGTGGGGTCTACATAAGGAGATGTGGCTTGAGTTAGATATTGATGGACAGGAATGATTTGAGTAGATCTGGCACATGGTGGACAATACTCCTGTCCAAAGGAGTCATGCTTAATGTTTCCACCAATAAATTCAACTGAGGCAGTGCCATATGAGTTGGTAGAAAAGAGTAGGGAGATGAGACCGGAGATGTTTTGGAGACTCACCTGGGGGCAGTGGTTGTCTTGAGTATCATACTTCCTGTTTGGATCTGTTTTTTCTATAGGCATGGGGACCCAAAAATGCCTTGTAAAAGTACCTATGAATATTTTAATGGGTGAGCAAATTGTGGTTTATTCTTTTATTTATTCATTCTTACTGTAAGATAACATATAGAACAATGAAAATAAACTACAGCTATAGGTAACAACATGGATGAATTTTACAAATGTAATTTTGGGCAGAAAAGTACCTTTAGTACTGTGTACAGAATGATTCAGATTTTGGAAAGTTTCAAGATGTCAAAACTAAACAGTATTGATTAGGGATATATAGGTAGTAGACAGTCTTATCCGTAAAATCAAGAGAGTGGAGAGGGAGAAGGTTTATTCACAGAAGGCACATAGAAGGTTCTGGAGTATAGGTAGTGTTCTGTTTTGTTTTGTTTTTGACTTTGGTGGTGGTAGTTACCTGGTATTCAAGTTATAATTATTTTAAAACTATGAGTGTGTGTGTGTGTGCATTCTTATCTTTGATATAGTTTTTGAGAAATACTAAACTGCTAAATAATGCTTTAAACAATTGGTATTTACTCAGAGCTCAGAGGAGTTAACAAAATCTAGACCGTATAGTGCCTGTCCCAGGAGGCGGGGTTTCCACAGCCTGAAGCAGATCAGGCGACAGTCCAGTAGTCCTAGGCTTGGGTCTCTCTTACTTTACCAATGAGGGAGATGTTTATAAATTCTTTTTCTTAATTTTAAATGTTATTTATTTAAAAATGGCTAATATTGCCTCATAGTTCAAAAGTTTCAAAGTATAAAATGGTAAACAGAAGATCTCTTTCCGACGCCTGTGTCTGACTGCCTGTTTCCCCCCAGAGGCAACCAGTGACACCAGTTTTAAGTATGAAATCAAATAGAATGAACCCAGTGAAACAGAAAATGCCCATTTGCTTTTAAAGAATTGACTTCTTGTGCTGTACTGTCGGTAAAACATACATGCGCTCTATGGGAACAGCCAAGGGTAAGACCCGTGGAACCACAAAGGCAATCAAGATCTAGAACATTCCAGCACTCTTAAAGGTTACTTTGAGTTCCTTTCCCATCTACACCCATTCCAAGGATTGATCTATTTTCTTTCACTATTGATTAGATTTGTCTTCTCTAAAGTTTCATGTAAGTCATACCTTATAACATGATGTCTTTTGTGCCTGGCTTTGCTTACCCAGAACAAAGCTTTGAGATTCATCCCTGTTGTGTATATCAGTGGTTTGTTTCTCATTTTTGTTGACTAGTCTGCCACTTCCGGGGTTTCCCAGGTGGCTCAGTGGTACAGAATCTGTCTGCCAATGTAGGAGGCACAGGAGTCTCAAGTTCAATCCCTGGGTTGGCAAGATCCCCTGGAGGAGGAAAGGGCAACCCACTCCAGGGTTGGAAGATCCCACGGACAGAGGAGCCTGGGAGGCTACAGTCCATGGGGTCAGAGAGACTCGGACACACGACTTCATGACTGAGCACACTGCTTCAGGGCTCTGCCACAATTTTTTAAATCCATTTGCCTAATGATGGTCTTTGGGTTGTTTTCTTGGTTGGCTATTACGAGTGAAGTTGTTGAAAAATTGGGGCACAAATCTTGATGTGAAATGTCCGGTTTGGGTGAGAGGATTGACAGGCTCTGGCCGTGCTTTGTATGGCCACGTGGTGGTCACCCTGGACAGCAAGGGCTGGATAAGAGGGTCCCTCTTGGCCTCTCTGATGGTCACGATACTGACACTGAATGCCACATGATGCTTCTGAGAAAGCTGCTCTGATGTGATTTAGTCTTGAACCTGTAATTGGAGACCATGCATGCAGAGAAGCCTGAGCCGGGCGTTTATCCTCAGAGTGTCTGATGCCGCATGATGACACCCTCCACTTGTACAAAGAGTTCAACTGCAAGGAAGTGAGGAGCCTGAGATGGTGACCCAGGGCATGCCTGGCAGGCCACCTTGGGTCCTCTGACTGTTGTCATTGTCTCAGATGTGGCACCTCTGCAGTCTGGAATGCCCCGGACCCCCGGGAGTCCTTGAAGGCCTGTCCTCTAGAGTTGATTTGGAAGGTTGCAGGGTCCAACTCCCACTTGATGCCAGGAGCCCCTCTGGAACCACAAAGGCAATCAAGATCTAGAACATTCCAGCACTCTTAAAGGTTACTTTGAGTTCCTTTCCCATCTACACCCATTCCAAGGATTGATCTATTTTCTTTCACTATTGATTAGATTTGTCTTCTCTAAAGTTTCATGTAAGTCATACCTTATAACATGATGTCTTTTGTGCCTGGCTTTGCTTACCCAGAACAAAGCTTTGAGATTCATCCCTGTTGTGTATATCAGTGGTTTGTTTCTCATTTTTGTTGACTAGTCTGCCACTTCCGGGGTTTCCCAGGTGGCTCAGTGGTACAGAATCTGTCTGCCAATGTAGGAGGCACAGGAGTCTCAAGTTCAATCCCTGGGTTGGCAAGATCCCCTGGAGGAGGAAAGGGCAACCCACTCCAGGGTTGGAAGATCCCACGGACAGAGGAGCCTGGGAGGCTACAGTCCATGGGGTCAGAGAGACTCGGACACACGACTTCATGACTGAGCACACTGCTTCAGGGCTCTGCCACAATTTTTTAAATCCATTTGCCTAATGATGGTCTTTGGGTTGTTTTCTTGGTTGGCTATTACGAGTGAAGTTGTTGAAAAAATTGGGGCACAAATCTTGATGTGAAATGTCCGGTTTGGGTGAGAGGATTGACAGGCTCTGGCCGTGCTTTGTATGGCCACGTGGTGGTCACCCTGGACAGCAAGGGCTGGATAAGAGGGTCCCTCTTGGCCTCTCTGATGGTCACGATACTGACACTGAATGCCACATGATGCTTCTGAGAAAGCTGCTCTGATGTGATTTAGTCTTGAACCTGTAATTGGAGACCATGCATGCAGAGAAGCCTGAGCCGGGCGTTTATCCTCAGAGTGTCTGATGCCGCATGATGACACCCTCCACTTGTACAAAGAGTTCAACTGCAAGGAAGTGAGGAGCCTGAGATGGTGACCCAGGGCATGCCTGGCAGGCCACCTTGGGTCCTCTGACTGTTGTCATTGTCTCAGATGTGGCACCTCTGCAGTCTGGAATGCCCCGGACCCCCGGGAGTACTTGAAGGCCTGTCCTCTAGAGTTGATTTGGAAGGTTGCAGGGTCCAACTCCCACTTGATGCCAGGAGCCCCCTCTGTGCCATCACTGACGAGTTGGGCTAGCGGGTGTCTGAGTAGTGCCTCTCCCCGAACCAGTAGACCCCGGCACCATCATGGCCATCGCATGGGTGCCTAGAGGGGTGAAGACCGTGGGCTCCACCCCATATTGATGACCCAAAATCCCTGGAGGGAGGGCCAGAACGTCTGAATTTTTTTCCACCTCCCCAGATGACTCAAGTATAAGAATCACTGCCTTTGAGCACTTTCTGGGATCATGAACTCTCTTCTCCATAAGACAGCATTTCTGTTGCTAGACAGCTCTTGACTAGCAAATATTTTTCTAATGCTGAGTTAAGCTCACCCCTTTGTTATCTCTACAGCTGCCCAAGATCCAGGCTCCCTCCCAACCACAGTCCTTTGTCCGTTTCAAGATTGGTTCTGTTCTCCATTTCTACTGAGCATTCTTTTCCTCAGCCAGGTGGGAAATCCTGGGCTCCTTCCACTCACCAGGCTCTTGTGAACACACGTCGGTTTCCTTGTATTCCTCCTCAGGTGCAGCGTCAGAGATGGTCCAACCAGTGTGAACTCGGGCCCATCCTCCTGGACAGCGTTCTTCTCTTCACATGGCCTGAGACAGAGTGTCTTTATCCTCTGTGGCAGTAGCTCCTTTGACAGGCACTACTGTTCAGGACTGCTGCGCTCCTCAAACTCTACCTGTATGTATAACCATACAGAGTTGTCAGACTACAGCCATTAAAATGATTAAAGATGCTCACAGTTAGCACCTCTTTAAATCCTACAGCAGCCAGGGAGGCAGGTATTGTTCCCTTTTTACACAAGAGGAAGCAGACCCCTAGAAGTTAATCAGATTATTACAGATGACTTTAACCTGTACTGTTCCATAGAAAATTTGCAGTGATGGAAATAGTCTACATTTGTACTCGTAGCGAGTAGTCTGCTGTGGTTACTGAATTTATGACGTGTGGCGAGTGTGGCTCAGGAACTGTGTTTTTACTTTTCTTGAATTTAGACTTCATTTTAAATAGCCGCGTGTGGTTAGTGGCTACCATATTCAGTCGCACTGTCCTAGCTGGGCTCATGGGCCTAGGTCATGAAGCCACGTCCTTTTTAAAAAATTCTATCACTCTACAGAGTAATAGAAGACAGACATAGGAATGAACAATTAGGGCTTATAGTTTTACAATATTACAGAATTCCAAGTAATGGTTTTAGCATAGGTGACAATGATCGTGTTGGTTGAGGATTGCTTCTGCATTGAGAGGGATCTTTTTTAGCTAATTAGCGAGTCTGGTTCACACCCCCCCATCTTATCAGCTCCATCTGGGCATGAGGAGCCTGTGGAAGAGGGACGGTTCCAGGCCCACATGGTGCTGGGCCAAGAGGGTACGCCAAAAGGCCCAGGTCTGCACTTGGCCCTGGGAGCTAGCCCTCTGCTTTCGGAGACGTGGATGGTTCAGTGAATGGATTGGACCAATGTACCATACTTCTAAACTGTATGCTGCAGTCTCCGGGGCTTTACGGTGGATACCAGAGCAGTTTGGAATAGTTGCTGAAAGTTCTGTGTGATTTATTATAGGCATAGCCTAGCTTCCCTGTTGGCTCAGCAGTAAAGAATTGGCTGCAGGAGATGTGGTTTGATCACTGGGTCAAGAAGATCCCCTGGAGAAGGAAAGGACAACCCACACCAGCCTTCTTGCCTGGAAAATCCCGTGTCTGGAGGAGCCTGGTGGGCTCCAGTCCATGGTGCTGCTGCTTAGTCGCTTCAGCTGTGTCCGCTCTGTGTGGCCCCAGGGACTGCTGCCCACCAGGCTCCCCCGTCCATGGAATTTTCCAGGCAAGACTCCTGGAGTGGGCTGACACGTCCTCCTCCAGGGGGATCTTCCCAACCCAGGGATGGAGCCCGGGTCTCCTGCATTGCAGGCAGATTCCTCAGCACTGAGGCATCAGGGAAGCCATATATATATGTGAGACCCCATGAACGGTAGCTTTCCTGGCTTGTCTGTCCAGGGAGCTTTCCAGGCAAGAATACGAGAGTGTGTTGCCATTTCCTTCTCTGGGCTGCAGTCAATAGGGTCACAAAAGTGTCGGGCACGACCTAAAGACTAAATAACAACAACAAAAGATAGGCCTAGCAGCGACGATATAACTGTAAAAATAAGCTTAACAGAGAGGGCTTTCCACATGGGACAAATCCAGGAATCGGTGGGAGACCCCACCCAGGATGTGGTCAGTCGGGGGAGACTCACCTGCCTCAGGCTGAGGGGACTTCCTGGGAAACAGGGGAATAGAAGTGATTATTCTCAGATACCTGAAACCATCGTGGGATCTGAAATACTGTAGATGCTCAAAAAGGTTCGGTGGACTGAGCTGGACTAGAGGATGTTCCCCTGTGCTATATTTGTATATATGACTATATATGCAGGTATAGCTTGCCAAACTTCAACTGTGAAAATGGTTAAAGATGCTGATAGTTAGCAACGCATAGTTAGCCTGGATAGGGTGAGGCTGATTTAAGGCAAATCTTGCAAGATAGAAAATGTTCAGGTCATTGAAAATTGTGGACGTTCTTTATGTTCAGCAAACGTTTCCCAGTGGGTGGACTCGTGTGCTTTTTCTCAGACCCAGGAAATCCTTCCCGTGTTCCTCTGTTAAGGCCTTCTCCAGGTCTCGGTCTTTTAGGACCAGGAGCTGCTGGTTGAGGCCCTAAGAAACAGGGCTGTTTTTAACAGATTTATTGCTCGTTCTAGAAACCCCCTAGGGTTTCTTCTCTACCGTAATAACCACGAAGCTCATCTTCAGTGCTTTCGCCCAGTTTTATGGTTATGCTTGTTTGGGTAATAACTTTATCTCAGCTTCTTTCTTGCTCCTCTTTTTTTCCGCTTATCCTGCTGTGCGTGAATGTTTTTAAGCCACCCGAGTGATGCAAACAAGTACAAATAAATGTGTTGTATCATTAGCACTAGCTGCTGGGAATACAGTGGTAATGGAGATGCATTCGGATCCCTGGTGAGAAGAAGTACAGATCAGGAAGCAAGTAATTCTGAGGTTAGCTGTGAGCACTCAATTATCACACGTGGGCTAAGAGAAGCCGATAGGATTTTCTTAGGCAGCAAATGAGGGTCCGGAGATTTAGGGAAAGACGGGATGAGCAGTATGTATGTTGTTTAGTTGCTAAATCGGGTTCGA
Source organism: Tragulus kanchil (assembly GCA_022376925.1). Taxonomy (NCBI): domain Eukaryota; kingdom Metazoa; phylum Chordata; class Mammalia; order Artiodactyla; family Tragulidae; genus Tragulus; species Tragulus kanchil. The sequence goes on from JAIOJX010000004.1 coordinate 151,482,595, forward strand.
CTCTTTTTGACCCCGTGCACTGTAGCCTGTGCATGGGATTCCTAGGCAAGAATACTGAAGTGCTTTGCCATTTCCTGCTCCAGGGGGAGCTTCCTGACCCAAAGATCGAACTTGCATCTCCTGCATTGGAAGGTGAAGTCTTTACCACTGAGCCACCAGCCAGGCCTCCAGAGCACCCTCCCCCCATCGTGTGTGTGTGTGTGTGTGTGTGCGTGCGTGTATATATATTCATATACATACATATATGAAGAGAGAAAGAGACATAAACAGAGGGAAGGAAGCAGAGAGGAGGAGGTGGAAGGAGAGGGGCTGGGCAGGTGGTTTTACACTCCAGAGGGAATATCCCAAGGTGAGTTTGGAAAGCACCATTAGGGCCAGTTTTGAAGAATTTACTTGTACTGTGCCAGGGAAGCTGAACTCTGTCACATTAGTGGCCTCTGCCCATTCTTTTTCTATAAGTACCATCACATTAGTCCCTTTGTTTTCACGACCTCCATGCAAAACTTCCACAATTATTTATTGTCTACCGTGTGCCGACCTTTTCTTGGAGCTGGAGAGGTGATGGTGGACAGGAAAGCCTAAGATCCCCTTTCTCGTGTAGGTTATATTCTCATAGTGGAAATGGTGGAAGGAAGACAATAAACAGACACACCAGTGCTAGGAGAAGTTGGATGCTGGATGCTGGGAGAAAACTAAAGCAGGGACAAGGGTCAACGAGCGACAAGGAGATGCTGCTTTTCTGGGGTGGTTGGTGTTGGCCTTGTAGAAGAGTGGCTGTGAGCTGATGCCTGGGGGCAAGCCCAGGAAGCTTCCTCTGGTGGCGTGCTCCAGGCAGGGGGAGTGGGGTGTGCAAAGGCCCTGGGGTGAGTGGGATCGAGGTGTTTGCAGAACAGCGCAGAGTCCAGGTTTTCACTCTCCTCTTCCACCTTCATCAAGAGGCTCTTGAGTTCCTCTTCGCTCTCTGCCATTAGGGTGGTGTGCTCTGCATAAGAAGCCGATAGGATTTTCTTAGGCAAGGCAAAATGAGGGTCCGGAGATTTAGGGAAAGACGGGATGAGCAGTATGTATGTTGTTTAGTTGCTAAATCGGGTTCGACTCTTTTTGACCCCGTGCACTGTAGCCTGTGCATGGGATTCCTAGGCAAGAATACTGAAGTGCTTTGCCATTTCCTGCTCCAGGGGGAGCTTCCTGACCCAAAGATCGAACTTGCATCTCCTGCATTGGAAGGTGAAGTCTTTACCACTGAGCCACCAGCCAGGCCTCCAGAGCACCCTCCCCCCATCGTGTGTGTGTGTGTGTGTGTGTGCGTGCGTGTATATATATTCATATACATACATATATGAAGAGAGAAAGAGACATAAACAGAGGGAAGGAAGCAGAGAGGAGGAGGTGGAAGGAGAGGGGCTGGGCAGGTGGTTTTACACTCCAGAGGGAATATCCCAAGGTGAGTTTGGAAAGCACCATTAGGGCCAGTTTTGAAGAATTTACTTGTACTGTGCCAGGGAAGCTGAACTCTGTCACATTAGTGGCCTCTGCCCATTCTTTTTCTATAAGTACCATCACATTAGTCCCTTTGTTTTCACGACCTCCATGCAAAACTTCCACAATTATTTATTGTCTACCGTGTGCCGACCTTTTCTTGGAGCTGGAGAGGTGATGGTGGACAGGAAAGCCTAAGATCCCCTTTCTCGTGTAGGTTATATTCTCATAGTGGAAATGGTGGAAGGAAGACAATAAACAGACACACCAGTGCTAGGAGAAGTTGGATGCTGGATGCTGGGAGAAAACTAAAGCAGGGACAAGGGTCAACGAGCGACAAGGAGATGCTGCTTTTCTGGGGTGGTTGGTGTTGGCCTTGTAGAAGAGTGGCTGTGAGCTGATGCCTGGGGGCAAGCCCAGGAAGCTTCCTCTGGTGGCGTGCTCCAGGCAGGGGGAGTGGGGTGTGCAAAGGCCCTGGGGTGAGTGGGATCGAGGTGTTTGCAGAACAGCGCAGAGTCCAGGTTTTCACTCTCCTCTTCCACCTTCATCAAGAGGCTCTTGAGTTCCTCTTCGCTCTCTGCCATTAGGGTGGTGTGCTCTGCATATCTGAGGTTATTGATCTTTCTCCCGGCAATCTTGACTTTTTCTTCCTGAGCTCCAAAATCACTGTGGATGGTGACTGCAGCCATGAAATTTAAAAGATGTTTGCTCCTTGGAAGAAAAGCTATGACACACTTAGTGTATTCAAAAGCAGTGACATCACTTGGCAACAAAGGTCAATATAGTCAAAGCTGTGGTTTTTCCAGTGGTCATGTACGGATGTGAGAGTTGGACCATGAAGAAGGCTGAGCATGAAGAATTGATGCTTTTGAATTGTGGTGCTGGGGAAGACGGTTGAGAATCCCTTGGACAGCGTGGAGATCAAACCAGTCAATCCTAAAGGAAATCAACGCTGAATATTCATTGGAAGGACTGATGCTGAAACGGAAGCTCCATACAATGAGCCAACTCATTGGAAAAGACCCTGAAGCTGGGAACGATTGAGGGTAGGAGGAGAAGGGAGTGACAGTGGTTGGGTGGCATCATTGACTCAATGGAGATGAGTCTGAGAAAACTGAGAGATAATGAAGGACAGGGAAGACTGGCATGCTGCAGTCCATGGGATCGTAAAGAGTTGGGGCAGCCAGCGGTGGAGTCCAGTGTGGTTGGGGCTGGACGAGCAAGGGAGAGACATCGTTAGTTCTAGCTTAGAGCCTCATGCAACACGTGTACCAGGTTCTGCTTGCCAGCTTCCCACTGCCCACCTCCTGCAGGTGAATTAGGGGAGGGAAAACCTCACGCAGAGGACCCCTCTGCAGCAGCCCCTGGTAATGAGAAGAGGCAGTGGAGTGAGGGAAGACTCTGGAGATAGCTTCGAGAGGACCGAGTGATGTCTCAGCCTCTCAGGGTAAATGGTGTTAACTGTTCTGAGGGTCTCCAGGGTTGCAGCAGGTTGGGGCGGTCGGGGGCGGAGGGTGATGGCCCAGAGGAGGGTATGCTGGGCCTGTGGAACATCCAGTGAAGTTACGCATGTCCGTCCTCACAGGGCTGATGTATGGTGAAGTCTCGGAACAGATTGGGCATGTTGGGTGCGGGTTTGGGGTGGTAAAGTGTCTCAAGACCACTTGCTGGGTCAGACGAGAAGAGAGCCTGGGGGGGTGTACAGAAACCAGCAGCACCAAGGGGGAGAGCAGGGGGCATCAGGGGCTGGAGAGTCAGAGCCTGGTGTCTCCAAAGTGAGCCCTGAGAGCTAGGGCATGGTGGGCGCATCTGGAAGGACGGGTGACCAGGGCTCACCTGCCAGTCGAGGCTGATTGTTTTTTGAAGGAGGAAGATGAACTCCTATATTGAGAAGGTTGAAGGAGGAGGAGACTGACTCTGCTTTCATGGGGCAGGCTATCAGGAAATCACCAGTGGCTGGGAGGGAAATGCTTGACTGTATCGTTTTCTTGGCTTGATGTTTGGCCATTTCTTCAGTGAATATGCTTTTATCAGGGTCATTTTATCAGATGAAAAGATCGTCTTTGTCGTTATAGACCTGTTACTTTTCGAGGTGTATGTTTCATGGACCAGCACCCAGTTTGGTGTTGTGGGTACCTCCGTACTCTATGAGTGTAACAGGAAATATCTCGGGGACATTTCTGGTTTGCTGAAGGAGCGAGACCGCGTGTCCGTGGTTTCCACACATCGCGACACACGGGCTTTCAGAAGCCTACAGTGCAAGTGTTTTCAAAGATTCTTTGTTCTCTGCCAGTCTTGGTTTATTTGGGCAGGAAGTGTTTTTGTCTCACACCTGAAGGCAGCACTCCCAAAGAGAAAACAGGCAGAGCGAGGTGTGACTGTTTGCCTCTCCAAATGGCATCTTGTTGAAGTTGTTGCTTTGTCGATTCAGTTGTGTCCAGCTCTTTGCGACCCCATGAACTGTAGCCTGCCAGGCTCCTTTGTCCATGGGTTACTCCAGGGAAGAATACTTCTGGACTGGGTAGACATCCCCTTCTCCAGGGGGTTTTCCCTACCCAAGGGTCAAGACTGTATCGCCTGCATTGGCAGTTGGAGATGGCCTCTTTGAACCACATAAAGAGCAGGAGCGATGTGCAGGGCAGCCGGCCTTTGTCCCTGCCCTGCATGGACCGAACCTTCCCCTGGAAAGGATGACAGAGCTCACCCACATTGTGGATGCGCACCCACTGGGTTTCTAGGTAAAGTGCCTTGGCGGTTGCCTAACAAGCCAGCTTTCTTCTGACAACATTTGGAGCACACTTTCTGTGGACTTGCCCATTTCCCTATGAGATCCCTGTAGTGACCATGGTTTTAACAGTGACCATTTATCAGGCTCCTGCTTTGCTGGGGACACGGTGGAATCACTATCTGATTCTCGCATCCTTAGCAAAGGAACGTTGCCCCATTGTGCAGAGGAGAGTGTTGGGACTCTGGGCCCTTGAGCCACTTGCCCCAAGATGATGGGAAGTGGCAGAGATGGGATTCTTCTCCCAGTAAACTAGACTTTCCTACAGAGGGAGGTTTCAACATAAAATGAGAGCATAATTTTATAAGGCTGATTCTCTCTGTCTTCCAAAGGACAAAGTTAATCTATTTCTCAGAGGAAAACATTTGCTGCCTCCCACATAGCCGGATACAGTTACTTCATTATATTTTATATATAGTGTTGTATACAATATATTCAAATAATAAAAAATGTTTCTTATATTTTATTATAAAAAACAAATTTATTTTTCTGAGTAGTTTTGACACCAACCACTGCTTTACTCTGCTACTCTGTTTTTTTTTTTTTTTTACATTTTTTTACCTTTAAAGAGATCTTACATAAATTATAGAAACGAACAGTTTGCAATTGACATTTTTGCCTCATATATATATATAATTGTCTTTTATATATGTATATATAATTGTCTCATATATATGTGTGTATTGTCTCATATATATATAGTGTTATATATTAGTCATCAATGACTATGTTCAATTATTTTATCTTCCAAAAGCTACAAGTCATGCAGGAAGGGTTTTGTTTCAGAGAACCTCTTTTTTTTCATTTCCTATCTTTTTTGTCATTTCCAAATTTTCCTACATTACCTACTATAATCATGCTTCATGCCAAAAAAGCATGATGTCTGGATTGTATGAATTGGCAATGCATCAGCCAGAGGTTTGAAATGAACTATAAGCTTCCCTCTTGCTCCACAACTTTTAGTGTGGACATTCCCAATTAAAAAAAAAGAAAAAGATAATATTAAGAGGACAGTGGTTTTAAAATATTTTTAAAGCACAACTTTAAAACATTTAAGACAAATTAACACAACTGACAATTTGACACTTTCATTTTGAATTTTAGTTGCTATAGTGGATTTTTATGACTGCATTGTATATGTTAGGCTGGTATGCTCTAGGAAAGAAGTTGGGGTTGAATAAAAAAGTGAAGAAATATCTGTTTTGAACACTTAATGTTCTAAATGATGTTTTGCTGAAATAGCAGAGTTTAGTTCTCAACTCCATTATAAGTCATATACACTCTGTGTTTTCTGTTGCAGGCATTAATTACCAAAACTGGGTGTGCATTTCTCTGAGTTGTCAAGTGGTCCTGCTTCATCACATTTAAGTTCCATTTGTGTTGGCCCTCTGAACATGGGATGGTTCTTTCTCTATCGTTAAATTGTCACATGGTAATAATGCCCTTTCCAACAATACAGGTGGACTTAGAGATGATCACACTTAAGTGAACTAATTCAGAGAAAAAAAAATCATATCATATGCAGACTCTAAAATAGGACAAAATAAACTTATTTACAGATTAGAAACAGACCCACAGACCTAGAAAACAAAGTATGGTTTTCAAAGGGGAAAGCAGAGGCTAAGTTAGGAGTTTGGGATTAGTAGTTACAAGCTATTATGTATAAAATACAAACAACTGGTCCACATAGGGAATTATATTCAGTACTTTGTGATAACCTATCATGAAAAAGAATGTATGTTTATAACTGAATCACTTTGGTATACACAGAAACTAGCATATTGTAAATCAACTATACTTCAGTTTAAAAAATAAAGAAAACAGATGTCCCATGGATGCTTGCATATTCTGAAGCTGCCAGTGTTGATTAAGCATGGTGTCCTTCAGCAGGTGGAGTTTGGACATGAGCCTGGGGGCGTTTAGCACTTGGGGACGTGCCATCGTGTCTGTAAGGAGGGTGTTGCTGAGCTGGTGGTGATGTGTTTATGGGAGGAACACAGGAGAATGTCAGGAGAGCCCAGGTTGTCCCGCCCTCTTCTGCTCCTCTGCTCTGTTTCCAGCTCTTTCCGGACCCAGGGCCTTCTGCTTCTACCTCCAGGGTCTGTCCATTCCCATGGGTGGACTTCTTCACGGCCCTCTGATGTCGTTAGTCTCATAGTCACCATTTCAGTGGGGCCGTCCCTGCCACCCTGTACGGGTCTTGCTTGTTAAGTTCCATCTGAGATCTCCTTGTATTTTTCATGGCACCTTGTACCGTTTGAGGGTTTGTTACTTTTTGTGTGTCTGTGTGTCTGTTTCTTGCTGTTGTTATTGTTCAGTTGCACAGTCGTGTCTGACTGTTTGCGACCCCAGGGCCTGCGGCACACCAGGCTGTCCGTGATGCCATCCAACTGCCTCATCCTCTGTTGCCCCCTTCTCCACCTGCCATCAGTCTTTCCCAGGATCAGGGTCTTTTCCAGTGAGAAATGTATTAAAACTTTGTTCTTTCTCTATCGTTAAATTGTCACATGGTAATAATGCCCTTTCCAACAATACAGGTGGACTTAGAGATGATCACACTTAAGTGAACTAATTCAGAGAAAAAAAAATCATATCATATGCAGACTCTAAAATAGGACAAAATAAACTTATTTACAGATTAGAAACAGACCCACAGACCTAGAAAACAAAGTATGGTTTTCAAAGGGGAAAGCAGAGGCTAAGTTAGGAGTTTGGGATTAGTAGTTACAAGCTATTATGTATAAAATACAAACAACAGGTCCACATAGGGAATTATATTCAGTACTTTGTGATAACCTATCATGAAAAAGAATGTATGTTTATAACTGAATCACTTTGGTATACACAGAAACTAGCATATTGTAAATCAACTATACTTCAGTTTAAAAAATAAAGAAAACAGATGTCCCATGGATGCTTGCATATTCTGAAGCTGCCAGTGTTGATTAAGCATGGTGTCCTTCAGCAGGTGGAGTTTGGACATGAGCCTGGGGGCGTTTAGCACTTGGGGACGTGCCATCGTGTCTGTAAGGAGGGTGTTGCTGAGCTGGTGGTGATGTGTTTATGGGAGGAACACAGGAGAATGTCAGGAGAGCCCAGGTTGTCCCGCCCTCTTCTGCTCCTCTGCTCTATTTCCAGCTCTTTCCGGACCCAGGGCCTTCTGCTTCTACCTCCAGGGTCTGTCCATTCCCATGGGTGGACTTCTTCACGGCCCTCTGATGTCGTTAGTCTCATAGTCACCATTTCAGTGGGGCCGTCCCTGCCACCCTGTACGGGTCTTGCTTGTTAAGTTCCATCTGAGATCTCCTTGTATTTTTCATGGCACCTTGTACCGTTTGAGGGTTTGTTACTTTTTGTGTGTCTGTGTGTCTGTTTCTTGCTGTTGTTATTGTTCAGTTGCACAGTCGTGTCTGACTGTTTGCGACCCCAGGGCCTGCGGCACACCAGGCTGTCCGTGATGCCATCCAACTGCCTCATCCTCTGTTGCCCCCTTCTCCACCTGCCATCAGTCTTTCCCAGGATCAGGGTCTTTTCCAGTGAGAAATGTATTAAAACTTTGTTGCATACCACTTGGGTTTTAGAAGAAATAAAGCTATAATTACAAAATATGAGATGAGGTGAAGAATGCTATGCGTGTGTGCTAAGTTGCTTCAGTCGTGTCCAACTCTTTGGGACCCCAGGGGCTGTAACCCGCCAGGTTCCTCCAGCCATGAAATTCTGTGGGCAATACGGGAAAGGGGTAACATGTCCTCCTTCAGGGGATCATCTCTACCCAGGGATCAAACCCAGTGTCTCTTATGTCTCTTATATTGGCAAGTGAATGCTTTATCACTAGTGCTACCTCTGAAGCCCAAAGAATACTATACAGGAAAAGGGAAACACTCTTCTTCCTCTCTCCTCTCTCTTAATTAGGTCAATGAATTTCACCAGATTTTTAATAAAATCAGAGCAATCTCTTGCTCACCTCACCCCACGTCAAAGACCTGTTTCTCTGGGAAAGTATTGTTAATTTTCTGCTAACGCTCTATTTAGGCTTTTCTAAAGAATGTACTTAAAATGCCATTCCTTTCTTTTTCTGCATTTGTTTTCCATTTACATTCTTAAAATTGTTTGAGGTATGATTGGGATAACATTATATTAGTTTCAGATGCGCAACATAAAGATGTGATGCTTGTATATGTTGTGAAATGATCCCTCCAGTAAGTCCACTCACCGTCTGTCACCACACGTGGTGCATGCTCCGTCATGTTCGACTCTTTGTGACCCAGGCTCCTGTGTCTGTGGGATTTTCCAGGCGAGGTTCCTGGAGTGGGTGGCCATTTCATACCCCAGGGGATCGCCCTGACCCAGGCATCGAACCCATGTCTCTGGCATCTCCTGCATTGGCAGGTGGATTCGTTACCACTAGCACCACCAGGAAAGCCCTATCAGCACACACAGTTACAAAAGTTTTAAAAATGCCATTTCTGGATTTGACAGTCACTGTTTTTTCCCTCCCACCCAATTTACATACACACTGACCTCCTCCATTGACTCTAATGAGGCCACAGTTTCAGGTTTAATCTCAACATCATCGTGGTTGATACACGAGGAGAATGCTGCGTTCATAGTCCCTTTCTGGTACAACTCTATTTTGTTGCTGTTCTTAATATATATATATTTTTTCTTTTAGATCATTTGTGACTCTCTCCAGCATTTCTAGAAAATTCCTTTTGATAAAGGTCAAGCCTGTCAGGCCCACAGTTCGGTTTCTTTCTGTCTTGTGGGAGCTACCCCTCTTGGAGTCCTCCTGCCCCCACCATTGTCCCCATGGGCCTTCTCTGCCCTAGGACATCTGCGTTGTCACCCCTTCCTCCCGCCTGGTCCAGCCTCTGCTGCTGAAAGCAGGGCTGAGATAGTCAGCAGCCTGAACGTGGAGCCCCTGTTTCTTCTCTGTGAGATTATTTGTGATGGGTTAAGGTTTTCTTGTGTCTGCACTTTGCTTCAGTCTGTCTTCTCTGGACTGTTTCTTGGTGGACTCTTCGGTACTCAGACAGCACACTGAGGAAGGGCACCTTCTGAGAGCGTGTGTGCAGACACATCTGCATCCCACCTTGGCTGGTCTGGCTCGGTTGAGAATTCTGGTTCAGAAATCGTTTTCCCTTAGAATTCTGAAGCGCTGTCCTCCTCTCTCGCTCGTGTCCAGTGCTGCTTTTCACAGATGGATACCTTTCCAGCGCCCTTTCTTGGTAGGTCATCTGCGGTTGGTCCAGCTGCTGGTTTCTGCTTTCTGGTGTTCGGGGCTGGAGTCGGCCTGAGTGCTGTTATTGTAACTCATGCTTTGGATCTTCAGGGCACGCGCAAAGCATTTCTCTTTGCCTGTCTTACTTCCGGGACCCAACGTTCACTTGCCGTGTAAAGGCTGCTTCTGACTTGGGTGGTCCATCCTCGAAATGGATGGAATTGAACACAGACGTCTGTGTTCCTGCCAGGGCTGCTCACGCAGAGACGAGCCTGGCAGTACCCCCGCCCCCTGCTGGTCCCACGCACTTGGCTGAGTCCTGCCCTGGGTGTCAGGTGTGGTACCTGACCCGGCTTTGTGGAAACGTGCCAACTGGGATAGGCTGGCCCTAGCTGAACTAAAAGGCAGAGAGATTCATACTCTGACCTCATTAGCACAGTGCACAAAACAAACGGTTAGAAAGCATCAACTGACCCAGTGGACATGTGTTTGAGCAAACTCTGGGAGATAGTGAAGGACAGGGAAGCCTGAGGTGCTGCTGTCCATGGGGCAGCAAAAGATCTGGGCACAGCTTAGCGACTGAACAACAAAAACAGCAAAACAAATAATTTCCTAACTTGTCACAGACCAGGACATGTGAGTCCAGAGTGTCACGGTCTGTTTAAGAGCCAGATGTTATGCAGGTGCCTGTTTCTCCTTGTCTGCTTCCGTAAAACCTTGCTGGTGCTCTGTGCCTGTGTGATTTGCTGATCTGAATGAAACCGACATCCGAGGTCACAGATTTGAGCCCCAGAGTCCTGGAGTGAATCTACTAAAATCATCTAAGACCCCGAGTGCCCCAGTTCTCTGAAGAAACTGACCTGCTCTCGGTATTTGAGCTAACTGGGGAGGAGGCTTATTTCTACAATCAAGTTGCACTTGCTCTGACTTTGTAAGCTCTGTTATTTATTTTGTTAGTAACTAAAGCCTTTCAAAAGCAAGCACCTGCATGGTGAAATAAAAGGTAGGCAATCTTTGCTTTGGTTTAACCACTTCATTTTAGAAATGAAGACACTGAGTCCCCAGGCAGGAAATGTAAAAGACGTGGGTTTGATCCTTGAGTCAGGAAAACCCCCTGGAGGAGGGCATGGCCATCCACTGCAGTCTTCTCGCCTGGAGAGTCCATGGACAGAGGAGCCTGGCGGGCTCCAGTCGCAGAGTCGGACACAACTGAAGCCACTTCACACACACACACAAGTCCCCAGACCTCGCATTAGGCTGGTGACAACTCAGACCCCTCTTCTGTTTAGATAATTTTTTAAAGTTGGTATGTTGTATTTTCATTTTTATTCAGTTCAAGAAATGTTTCTTTTTCTGTCTTTTCTGGGGTGGGGGTGGAGGAGGGTTCATGCCTTGCAGGATCCCAGTTCCCTGGCCAGGGATCAAAGCCGTGCCCCCTACAGTGGAAGCACAGAGTCTTAGCCGAAGGACCACCAAGGGAAGTCCACCCCAAGCCTCTTTGAAAGCTGCACGGTGCCACTTGTGGACGCAGTGATCAAGGAAGCTTAGGAAGGTGGGGTTGTAGTGTTGCCTGGGCAGAACCTCCCATCCCCTTTTGCAGGCCTGCGTAGAGACTTCACTGAGTTGATCTGCCTGTGTCTCTGGGGTGTTGAGCGTCTGCAGTAGGTACATTGACCCGTCTCCCCGCCGGGCCCCTTGAAAGCTCCTTGAGCTCAGGCGTTTCCCCCGCCCTTCACCCTCCCTCCTTCCCTGCTGACGCAGGAGCCAGGGTGGGGAAAAGTCACTGTTGACCAAAGGGGACCCTCTCTTGCTTTCAGTAGTCAAGGCTTGCATTTGACTGTGTCCACTGGAAGCAGGATGCCCACCGTCCCGCTGATGAAGAGCCACCTTCTTTCAGAGGACGAGGGGAGCTCCGTCCCGGGAGACCTTTCCAACAGGAAATTCATGTCACTTGGATATGCACTTATTATTCAAAGGAACTATTTTTTATATGTTCTTGAACTACAGACGGATGCTTATGTTTGCTCAGACACCACAGAGTCCTGGTAAACTCAGCATTGACCCAGGCGCTTTGTTTTCCAACATCACTGAAGGGCTTTTTTGTTGGTAATAAAATCTCTTGAATAAAGCTGTGACCCTCTTCCCTTCCACCTCTCCTGAGGCTGGTACGTGTAATAAAAAACAAAAAACATGCATGTGCTCAACGTTTAAAAAATGTCAACATTTCATGGGAAATAACAACAAAATAAAAAAGGAGTGATTGAAACTGTTCATTCCAATGGTGAGGGTTAGGGACCGTGGTACACAAGATTGCAGCTGTTACTGACTTACCCAACCCCAGTCCCCGAGAGGAATTTCACTGGGAGTCGAGAGGCGGCCTTGTGGTCTCTTGCCTGGGGCTCTGTTACTCATGAATTGCATAAAATCCAAATCTGTCTTTGTCTCGGGAGGAAATGGCTCAGAAGCTGGAGGAAGGGCCATTAATGACCTTCCTTCTGCAGTGGAGTTCCTGTCCTTGAGTGGATGTGACTTTGGGGTATTGACTGCAGCTTGGAAACGTTACTTCATCGATTCAATCATCTTTTTAGAATGAATATATATTTTCTTATCGTACATTATGAATCTTAACCTCCAGTATCTCTCTGGGATAAATTCAAAACATTGCATTGTTAACATTGTGTAGGATATCTGAAAGTGTTAGCGAGGGTCTTTAACCAGTTTATTTTCATAGTTATGAAGAAATGGTACATAGGTTAAACTTCACCTTTTTCTTATAAATTACATCTAAACATTTGAAGCTATTTAACAAGGAAGGTTCCCTTTTGGCTCAGGCTGTCAGTTTCCTAAATTTTAACCTATAATCTAGTGGAAATGGAAAATAGGATCTTAATTTGCTTTTTCTGTTTTTTTCTTAATTCACTGGTATGAGAAGACACCAGCTCTCATTTATTAAAGTGGAAATCGATCATTTCCAGTAAAATTTTTCTCTTTGAATAATATCACTGCATATTTTAATTCTGGCTCTGCCATTGTCTGTGGAACCTCCATTGTGTGGGGATTTACTTGGTGCAGAAAGGTAGGCTTGTGACCCCATGATTTATGACAGGCTTGCTGCCTGCTTCTGGCATTCAAAAGGCTGCTGTTAAGAAAAGAACCATTACTGGGTGTCGTCTTTGGAATGTCAGTGGTGATCTTTGCTTCCAGTTAGAACTCCCAGATAGGTAAAAAGAGGCCGTGGCTCGTATTGCCTTCACGTAAGCATGGCTCCTTTGACTTGAGGGAGGCGCCTCTGCACCCCTGCTCCGTGATGAGTGTGCCTGTGTTGGCCAGGGTAACATCCTCTTTCAACTGACTGATCCCATCGTTGCAAACAGGGCTTTATTCACAGTGGTGGTAAGTTCACAGGGCCAGACGGATGTCCTTTTTTTTTTTTAATTTTGGCCTTTTTTATTAGCTTTTTATTTATTTATTTTCATCCATCTTTATTCTTTGGCCTGCGTGGGCCTCCCATCGCAGTGGCCTCTTGCAGCAGAGCAGCAGCCCTGGGCGCATGCGCTCCAGAGTGCTGGCTCCTAGTTGGACACACTGGTCTAGCCACTCCGTGGCACGTGGGATCTTCCTGGGGCCAGGGATCGAGCTGGTGCCCCTTGTACTGCAAGGGGAACTCTTTACCCCTGGGACCACCAGGGAAGCCCCAGACTAACTTCCTTTTAAAGAGACACGTGTTAACCCACGCCAAGGTCCCAGGGACATCATGTTGTCCGTTGCTTCTCAAAAGGTCTTCAAACACTGCAGAAACATTCATGCTCTTAGGCCATTACTGCCCCTCCCCCACGTCGGCAGGCTGTTACTGAGATGATCGTGTGCTTTAGGGAGTTCATGGCTCGGGAAACATTAATTACAGACATAATTATTTAATTGTGTTAATTGATGCATCCCTTCAGTAAACACGGAATGAGACACAGTGCAAAAACGTGTTATTGAGCACCTGCTACCCAGCCAGGTGGTGGCCTCGTGCAGGGGTGGCATTGGTGAACTGGGCACAGGGGGTCCTTTCTCCATGGAGCTCACCGTTTAGTGTCAGCAAATGATAGACAAATGAACAAAGAAGGGACTGCGCAGGTAGGAATCAAGATGAGTCACGAAAGGAACACACGTTTTTCTGGGAAAACTTGGGGTGGCAAACAGGATCAGAACCAAGGAGAACGGTTTTCAGAGCCCCGCTGCTACTGAGTGTGTCCACGGGGCACTGTTTTGAGCTTGTGCCTTTAGCAAGCTTTTGAAAACACCTTTGGCCAGAGAATTCCCATCCTCCTGGATCAGAATAGCCAGTGCCTTTTGGGAAAGCAGGTTTCGGCTTCCGATGTAGCTGACTGTGCGTTGGGGTCGTTTTTAAAAGACATGTTGGGAGGGACTGGTGCCTGCGTTCTGGGGGATGGGGAGAGCTGCCGTGTGGTCCAGCAGTCTGGCCCCTCCTGGGCATGTATCCAGAGAAAACCATAATTTGAAAAGACAGATGGCCTCAACGTTCATTGGAGTACACTATACACAACCGCCAAGACAAGGAAGTCACCTGTGTGTCCATCAGCAGAATAATGGATTAAAAAGATGCGGTACATATAAACACTAGAACATCACTCACTTAAAAAGAGTAAAATAATGCCGTTTCCAGCAACACTGATGGATCTAGAAATTCCTAAACTGGATGAAATAAGTCAGAGAAGGACAACTATGTGGTGTCACTTATATGTGACCTCTAAACAAAGGCTACAAATGAACTTATCTGCAAAAACAAAGTAGAGTGGCAGAGGCTTCTCTTGTGACTCAGACAGTAGAGTCTGCCTGCAGTGTAGGAGAGTTGGGTTCGATCCCTGGGTTGGGAAGATCCCCCAGAGTAGGGAATGGCCACCTACTCCAGTATTCTTGCCTGGAGAATTCCATGGACAGAGGAGTCTGCTGGGCTACAGTCCACATGGTCGAAGAAGTTGGACGTGACTGAATGACTCACACACACACACGTGAAGGGGCATCCTTCAGTAAACACGGAATGAGACACAGTGCAAAACGTGTTATTGAGCTGCTACCCAGCCAGGTGGTGGCCTCGTGCAGGGGTGGCATTGGTGAACTGGGCACAGGGGGTCCTTTCTCCATGGAGCTCACCGTTTAGTGTCAGCAAATGATAGACAAATGAACAAAGAAGGGACTGCGCAGGTAGGAATCAAGATGAGTCACGAAAGGAACACACGTTTTTCTGGGAAAACTTGGGGTGGCAAACAGGATCAGAACCAAGGAGAACGGTTTTCAGAGCCCCGCTGCTACTGAGTGTGTCCACGGGGCACTGTTTTGAGCTTGTGCCTTTAGCAAGCTTTTGAAAACACCTTTGGCCAGAGAATTCCCATCCTCCTGGATCAGAATAGCCAGTGCCTTTTGGGAAAGCAGGTTTCGGCTTCCGATGTAGCTGACTGTGCGTTGGGGTCGTTTTTAAAAGACATGTTGGGAGGGACTGGTGCCTGCGTTCTGGGGGATGGGGAGAGCTGCCGTGTGGTCCAGCAGTCTGGCCCCTCCTGGGCATGTATCCAGAGAAAACCATAATTTGAAAAGACAGATGGCCTCAACGTTCATTGGAGTACACTATACACAACCGCCAAGACAAGGAAGTCACCTGTGTGTCCATCAGCAGAATAATGGATTAAAAAGATGCGGTACATATAAACACTAGAACATCACTCACTTAAAAAGAGTAAAATAATGCCGTTTCCAGCAACACTGATGGATCTAGAAATTCCTAAACTGGATGAAATAAGTCAGAGAAGGACAACTATGTGGTGTCACTTATATGTGACCTCTAAACAAAGGCTACAAATGAACTTATCTGCAAAAACAAAGTAGAGTGGCAGAGGCTTCTCTTGTGACTCAGACAGTAGAGTCTGCCTGCAGTGTAGGAGAGTTGGGTTCGATCCCTGGGTTGGGAAGATCCCCCAGAGTAGGGAATGGCCACCTACTCCAGTATTCTTGCCTGGAGAATTCCATGGACAGAGGAGTCTGATGGGCTACAGTCCACGTGGTCGTAAGAAGTTGGACGTGACTGAATGACTCACACACACACACGTGGAAAATAAACTTAGGGTTACTAGGGGGTCAAGAGGGGAGGGATAAAATGCAAGATTGGGATTGACACATATGCGCTCCTGTATATAGACTAGCTAACGCATGGGAACCTACTGTAAGCACAGGGAACTCTACTCACTGCTCTGTGATGGCCTGTATGGAAAAGGAATCTAAAAAAGAATGGATATATGGATTTGTATAGTGGATTCACTTTGCTGCGCACCTGAAACTAGTACTACATTGTAAATTAATTATACCCCAATAAACTTTTTTTAAAAAATGGAAACATGTTAACAATGAACCAAAGGCATCTATCAGTGTGTGTGTGTGTGCGTGTGAGTGTGCGTGTGCATGTGCTGAGCCATGTCCAACTCTTTGTGATCCTATGGACTGTAGCCCACCATGGCTCTTCTGTCCATGGAATTCTCCAGGCAAGAATACTGGAGTGGGGCTTCCCTGGTGGTCCAGTGGGTAAGGACACCGCCTTGCAGTGCAGGGGGCGCCGGTTCGATCCCTGGCCTGGGAAGATCCCACGTGCCGCGGAGCGGCTGGACCCATGTGTCCAGTTACCGAGCCGGAGCTCTAGGGTGCATGCGCCCAGAGCCGGTGCTCTGTGACGACAGAGGCCACCGCGGTGGGAGGCCCACATGGGCCAAAGAACAAAGACGGGTCAAAATAGGGAAATGAAAGACCAATAGAAGTGGCCCGCCTGCTCCCCTCCCTCCCCACCCCACCCCCACCAAAATAAAGAAAGAAATAGATCTTAAAAAAAAAAAAAAAGAATACTGGCGTGGGTTACCATCTCCTTCTCCAGGGGTCTTCCCCACCCAGGGCTTGAACCTGTGTCTCCTGCATTGACAGGGGGATTCTTTATCGCTGAGCTGCCAGGGAAGCAGCTCTGCTTCATGGTCGCTTCTCACCTGAAGTGCCTGCTTAGGATTGAAAGGTGGATCCTGTTCTGTGCCAGGCACCTGGGGCTCCATGTTTGTCGGTGCACTGAGGCGTTTTCCTGTATTATTCGTGCTTCACGTCAAATGTTATAAACACAGAAGCTGAGTTGCTCGTCTGGAGAGGCTAATGAGAAACTGTTGCCTTTGCTCATTATGTTTGCTTTTACTCAGCTTCTCGGCATTGTTTTTTTCAGGTGTTGTCTGTATGTTTAGAGAGTTAGTATGGCCCTGGGACACTCGGGTGGAGTTCTCAGGAGGGCATGTGTTTTCTGTTGGAGGCTGGTGAGGGCCGCGGCAGGGGACGGCTTTATCTCCCTTGTTTAATTAGAGTTGCACCACCGCTGTGCAGGTGTGCTCGGGAGGGCAGGCCTGGCGGCGGTGCCCGCGGCCGCTGGCACACCCACGGAGTTTTGAAACTCTGTGTGCTGGCGAGCGTGGCCCGGTTGCCTCCCGTAACAGTTCCAGTCACCGTTTATCTTGTCTTCCTCTCTTACTGCTCCTTTTGGGCAAACAATCCAAAGCATTGAAGACCCAACATCCCCAGAGATTCACATTTTTTGGAACCTTTTTTTTTTTAAAGATTTATTTATTTTATTTATTTTGGGTAGGGGTCAGGTTGGGGAGGGAGGGGAGTGGGCGGGCCACTTCTATTGGTCTTTCATTTCTCTATTTTCATCCGTCTTTGTTCTTTGGCTCCTGTGGGCCTCCCATCGCGGTGGCGTCTGTCGTTGCAGAGCGCCGGCTCTGGGCACATGCGCTCCAGAGCTCCGGCTCGGTGATTGGACACATCAGTCCAGCCGCTCCGCGGCACGTGGGATTCTCCCAGGCCAGGGATCGAACCGGCGCCCCTTGCACTGCAAGGCGGTGTCCTTACCCACTGGACCACCAGGGGAAGCCCTGGAACCATTTTTTAAATTGAAGTCACTCAAGTTGTACCTGACTCTTTGTGACCGCATGTACTGTAGCCCGTTAGGCTCTTCTGTCCGTGAAATTCCAGGCAAGAATCCTGGAGTGGGTTGCCATTTCCTGCTCCACAGTATCTTCCCATCCCAGGGATGGAGCCCCAGGCTGCTGCATTCCAGGTGGATTCCTTATTTTTTTTTTAGAATTGCCAAATCAAATTTAATTATCCCAGGCCTGTGAACAGAGTAATTAAAATCAATTTCATATGCTAGTTCAAATATTATGTACAATTTAGATAAGCTGGTCAAGTATTATGAATACACACCATGTCTGATATGCTTATAATTACACTGCCTCTTCTCTTCTTTTAATATTTGCAGGTACATGCCAACATAGGGAAAAAATGTCATTTCCATTTGTGTGTTAACTGAGAAGAGTAGCATTTCTACTCTGTATGTTTCAGATTGTAAAAAAGTTAAGGTACATCTTCCTTTAAGAAGAAAATAAAAGGTGAAAATAAACTGCCAGGAGTTTAACATGAGCTTACTTATAAAAATGAAAAAAAAGAAAAGAGATTTGAACCAGATACCATACATTTATCAGGTGGTCTCCCTTCTGACCTGAAGCTACAGAAAGTGTTTAAGGAAGGGACGCTCTGTCGAAACCAGACTAACCCAAGGGAGGCACGGTCCTTTAAAAGTCTGATTTGCAGGAGAACTAGCTGGTTGGCCTAGTCTTAAAGCTAATTACAGAATCCACCTTCTTATGGTCCAGATGTTTTTCCAATGGTTTCGACTCAACAGAGCTTCTGCGGTTCCCACTAGGGAGGGAGTGGGCGGGCCACTTCTGTTGGTCTTTCATTTCTCTATTTTCATCCGTCTTGTTCTTTGGCTCCTGTGGGCCTCCCATCGCGGTGGCGTCTGTCGTTGCAGAGCGCCGGCTCTGGGCACATGCGCTCCAGAGCTCCGGCTCGGTGATTGGACACATCAGTCCAGCCGCTCCGCGGCACGTGGGATTCTCCCAGGCCAGGGATCGAACCGGCGCCCCTTGCACTGCAAGGCGGTGTCCTTACCCACTGGACCACCAGGGGAAGCCCTGGAACCATTTTTTAAATTGAAGTCACTCAAGTTGTACCTGACTCTTTGTGACCGCATGTACTGTAGCCCGTTAGGCTCTTCTGTCCGTGAAATTCCAGGCAAGAATCCTGGAGTGGGTTGCCATTTCCTGCTCCACAGTATCTTCCCATCCCAGGGATGGAGCCCCAGGCTGCTGCATTCCAGGTGGATTCCTTATTTTTTTTTTAGAATTGCCAAATCAAATTTAATTATCCCAGGCCTGTGAACAGAGTAATTAAAATCAATTTCATATGCTAGTTCAAATATTATGTACAATTTAGATAAGCTGGTCAAGTATTATGAATACACACCATGTCTGATATGCTTATAATTACACTGCCTCTTCTCTTCTTTTAATATTTGCAGGTACATGCCAACATAGGGAAAAAATGTCATTTCCATTTGTGTGTTAACTGAGAAGAGTAGCATTTCTACTCTGTATGTTTCAGATTGTAAAAAAGTTAAGGTACATCTTCCTTTAAGAAGAAAATAAAAGGTGAAAATAAACTGCCAGGAGTTTAACATGAGCTTACTTATAAAAATGAAAAAAAAGAAAAGAGATTTGAACCAGATACCATACATTTATCAGGTGGTCTCCCTTCTGACCTGAAGCTACAGAAAGTGTTTAAGGAAGGGACGCTCTGTCGAAACCAGACTAACCCAAGGGAGGCACGGTCCTTTAAAAGTCTGATTTGCAGGAGAACTAGCTGGTTGGCCTAGTCTTAAAGCTAATTACAGAATCCACCTTCTTATGGTCCAGATGTTTTTCCAATGGTTTCGACTCAACAGAGCTTCTGCCGGTTCCCACACTCGTTGCAGACGACAAATGTTGTCATGGGTTCATCAGCCCTGTGCGTTTGGACCTGCGTGTAGGTGCGGTTCTTCTTTTTACATTTGCCTCACGGAACAGGTCCGTCTGGGTTCCACCCGTCTTGGCCATCTGACGCTCTCTGATGGCTCCTTTGGTCAGCTTTTCCCGCATCTCCTTGAGCTCGTCACTGGCCATTTCCTCTGCTGTCATCCTAGCAAACAGGTCAGGAGGAATGTTCCCACACAGCACGTTTTCCCTTAAATTTGGATTCTTGATATCCTTAAGATTTGATATCCTGCTTCATACTCTATTTTTGTATTTCATGTCTCTGTACCTTATTTCTTAAATATTTATTTATTGATTTATTTTGCAGGGGATGGGGCGGGGAGGGAGGGGGCGGGCGGGCCACTTCCATTGGTCTTTCTTTTCTCTATTTTCACCCGTCTTTGTTCTTTGGCCCGTGTGGGCCTCCCATCGCAGTGGCCTCTCTTGCTCCAGAGCTCTGGCTCGGTAATTGGGCACGTGGGATCCTCCCAGGCCAGGGATCGAACTGGCGCCCCTTGCACTGCCAGGCAGAGACCTTACCCACTGGACCACCAGGGAAGCCCTATTCCTTATTTCTTGAGAGATAACTTCCTCGATCTGAGATCCCAGTTCTTCCTCGTCAGCTCCAGTAGCAATGTAGTCATCTCCCTTTCGGAGAGCCGCGGCCAGCATCTCCCTGCACGTTAACCGCGCAGAGTCAGACGTGTTTGGTGCCCGAGGAAAAGACGAAACATACGTGTCCCGGGCCCTGCTCTCGTCCTTCCTGCTGCTTTCCTCTCGTGCTTCAGGGCTGTTCTGTGACGTCCCTGCAGTCCCTTTTTTCTTTTCTTCAGAGTCTTTATCTGTTGATGGTCCATCAAGTAACTTCTTCCAGGATTTGATGAGTAAGTTTGCTAGCGACGTGACCTCTTCGTCTGTGCTCTGTTTGCGGATAGCATTCACTGGCATGCCGATCCGCGTGGACTGTAATAATTCCAGGGTCATAGGAATATTCTTAAGCTCCTTCCGTAAATCCAACGCTCCAGTCGCGTTCTTCTTCTGCACCATCCTGTCCTTCTTCTTGGCGATGCGGATCACCTCGTCGTCCATGACTCCCGCAGGCGTGCCCCGCGCCGGGCTGCCTAGACGGGAAGGGCGCGAAGCTGGGCGGCGGGGAGCGACCGTGGGCGTCGGGGAGGCTGCTCCGCAGGTCTGCCCCAGGCACTTCCTCGGCGGCCAGGCCCGCGGCCCCAGGTGGCTTCTTCTCTGTCTGAGCCACCAGGGACGACCGTTATAGGTTGTTACAAGATACCGAGTATAGTACCTGAGCTGTACATTAGGTCCTTGTTGCTTATCTATTTATTATATATAGTAGTGTGTATATCTTAGTCCCAGATTCCTGTCTGCTTCCCATCTATGTCTGTGAGTCTCTTTTGCTTTGTAAATATGACCATGTGTATCATTTTTCTAGATTTCACATATAAGGGACAGCGTGTGATTATCTGTCTTTGGCTTACTTGCTTTTGACAAGTCAGGGCTGCGTGGCTGTTCAGGTCCTCGTTGCAGTGCCCAGGCTCTCAGAGTGAGCTTCAGGTGGTCATCTGTGACCCTCTCCGCGTCCCTTACCCACTGGCTGTATTTTATTGATTAGTTCATTTCATATTAAGAAGATAAGGACATATTCCCTGTGTTAGTTTGTTCTATTCTTGGGGGTGAAAAAGGGTTTTCCTAATGATGACATACCAAGTTCTTGCCCCAAAGAGGTCATCTCAGAACCACATTGGTGGCTGACATTTTGCATCCCAGCTCATGGTTTGAATTCCTGTGGGCTAAACTTAAACCTGAGGAGTTGTTATTTCTTTATTTTCCCTCTGCCAATTTCCCTATCTTTTAATATTTATTCGGTGTTATTGAAGACATCTGAGGTCTCTCAATTGCTTCTTGATAGAATAGAAATAAAGAATAGATAGAATAGAAACAAAGGCTCACGAAGGCAGACAAGTATATGCCTGTGTGTGTGCCTTTCTGATTTTCTGTGCGTGCATGCACGCTTGTGTGGGAGGCTGGGAGGAGTGGTGAACTGGAGGTGAACTCGCTTCTAGCAAGATGAGCCTGATTAAAGCATTTAATCTTCCTGAGCTTCAGTTTCCTCGTTTGTCAGAAACAGTAAGGATTACGGAATCAGCCGCCTCATGTCCTGGGCCCCCTGGCTGTGACCTCTCTCAGGCCGGTGCCTCATTGTTCTTTTTCAGAATCACAGTTTCCCACTTTAACAGACTCCATTAAATTGTATGTTACCACTGTAACATGTTTGTAGTATATACTGAAAGTTATTTTTTAATCCCATGTAAAAGAAGACATAAAAATATTATTTTAAATAAATAACTTCTTAGGGGCTGGGAGCCTGATTTGTAGATTACCTTACTGGAAAGTTTACCTGGGTCCTCTACCCGGGAGGATGGGAGAGGTCCTGTTCCACCTGCTTAGGGGTTCTGAAGGGCTGGCCAGGGCCTGGCGTCGGGGACCCTGAAGAATTGAATGTGTATCATTTTTCTAGATTTCACATATAAGGGACAGCGTGTGATTATCTGTCTTTGGCTTACTTGCTTTTGACAAGTCAGGGCTGCGTGGCTGTTCAGGTCCTCGTTGCAGTGCCCAGGCTCTCAGAGTGAGCTTCAGGTGGTCATCTGTGACCCTCTCCGCGTCCCTTACCCACTGGCTGTATTTTATTGATTAGTTCATTTCATATTAAGAAGATAAGGACATATTCCCTGTGTTAGTTTGTTCTATTCTTGGGGGTGAAAAAGGGTTTTCCTAATGATGACATACCAAGTTCTTGCCCCAAAGAGGTCATCTCAGAACCACATTGGTGGCTGACATTTTGCATCCCAGCTCATGGTTTGAATTCCTGTGGGCTAAACTTAAACCTGAGGAGTTGTTATTTCTTTATTTTCCCTCTGCCAATTTCCCTATCTTTTAATATTTATTCGGTGTTATTGAAGACATCTGAGGTCTCTCAATTGCTTCTTGATAGAATAGAAATAAAGAATAGATAGAATAGAAACAAAGGCTCACGAAGGCAGACAAGTATATGCCTGTGTGTGTGCCTTTCTGATTTTCTGTGCGTGCATGCACGCTTGTGTGGGAGGCTGGGAGGAGTGGTGAACTGGAGGTGAACTCGCTTCTAGCAAGATGAGCCTGATTAAAGCATTTAATCTTCCTGAGCTTCAGTTTCCTCGTTTGTCAGAAACAGTAAGGATTACGGAATCAGCCGCCTCATGTCCTGGGCCCCCTGGCTGTGACCTCTCTCAGGCCGGTGCCTCATTGTTCTTTTTCAGAATCACAGTTTCCCACTTTAACAGACTCCATTAAATTGTATGTTACCACTGTAACATGTTTGTAGTATATACTGAAAGTTATTTTTTAATCCCATGTAAAAGAAGACATAAAAATATTATTTTAAATAAATAACTTCTTAGGGGCTGGGAGCCTGATTTGTAGATTACCTTACTGGAAAGTTTACCTGGGTCCTCTACCCGGGAGGATGGGAGAGGTCCTGTTCCACCTGCTTAGGGGTTCTGGAGGTTCTACGACCAGGGCCTGGCGTCGGGGACCCTGAAGAATTGAATCCATCAAGAGACTTATTCTAGGGACGTCCCCTGGCAGCCCAGTGGTTCAGGTTCTGCTCTTCCAATACAGGGAATGTGAGTGTGATCCCTGGTCAGAGAATTAAGCTCCCACAGGCCGTGAGGCATGACCAAAAATGTAAAAATTAAAAAAATACTCATTCTTATCCCAAATACACTCTTTGTTTGGAACACTCTAGAAATGCAGTTTAGGACACGGGTCCAAGAGGCAGCTGCATGTCCTCTCTCACGCCTTGTGCACTGATGAACAGCATGCTGCCCCTGTGTCTGTCTTTGCTTTCTCTTTTGATTGGACCTACAGGAAAGCACCAGAAGGGGTTTTCCTGCCTGGATAATGCAGCGAAGTGTGGGGCCTCGAGGCGGTCCTGCCAGCCAGGATCCAGCGGGCCAGTGGCCAGGGCGTGTGGGCCAGAGGGGCCCTCCTGGCGGCCTGGGTTCTGCCCTCCTCCTCCGGCAACTAGGAAGACCTCCACTGAACCTGCATACACCCTTGTGATTTTCACTACGGTTTGGAAGACATCTCCAAACCTGTGTTGTTCAGGCAGCCACACCAAGTAGGATTATCATCTCCTGTCCCTGTGTGACCTTATGGGACAGACGCCCACCCGTGTCTTCACTCTTCGGTCCCCTGAGTGTTCCTATGGACGCTCTAATGACCAGAGTCCACGTCCAGTTCGGGGGCATATGTGGTTTTTTGAACATTTTGCCATCAGGTGAAGGCGGGTGATGTTTTCCTGGGACAGCTCCTAGATAGGGTGTTCCTGATGTTAAGGAGATAATTGTTTGCAGAGGCTGCTTACTTGTGTTCTTAGGGAGAGCATGTTGGTACATAGGGTGACCCCGGGTCAGCCGTGCAGACATGAGGCTTCAGTACATGGATAGAAGACACTTGATCTCGGCCTTCTGAAAACTGGCCCTCCCAGGGTGGCAGAGTAACTGACGCAGTGCTCGGTCTGTGTGATGTTTTACATTTGAAACAATTGATGAGTGCTCTCGTTTGGGAAGAGGTCCTGGGTTCCACCTGCTTAGGGGTTCTGGAGGTTCTACGACCAGGGCCTGGCGTCGGGGACCCTGAAGAATTGAATCCATCAAGAGACTTATTCTAGGGACGTCCCCTGGCAGCCCAGTGGTTCAGGTTCTGCTCTTCCAATACAGGGAATGTGAGTGTGATCCCTGGTCAGAGAATTAAGCTCCCACAGGCCGTGAGGCATGACCAAAAATGTAAAAATTAAAAAAATACTCATTCTTATCCCAAATACACTCTTTGTTTGGAACACTCTAGAAATGCAGTTTAGGACACGGGTCCAAGAGGCAGCTGCATGTCCTCTCTCACGCCTTGTGCACTGATGAACAGCATGCTGCCCCTGTGTCTGTCTTTGCTTTCTCTTTTGATTGGACCTACAGGAAAGCACCAGAAGGGGTTTTCCTGCCTGGATAATGCAGCGAAGTGTGGGGCCTCGAGGCGGTCCTGCCAGCCAGGATCCAGCGGGCCAGTGGCCAGGGCGTGTGGGCCAGAGGGGCCCTCCTGGCGGCCTGGGTTCTGCCCTCCTCCTCCGGCAACTAGGAAGACCTCCACTGAACCTGCATACACCCTTGTGATTTTCACTACGGTTTGGAAGACATCTCCAAACCTGTGTTGTTCAGGCAGCCACACCAAGTAGGATTATCATCTCCTGTCCCTGTGTGACCTTATGGGACAGACGCCCACCCGTGTCTTCACTCTTCGGTCCCCTGAGTGTTCCTATGGACGCTCTAATGACCAGAGTCCACGTCCAGTTCGGGGGCATATGTGGTTTTTTGAACATTTTGCCATCAGGTGAAGGCGGGTGATGTTTTCCTGGGACAGCTCCTAGATAGGGTGTTCCTGATGTTAAGGAGATAATTGTTTGCAGAGGCTGCTTACTTGTGTTCTTAGGGAGAGCATGTTGGTACATAGGGTGACCCCGGGTCAGCCGTGCAGACATGAGGCTTCAGTACATGGATAGAAGACACTTGATCTCGGCCTTCTGAAAACTGGCCCTCCCAGGGTGGCAGAGTAACTGACGCAGTGCTCGGTCTGTGTGATGTTTTTGACATTTGAAACAAATTAGATTGGTGCTTCTCTGTGCTGTGCGTTTCTCTGGATCTTTAGTGGATGAGTGTGTCATCTTCTGTCCAATCCTACGTATGCCAGGCAAGGTGTCAGTCGGGATACGGTGGCCTCTCTGATCTTAAGTCACCCACCTGTTCTAATTCTCAGTTTCTGATACTTTGTTCATCCCTTTCAGCCTTGGCCTCTTTGTTCACTGAGTGTGGCATCCTGAGAGAATGTCTTCTTCTCTAGCAGGGAGTTTAGGAGGAGACGGGGTGGTCCTCAGCTCTGACGGGCTGCCTGGACCAGCTTCAAGCACATTCACCTTGGCCTAGAAGTCGACCTTGCCATGGGCAGGTCTGTCCAGACGCTTGGCCCAAGGGCTGTAAAACCCTGGAACACTGTGGGCTCAGCCTGGCAGGGGAGGGTCTGGGCTGTGTGAATCTTGTTGCTGAGCCTAGGATCTTAGCTCAGGAAGTGGCCATCCCAGGAGGCCCATTGGAGTGAGACGGTGATCTCGGACAATATATTTGAGGGTGCCATCAAGGTTTGATCCCCTGCATGGGGGTCAGCTGAGCTGGGGAGCAGAGTCCTGGCCGGGCTTCCCCTGCGGAGGAGGAGGAGGAGGGGGGCAGGCTGTGGATGGGCTGGAGAACCAGGCTGACCATCAGGACAGGACCAAGCTGGGGCCAGGGCCACATGAAGCCCTGGGGCTGACGTCCAGTTCCTTGCATCCTCGGGTGTGTCTGAGTGAAGGAACTGGAGGAACGAGAGATGGCTGACAGCTGGGGCAGCACCCCAGCCTTGGCCCTGCAGAGGCACGGCCTCCCTCGTGGGGCCCTGGTCCGGGGGCGGGGAAATGGGGTCTCGAGAGGAATGAGGGTGACAGGAGCCCACGTGATGAGCACTCTCAGCCCTGCCCTTGAGGGGCTCCACCCGCGGGCCATGGTTGGCGCTCCTCGCTCCACTGCGGGAGGTGTGGGTTTGATCCCTGGCTGGGGAATGAAGACCCCCACACGCCTCACCACGGCCAGAGATTAAAAAAAAAAAAAAAAAAGCAGAGCCAAACAAGCAACCCTAATATCCCTTCTGCTAGTACCAGAACATTCTGGTTCTTTAGACTGGCTGGTCAAAGTGGGGTGCCAGGGGACGCTGTAGATGGTATGTAAACAGAGCAGTGGACGAGGAGTCAAGAGGACTCAACAAGAGTCAAGTGGGAGGGGTCCAGTGTATGACTATGCAGTGAACAACAAAAGTCTGTAAATGGAAAACAAAAATAAAGAAGACTCAACACTTTCAGTTATAGGCAGCACATTTTTCAACAAACTGCTCTAGCCTAGTCTATTTCTGAGTGTGTTATTTCCAAATCTCTAACTTCGTCAGGTTGTGCAGGAAATGCACATGAAATGAGACGAAGATGTAGAAAAATGCCTGGTTGTGGAAAGGGAAAGGACATGGGAAGGAGGGATCAATCATGAATATGGGATTAACAGATAAAAACTGCCGTACACAAGAGAGATGCGTGCGTCCATGCTAAGTCGCTTCAGTTGTGTCCGGCTCTGTGCCATCCTGTGGACTATACCCTGCCAGGCTCCTCTGTCCATGGGCTTCTTCAGGCAAGAATGCTGGAGAGGATTGCCATGCCCTCCTCCAGGGAATCTTCCTGCCCAAGGTTTGATCCCTGCATGGGGTCAGCTGAGCTGGGGAGCAGAGTCCTGGCCGGGCTTCCCCTGCGGAGGAGGAGGAGGAGGGGGGCAGGCTGTGGATGGGCTGGAGAACCAGGCTGACCATCAGGACAGGACCAAGCTGGGGCCAGGGCCACATGAAGCCCTGGGGCTGACGTCCAGTTCCTTGCATCCTCGGGTGTGTCTGAGTGAAGGAACTGGAGGAACGAGAGATGGCTGACAGCTGGGGCAGCACCCCAGCCTTGGCCCTGCAGAGGCACGGCCTCCCTCGTGGGGCCCTGGTCCGGGGGCGGGGAAATGGGGTCTCGAGAGGAATGAGGGTGACAGGAGCCCACGTGATGAGCACTCTCAGCCCTGCCCTTGAGGGGCTCCACCCGCGGGCCATGGTTGGCGCTCCTCGCTCCACTGCGGGAGGTGTGGGTTTGATCCCTGGCTGGGGAATGAAGACCCCCACACGCCTCACCACGGCCAGAGATTAAAAAAAAAAAAAAAAAGCAGAGCCAAACAAGCAACCCTAATATCCCTTCTGCTAGTACCAGAACATTCTGGTTCTTTAGACTGGCTGGTCAAAGTGGGGTGCCAGGGGACGCTGTAGATGGTATGTAAACAGAGCAGTGGACGAGGAGTCAAGAGGACTCAACAAGAGTCAAGTGGGAGGGGTCCAGTGTATGACTATGCAGTGAACAACAAAAGTCTGTAAATGGAAAACAAAAATAAAGAAGACTCAACACTTTCAGTTATAGGCAGCACATTTTTCAACAAACTGCTCTAGCCTAGTCTATTTCTGAGTGTGTTATTTCCAAATCTCTAACTTCGTCAGGTTGTGCAGGAAATGCACATGAAATGAGACGAAGATGTAGAAAAATGCCTGGTTGTGGAAAGGGAAAGGACATGGGAAGGAGGGATCAATCATGAATATGGGATTAACAGATAAAAACTGCCGTACACAAGAGAGATGCGTGCGTCCATGCTAAGTCGCTTCAGTTGTGTCCGGCTCTGTGCCATCCTGTGGACTATACCCTGCCAGGCTCCTCTGTCCATGGGCTTCTTCAGGCAAGAATGCTGGAGAGGATTGCCATGCCCTCCTCCAGGGAATCTTCCTGCCCCAGGGATCGAACCTGTGTCTCTTATGTCTCCTGCATTGGTAAACAAGGTCTTTTTTTTTTTTTTCCTTCAATTTTGGCCTCTTTAATTGTTTTTATTTATTTATTTATTTATTTATTTTCATCCATCTTTATTCTCTTGGCCTGTGTGGGCCTCCCATCATAGTGGCCTCTCTAGTTGCAGAGCATGGGCTCTGGGCGCATGCGCTCCAGAGTGCTGGTTTGTAATTAGACACACCCGTCCAGCCGCTCTGCGGCATGTGGGGTCTTCCTGGGCCAGGGATCGAACCGGTGGCCCCTGCACTGCCAGGCGGACTCTTTACCCACTGGACCACCAGGGAAGCCCGGCAAGCGAGGTCTTTATCACTAGGTCTACCTGAGAAGCCCACACAAGAGAGAGAAGCAGTAAGAATTTACTGTAGGGGCTTCCCCTGGTGGTCCAGTGGGTAAGGACACTGCCTTGCAGTGCAAGGGGCGCCGGTTCGATCCCTGGCCTGGGAAGATCCCACATGCCGCGGAGCGGCTGGACTGATCTGTCCAATTACCGAGCCGGAGCTCTGGCGCGCATGCGCCCAGAGCCGGTGCTCTGCGATAACAGAGGCCACCGCGATGGGAGGCCCACAGGAGCCAAAGAACAAAGATGGATGAAAATAGAGAAATGAAAGACCAATAGAAGTGGCCCGCCCGCCCCCTCCCTCCCCACCTCACCCCCCAAAAGATAAATAAATTAAAAAAAAAAAAAAAAGAATTTACTGTATAACACAGGCAAGTGTAGTCAATATTTTGCAATAACCTATAATGGAAAACAATCTGAAAAAATACATAACTGGATCACTTTGCTCTATACCTGAAACTAACACAATATTGTAAATCAACTGTATTTTAATAAACAATGAGATGATGTGAAAATATCTAGCACATCATGAGGACGTAGGTCCTCGTGATGCCTCAGCTTCTTTCTTTCTCGGGCTTACCCATAAAGGTTCATTGAATTTATTACTGTGTTCAGCCCCTCTTCCCTCTGCCGAAGAGCTAGTCTTTTCAGAAGCCGCTTCATCCCCCCGCCAGAATGTCTTACACCCAGTGTTTGCGATTATTTATTTATGAAGGAAGGGGCCCCGAGTTCAGCTCTGATTTGGATCAGCCGTGAGGTATTACTTCTCGCTTTACGGTTTGTGAACTCAGAGAACAGGAGCTCAGAACCGTTTGGATGGGAAGTGCCCGGGGGACCGTTCCAGTTTATTGTTTGCAAACCTGGCTATTGGCAGGTAGACTCCTGTGTCCCAACCCAAGGACTGTGCTCTCCCAGGTCCAGCGTGGAGCCCAGGTATCAGTATTTGGAAAAAGTGTCCAGAGTGATTCTGACGGTCAGCCTCTTTGGGGAAGGACTGTCTAGCCAGTGTCCATTTTGCAGATGAAAATACTGAGGCCGAGAGAGGAAGATGAAGATGTTTCTCACTGGCCGTGGGATTCCGGGCTGAAATTCAAACTTTGCAGTTGCCACAGGGCACACACCACAGATCTCATTGCTATTTGCATAAAACGCTTGTAAACCCTCAAATGCAGTGCAAGGCGCCGGTTCGATCCCTGGCCTGGGAAGATCCCACATGCCGCGGAGCGGCTGGACTGATCTGTCCAATTACCGAGCCGGAGCTCTGGCGCGCATGCGCCCAGAGCCGGTGCTCTGCGATAACAGAGGCCACCGCGATGGGAGGCCCACAGGAGCCAAAGAACAAAGATGGATGAAAATAGAGAAATGAAAGACCAATAGAAGTGCCCCTCCCCCCCCCCCCCCCCCACCCCCCAAAAGATAAATAAATTAAAAAAAAAAAAAAAAGAATTTACTGTATAACACAGGCAAGTGTAGTCAATATTTTGCAATAACCTATAATGGAAAACAATCTGAAAAAATACATAACTGGATCACTTTGCTCTATACCTGAAACTAACACAATATTGTAAATCAACTGTATTTTAATAAACAATGAGATGATGTGAAAATATCTAGCACATCATGAGGACGTAGGTCCTCGTGATGCCTCAGCTTCTTTCTTTCTCGGGCTTACCCATAAAGGTTCATTGAATTTATTACTGTGTTCAGCCCCTCTTCCCTCTGCCGAAGAGCTAGTCTTTTCAGAAGCCGCTTCATCCCCCCGCCAGAATGTCTTACACCCAGTGTTTGCGATTATTTATTTATGAAGGAAGGGGCCCCGTGTTCAGCTCTGATTTGGATCAGCCGTGAGGTATTACTTCTCGCTTTACGGTTTGTGAACTCAGAGAACAGGAGCTCAGAACCGTTTGGATGGGAAGTGCCCGGGGGACCGTTCCAGTTTATTGTTTGCAAACCTGGCTATTGGCAGGTAGACTCCTGTGTCCCAACCCAAGGACTGTGCTCTCCCAGGTCCAGCGTGGAGCCCAGGTATCAGTATTTGGAAAAAGTGTCCAGAGTGATTCTGACGGTCAGCCTCTTTGGGGAAGGACTGTCTAGCCAGTGTCCATTTTGCAGATGAAAATACTGAGGCCGAGAGAGGAAGATGAAGATGTTTCTCACTGGCCGTGGGATTCCGGGCTGAAATTCAAACTTTGCAGTTGCCACAGGGCACACACCACAGATCTCATTGCTATTTGCATAAAACCCTTGTAAACCCAGGTGGCTCAGTGGTAGAGAATCCACCTGCCAATACAGGAGTCACGGGTTCAGTCCCTTGGTTTGGAAGATCTCCAGGAGGAGAAAAGGCAGCCCAGTCCAGGATTCTTGCCTGGGAAATCCCATGGACAGAGGAGCCTGTGGTAGGGGGGTAGGGGCAGTCCATGGGGTTGCAAAAAGAATCAGGACATGACTTAGCAACTAAATAACAAAACAAACACATGGTGCTGTGAAAACAGATGCCTGACCTTGTATTTATTTTCCCCTTCCCCTGTGCTTTTGGGTTTCACTGTCCATTTCCTGCTCCACACCTTCCTACCCCCTGCCCACCTTCCCTCCGTCTCACTCCATTGCACTGCGTGACTTTGATAGCATCTCGATTTTCTTCTTCTAGCTCCTTTCTGTGACGGAATCTTGGTGTTAGTATTTAACTTATGAGTAACTCCGCTGCAATGGGCCGTGCAGGTTGACTCATCCACTCTGGTTGGAAGTCGACGGCTACTAAGCTGCAGAGACCACCTGGGGCAGGTGTGAGGCAAGGTGGACGGCAGACAGGAGGCACGAGGCGGCACTGAAGAGCCCACCGCATGCCCCGGTGACCCTGACTTGAAGTCCCCATGGCTTTTTCTCCTATTTCCTTTGCAGAGCTGGGGTAGGGCAGGCATGCTCTCGCCTTGCCTTGACCTCAGTGGACACGGTTCCACTCCAGCCGTGCCCTTAGCTGCTCCTACTCTCTGGGCTCAAGAACACAAACTCCCCGCTGCTCCTCCCCGCTGCCTTGTGGTTTGTGCGACAGGAGTTGCTGAGCAGGACACATTCCCTGAATTCACTGGATTATCACCACTGGTTTCTACGGGAGCCAGCCCGACTCCCTCCTCCCCGACAGTGGACCCTTTCTGATGGCTTCCGTCTGACGCGTCCCTGCCTATGCGTGGCTTCCAGAATTTCTCAGCTCCCTGGGCAAAGAAACTCAGCGCCCCTATTTTTCTGATTGGCTTCTCTGGGGAAAAGATTCGCTAAATTTTGCAGTTGCCACAGGGCACACACCACAGATCTCATTGCTATTTGCATAAAACCCTTGTAAACCCAGGTGGCTCAGTGGTAGAGAATCCACCTGCCAATACAGGAGTCACGGGTTCAGTCCCTTGGTTTGGAAGATCTCCAGGAGGAGAAAAGGCAGCCCAGTCCAGGATTCTTGCCTGGGAAATCCCATGGACAGAGGAGCCTGTGGTAGGGGGGTAGGGGCAGTCCATGGGGTTGCAAAAAGAATCAGGACATGACTTAGCAACTAAATAACAAAACAAACACATGGTGCTGTGAAAACAGATGCCTGACCTTGTATTTATTTTCCCCTTCCCCTGTGCTTTTGGGTTTCACTGTCCATTTCCTGCTCCACACCTTCCTACCCCCTGCCCACCTTCCCTCCGTCTCACTCCATTGCACTGCGTGACTTTGATAGCATCTCGATTTTCTTCTTCTAGCTCCTTTCTGTGACGGAATCTTGGTGTTAGTATTTAACTTATGAGTAACTCCGCTGCAATGGGCCGTGCAGGTTGACTCATCCACTCTGGTTGGAAGTCGACGGCTACTAAGCTGCAGAGACCACCTGGGGCAGGTGTGAGGCAAGGTGGACGGCAGACAGGAGGCACGAGGCGGCACTGAAGAGCCCACCGCATGCCCCGGTGACCCTGACTTGAAGTCCCCATGGCTTTTTCTCCTATTTCCTTTGCAGAGCTGGGGTAGGGCAGGCATGCTCTCGCCTTGCCTTGACCTCAGTGGACACGGTTCCACTCCAGCCGTGCCCTTAGCTGCTCCTACTCTCTGGGCTCAAGAACACAAACTCCCCGCTGCTCCTCCCCGCTGCCTTGTGGTTTGTGCGACAGGAGTTGCTGAGCAGGACACATTCCCTGAATTCACTGGATTATCACCACTGGTTTCTACGGGAGCCAGCCCGACTCCCTCCTCCCCGACAGTGGACCCTTTCTGATGGCTTCCGTCTGACGCGTCCCTGCCTATGCGTGGCTTCCAGAATTTCTCAGCTCCCTGGGCAAAGAAACTCAGCGCTTTATTTCTCATCCGATTTCTCACCTTTCTTGCTTCTGATTCCATCACAGCTAAAAAAGTACTTCTCTGGGGGAAAAGAAGTACTTGAGGGTTCAATTTAGTCTCTGATTTGCACTTCATTGAGTCGTTGCTTTATCTTCATTGCATGATTACCATCTTCTTTCTCAATGATTTATAACTATATAGTTTGTTTCTAAGAAATACATCCCTTCTCCCCTTGACCTACGTTCATGTTTAATCAGGTTTGAAATTGGGATGCATTTTACAGTTTAAAGAGTCATAGTTTATTTGGCAGATTTTCTTCCCTTTGGTAGTTTATTTTCACATATCATCTTCAGACAGTAATTTTGCAGGATTTAGATAAAAGACCAGGAAAAATTAAAGCCTACTTGAATGAAGATTCAGCATTTTGTGATATTAGGGAGGATGATTGCCAGGACTCTCGCTCTTGACGAGGTGACAGAATTATTTTCCAGAAAAATGTGGTCTTGACTTTGAATAATGTTGGATAAATCATGTGAGGTTCTTCTTTTATGATCAGAGTCATGTAATATTAAATAAAGCAAAGTCGATGGTTCTGCATATTTCAGTAAAGAAAAACTAAATCTTCTTTTTAGATCTCTGTTTTGAAAGAGGGCTAAACCCAATGCTACAGGTGAATTCCCACAGGAGAACCATGGAGAGTCTCAGTGCTTTTGTCCATAGTCTGTCTTTCTCTGGAGACAAAAAAAAAATGTGTACTTAAGCTATTGACAGCCTTCATTTCATAGTATAAAATGGGTTATGCTTTACCCAGAAATGAGAGGTTTCTACACATTGTTGTTCAGTTTCTCTTTGTGACCCTCTGGACGGTAGCACACCAGGCTTCCCTGTCCTTCACCATCTTCCACAGTTTGCTCAAACTCATGTCCATTGAGTCAGTGATGCCATCATCCATCTGTCCATCCTCTGTCGTCCCTTTCTCCTTCTGCCTTCAGTCTTTCCCAGCATCAGGGTCTTTTTCCATATGGGATAAGCTGAATATTGTGCTTTTCATCCATTAACAAAGAAATTGTTTTGTGTATGTGTGCTTGTGTGTGTGTGTGTGTGTGTGTGTGAGAACTATTTCTTAGCTTCTTAAGAAATGTGCCCTGTCTAGCCATTTCAGTTGGCCTTTCAAAACTTATCATTGAAGTAATGGAAGATTTAATTAGATTTTCCTTACCAAATAGGTACACAAAGAGTCGAAAAAAGCTGTTTAGAGGTTGTAGCTAGCTGGTGAGTGAGGTCCACAGAAGGTGGCTGTAGACCGCCACCTTTTTGTCATGCACGTGGCCCCCACAGCCCACCTTGGGGCTCTGGTAGCCTGGACCAGTACTCTGCCTTCCTCTGATCCCAAGCTGAAGCCAGCACCCTGTTGTAATGCATGAAACCAGTAAAAAACGAAAGGCTGCGGCCCCGAACAACGTGTGCGCAGCCAGCTGAGGTGACGGGTGACTGGAGTGTGAGTGAGTTCTCGGCATGTCGTCCTCTTCGTTGAGCATCTCCACTGAGGGGGTGTTCAGCTCTCCTGCCCGTGGCCTATGGGCAGGGACTCCAGGCTGATTTTATATTAATCAAAGCCCATAACTTGAGAGGAAAATTTTCTCCTTAAAATTGCAGTGCATTCCTAAATGGGCATCATTTGGAAGTTCCCCAGTCTCCTTTTTTTCTTTTCATCATTAGTAGAGAGTTGACCCTCACAGTCATTTAGATTTTCTCTGGGTCCCTGTTTTCCTTATATCCTCCCCTGTCTCTGAGCATATGGATTGGGTCATATTTCTTAGCTGATCCAGGCATCAGAGTAGAGACTAGTGTTATAAACCATCCCAACACTACCAAGTGGACTGTTGAGTGACTTGTGGTCGTTAGTGACTTGAAAACTAGATTGAAATGCCAACTGATGTAATGGAACCAGAAAAGAAAGTGTAGAAGCAAGAAAGAACAGCAAGCAAAAAGCAACTAGACAGATGTATTTATTCCAATATAAAAACGAATCAGAAATGATGCTATACTAGCATGACTGGAAATCACCCGTAGACTGTCATTATCACGAGCTAGACATGAGTCAGCCTGGTAATGCAGTTTTTTATTTTTAAAGCCATCATCGCACTGAGATGTAGAAATTAGACACACCTTACTCAAAGAAAGCGTGCCCAGTGAGTTGCAGAGCTTTACCTTTGCATAGTCGAACAGTTAAACCAAACAGTGTGTCTCCATGAGACAAATGAGTGTTCATATATACATACGATCTTATATGTATAAAACATATATAATTTAACATATATATATAGAGAGAGAGAGAGCGAGCGAGCATATGATTATCTTACGTTCTGTTTACCAACCACGATGTGTATGTGTATATTATGGTCGTCCTGTGGAACGTGCGCCTGTCTTGGTTTTCTGAATCCGGATGGTCTCTTGTCACAGAAGAGAAGTGCAGGCGGTGCACACTGCTCTGTTTAGAATGGATCACCAGCAGGGTCCTTCTGTGCAGCACCTGGAGCTCAGACAGCACATGGCGCTCGGCTCAGTGCCGTGTGGCCGCCTGGTTGGGAGGGAGGCTGGCGGGAGAAGGGACACACGTGCATGTGTGGCTGAGTCTCCTTCACTGCTAACCTGAAAGGATCACAGCCTTGTTAATTGGCTATACCTCAATAGAGAACAGAAATTTTTTTTAAAGAAGTACCTGTAACTGCCTTAGTAAACGAAGATGTCGTTTTGATGTACAGCGGTGCTTTCATTGGCTATAAAAGCTCTTGTGCGGAGCGATGTTGACCGGAGACTTAGCGGTACAAATTGCATCTGCGAGTCCAGGCCCATCAGATTTTCCTTTTTTTATATCCTCCCCTGTCTCTGAGCATATGGATTGGGTCATATTTCTTAGCTGATCCAGGCATCAGAGTAGAGACTAGTGTTATAAACCATCCCAACACTACCAAGTGGACTGTTGAGTGACTTGTGGTCGTTAGTGACTTGAAAACTAGATTGAAATGCCAACTGATGTAATGGAACCAGAAAAGAAAGTGTAGAAGCAAGAAAGAACAGCAAGCAAAAAGCAACTAGACAGATGTATTTATTCCAATATAAAAACGAATCAGAAATGATGCTATACTAGCATGACTGGAAATCACCCGTAGACTGTCATTATCACGAGCTAGACATGAGTCAGCCTGGTAATGCAGTTTTTTATTTTTAAAGCCATCATCGCACTGAGATGTAGAAATTAGACACACCTTACTCAAAGAAAGCGTGCCCAGTGAGTTGCAGAGCTTTACCTTTGCATAGTCGAACAGTTAAACCAAACAGTGTGTCTCCATGAGACAAATGAGTGTTCATATATACATACGATCTTATATGTATAAAACATATATAATTTAACATATATATATAGAGAGAAAAGCGGCGAGCATATGATTATCTTACGTTCTGTTTACCAACCACGATGTGTATGTGTATATTATGGTCGTCCTGTGGAACGTGCGCCTGTCTTGGTTTTCTGAATCCGGATGGTCTCTTGTCACAGAAGAGAAGTGCAGGCGGTGCACACTGCTCTGTTTAGAATGGATCACCAGCAGGGTCCTTCTGTGCAGCACCTGGAGCTCAGACAGCACATGGCGCTCGGCTCAGTGCCGTGTGGCCGCCTGGTTGGGAGGGAGGCTGGCGGGAGAAGGGACACACGTGCATGTGTGGCTGAGTCTCCTTCACTGCTAACCTGAAAGGATCACAGCCTTGTTAATTGGCTATACCTCAATAGAGAACAGAAATTTTTTTTAAAGAAGTACCTGTAACTGCCTTAGTAAACGAAGATGTCGTTTTGATGTACAGCGGTGCTTTCATTGGCTATAAAAAGCTCTTGTGCGGAGCGATGTTGACCAGAGCCGGAGACTTAGGGTGTGGCGGTACTTGTTGATCTTCTCACATCTGGGATCTGTTGATGCAGTCGCGATCCCTAGGCGAATTGGGAGAAAGACAAGTGTCTATGACCTTTTTTATTGCACTAAAAATGATTTTAAGATGAAAAAAGAAAAGCTTCTACAGGGCTGCCTGAAAGGGCCTGCGACCTGTGCAGCCGCACAGATCCTGGCGCCCAGAAGGCCCTGAGCGTGGGGGTCGTGCTCGGAGGCTGCGGTCTCGTGACTCTTAGCTCCTCCGTCGTGGACTCTGTTGTCAATGAAGTGCCACAGGGCAGTGAAGCGCATGCTGGGAGTGAGGGGCCTTCAGCTCCCCATGAGGTCTCCTCACCAGGATGAGGTTCTGGTCAGGTCTTCCCAGGCACTGGGTGCAGGCCCTGCCCGCCTCCCCTCCCCACCCTCCCCTGCATGGCCGCCCCAGGGCGGCGGCCGGGTTGCATCAGTAGCGGGGGGCTTGTGTTCGCTATGACCACCCGCCCCTCGCCGGGGCCTGGGCGCAGGTTGTGAGGCACAGCTCGCCCCCTCTGCCCCAGCCATAGCGCCGACCAGCTGGCTCCCCGCGGCCCTGGATCTTCGACCTGAGCACACCCTGAAGGGCAGCGTCCCTGGTGTCTCGGCGAGCTTCAGTCTGTTGGGGGCGGGGGCTGCGGTCTGGTGGCAGGGGGAGCTTGACTTCTTCACCACCAGCGAGTGAGTCCTTGCCCTGGACTTGGAACATCGTGTAGCTTCCTGAGTGAAAAGGGTGCCTAGCCATCGCCTCTCCGCTTAGAAGTCTGTACTTGGTCACTCTTCTGCCTGTGACCTCCTGGGCCTCCTGCATCACAGCCCGTCTCTGAATAATTGTTCTGTAGCATTCAAGAATCCTCCGGCCACCTGCGTACGGCCATTTCTGCTTCAAAATTCCCCCATGCGTGAGGAGGGGATGGTCATCGCGTATTTCTGTGAATTCTGTGAATGGGCAAGGTCACCGTGAACTCGGGTCAGGCTGTGCCACGTGATCCTGGTTGGCAGCTCCTAACGGTGTTTCGTTCTGCTCAGAACTGCTCCATACCTCCTAGTGTAACCCGCGGCGTCAGCCAGGCAGGTCAGCGCTTTACTCAGGAACGCAGCAGGTCTCAACAAGGCGCCAAATTAGAAAGTCTCTCAGTATGTCTTTATGGGCAGGTTGGAATAACGTGGGCAGAAGGTAATGGCAGGCTGGATGCTCTGTCATATTCACAAAGTGCTGATGGTTCATAACAGACCAGGTTGCCGCGGGGATCGCCTGGCTGCAGTCCCTGCCCGTCTCTGATCAGAGTGAGGACAGAGGACAAGCAGACGTCCAATGCGTGGCGTCATGATGCTGGACGAGAGGACAGAGGCGATCGATGCTACCAGTAAAGGCTGTGGTTTGAACGATAGGCTGTCAGACAAGCGCCAATGTAGTAGGACTTGCTGAGATCAAAAGGTTGCATCAGAGAAACAGAATCCATGAGGGTTTTAGCTGCCTTTAAATCCAAATGAAACCAGCATGCCGATAGAGCTATTTTTTCTTAAAAGACTGTGTTATGCATTAATGAGTTGAAAACTTAAGACCGTACAAAATCCTGCACACATATTTTCAGAGAAGTTTTCTTTATAATTGCCCCAAATTGGAAGCAATCAAGATGCCTTCAGGAGGACAAACAGTGGTACATCATCTGATGGGGTGTTATTCAGTAATGAAAAGAAATGAGCGACCAAACCATGAAAAGACGGAGGAACTTAAATGAATACTCCATGAAAAGAGCAAGTCTGGAAAAGCTACCTATAGTATGGTTACAGCTCTGTGACCTTCTGGCAAAGGCAGACTAGTAGAGTCAGCGGATCCGTGGTCCCCAGGGTTTATGGGGAGAGGGGGAGGTAGGACTCTCTGGAGCAGAGGAATTTTTAGGGCAGTGAAAATACTCTGGATGACACTCCGGTGATGGAAACATGACATTCTGGCGTTTGTCAGAGCCCGTGGAATGGGTGGCACCAAGACCAAACTCCACTGTGGCCTGTGGACTTGATTAGTAACACCTCGGTGCTGGTACATCAGTTATAAAGATGTATCACACGAAGCAAGATGTGGATGCTAGGAGCCAGTGCAGGTGGGATGAGAGGCTGGGGGAGGAGACGGGGAGGAGGCATATGGGAAGTCTGCACAGCCTACGCAAGTTTTCTATAAACCTAAAACTGCTCTAAAATACAGCCTACTAATTTCTTAAAAACTGTACAAGTAGAGCTGCAGAGCCCAAAACCAAGGGACTCCAGGCCCTTCTGGGCTCCCCTGCTCTGTAGGGACCAGATGGATGCCCAGTGGGAGCATTTAGTCTGAAGAGTCACATCTGGAGCCTGGTCAGAGGAGGGATGGGTTGCTTGGGAGAGAGGTGAAGGGACCAGGGCGCTTGTCCAGTAAAGGCTGTGGTTTGAACGATAGGCTGTCAGACAAGCGCCAATGTAGTAGGACTTGCTGAGATCAAAAGGTTGCATCAGAGAAACAGAATCCATGAGGGTTTTAGCTGCCTTTAAATCCAAATGAAACCAGCATGCCGATAGAGCTATTTTTTCTTAAAAGACTGTGTTATGCATTAATGAGTTGAAAACTTAAGACCGTACAAAATCCTGCACACATATTTTCAGAGAAGTTTTCTTTATAATTGCCCCAAATTGGAAGCAATCAAGATGCCTTCAGGAGGACAAACAGTGGTACATCATCTGATGGGGTGTTATTCAGTAATGAAAAGAAATGAGCGACCAAACCATGAAAAGACGGAGGAACTTAAATGAATACTCCATGAAAAGAGCAAGTCTGGAAAAGCTACCTATAGTATGGTTACAGCTCTGTGACCTTCTGGCAAAGGCAGACTAGTAGAGTCAGCGGATCCGTGGTCCCCAGGGTTTATGGGGAGAGGGGGAGGTAGGACTCTCTGGAGCAGAGGAATTTTTAGGGCAGTGAAAATACTCTGGATGACACTCCGGTGATGGAAACATGACATTCTGGCGTTTGTCAGAGCCCGTGGAATGGGTGGCACCAAGACCAAACTCCACTGTGGCCTGTGGACTTGATTAGTAACACCTCGGTGCTGGTACATCAGTTATAAAGATGTATCACACGAAGCAAGATGTGGATGCTAGGAGCCAGTGCAGGTGGGATGAGAGGCTGGGGGAGGAGATGGGGAGGAGGCATATGGGAAGTCTGCACAGCCTACGCAAGTTTTCTATAAACCTAAAACTGCTCTAAAATACAGCCTACTAATTTCTTAAAAACTGTACAAGTAGAGCTGCAGAGCCCAAAACCAAGGGACTCCAGGCCCTTCTGGGCTCCCCTGCTCTGTAGGGACCAGATGGATGCCCAGTGGGAGCATTTAGTCTGAAGAGTCACATCTGGAGCCTGGTCAGAGGAGGGATGGGTTGCTTGGGAGAGAGGTGAAGGGACCAGGGACGCTTGTCCTGGAAAGGTGTGGTCACGACTCCCACTTCATACAGCCTTGGTGGTGAAGGCTGGGGTCCCTGAGGAGGGCTCCTGGGATTTCTAACCTTGAGCAGACGTACTCTGGAAAACTGGCGACAGCCCTCTGGGTTATTTTCATGAGGTTACGGGAAGAGGAGGAAGAGGAGCTTGTGCTGGGAGCTGTTTTTTTTTTTTTTTTATATAGGGGGGGGGGGGGGGGGGGGGGGGTGGGCCACTTCTATTGGTCTTTCATTTGTCAGTTTTCATCCGTCTTTGTTCTTTGGCCCGTGTGGGCCTCCCATCGCGGTGGTGTCTGTCGTTGCAGAGCGCCGGCTCTGGGCGCGTGCGCTCCAGAGCTCCGGCTCGGTCATTGGACACATCGGTCCAGCCGCTCCGCGGCACGTGGGATCTTCTCAGGCTAGGGATCGAACTGGCGCCCCTTGCACTGCAAGGCAGTGTCCTTACCCACTGGACCACCAGGGAAGCCCCCCGGGAGCTGTTTTGAAAGGTGGTGAGAGCGTTGGCCTACAGCCAAGCTGTCTGGATTCCCAGATCCTGTCTGGATCCTGGTCCCACCTCCCCTGATCTTGGGGCCTTGGGCAAGTTTCTTAACCTCTCCTGGCTCATCTGCAAAATGGGGCTAATTATCGTACCTTCCTCCCAGGATTATTTTAAGGATTAAATGAAAAATATATACATTGCTGTAAGGATTAAACAAGTGAATCACATACATTGCTGTAAGGATTAAAAGAGTGAATACATTAAATGATGTCTAGAACCACGCTAGCACTCACTGGACATCAGCTGTCTTATTCACTGCAGTGTGGTTCCGGATGGAGGACCCGAGCCCCTGGAGGGAGGGCGGCTGGCCTTAAGGACACTTGTTCACCCTCCTGTTCTAGCCTCTTGCGCTCCTGCTGTTTCCCTGCTCACCCTCTTCCTCGACCCAGAATGCCCCTGGTGCTTTTCACCTGGCCAAGCCCGACTGCCCTAGGGAGTCACAGCTGAAATGCCCCACTCTCCCGAAGCTCTCTCTGGGCTCCCCTGCTCTGTAGGGACCAGATGGATGCCCAGTGGGAGCATTTAGTCTGAAGAGTCACATCTGGAGCCTGGTCAGAGGAGGGATGGGTTGCTTGGGAGAGAGGTGAAGGGACCAGGGACGCTTGTCCTGGAAAGGTGTGGTCACGACTCCCACTTCATACAGCCTTGGTGGTGAAGGCTGGGGTCCCTGAGGAGGGCTCCTGGGATTTCTAACCTTGAGCAGACGTACTCTGGAAAACTGGCGACAGCCCTCTGGGTTATTTTCATGAGGTTACGGGAAGAGGAGGAAGAGGAGCTTGTGCTGGGAGCTGTTTTTTTTTTTTTTTTATATAGGGGTGGGGAGGGAGGGGAGTGGGTGGGCCACTTCTATTGGTCTTTCATTTGTCAGTTTTCATCCGTCTTTGTTCTTTGGCCCGTGTGGGCCTCCCATCGCGGTGGTGTCTGTCGTTGCAGAGCGCCGGCTCTGGGCGCGTGCGCTCCAGAGCTCCGGCTCGGTCATTGGACACATCGGTCCAGCCGCTCCGCGGCACGTGGGATCTTCTCAGGCTAGGGATCGAACTGGCGCCCCTTGCACTGCAAGGCAGTGTCCTTACCCACTGGACCACCAGGGAAGCCCCCCGGGAGCTGTTTTGAAAGGTGGTGAGAGCGTTGGCCTACAGCCAAGCTGTCTGGATTCCCAGATCCTGTCTGGATCCTGGTCCCACCTCCCCTGATCTTGGGGCCTTGGGCAAGTTTCTTAACCTCTCCTGGCTCATCTGCAAAATGGGGCTAATTATCGTACCTTCCTCCCAGGATTATTTTAAGGATTAAATGAAAAATATATACATTGCTGTAAGGATTAAACAAGTGAATCACATACATTGCTGTAAGGATTAAAAGAGTGAATACATTAAATGATGTCTAGAACCACGCTAGCACTCACTGGACATCAGCTGTCTTATTCACTGCAGTGTGGTTCCGGATGGAGGACCCGAGCCCCTGGAGGGAGGGCGGCTGGCCTTAAGGACACTTGTTCACCCTCCTGTTCTAGCCTCTTGCGCTCCTGCTGTTTCCCTGCTCACCCTCTTCCTCGACCCAGAATGCCCCTGGTGCTTTTCACCTGGCCAAGCCCGACTGCCCTAGGGAGTCACAGCTGAAATGCCCCACTCTCCCGAGAGCTCTCTCTGCCTTCCTTCTGTGGTCATCAGCCCTCTTTCCCTGCTTTCACAGTCTTATGAAAAGTACTTGGGTTAAACATAGTTGTTGACTTGTCTGCTTCCCAGCTTCTCTGGGATTTAGTCATCAGGGCATCCCCACAGCTTGCCCAGGGCCTGACAGTCACTGGTTATGGAATGACATGGAACTCCCCTTCCCCCAGGAATAAAAGGGATGCTGAAGACATGCTGAGTTTCCCCCAGTGAGGCGTATTCAGTAGAGCTGGGTGGTGCTCATCGGAGCAATCCTGGGTTGGATGAGAAAGTGTAGTCTTTCTCTGAGTGGTGGCACAGAGTGCCAGCCTCAGAATCACTTATGGCAGGGATTTTTTGGTGGGTTTTTTTTTTTTTTTTTGACGTCCTATAAGACAGTTTTCATAGAAAGAAAAGATTGGTTCTAAACAACTCTCTTCAACTATTTTTAAAGATATATTTATAGATTTTTCTAGATTTTTCTTGTGGCATGAGGGCTTTCTCTGGTTGCAGTGAGCAGGGGCTACTTTTTGTTGCAATGCTTGGGCTTCTCATTGCGGTGCCTTTTCTTGTTGTGGAACATGGACTCCAGACACTTGGGCTCAGTGGCTGCTCTGAGGCACGTGGGGTCTTCCTGGGCCAGGAATCGCCAGTGTCCCCTGCATTGGCAGGCAGATGCTTCACCACGAGACCATCAGGGAAGCCCTCTGTTCAACTATTTTTTAAAAAATAAAAGTTGATTTAGTAAGATTATAACCCTCGTTTTTCTTGAGCTTTCAATTTGAGCTAACATCACGTTATTTTGTTTATAAATCTAACAAATTTTAATAGCCATTTTTGAGAGTGTCTTTGATGAATGATTAATTTCATTAAGAAGGTTCATTATAGGGACTTCCCTGGTGGTCCAGTGGGTAAGGACACCACCTTGCAGTGCAAGGGGCGCCGGTTCGATCCCTGGCCTGGGAAGATCCCACGTGCCGCGGAGCGGCTGGACTAATGTGTCCAATAACCGAGCCAGAGGTCTGGAGCGCGTGCGCCCAGAGCTGGTGCTCTGTGACAACAGAGGCCACCGCGATGGGAGGCCCACACAGGCCAAAGAACAAAGATGGATGAAACTAGACAAATGAAAGACCAGCGGAAGTGGCCCGCCCACCCCCGCCAAAATAAATAAATAAATAAATGTTAAAAAAAAAAAAAAAGAAGGTTCGTTATACTCCTTTGAACATTTTAGACTGCATTTGTAAAGTTTATATTGTCCTTGTCCCTATAAAGTGCTTTATGATCAAAGGTTACTCAGATTTATACCAAAGAGACTCAGGAACCAACGTGATTAAGCTCCCAACAACCTGTTGGGCCACTTGAGGGTTAGTACTTAAGAGACTCGGTGGCTAAAACACCAAAAAGGAATGAAGAAAGCCAGCTTCTTCAGAGAATAGTAAGGAATTGTCTCATTTTCTTGAAGGCTGGTAAACAAAGAGAAAGAATCAAGTGTTATACTGCCTTTCCCATGAGATCTGTCTCTTCTGCTCATCAAACATTGATGAAGGGACGTTCTCTTGATAGACCTTACCCAGCTAACACCCGAAGCAAAAATGAAGGGCTCCCATCCCCGGGTAGCCCCCGAGGAGTGCTTAGCTAATAAGCAGCAATCACCACGGGCGGCTAAGGTCACAGAACTTGAGACCCCGGCCCGTGTGTGCCTGGCGATGGGAACACACAGGTCCACTTTGGGCCAGGAATCGCCAGTGTCCCCTGCATTGGCAGGCAGATGCTTCACCACGAGACCATCAGGGAAGCCCTCTGTTCAACTATTTTTAAAAATAAAAGTTGATTTAGTAAGATTATAACCCTCGTTTTTCTTGAGCTTTCAATTTGAGCTAACATCACGTTATTTTGTTTATAAATCTAACAAATTTTAA
Source organism: Tragulus kanchil (assembly GCA_022376925.1). Classification (NCBI taxonomy): domain Eukaryota; kingdom Metazoa; phylum Chordata; class Mammalia; order Artiodactyla; family Tragulidae; genus Tragulus; species Tragulus kanchil. Next base: position 151,526,720 of record JAIOJX010000004.1, read on the forward strand.
TAGCCATTTTTGAGAGTGTCTTTGATGAATGATTAATTTCATTAAGAAGGTTCATTATAGGGACTTCCCTGGTGGTCCAGTGGGTAAGGACACCACCTTGCAGTGCAAGGGGCGCCGGTTCGATCCCTGGCCTGGGAAGATCCCACGTGCCGCGGAGCGGCTGGACTAATGTGTCCAATAACCGAGCCAGAGGTCTGGAGCGCGTGCGCCCAGAGCTGGTGCTCTGTGACAACAGATGCCACCGCGATGGGAGGCCCACACGGGCCAAAGAACAAAGATGGATGAAACTAGACAAATGAAAGACCAGTGGAAGTGGCCCGCCCACCCCCACCACCGCCAAAATAAATAAATAAATAAATGTTAAAAAAAAAAAAAAAGAAGGTTCGTTATACTCCTTTGAACATTTTAGACTGCATTTGTAAAGTTTATATTGTCCTTGTCCCTATAAAGTGCTTTATGATCAAAGGTTACTCAGATTTATACCAAAGAGACTCAGGAACCAACGTGATTAAGCTCCCAACAACCTGTTGGGCCACTTGAGGGTTAGTACTTAAGAGACTCGGTGGCTAAAACACCAAAAAGGAATGAAGAAAGCCAGCTTCTTCAGAGAATAGTAAGGAATTGTCTCATTTTCTTGAAGGCTGGTAAACAAAGAGAAAGAATCAAGTGTTATACTGCCTTTCCCATGAGATCTGTCTCTTCTGCTCATCAAACATTGATGAAGGGACGTTCTCTTGATAGACCTTACCCAGCTAACACCCGAAGCAAAAATGAAGGGCTCCCATCCCCGGGTAGCCCCCGAGGAGTGCTTAGCTAATAAGCAGCAATCACCACGGGCGGCTAAGGTCACAGAACTTGAGACCCCGGCCCGTGTGTGCCTGGCGATGGGAACACACAGGTCCACCTGCTCTGTAGCTCTGTGGTCAAGACTGTAGATGCGACCGCCAGGTTTCACAGTCTGCAGAAGGGGCAAAGGAAACATAAACGAAACCACAAGGGTACAAGCCGTGACTCTCAGACTTTGGAAAGCTTTACTGGACACAGGGAGTCTGTTCAATGAAAATTTTAAGCACAATGCACAAGTAAGTGCACACATCTGTCCACTTCAGTGTATGACTTTTTCAGATTCTGATTCAGTCTTTTCGTGTTTGTATGTGTGTGCGCTTGCGTGTACATGTGTGCAAACGATGACTGGGCGGATGTGAATGTGGACAGGCGTCCGATGACATTAAGGAACTTTTGCGTTAAGGACATCAAGCTGTATTATCAGATGTGAGAGTGATCGTGTTGTTAGGCTAAAAAGTCCCTTTTTGTTTTTGGAGATGTGACCTTTAAAACATCACAAATTAAGTGATGTGATGTTTCATATTTGCTTCAGATAATTTAGGTGTGTATGTGGTGGAGGGAGCTCAGTGTGTGGGAAGGTAGAAGAAACAAGATCGGCCATGAATGGAGAATTGTTGAGGCTGGGTTTGTAATACTTTGATCTCTCTTTTTGAAAGTTACCAAAATAGAATTTTTTAAAAAATTACTTTGTCTGACAACCAAGATTTCACAAATATTAGGCAGTTCCCATAAAATGAACGCATCGGTGTTCCTACAGTTTTCATTTCAAATTACAAGTCTAAAGTATGCTCCATATTTTCAATCGGAACCATGAGATCATAGGCAGTGTAACTAAAATACCAGGTATGTGCAGGTTTTTTCTAAGTACAAATTATTAATATAAGGACTTCGTTTCTCAGACATTTCTATTCTTAATTCTTAGGCTGCAAAAACACTCATCTCCCAAAGAGACATGCAGTCTCATACAGCTGTGGCATTCCCACCCCAAGTATTGAATAGTGGTTCGGCTTGCTTTCTCATCTGACTGAGGTTCCTTAATGACCAATGAGACCACTGGGCAAGATACCAACTAGCCCCTTGCCCAGGGCATGAGGGGCATCCCCAGGGCTCTTGTGAGTTGTTACTGCAATGCCCTCCTAATGAGAGCTGTCAGCAGCCAGGGCAATGGATCAAAATCCCGTCATTCCTTTATTTTTGTATTCCTGGAAGATTGTAGTTTCCACTAAAATAAGAAGTAATGACCAGCAGTGCTTCAGTTCATTTTGCATTTCTTTGTTTATTTATTTATTTATTTATTTTGCTTTTTACTTTTACAGAGTTTTGTTGTTTACCATGTCTTTGGTTTTTAAAAGATACTTAAATGGCTTCCTGGCTAGCTCAACAGACCTTTACATTTGAGGGAACTTTCTGTCCTAGGGCTTTACCTAACTCTGCAACGAAGACCATTTTAATGAAACATAATAATCCAACATTTGTAGATACCTTCTGATGCAATGTGAGTCACACTGAGGTAACACTCATTTGTGGGGACACTTTAGTGAGTCACAGTCAGCATTTAAAAATATAGTGGAATGGAAGGAACGTATCAAGTCACTACACATTATAAGGACAAATATTATTTTTGAAACTGGTTTCATCTGTATGTGTGTAGATACAAATGAATTTCTTAAGATCATTATCAAAAATTTTGAGAACGGCCACTCCCATGTGAGGTGGGGAAAACAGTACCTGGTACATAGACAGATATAATAATTAATCATATACTGACAATGAAAAGGCAAGCAGAAAGAAAATAAATACCAAAAAATCCCACCTTGGTTAAAACAATGTAAGAGCTCAAAAACAGAGCACATGTCAGACCTATAGTGGAAGAACAAATTATTGTTATTAACGGTATAGATGTTGGCAGGATGGGTTATCTTTTATATCTCTTCCTTCCTCTGCATTTTGTTGTTCAGCTGCTCAGTTGTGTCCAGCTCTTGGCAACCCTATGGACTGCAGCCTGCCAGGCTTCTCTGTCCTTCATTGTCTCCTGGAATTTGCTCAAACTCATGTCCATTGAGTTGATGATGCCATCCAACCATCTATTCTTTTTTGGCCCCTTCTCCTTCCCTCAGTCTGTCCCACGATGAGGGTCTTTTCCAGTGACTCAGCTCTTCACATCACGTGGCCAAAGTATTGGTGCTTCAGCTTCAACATCAGTCCTTCCAATGACTATTCAGGATTGATTTCCTTCAGGATTGACTGGTTTGATCTCTCTCCTTGCTGTCCAAGGGACTCTCAAGAGTCTTCTCCAGCTCCACAGTTTGAAGGCATCAGTTCTTTGGTACTCAGCCTTCTTTGTGGTCAGACTCACTTCTGTACATAACTACTGGAAAAACCATAGCTTTAACTAGGGTGGACTTTTGCTGATAGAGTGATATCTCTGCTTTTTAAAATGTTGTCTAGGTTTGTTATAGCTTTTCTTCCAAGGATCAGGTATCTTTTAATTTCATGGCTGAAATCTACCAGGGGAAGTGATTTTGGAGCCCAATGAAATAAAGTTTGTCACTGTTTTCATTGATTGTTCACCGTGTATTCCTTTTTGGTAGCACAGAGCCTGGTGCAGTGTAGGACCCCATAAATAAATATTTATTGAATGTAAATGCTAGGATAATAATTAAACCAGCTGTTTCAGAGGACTTAAGGGGAGAAGCCTAGGGTCTGGAAATATGTATTTTAACAAACTTTCCAGGCAGCCAGGCTGTTATCAGTTGTAGAACAATATTTAGGAAGCACTGACCTATTTACCCACTCTGGCCCGGGTCACATACACAATTAACATTAGAATCAGACCTTGGACTTGGGTTGGCCGTGTTCTGCGAGAGGTTTTACCCAAACCAGCATCTTGTGTTGGCCACTTCTCCCCAAGCACATTGCCTAATCTTCTAGTAGAAGTCCTAGACTCCATGTTTCCTCCCTACCCTTCCTCATCTTCTCTGCTACCCTCAGGCATTTTCCTAAATCACTCACGATTTCATTTTCCTACCCTAGACCTTTGGCTTTTTTTCTACTGTCAGTAGTAGTTAAAACCAAACTCTATCCTTCAGGGCTTGCTACAGTCAGCCCCGAGCCTGGCACCTCCGTCTCTTCTCTCTGCCAGTCTCCCAGCTCTTTTCTTTTTTTATGGCAGGCGGGTGGATTGGGGAGGGAGGGGGGTGGGCGGGCAACTTCTGTTGGTCTTTCGTTTATCTGTTTTCATCCATCTTTGTTCTTTGGCCCCTGTGGGCCTCCCATCGCAGTGGCCACTGTTGTCGCCGAGCACCGGCTCTGGGCGCATGCGCTCCAGAGCTCTGGCTCGGTCATTGGACACATCAGTCCAGCCGCTCCGCGGCACGTCCTAGTTCTTTTCTTTACCCCTTTGCTTCTGCTGTGGTCTCCCGAGATCACCTGCGTGCCCCAGGCACACCGCACCTTTGACCAACTCTTCAGCTCATGTTATATCCTCTAATTGGAACAAGGCTTCTATTTTCCTCTGAATTGCATCCATCCTCCCAGACCAAGGTCAGTGCCACTTTTATAGATCTTCCATGATTTGGAGTTAATACTTTCTCTTTCTTTGCTTCTCTTTTCTCTTTGCCTATGTCTTGCTATGGCATTAAGACTCATTGACTTAGACTTTGTTAACACAGCCCATGTTCATCTCTCTGATGAGGAAGTAAATTCCTAGAAGCCAGTTTTCATGTATTCTTTGCTTCTTTATTAATACATCCTACACCGCTTTACAACTAGTATTAAGTGACATATATGTTAGTATAATTTTTCTGAGTTATGATTGCACCAAGCTTAATATTAATTGGCAGCTTAACCAACTAATTTATGTAAAATGGGTTTCAACCTCTGTGTGAAGGGTAAAAGCTCCCTATGACTTCTTTGCCATTCTATTCCTTTATAAAGCCAATCAAAACCAAACAAACAAGAAAAGTACTGAAGGGTCTGTGTGCTGTTCATGATAAAGAATTCTTTGTTTTCTTCTGGAGAAGAATTGGACAAATAGACAAAAGAGCAGTGATCTCAAAGAGAAAGGGCTAGCAAATTGGGTAACTGCTAATTTTAAGAAATTGGTGGGAAGGAAGAGGGTAGGAGTTAAAGGAATGAATATGGCATAAAATAGAAACTAAGAGGATAATTAGTAAAGGGCATCTGCTTTAGCTACTCTCTGTGCATGAGAAAATGCTGCAACTCTGCCTTTTTTTCAGATTCTAGCCTGTTATGATTCTACTCCAGGTCAGTTCTATTCCATCTGTCAGCAGAGTGATATTTGGGCCATAACCGAAATAGCAAATCCTGTCCCCGGATTGGAGGTTGGAATGGACAAGCTGGCACAAAAGTACCCATGGCTCAAGTGCTCTTATTTCACTGACTTTCATGTCTATTAAGTAACTTTCTTTCTTTTTTTATTTGTGGCTTCTCTGGGTCTTGGTTGCTGCGCCCTGGCTTTCTCTAGTTGGGCAAGTGGCCGCTCCTCTCTCGTTGTGGCACTCGGGCTGCTCACTGTGGCAGCTTCTCGTGTTGTGGAGCGTGAACTGCAGGCTCGTGGGCTTCAGTGGTTGCTCCTTGTGGGCTCTGGATCTCAAGCACAGTGGTTGTGGCACACGGGTTCTGTTGCCCCGCGGCACGTGGGGTCTTCCTGGACCGGAGATCGAATCTGTGTCCCCTGTATTAGCAGGCGAATTCTTAGTCACTGGACCACCAGGGAAGTCCCAACTACCTTTCAGGTGACCACACTGAGGATGCTTTTGACAAGTGAAATAATTTATTGAATGCATTTTGTGTTTTCTGTGGCAGAAAGTAAACCTATTTTTTAAAAAAAGGTGGAATCCTCAAGTTGAAATAATGATCTGTCTGTTTTTGCTGTGATAGGTTCCTTGCACTGACTCCGTGGAGAGTGTATCACCTGATTTCCGTCATGATCCTTACACGTGTTATTATGCAAATAATAAAGGACATGGTTTTGTCTAGGACAAGAGGTAAGAAAATTTAGAATTCATTTTTATGGCATTTAATTTTTCTAGACCCTGAATGTCTGACCTTTGTGTAAACTTATTAATCACTATGTTTGAAAAGGAACAAAAGAATAGATTATATAGGCATTGGCTTTTCTAGTTTGGATATTTTTTAAATGTTAATTTTAAATTTATTAAATTTATTTAGTATTTATCATGTAGTGAACTGATGTGCCCTTAGCCATAGCAGCTGATGGGCAGAAGGTTTGTGTGTGCTGGCTTCTCTTTTGACTCTGAGTGCTGCTGTTCTGAATAGCATTTGGATATTCAAGTAGGCTGCAGTGAGGATACCAGTTAATATTTTATTACATCCCACATGATGAGACTGGGCCATTGGAAAATGGACTTGTTTGTGTAAATTTTCTCTCTACCTCAGTGGAGAAAAGCACTAAATTCAGGGCTTTAACCTAATTAAGTCATGGTTAATACATTTTTAAAAATGACTTGAAAAATAAGTTCATTTTAAACACCAAATTTAAAACATTCAAGAGAACTTGAATGTTCAACAATTTTACTTAAGGTTGTCTAAGTAATTTGACAGTTTGTGTTATAAATCTGAGTCAGGCTTTTCCGTACTTGATGTGGGGCTTCTTTCTACCAGGGTTTGAGCTAGTCTTTGTAAATAGGCAGAAATCCCTGATTGGAATAATTGAGCCCCATGAAATTAAGTGGAGGCAGTTGACTCCATTGAATGTCACCCCAGATGGGTGATCTTGGTTGGAGTCCATATAGGTGGATGGACATAGGACTGTCCAGAGTCCTGTTCCCTGGCGGGGACATCAGGGTTGCTGGTGAGGGGCACCGTTTCACCCCCGATGACAGCCCTGGGACCAGGGGTGTAAGCTGTTAGAGAGACACCATCGTCTGTTCAGGATGCGCCATGATGGTCTTGTGTAGGTGGGCATGTGCTCAGTCATGTCTGACTCTTTGTGGCCACCAGGGTTGGAGCCCACCAGACTCCACTGTCCTTGAAATTTTCCAGGCAAGACTACTGGAGTGGGTTGCCGTTTTCCTTCTCAATGTCTGACCTTTGTGTAACTTTTATTCAAGTGTTATTATGCAAATAATAAAGGACATGGTTTTGTCTAGGACAAGAGGTAAGAAAATTTAGAATTCATTTTTATGGCATTTAATTTTTCTAGACCCTGAATGTCTGACCTTTGTGTAAACTTATTAATCACTATGTTTGAAAAGGAACAAAAGAATAGATTATATAGGCATTGGCTTTTCTAGTTTGGATATTTTTTAAATGTTAATTTTAAATTTATTAAATTTATTTAGTATTTATCATGTAGTGAACTGATGTGCCCTTAGCCATAGCAGCTGATGGGCAGAAGGTTTGTGTGTGCTGGCTTCTCTTTTGACTCTGAGTGCTGCTGTTCTGAATAGCATTTGGATATTCAAGTAGGCTGCAGTGAGGATACCAGTTAATATTTTATTACATCCCACATGATGAGACTGGGCCATTGGAAAATGGACTTGTTTGTGTAAATTTTCTCTCTACCTCAGTGGAGAAAAGCACTAAATTCAGGGCTTTAACCTAATTAAGTCATGGTTAATACATTTTTAAAAATGACTTGAAAAATAAGTTCATTTTAAACACCAAATTTAAAACATTCAAGAGAACTTGAATGTTCAACAATTTTACTTAAGGTTGTCTAAGTAATTTGACAGTTTGTGTTATAAATCTGAGTCAGGCTTTTCCGTACTTGATGTGGGGCTTCTTTCTACCAGGGTTTGAGCTAGTCTTTGTAAATAGGCAGAAATCCCTGATTGGAATAATTGAGCCCCATGAAATTAAGTGGAGGCAGTTGACTCCATTGAATGTCACCCCAGATGGGTGATCTTGGTTGGAGTCCATATAGGTGGATGGACATAGGACTGTCCAGAGTCCTGTTCCCTGGCGGGGACATCAGGGTTGCTGGTGAGGGGCACCGTTTCACCCCCGATGACAGCCCTGGGACCAGGGGTGTAAGCTGTTAGAGAGACACCATCGTCTGTTCAGGATGCGCCATGATGGTCTTGTGTAGGTGGGCATGTGCTCAGTCATGTCTGACTCTTTGTGGCCACCAGGGTTGGAGCCCACCAGACTCCACTGTCCTTGAAATTTTCCAGGCAAGACTACTGGAGTGGGTTGCCGTTTTCCTTCTCCAAGAGTATTCTCCAGTGATCTATAAATCTGGCTTATATTTTAAGTCTTTATGGTTCTTTTTTTTTTCCCAGTAACTTCTTTTATTTATTTATTTATTTTTCATTCATCTTTATTCCCTTGGCCTGTGTGCAGCTCCCATTGCAGTGGCCTCTGTCACTGCAGAACACCGGCTCTGGGCGCACGTGCTCCAGAGCGCTGGCTCTTAATTGGACACACGGGTCCAGCTGCTCCGTGGCACAAGGGATTTTCCCGGGCCAGGGATCGAACCAGTGCCCCTAGTACTGCAAGGCAGACTCTTTGCCCACTGGACCACCAGGGAAGCCCCTCTTTTGGCCACTTCTATTGGTCTTTCATTTATTTCCATCTTTGTTCTTTGGCCTGTGTGGGCCTCCCACCGCAGTGGCCTCTGTCGCTGCAGACCACCAGCTCTGGGCGCATGCGCTCCGGAGCGCTGGCTTGGTAATTGGACACATTGGTCCAGCCGCCTTGTGGCACATGGGATCTTCCCAGGCCAGGGATCGAACCTGTGCCCCTTGCACTGCAAGGCGGTGTCTTTACCCCCTGGACCACCAGGGAAGCCCCATCTTTATGGTTCTTTAACTCAAGTGTAAACCACTCAGAAACAGTGTTTCACGTCGGTGGGTTTCAAGGTTTGAAGGTGAGTCCTTCACTCCCTGTTCTGGGAGGGCAGACAGATTTGGTTTTGTCTAGTTAGTGCTTTTCTCAAATCTGTGGATTCTTTCATAGTTTTGTACATGTCCTTCCTTCTTGCCCACTCCTCTCCGCCCCGTCCTGCTGTTGTTTATTTCAGGGAACAGCCACCTGACTTTCTACCTCCTAACGCTAACAGGCGCCTGATCCTTTCTGTTCACCCTAGACATATTAATTCCACCAGAAGTGGGGTGTCTCTGTGCTGCTGGCTCTGCACTGCGGTTGGGGGGATCAGAGCATGGCGATACCTGTGCCTGCCTGGGTTGTCAACCCGCGTAACAGGGGCCCACCATGCCCTCCAGGGGTGTAAGCTGTTAGAGAGACACCATCGTCTGTTCAGGATGCGCCATGATGGTCTTGTGTAGGTGGGCATGTGCTCAGTCATGTCTGACTCTTTGTGGCCACCAGGGTTGGAGCCCACCAGACTCCACTGTCCTTGAAATTTTCCAGGCAAGACTACTGGAGTGGGTTGCCGTTTTCCTTCTCCAAGAGTATTCTCCAGTGATCTATAAATCTGGCTTATATTTTAAGTCTTTATGGTTCTTTTTTTTTTCCCAGTAACTTCTTTTATTTATTTATTTATTTTTCATTCATCTTTATTCCCTTGGCCTGTGTGCAGCTCCCATTGCAGTGGCCTCTGTCACTGCAGAACACCGGCTCTGGGCGCACGTGCTCCAGAGCGCTGGCTCTTAATTGGACACACGGGTCCAGCTGCTCCGTGGCACAAGGGATTTTCCCGGGCCAGGGATCGAACCAGTGCCCCTAGTACTGCAAGGCAGACTCTTTGCCCACTGGACCACCAGGGAAGCCCCTCTTTTGGCCACTTCTATTGGTCTTTCATTTATTTCCATCTTTGTTCTTTGGCCTGTGTGGGCCTCCCACCGCAGTGGCCTCTGTCGCTGCAGACCACCAGCTCTGGGCGCATGCGCTCCGGAGCGCTGGCTTGGTAATTGGACACATTGGTCCAGCCGCCTTGTGGCACATGGGATCTTCCCAGGCCAGGGATCGAACCTGTGCCCCTTGCACTGCAAGGCGGTGTCTTTACCCCCTGGACCACCAGGGAAGCCCCATCTTTATGGTTCTTTAACTCAAGTGTAAACCACTCAGAAACAGTGTTTCACGTCGGTGGGTTTCAAGGTTTGAAGGTGAGTCCTTCACTCCCTGTTCTGGGAGGGCAGACAGATTTGGTTTTGTCTAGTTAGTGCTTTTCTCAAATCTGTGGATTCTTTCATAGTTTTGTACATGTCCTTCCTTCTTGCCCACTCCTCTCCGCCCCGTCCTGCTGTTGTTTATTTCAGGGAACAGCCACCTGACTTTCTACCTCCTAACGCTAACAGGCGCCTGATCCTTTCTGTTCACCCTAGACATATTAATTCCACCAGAAGTGGGGTGTCTCTGTGCTGCTGGCTCTGCACTGCGGTTGGGGGGATCAGAGCATGGCGATACCTGTGCTTCTGCCTGGGTTCGTCACGGAGGAGAGCCTTTTTCTCTCAAATAGACTTGGTAACATCTTCACCCTCCTGGAGCTCCCTCAGGGGCATCTTAGAAGAAATAACCACTTCCCTATTTTACCCACAGTCCGTCTGGCTCTGTGTGGCAGGTGGACTTACAAAGCAGGCTGAGCACCGATGTTCTCTCTGGTGTGCAGATCGGATCCCAGTTTGGGCACGGGTTGTCAGGAGCAGACAGATGGGGAAGCCGAGGACGCAGTGGAAAGACTTCGAAACGGCCTTTGCTCACTCTCACAAGGACTGCTCCCTGTCTTGACTCACCAGCCTGATGTTCTGGCAGATGTGGAACCTTCCCGTCATGAATTGCACAGAAGCTCTCCAGTGCAAAGACTCCGTCCTTTAAAATGTGAAGGTGGCAGGGCGGGAAGCACATCAGCCTTCTAAAGCTGCTGGCTCCATGTCTTAGCTGTGGAGAGGCCCCTTCATAGCCTGTTAGTTTCCTCTGCCTGCAAGTGACAGACTACCGCAAGTTTGGTTCTTCGATACAACCGTCCCAAGTTGGTGTCGCTGGGCCCACATCAAGGTGGGGGCAGGGCCGCCCTCCCTCCAGAGGCTCTCAAGAAAGGCCCATGTCTGTCCCGGCTTCTGCCAGGTCCTGGTGTCCTTGGCTCATAGGACATTCCTCCAAGTCTCTGCCCTGGGGTCTCCACACCTCCTTCTCTGCGTGTGACACATCTCTGTCTGCCTTCTTCGTCTTATGGGGACACCGGGGATTCCATGTGGGACCCACCTGGGTAATCCAGGATGGTGTCCCCATCTCATGGCCCCAAACTTTGTCACAGTTAGTACATCTCATTTTCCATCTCTGAGGGCTGCCCAGGTGGCACGGTGGTAAAGAATCAGCCTGCCAGTGCAGGCTGGGTTGGGAAGATGCCCTCGAGGAGGAAGGGCCCCCCACTCCAGTGCTCCTGCCTGGAGGAGTCAGACACGACTGAGCACGCACACACGCATTTTCCATGTAAAGTAACGTGTTGCAGGGTTCAGGGATTAATACTTTTGGGTCATTTATCCTCCTCCATAATCGGAAGCTCTTTATCCTGTGATGGGAAATCCTTCTTATATCGCATGGCTGTGTGAGGTTACACAAGAGCATATAAAAGAAATGCCTACATCAGTAATGGGCTCCTCTGTTCAGCTCTGACCCATGACCCGAACACCGTGGGTTTGTTTACTCATCAGTTGGTCCATGTTTTTTTTTTTTTTTTTTAATTTCTTTTTTTGGGGGGTGGATTGGGGAGGGTGGGGGGTGGGCAGGCCACTTCTATTGGTCTTTCATTTATCTGTTTTCATCCATCTTTGTTCTCTGGCCCGTGTGGGCCTCCCTTTGCAGTGGCCTTTCTCCTTACAGAGCACCGGCTCTGGGCGCATGCACTCCAGAGCGCGGGCTCGGTAATTGGACACATGGGTCCAGCCGCTCCGCGGCACGTGGGATCTTCCCAGGCCAGGGCTCGAACCGGTGCCCCTTGCACTGCAAGGCGGTGTCCTTACCCACTGGACGACCAGAGAAGCCCTGAATGTAGCATTTCTACTATGGGAGGACAAAAGGAGAAACAGGATTCATCCCTGTGCATTCCCTGGGCTTCCTGTTTGTGGCTGAAGAAGCCCTGGTGCCTGCTTCGTCCTCTCTGGTGCCTGCTTTGTCCTCTCTGGTCCCAACTTTTAGGACAAAGGCGTATTGAGCCCTGCTTGTGGTTGGCAGGAGCATGGTCTGTGGTGAATTGGTCTCCAGGCGGCACAGAATTAGCTTCAAGTTGGATCCAGAAGCAGGGATAGTAGTCATAGTCATCATCCAGAGCTGCCGGGCTCGTATGAGACCCCCCGGGCCCCCAGCAGGAGCGGCTAGGAAAGAACCCCTGAATCATCATCTCGTCATTTCTCCCCCAACTTCCCTGCTTCCCACAGCATTTTTGGCTAAAGATATTAAGCTTCTCTTGTTAAAAATGGATTGCATCCCACCTCTCCCTTCATTATATCTTTAACACGGTATCGGATGCTTAATATGAAATGGGCGAGCAGACGTCTGGCCTGGCCATACCGTCTTGGGACGTCATCGTTGTGAAGCCCACGGCCCCGTGCCTCTGGGCTTCTGAGTCGCCTGCGCGGGCGCCCTCCGGCTGCGCTGGCTTTCTCTTTCACGCTCTGGCTGTTGGGTGCCGAGTGCCTGCTCCCAGCATTACCCCCTCGTCTGGTCCCTGGAGCACCGGAGGCTCCTCCTGCAGCCTTCAGCTTCTCCTTGACCACTCCTGCTCTCACTCGCTGCTGCTAAAGAACCCGTCCTTTCCAGACTCCCCCTCGCGCTCTACGGCCTGGAGCTGCCTTTCAGCTGCTGCGGTGGAGGAGGACGCACCCAGCAGGTCCCCGCAGGCCTGCCGCGGAGCCCGGGCAACCACTGTCCCTGTATGCCTTTCCTCCCGCCAAGTGTGCGTGATCCTCGGGATCCCTCATTCTGGAGGCAGCCGAATGTGGACCTGCCTGGAGCTGTGGCCTGTGGACGGTAGGCCTTTGTGATCGCTCCATGCTCTGTCCTCCCAGCTGGGGGCCCAGGGGCTGGTCTGAAGGCCTGGTTTTGGTCCCCTGGACCGTCATCGGATCTTGGACCTTAGCCTTTGGAAGTATGGTCTCCATCCCCTGCGAGGCTGGAGGGTGCTTCCTGCTGGTCAGCCTCCCTCCTGTGGAACCGGCTCTGTGCCCCCAGTGCAGGTGATCTGCCCAGCCTCGCGCCACAGCCCCAGCCTCAGCCCTGAGCAGCCCCAGCCTGCTCCGTATTCCCTGATGGTCGGGCGGCTGTCCTCCCCATTCTAACGTCCTTACCCCCTTCGCCAGCAAACAGCTTCCCACATTTTTGTCATAATTAACAATATAAGCTTCAGGTGTATAGCATAGGGACAGAGTCTCATTTTACACCTTATTACATGATAACTGCAGTGAGAGCGGTTACTGTCCATCATATCCATCACCACACAAAGTTGTTACAATATCATTAATTGTGTTCTCTGTGTGAATATTGCATTCTCATGACTTATTATTTATAGCTGGAAGTTTATACTCATTAATCCCATTTTGTCTATCTCCCCCTACCCATCTCCCCTCTGGCAATTATCAGTTTGTTTTCTGTATTTGTGAGTCTACCATTTTGTTTCTTCATTTGTTTTGGTTTTTAGACTCCCCAGGTGAAATCATGTGGAATTTCTTTTTCTCTGACTTCTTTCACTTAACATAATACTCTCAAGTCCATCTATATTGCCAAAAATGGCCAGATTTCATTTCTTTTTTCATGGCTGAGTAATATTCCATTATGTAACTGTGTCTGTGTCTAAATCTGTATCTACTGGGTTGGCCAAAAAGTTTGAGTTTTTCCATAAGATGTTACATTACATCTTCTTTTTGTCCATCTAGGCAAAAGGGAACCCAGATCAGTTGTATAGTTCTAATAATCTGAGAAAAGGATATAAGTAAACCTGAGAAATTTTTTCCTGGGATTGAATTCTAACAGCAGTTTATCACATAGATCTTTGAGGGGCTTCCCAGGTGGCACAACAGTGAAGAATCTGCCTACCAATGCAGGAGACCTTGGTTTGATCCCTGGGTCGAGAAGATCCCCTGGAGGAGGAAGTGAGAACCTGTTCCAGTATTCTTGCCTGGGAAATCCAACAGACAGAGGAGCCTGGCAGGCTGCAGTCCGTAGGGCTGCAAAGAGTCAGACACAATTGAAGCAACTTAGCATGAATGAATAGATAAAAATCTCCTTTCTAGAGTAGCACCTGCTTCACTTCCCCGTTGTCTGTACCCTTTCAGAGGTCACCTTAAGCCCCACCTCGCGTCACTGGTGCTTTCATGACCAGCCACATTTTCTCTCCTCCCTGAGCTCTCATCCCTGGGTGGGGAAGGTCCCCTCGAGGAGGGCATGGCAGCCCATTCCCGTGTTCTTGCCTGGAGAATCCCCAGAAACTCGCACGGCGTGTGTTTCTTGTAGAGTTCCCACACCCCTATCGAGGTTCGTATTCATTTGAGTGCAGCTTCTGTCTGCCCCACTGGACAGGACAGCCCTTGAGGCGGGGCAGTGTGTTCTGTGAAGTTGCATTTCTCCTGGTATCTATCCAAGTGTTTTGCATATAGTGGAACCTCTGTGGATATTGGTGGACAATTTGCTTGAATGAGCTATGGTACCAATGGTGAGCACTGTATGATTTGAGAGGTTGTAGAGTTTCAAGATATAAGCATTCCATTTTAAATAGCTTAGAATATTTCTACATGGAGAAATGCCTCAAGAGGAAAATACCGTCACTAATATTGCACATTTCCTTCTCCCGTTGCAGGTGCACAATTGTGGAGAAGCCTGAGTGAAAGGTAGGAAACTTGCTTTTGACCGTAGGACCAATGAAGGGGTGGGGGAAGGCGACCACGCCGCTGAGATGCTGCGATGCCTCGTGGTTTAGCGACAAGATTGACAGGGATAAACCTGGGACTCGCTCTAGGAAATAGTTCACACATTTTGCGGTAACACTGGGCCGCGTGCACGCGTGAGACTCACAATGTGTGAGGGAGGCTCCGGGGAGAAGAGTGCGGAGGCTTGTGGGATTTCCTCTCCCACCGCATTTTCAGGAGTGAGCAACACTGCCAAGGTGGGAGAAGAACAGGGTGACCCGAGGCCTGGACGCTGCTGGAAGACCTTGGTTTGATCCCTGGGTCGAGAAGATCCCTGGAGGAGGAAGTGAGAACCTGTTCCAGTATTCTTGCCTGGGAAATCCAACAGACAGAGGAGCCTGGCAGGCTGCAGTCCGTAGGGCTGCAAAGAGTCAGACACAATTGAAGCAACTTAGCATGAATGAATAGATAAAAATCTCCTTTCTAGAGTAGCACCTGCTTCACTTCCCCGTTGTCTGTACCCTTTCAGAGGTCACCTTAAGCCCCACCTCGCGTCACTGGTGCTTTCATGACCAGCCACATTTTCTCTCCTCCCTGAGCTCTCATCCCTGGGTGGGGAAGGTCCCCTCGAGGAGGGCATGGCAGCCCATTCCCGTGTTCTTGCCTGGAGAATCCCCAGAAACTCGCAGGCGTGTGTTTCTTGTAGAGTTCCCACACCCTATCGAGGTTCGTATTCATTTGAGTGCAGCTTCTGTCTGCCCCACTGGACAGGACAGCCCTTGAGGCGGGGCAGTGTGTTCTGTGAAGTTGCATTTCTCCTGGTATCTATCCAAGTGTTTTGCATATAGTGGAACCTCTGTGGATATTGGTGGACAATTTGCTTGAATGAGCTATGGTACCAATGGTGAGCACTGTATGATTTGAGAGGTTGTAGAGTTTCAAGATATAAGCATTCCATTTTAAATAGCTTAGAATATTTCTACATGGAGAAATGCCTCAAGAGGAAAATACCGTCACTAATATTGCACATTTCCTTCTCCCGTTGCAGGTGCACAATTGTGGAGAAGCCTGAGTGAAAGGTAGGAAACTTGCTTTTGACCGTAGGACCAATGAAGGGGTGGGGGAAGGCGACCACGCCGCTGAGATGCTGCGATGCCTCGTGGTTTAGCGACAAGATTGACAGGGATAAACCTGGGACTCGCTCTAGGAAATAGTTCACACATTTTGCGGTAACACTGGGCCGCGTGCACGCGTGAGACTCACAATGTGTGAGGGAGGCTCCGGGGAGAAGAGTGCGGAGGCTTCGTGGGGGATTTCCTCTCCCACCGCATTTTCAGGAGTGAGCAACACTGCCAAGGTGGGAGAAGAACAGGGTGACCCGAGGCCTGGAACGCTGCTGGAATGTTCCCGAAGGATGTCAGTTCCGAGAACTCCGGGGTGTAGGGAGGGAGAGGAGGAGTGGGAGGGGACGGCAGTCGTCCACCGGCGCCGCAGGCTTCCTGGGCAGCCTCGGTCCTGCATCGGGAAGGAAGGGGCTCTCCACCTGGAGGCGGGGGCGCTGCGCAGGTGCTGCGGGGCGCACAGCTCAGCGCACCCGCCGCGCGTCTGAGAAGTGGGAAAGGGAAGAGGGTGGAAGGGTTCACAGCTCAGTGGAATGAACTTTTGTAGTTATTTATTCGTTTAAATTCTGCCTTCAAAGTATCCTCGTATGACCGAAAGAGACGGGTTGAGTGTTCAACTGAACATCCCAGTAGACAGCGTGTGATGAAGGCTATTTTAGTGCCTTTAAAAGCCCCCCCAAACCCCATAACCTGGTATCTATGTGCTTAATCACTCAGTCGTGCCTGACTCTTTGAGGCCCCGTGGACTGTATAACCCATCAGGCTCCTCTGTCCATGGGATTGTCCAGGCAGGAATCGTGGAGTGGGTAGCCATGCCCTCTTCCAGGGATCTTTGGCTTTCCACGAGTAGGAAATGCAGCCCACTCCAGAATTCTTGCCTGGAAAATCCCACGGGCAATGGAGCCTGGTGGGCTACAGTCCATGGGGTCACAAGGAGTCAGACAAGACTGAGAGACTGCATGTATGCATGCGGTGTTCCTTTCAGATTGGTACCCTTTTACCTTTCTGTTTGGCCTTATTCAAAGCAATTTAATTCACGCTAGAAGAGATACTTCCCCAGATTTTGTCACTGCATTTTCCACTGTGTAGTTTCATCATGTTCTCCAGTTGGCACACTGGAGATTTGAAATTAAAATGTGGATTTCCCTCATTTCTTTGATGACGGTTTGTTTTTTGTTTACAGTGATTCTTAGCATCTGGTACTGGCTAGTACCGTGGGTGTTGTTTTTATTGAAGTATAGTTGATTTACAGTGTTGTTAATTCCTATTATATAGTAAAGTGATTCAGCTATACATATATATATATATTCTTTTTAAAATATTCTGTTTCATTATGGTTTATTATAAGTTTTGATTTCAGCTTATACAATTAATATATTCTTTTAACAGAGAACAGGGGAAGCAGGGTGACCGAGGCTGGAATGTTCCCGAAGGATGTCAGTTCCGAGAACTCCGGGGTGTAGGGAGGGAGAGGAGGAGTGGGAGGGGACGGCAGTCGTCCACCGGCGCCGCAGGCTTCCTGGGCAGCCTCGGTCCTGCATCGGGAAGGAAGGGGCTCTCCACCTGGAGGCGGGGGCGCTGCGCAGGTGCTGCGGGGCGCACAGCTCAGCGCACCCGCCGCGCGTCTGAGAAGTGGGAAAGGGAAGAGGGTGGAAGGGTTCACAGCTCAGTGGAATGAACTTTTGTAGTTATTTATTCGTTTAAATTCTGCCTTCAAAGTATCCTCGTATGACCGAAAGAGACGGGTTGAGTGTTCAACTGAACATCCCAGTAGACAGCGTGTGATGAAGGCTATTTTAGTGCCTTTAAAAGCCCCCCCAAACCCCATAACCTGGTATCTATGTGCTTAATCACTCAGTCGTGCCTGACTCTTTGAGGCCCCGTGGACTGTATAACCCATCAGGCTCCTCTGTCCATGGGATTGTCCAGGCAGGAATCGTGGAGTGGGTAGCCATGCCCTCTTCCAGGGATCTTTGGCTTTCCACGAGTAGGAAATGCAGCCCACTCCAGAATTCTTGCCTGGAAAATCCCACGGGCAATGGAGCCTGGTGGGCTACAGTCCATGGGGTCACAAGGAGTCAGACAAGACTGAGAGACTGCATGTATGCATGCGGTGTTCCTTTCAGATTGGTACCCTTTTACCTTTCTGTTTGGCCTTATTCAAAGCAATTTAATTCACGCTAGAAGAGATACTTCCCCAGATTTTGTCACTGCATTTTCCACTGTGTAGTTTCATCATGTTCTCCAGTTGGCACACTGGAGATTTGAAATTAAAATGTGGATTTCCCTCATTTCTTTGATGACGGTTTGTTTTTTGTTTACAGTGATTCTTAGCATCTGGTACTGGCTAGTACCGTGGGTGTTGTTTTTATTGAAGTATAGTTGATTTACAGTGTTGTTAATTCCTATTATATAGTAAAGTGATTCAGCTATACATATATATATATATTCTTTTTAAAATATTCTGTTTCATTATGGTTTATTATAAGATCCTTTTTAAATTGGAGGATAATTGGCTTACAGTGTTGTGTTACTGTCTGCTGTATAACAGCCTGAATCTACTAGGAGTATACATAAATCCCCTCCTCTTGAGCCTTTCTGCAACTCCCCCATCCCATCCCACCCCTCTAGGTCATCACAGAGCACCATGCTGAGCATTGAAAAATTCGAAATCACCTTTTCAAAAATATTTTATTTTCTTATTTGTATTTTACTGGGTCTTTATTGCCGTGCACAGGCTTCCTCTAGTCGTGGTGAGTGGGTGCTCCTGTGCCTTGAAGTGTTTGGGCTTCTCTTACTGTGGAGCACGGGCTCTAGGGCACAGGCTCCGTCCTTGTGGGGCTTGTCGCTCTGAGGCTTGTGGGAACCTCCCAGCTCAGGAATCCAGCCCGTATTCCTTGCACTGGCTGGTAGATTGTTAACCCCTGGACCACCAGGGAAGTCCAAAACCACCTTTGTTACTTTTAAGAATAAAATGCAGTGACGGGTAGGATCTTTGCAGGCAGAAGTGGGGTGCTGCTTTGTTCCTGTGAGGCAGGAGGGATTAGAGTCTGTCCGCTTACAAGTCTGATCTGTTGAGCTCAGTCTCTCCCACCCTTGGGAGTAGTTAGAAATCAGCGTTTCTCCTCGCTCCCCCCTTTGCAGCTTGTACAGCTGGATTCCCAGGTTTGGCAGCCTGTCTTAGCCTAGCAAGCGTGCTAGTGGTCTGTGCTCAGTCCCAGAGCAAACCAGCCTCTTCAGAGGGTACATAATCTGACTGTAGCGCAGGAGACATGGGTGTGATCCCTGGGTTGGGAAGATGCCCTCGAGAAGGGCATGGCGACCTGCTCCAGTGTTCTTGCTTGGAGAATTCCATGGACAGAGGAGCCTGGCAGGCTGCGGTCCGTGGGATCGCAAACAGATGAACACGACGGAGCAACTTGCACTTCAGTAAAGCCAGCATCAAACATCTTATGTTACCAACAATAAAAGTTGGATCATTTTAATTAGATGCCATCCACATACTGATTTCTGTACCTGGAAAGTTCATTTTGTGCAAATGTGATTCCCAGTGGGTAAGTCCTGAGAGGAGCTCGTGCTTGACTTTTTTCTTCTATTGAAAAACAGTCAGGCCCAGCTCTACAGTCTGAACAGGATTTGTGTGGAGCAGTCTGTCAACTGAACCAAATTAACATTTTCTGTGGCTCATTTCTAGTAAAATGAGAGCTGAACCATGATATTGCAACTCTTAATTCTCGTGTGACCATGGCCACTGGCTGAATAAAAAAGCTTTTGTTAACAAAGGAGAAATTGTGTCCGTTAACCTTTAAAAACATAAAATTAGTTTCAATTTGACCTGTTTTTTCTAAGTAGAAATCAGAAAGTAGTACTCTCACTTATGTGTATACTGATCATTCAGTTTCTTTCCTTAGTTCTCTAGTGGTTTTGTACATTATAACCCAGATAAGGAGCTGCTCTCATTGTAAACCCTGTTTTACTATTAGTGTCAGTTTACAGATAATGCTATTTTCTCATCAGCATTACAAATTTGGGGAATTATAGCTGAGAACTCTGGGGGTTTCTTGCAAGACCCCGGAACCCTGATGCCCTCCCCCGCCCCAGGGGTCTTTCACAGGAAGTGGAAAGCGGCTTCCCGGGGGTGTAACCAGGGCCAGGTCTGCCGCGCCGGACCTTGAGCTGACTCTTGGGGGGCACAGTGGAGAATTAACAGACGAAGCCTTTCTGGAGCCAGCTGGGATCAGCAGGAGTCGTGGGCTTTTTGCCTGCAGCTCCGTCAAGTCCCAGGACTCTGCCTCTGAGCTCTCTCTCTCCCCTGCTTCTGCTCTCAGGAGAAGCAATTCTGTGGCCTCATATTGTGGAGTGAAATGCCCTTTGTCTTGTCAGCTTCCCAGATCATTGCCAGCCAAAGCGTTCCAGCTGGTTCTTTCTGTTTTTCCAAGGAAAAGAAGCCAAGAACTGTTGGTCGTAACCACCCAGTCCTGAGCTTGCCCCAGCTCACAGGCACAGAACCAGTTGTAGCGTTGATGTGAGAGACCTGTCTCATTAATTAAATCCTGGAACACAAACTCATGCCTCGATTAAAAGTGGAGCGTCATCTAGCATTTGCTAAATTGTCTCCTGTGAGGAATAGCATTCAGTGTGAAAACTGCATTTTCTATATTTCTGAATCATCATCAAAATTTATGGATCCTCATCAAAATTCCACAGACAGGATAAATTACCAAGTAAAAAGAATTAACTGGGGCTTCTGTGGTGGTCCAGTGGGTAAAGAGTCGACCTTGCAGCGCAAGGGGCACCGGTTCGATCCCTGGCCTGGGAAGAACTCACGGGCTGTGGAGCGGCTGGACGGGTGTGTCCAATTACGAACCAGTGCTCTCCAACGAGAGAGGCCGCTGCAGTGGGAGGCCCACACAGGCCAAAGAATAAAGATGGATGAAAATAAATAAATACAAAACCAGTAAGAGGCCAAATTAAAAAAAAGAAAAGAATTAGCTCGTCATGTGGTAGCTTAAACATCTTCCCCTTTGCTGTGGGGGTGTGTGTGAGTCGCTGGGTCACATCTGGCCCTCTGCACCCTGTGGACTGCAGCCCTCCAGACCACCACAGCAGGAATTCTGGACTCATGCGTTGAAACTACTGGATTTTACAGTTTTTCGTACTTTCAAAAGTGTCTAAAATCACCTTTAACTTGTATTCTGTAAAATTTTTAATAAGGCTGGAAACTGTATTTTTTAACTTCAGCCAGGACTGTAGTCGGGGAGCCTTATCTCCATGAGTTTTAAAGGAAAGTCTAGCTACGGAGGACAGATGTGATTGCATTGAATGAAGGATTCGTTTCCTCAGAAGAGAAGTATTTGCTTAAATGCAGCATTTGCTGGGTTTGAACGCGAGCGTATCTGAGCGTGGAGGGTCTTTGGCTGGAGATGCGTGGGCCAGCCTGCAGGCAGAGCGCCGCTTTGAAAGTCTCCATCCTGCCAGCCCCCAAATCCGAATAGGCCTTTTATTGCTTTTATCAAAAATAATAACTGAGCACAATCCCGTAGTCATAACGGGACAATGGAGGGTCGAAGCCTTTTTATTCCTCTCTCTCGGGGAAGAACAGACCCATTCAGCCACCGAGAGAGGGTGCGCTCCCAGCCAGCGCGGCTGCCATGCGAGCGGTTCCCAGAGCTGTCCATCCAGATTCCAGTCTGTTGTGCTCATTTTTCAAAGCTGTGCTTTGACAGTCAGACCAGTTGAAGACAAGTGCAGAGCAGAGGACTACAAGCCACGTTTCTTTTTTTTTTTTTGACTGTTCCACCCACACACAGTCTGTGGGATCTTAGTTCCCTTCCATGGATTGAACCCAGGCCCTCTGCACTGGAAGCATGGCATCTTAACCACTGGAGTACCGGGGAAGTCCTCTTTAAAGCAGCTTTTAACATTTTTTACATTTTATTTTGTGTTTTAATTAAATAATTTTTTTAAATTTAAATTTATGTTTTATTTTTGTATCCAAACTATTTTTAAAGCTGTTTGAGGACAAGAGGGATAATTCTGCTTTTTATCTCTTCGCCATCAGCGAGGTCTCTCCATAGTGTCAACTTCCTAAAAATGCCTCATGCTAGGCATTTCAGGGCTGTTTATTCCCTCCGCTCAGGAGCCCATCAAGCTAAAAGCCCTCCCTGAAACTGATGTGCACCTGCACAATAGCAAACTAACGTATTTCTTAGGCATTAAAGGTGAAATGAAACAGGAAGTACAACCTGTTAGGTATAAAATAAATAAGCTGCAGGGTGATAGTGTACAATGTAGGGAACCGTGAAACACTGTGTTGTATACCTCTCACGTATATAGTATTGTACATCAGCTATACCTCAGTAAAATAAAATGAAACAGGAAGTACATTTCAGAGCCCACAGGCTTCACTGACAAAGGCGATAAATTGTTAGACCCGTTCTGGCTGTATAGTTCTTTCATGAGTCATATATTCTCCTCTTATATTCAAGCAGATTTATCAAGTCAAAATGTGGGTGGAAAACCAGGGATTAGACTCCCAGTGTGTCCAGAAGCAGTGGCCCCTTACTTAATACTCAGGACTTCTAAGTGAAAAACACTCAATATTGTATTTTATAATAATGTATACGTTTGGGTTTTTATAATTTTGGCCATTCCTTAAATTCCATAATCTGATTTAATAACATGAGTCCAGTCAGCTTTTTTCCCTCCATTATTTTAGAGCTACTCCATTTCTATAGAATTAAAAGTGTGTGTCCATCACTGTTCTTTATGACTGCACCATGAGTATCTACAACCACTCGATCAGAAAGGAAAATTCCAGCTTTGGTCATTTTAATCAGATTGTAGATTCTCTTAGCCTGCTTGCCTGTTATGTTTGACTTGGTACTGGAGCTTATGTGTTAGACTTCGCTGGTGGCGCAGACGGTGAAGAATCTGCCTGCAGTGAGGGAGATGCAGGTTTGATCCCCGAGGCAGGAAGAGCCCGTGGAGAAGGGAACGGCTGTCCACTCCGCTATTCTCGCTGGTGAATCCCACAGAAAGAGGAGCCTGGCCGGCTGCAGTCCCTGGGGTCTCAAAGAGTCAGACAGGACTGAACAGTTAACCCTTTCATTGCTTATTTTTTCTGTGTTATTAAGGATTTGAGAATTCAGTTCAGTTATAAATATATAAAATACTTAAGCTAGACTGATTGTTACCTAATAGCATTCATGCTTTAATACACTTAAATGACCAGAGAAGGAATAATGATTAGTAGTTAATATTTCTCTTAACTTGCCCTGACCTCTGTTGTGATTACTTGGACATAAATGAACACTTGATGGGTAGTTGAAGGTTTCTGTCCCCTCTTTGTCTTTACGTTTCTCTCTTTCTCTGCTCCTCTCTTTGTTTCTCTGTTGTTCCTAAATAGTATTTATAATCGTATCTTCTAGTAGCATTTAAAATAGAATTTGTCCTGATTTTAAAAGTAATGCTTGCTAACTTAGAAAACTGAAAATATGGGAAACATAAAAAGGAAAACTCAAACCTTATAAACTGTCACCTAGAAGTTAAACTCACTTTCAATTTTGTTTCTGTTTTTCCAGTCTTTTTGTAAAAGTATTTGTTGTTGTTTGGTTGGTAACTCATGTCCAACTCTTTTTCAACCCCATGGACTGTATGTAGCCCACCAGGCTTCTCTGTCCATAGGACTTCCTAGGCAAGAATGCTGGAGCAGGTTGCCATTTCCTTCTCCCGGGGATCTTCCCCACCGAGGGATCGAACCCTGTCTCCTGCTCTGGTAGGTGGGTTCTTTACCATTGAGCCACCTGGGAAGCCTATTTGTTCATTCATCCTTTCAACACATGTTTTGAGTCCTTTTCTTGCTAGTACTTCTAGGCATTTATGGAATTAAACAAAAAACAGCAAACAACTCTGTCCTCCTGGCAGTCACATTCTAGTGAGTGAGCCAGAAAATAAATAAATATAGCAAATACGTGGGAGGTGGCGAACCATGTTTAAGGGGAATTGAAGCAAGATCAGGGGGTGTGAGGGTGGGGAGAGAGGGTTGAGTGGTACTCAGGTCCTCAGGAAAGATCTTACTGATGGAGATTTTTGAGCAGACTTGAGGGAGGTGAGGTTGTGGGTCATGTCTGGTTGAAGAGCTTCCAGGCAGCGGAAACAGCAAGCGCAAACGCCCTGGGGCAGGAGTTGTGCGTAACGGTCATTTTTGTTTTTTATCATTACATTGTTTTAATGCACCTATAGCAACTAGAATAAATGGAATGCTATGTAGCTAATTAAGATTGTGTTGTAAAGAGTATGAAAATGGGATATGGGATGTGAAAATGTATCATTTATGGCTGATTGTAAAAAAAAATTGTGGATTTAAACTACCACAGGGTGATACCGTTCACAGCTCTGTGTGGCTACATGTCTGGTAGCTCTGTGTGAGGGGGAGACAGGTAGTTTTGGTTTTGACTTGTCTATCCTTGTTACATTTTTCCTATAATGGGAATGCACAGCCTTTAGTCTGAAGCTTAGTTTTCGTATCTTCTAGTAGCATTTAAAATAGAATTTGTCCTGATTTTAAAAGTAATGCTTGCTAACTTAGAAAACTGAAAATATGGGAAACATAAAAAGGAAAACTCAAACCTTATAAACTGTCACCTAGAAGTTAAACTCACTTTCAATTTTGTTTCTGTTTTTCCAGTCTTTTTGTAAAAGTATTTGTTGTTGTTTGGTTGGTAACTCATGTCCAACTCTTTTTCAACCCCATGGACTGTATGTAGCCCACCAGGCTTCTCTGTCCATAGGACTTCCTAGGCAAGAATGCTGGAGCAGGTTGCCATTTCCTTCTCCCGGGGATCTTCCCCACCGAGGGATCGAACCCTGTCTCCTGCTCTGGTAGGTGGGTTCTTTACCATTGAGCCACCTGGGAAGCCTATTTGTTCATTCATCCTTTCAACACATGTTTTGAGTCCTTTTCTTGCTAGTACTTCTAGGCATTTATGGAATTAAACAAAAAACAGCAAACAACTCTGTCCTCCTGGCAGTCACATTCTAGTGAGTGAGCCAGAAAATAAATAAATATAGCAAATACGTGGGAGGTGGCGAACCATGTTTAAGGGGAATTGAAGCAAGATCAGGGGGTGTGAGGGTGGGGAGAGAGGGTTGAGTGGTACTCAGGTCCTCAGGAAAGATCTTACTGATGGAGATTTTTGAGCAGACTTGAGGGAGGTGAGGTTGTGGGTCATGTCTGGTTGAAGAGCTTCCAGGCAGCGGAAACAGCAAGCGCAAACGCCCTGGGGCAGGAGTTGTGCGTAACGGTCATTTTTGTTTTTTATCATTACATTGTTTTAATGCACCTATAGCAACTAGAATAAATGGAATGCTATGTAGCTAATTAAGATTGTGTTGTAAAGAGTATGAAAATGGGATATGGGATGTGAAAATGTATCATTTATGGCTGATTGTAAAAAAAAATTGTGGATTTAAACTACCACAGGGTGATACCGTTCACAGCTCTGTGTGGCTACATGTCTGGTAGCTCTGTGTGAGGGGAAGACAGGTAGTTTTTGGTTTTTTGACTTGTCTATCCTTGTTACATTTTTTTCCTATAATGGGAATGCACAGCCTTTAGTCTGAAGAGAGACAAAAGATACTTGGAGAGAGGGGAGGGCGTCCCTAGGGGCTCGGTGAGCCTGTGAGTGTGGACCGGGAGGCGACGCATCGCTTCGGGATTCAGTTCAGGTAAGGGCTCCAGCCGTGAGCTGCTGTCCGGAAATGGGGCTCTGGTGACCACGCCGGCAGAGACCTGGCCTTGGAAATAGGTTACGGCCCAAGTCCAGAGAAGCAGCGGGGCTCGGGAGGCGCGAGGGCCTCAGGGGTACGTCAGAGGCGTTCCAAGGGGACCCTGACTGGCCCAAGTGTCGCTTGATACTAAGCTTCATAGGATTGGAGCAAGAAGAAGGACTCATGTACTATTAAGTGATAGGTTAAAATGGTGAGTTTCCACGGTCAGGTGGTATTTGAGGGTGGGATAAAAGTTCTCCTTCCTTTCTGAGGCTTGGTGGCAGGTACAGGTGAAGGGTCTGGGTGCATAGCCTCAGGCCTTAGAAACCTCCAGAAAGCTTGTTTAAGTAAAATTTGGAAACTCTTTGTATCGTCCCAAGTAAGATTTATATTTTTATCCTTATGCTCCAAGCTATAGTCTTGGTACAGTTCAAACAAGAACGGACCTGAGGAGACATGGTGTTCTCGTCTGAGCACCCCATCTCTGGTTTTGTTGATCAGTCTGTCTGTCTGTCAACTATCAGTTGGTCAGTTATCAGTCTGTACAACCTACCGACCCATACATATTCCTTTATTATCTTTTAATAATTGTATTTGATATATTGAAGAATACAGTTTTTCCTGGGGCAGGAGTTGTGCGTAACGGTCATTTTTGTTTTTTATCATTACATTGTTTTAATGCACCTATAGCAACTAGAATAAATGGAATGCTATGTAGCTAATTAAGATTGTGTTGTAAAGAGTATGAAAATGGGATATGGGATGTGAAAATGTATCATTTATGGCTGATTGTAAAAAAAAATTGTGGATTTAAACTACCACAGGGTGATACCGTTCACAGCTCTGTGTGGCTACATGTCTGGTAGCTCTGTGTGAGGGGAAGACAGGTAGTTTTTGGTTTTTTGACTTGTCTATCCTTGTTACATTTTTTTCCTATAATGGGAATGCACAGCCTTTAGTCTGAAGAGAGACAAAAGATACTTGGAGAGAGGGGAGGGCGTCCCTAGGGGCTCGGTGAGCCTGTGAGTGTGGACCGGGAGGCGACGCATCGCTTCGGGATTCAGTTCAGGTAAGGGCTCCAGCCGTGAGCTGCTGTCCGGAAATGGGGCTCTGGTGACCACGCCGGCAGAGACCTGGCCTTGGAAATAGGTTACGGCCCAAGTCCAGAGAAGCAGCGGGGCTCGGGAGGCGCGAGGGCCTCAGGGGTACGTCAGAGGCGTTCCAAGGGGACCCTGACTGGCCCAAGTGTCGCTTGATACTAAGCTTCATAGGATTGGAGCAAGAAGAAGGACTCATGTACTATTAAGTGATAGGTTAAAATGGTGAGTTTCCACGGTCAGGTGGTATTTGAGGGTGGGATAAAAGTTCTCCTTCCTTTCTGAGGCTTGGTGGCAGGTACAGGTGAAGGGTCTGGGTGCATAGCCTCAGGCCTTAGAAACCTCCAGAAAGCTTGTTTAAGTAAAATTTGGAAACTCTTTGTATCGTCCCAAGTAAGATTTATATTTTTATCCTTATGCTCCAAGCTATAGTCTTGGTACAGTTCAAACAAGAACGGACCTGAGGAGACATGGTGTTCTCGTCTGAGCACCCCATCTCTGGTTTTGTTGATCAGTCTGTCTGTCTGTCAACTATCAGTTGGTCAGTTATCAGTCTGTACAACCTACCGACCCATACATATTCCTTTATTATCTTTTAATAATTGTATTTGATATATTGAAGAATACAGTTTTTCCAGTAGTCATGTATGGATGTGTGTGTTAGGCGCTCAGTTGTGTCCGACTCTTGGCAACCCCGTGGATGGAAGCCCGCCACGGTCCTCTGTCCGTGACCTTCTCCAGGCCAGAATACTAGAGTGGGTAGCCGTTCCCTTCTCCAAGGGATCTTCTTGACCCAGGAGTTGAACTTGGGTCTCCTGCATTGCAGGCAGATTCTTTACCATCTGAGCCATCCAGGAAGCCACGTGGAAGTTGTAGACATAATAACCAAACAGAAACACATGCACTTTCCCCCAAGCATGAACAAGGCTACTCCAACTTCCTCGCCCTCTCCTGCTGCCTCTCCAGGCCCAAAGTAAGCTTGGTCCTGGTATTTGTTTTTTGTTCCTTTGTTTTTAAAAAGTATATGGGTGTGTGTTTGTACATACTTAAAAATATATATTTGTGTAAGTATACATATGTATTTAAATTACATATATATATACATTCCTAAATAAAAATTTCACTTTTGTGTATTATATGTGCTCAGTCACGTCCAACTCTTCATGATTGTACGGACTGTAGCCTGCCAGGCTCTTCTGTCCACAGAATTTTTCAGGAAAGAATATTGGTGGGTTGCCACTTTCTACTCCAATCTCCTTGACCCAGGGATCAAACCTGAGTCTCTTGCGTCTCCTGCATTGGCGGGTAGATTCTTTACTACTGCACCACCTTTGAAGTCTATTAAAAATGCTACCATAATTATATGGTCTTCTAGAACTAGTGTCAACACTAAGCCTTTTTCAAAAAGATGAATCCATGTTGCTGTGTGTTGCTGTGTATAGCTGTGTTTCCTTCTTTTTCGTGGCTGTATAATATTCTATCATGTAACTATAGCACAGTCGATTTAAATGCTGTCTTTTCACTGGATTTGTGAACGTTTTTTAACCAGCCTGTCCTGTGCCTCTGTCAGTTTCTGAGTTTACCATATGACAGTACCAAAAATCACACACAAAAAGAAAAGGCAAATACCTAACACATAAAGTGAATGGTCTTCTAAGTGAGAATACTGTATATTTGAAAGTTTGTGTAAAGTCTGCATCATTACTTAGACTTTCACTGCTGTTTTAATAGGATTACCTTGCACTCTTGGATTGTTGGCAGTGTTCTCATACTGGCTGCCACCAGAGGGCGAAGGAGAGCTAGAGCAGCAACATGTTGAAGAAGCTTAGCATAACGTGGCTTGCTGTGGCGACCTAGCCCCGCGGCACCAGTGAGTTTAGTACGTGCACATTTCAGCAGGGTGAAACTGTCAGTATCGCTCTAGTTACAATAAGAAAGTCCAGTGAAAGGTTCCATCTGGATCTGTACACGGCTGTGCCGGGTGACACACACAATTAGTGAAGGAGGGGTGAAGAAACGAGTAAGGCTGAAGAGGAGCATCAAGGGAGAATGAGACAGGCTGGGTGGGGAGGAAGTTCACATACAAATGGCCGACAGCAGTGACAGATGACGCTCCTTCTCAGCTGAGAAGCAGGCTTGTGTTTGCAGGCTCCGAGGACTCCGTGGTCTTGGGAGCGTGTCACTCTGTTACTGTGTGTTTCTCTCTGGTGTCTTAAGAAACCTCCTGAATGTTCTTTATCGTGTGCTCTCCAAAGTCTCCTTCCCTCACTTAGTACTTCTTCCCCTTCTGGACACGAATGCCACCTGTTTACTTACTAGCTCGCAGAATTTTCAGAAAGAATATTGGTGGGTTGCCACTTTCTACTCCAATCTCCTTGACCCAGGGATCAAACCTGAGTCTCTTGCGTCTCCTGCATTGGCGGGTAGATTCTTTACTACTGCACCACCTTTGAAGTCTATTAACAATGCTACCATAATTATATGGTCTTCTAGAACTAGTGTCAACACTAAGCCTTTTTCAAAAAGATGAATCCATGTTGCTGTGTGTTGCTGTGTATAGCTGTGTTTCCTTCTTTTTCGTGGCTGTATAATATTCTATCATGTAACTATAGCACAGTCGATTTAAATGCTGTCTTTTCACTGGATTTGTGAACGTTTTTTAACCAGCCTGTCCTGTGCCTCTGTCAGTTTCTGAGTTTACCATATGACAGTACCAAAAATCACACACAAAAAGAAAAGGCAAATACCTAACACATAAAGTGAATGGTCTTCTAAGTGAGAATACTGTATATTTGAAAGTTTGTGTAAAGTCTGCATCATTACTTAGACTTTCACTGCTGTTTTAATAGGATTACCTTGCACTCTTGGATTGTTGGCAGTGTTCTCATACTGGCTGCCACCAGAGGGCGAAGGAGAGCTAGAGCAGCAACATGTTGAAGAAGCTTAGCATAACGTGGCTTGCTGTGGCGACCTAGCCCCGCGGCACCAGTGAGTTTAGTACGTGCACATTTCAGCAGGGTGAAACTGTCAGTATCGCTCTAGTTACAATAAGAAAGTCCAGTGAAAGGTTCCATCTGGATCTGTACACGGCTGTGCCGGGTGACACACACAATTAGTGAAGGAGGGGTGAAGAAACGAGTAAGGCTGA
This sequence comes from Tragulus kanchil, assembly GCA_022376925.1. Classification (NCBI taxonomy): domain Eukaryota; kingdom Metazoa; phylum Chordata; class Mammalia; order Artiodactyla; family Tragulidae; genus Tragulus; species Tragulus kanchil. Next base: position 151,556,487 of record JAIOJX010000004.1, read on the forward strand.
AGAGGAGCATCAAGGGAGAATGAGACAGGCTGGGTGGGGAGGAAGTTCACATACAAATGGCCGACAGCAGTGACAGATGACGCTCCTTCTCAGCTGAGAAGCAGGCTTGTGTTTGCAGGCTCCGAGGACTCCGTGGTCTTGGGAGCGTGTCACTCTGTTACTGTGTGTTTCTCTCTGGTGTCTTAAGAAACCTCCTGAATGTTCTTTATCGTGTGCTCTCCAAAGTCTCCTTCCCTCACTTAGTACTTCTTCCCCTTCTGGAAACGAATGGACACGTGGGTTTCCTCCTCCCATAGGGCTGTGCTGCAGCTGTTTAGTTGCTGAGTCATGCCTGGCTCGGTGTGACTCCCATAGACCGTAGTCTGCAGGGATCCTCTGCCCATGGGATTATCCAGGCAAGGATGCTGGAGTGGGTTGCTGCTTCCTATTCCAGGGCATCTTCCTGACCTAGGGATTGAACTCACATCTCCCACATTGGCAGGCTGGTTCTTTACCACTGAGCCATCAGGGAAACCTCGCCCTCCCTGTCCCACCTCCCCCAACAACTCTAAATACCCTTGGATCAAGAACCCCGGAAAATGGCTTAATTTGCAGTTTCGTGGAGAGAGGACTTCTTCTGAGTTGTTTGCTCCTAGGCCAGCAACTGATCTGTGAAATACTGAGGGCAAAGGTCTCTGCTTGTTAGAAACGTGTGTGAAAGAAAAGGAGGGGCTGCTGAGGTATGTCCTAGGCCAAGTCACCACTCCCCACCCACCTAAAGATGCCCACCTGTAATGCCCAGAGCCTGTGATTATATTCCTAACATTGCAGAAGGAACCTGGCAGGTGTGATGGCATTGAAGGGCTTTACGATGAGAGGTGGTCCTGGTTGATCCACGGGGGCCAGTGCAATCACAAGGATCTTATAAGAGGGAGACCGGCAGGCAGACAGGAGAAAAGATGCTGCTGGATTTGAAGATGGAGTGTGGGGCCCCCAGCCAAGGGCAGGTGGCCTCCAGAAGGTGGAAGAGCCCAGGAAACTGATCCTGCCCCAGAGCCTCTAGAAGGAATGCCGTCCTGCAGACCCGAGTTAGATTCTGGTCCCAGAACAGTAAGCTTATAAACCCATGTGGCTTCAAGCCACTAATTTGATAATTTGTATAGTGGCAGTGGAAAACTGCAGTGTTCCTTATGCTGTGAAAGAACCAGATTTCCTTGGAAATGTTGAGAGTAGGTTTACCAGCTCGTGTTTCCATCCACCGAGGAGATGCAGTCTGACCCCAGTATGTGGGAGAAATGTCTTCTGAAATGAAGAGGCTTAGAGAGATGCCAGGAGAGATGACAAAGCATCTGGAAAGGACAGGGAGCCCAAAGAGGCCGGGAGGAATTTTCCCACTGGCAGGTAGGTATAGGAGAGCTTGGAGAGGAAACACGAGATCAAGGTGGTCTGAAAGAATTTTGAAGACGCCGTACTTGGAGGCCAGGGCAAAGAGTGTTTCAAGGAGAAAATGGATGTGTATTTTTTTAAATTATTCAATTTCTTTGTGTACTCCACTTAAAATTAATTTGACTCTTGACCACACAGGCTCTTCCCTATGGTTCCTGGGCTCTTCTGGTTGTGGAGCCTGGGCTTCAGAGCATGCGGGCTCAGTGGCTGTGGCTCAGGCTCAGTTGCCCCATGGCATGTAGGCACTTAGTCTCCCCAGACGGGGATCGAACCCGCATCCTGTGCATCAGAAGATGGATTCTGAACCATCGGGCCACCAGGGAAGTCCCTGTATTAAAACATTTGTAGAACTCTTTATTGGTAGCTGTTGATGCTTTTCTTTATGTACGTGGAGGAAAGGGGTGTTTGGGAGTAAAATGACAAATTCAGGGACTTGAAGGATGAGATGGAGGCGGAGAAAATGGAGGAAGGTTGTGTAAACCATGTATTAGAAAATACTGGTGGTGAATGAATGGAAACAGATTAAATAGAGACCAGGAAAAGCACCAGCTTGTTTTTTGTTGTTGTTATTTTTTTTATTGTGGCAAAATGCGCATCATGTAGAATTTGCCATGAGTGGCACTTCGCACATTCCCAGTGTCATGCAGCCATGACCACGGCTAGTTCCAGAGCAGTGCTCTCGGCCCCAGAGGGAACCCCGTAATCGCCATCCCCATAGGCACTCTTGAGCTCCCCTCTCCCGAGCTCCTGGCCACCGCAAAGCTGCCTTCTGCCTCTGGGGGCTCACCCTGCTGTGGACTTCTCATGTAAATGAAACCATACACCGTGTGGCCTTATTGTGCCTGGCGTCTTTAATTTAGTGTGCCGCTTTCAAAGTTCTTCCATATTGCAGCCTGTATCAGTACTGCAGTCCCTTTCATGGCTGAATAATATTTCTTGCTTTTGAACTGTGGTGCTAGAGAAGACTCTTGAGAGTCCTTTGGACAGCAAGGAGATCGAACCAGTTAATCCTAAAGGAAATCAGCCCTGACTATTCATTAGAAGAACTGATGCTGAAGCTAAGTCCAATACTTTGGTCACCTGATGCAAAGTGCCAACTCTTTGGAAAAGGCCCTGACGTTAGGAAAGATTGAGGACAGGAGAAGAGGGCAACTGAGGGTGAGAGGGTTGGATGGCATCATCAACTCAACAGACTTGAGTTTGCGCAAACTCCGGAAGATGTTGAAGGTCAGGGAAGTCTGGTATGCTGTGGTCCACGGGGTCACAGAGAGTCAGACACAACTGGGTGACTGCGCGGCAACAAAAATTTGGATGTACAATATTTAGCTTACAGTGAATGGACGCTTGCGTTGTTTCTGCTTTTGGGCTGTTGCGAACAGGGAGTAGCTTGGTTTTCTCTTGGATGATTTTATTTTGGGAATAAAAAAGTATGACCGTCTATCAGGAGACGTGGCAGAGGCGCGAGGCAGGGCGGGGCTGCTGTGGTCCAGGCTGCCGGGTCGCTGGGTAGCATCTGCAGAGAGAGGATGATGTCTGGGGGAGAGGTGGACCTGGGCTGCTGATTGGCTTTGCTTTTTGTCCACAAATCTCTTCTGGAGAATTGAAGACAGTGTGAGAGAACTCAGCAGATGCTGGCATACCTGCTAGGGCCGCTGGATTCTAGGCAGCCTGCATGCCTCCCGCGGTGACAGCCTTCCTTCTAAAGGAGGAACCCAAGAATGTGCCCTTCACTTGTCATTTGTCATGTGTCCTTTTTCACTTTTTTGAAAGAGGAGAGGCTGTGAGGGAAGGAAGGGAGTGGTCGGGGGGACATTGTGATTTAGGGGAACTTCATGGAAGAAGGGACGGGTCCATGGTGTCGTCCTCTTATTGGAGGAATTGCATGACTCACGTGTTGCTGTGAGTTTTTTTGGAAGGCTATTCTTAATCGTGCCTGCGTTTAATACCTGAACAACTGCGAGAGAGAACTTATAATCCTGCAGTCATTTGGCTGTATTCTCAGAGAGTATTTTTAAACTCTTTCAAAGCTGTCTAATGTCATTTTAAAGCACAAGAAGTGCCTTCAATCACCACTTCTCCTCAAGTGCACGTTTTCGATTTTTAAATAAGATTTTTTACTTCCCCTGAAAGCACATTTCCTTGGTGTTTGGGTTTGGGGGGGTGGAGTCCGTTGTTGTTATCTTTATTAAAATGAGTGATATTTCCAGTCATGACTCAGGAGTCATCTGCTCTGGACAGAGAACTAACTGAGCACCAAAGCTCATCATGCTGGACACGAACTGTTGATTTGAACGGGGGCAGGGAAGTCTGGTATGCTGTGGTCCACGGGGTCACAGAGAGTCAGACACAACTGGGTGACTGCGGCAATAAAAATTTGGATGTACAATATTTAGCTTACAGTGAATGGACGCTTGCGTTGTTTCTGCTTTTGGGCTGTTGCGAACAGGGAGTAGCTTGGTTTTCTCTTGGATGATTTTATTTTGGGAATAAAAAAGTATGACCGTCTATCAGGAGACGTGGCAGAGGCGCGAGGCAGGGCGGGGCTGCTGTGGTCCAGGCTGCCGGGTCGCTGGGTAGCATCTGCAGAGAGAGGATGATGTCTGGGGGAGAGGTGGACCTGGGCTGCTGATTGGCTTTGCTTTTTGTCCACAAATCTCTTCTGGAGAATTGAAGACAGTGTGAGAGAACTCAGCAGATGCTGGCATACCTGCTAGGGCCGCTGGATTCTAGGCAGCCTGCATGCCTCCCGCGGTGACAGCCTTCCTTCTAAAGGAGGAACCCAAGAATGTGCCCTTCACTTGTCATTTGTCATGTGTCCTTTTTCACTTTTTTGAAAGAGGAGAGGCTGTGAGGGAAGGAAGGGAGTGGTCGGGGGGACATTGTGATTTAGGGGAACTTCATGGAAGAAGGGACGGGTCCATGGTGTCGTCCTCTTATTGGAGGAATTGCATGACTCACGTGTTGCTGTGAGTTTTTTTGGAAGGCTATTCTTAATCGTGCCTGCGTTTAATACCTGAACAACTGCGAGAGAGAACTTATAATCCTGCAGTCATTTGGCTGTATTCTCAGAGAGTATTTTTAAACTCTTTCAAAGCTGTCTAATGTCATTTTAAAGCACAAGAAGTGCCTTCAATCACCACTTCTCCTCAAGTGCACGTTTTCGATTTTTAAATAAGATTTTTTACTTCCCCTGAAAGCACATTTCCTTGGTGTTTGGGTTTGGGGGGGTGGAGTCCGTTGTTGTTATCTTTATTAAAATGAGTGATATTTCCAGTCATGACTCAGGAGTCATCTGCTCTGGACAGAGAACTAACTGAGCACCAAAGCTCATCATGCTGGACATCCCCAGGTCAGACATGGGTGTTTATTTTGAAGGGGCAGAGTTGGAATGAGATCATCTTCCTTCACAGGGCTTTTTAATGGTTACCATGCTTGGAATATGTAATGAAAACTCAATAATTGAGAGGATCTTTTTTTTTTTTTAAAGATTTATTTATTTATTTATTTTGGGCGGGGGTGGGGTGGGAGGGAGGGGAGCAGGCGGGCCACTTCTATTGGTCTTTCATTTCTCTATTTTCATCCATCTTTGTTCTTTGGCCCGTGTGGGCCTCCCATCGCCGTGGTCTCTGTTGTCACAGAGCATCAGCTCTGGGCGCATGCGCTCCAGAGCTCCGGCTCGGTAATTGGACACATCAGTCCAGCCGCTCTGCAGCACGTGGGATCTTCCCAGGCCAGGGCTCGAACCGGCACGCCTTGCACTGCAAGGCGGTGTCCTTATCCACTGGACCACCGGGGAAGCCCAAGAGGATCTTTAAATGAAAAAGAAATTTCTGTTTTTAAATTGACAGTTGGATATGAAATTGATTTGTGGTTACAACAGAAGTGTTCCAATCTAGGTCCTCAGTAAACTGGACTAGGAAAGACTGCCTTTCTTCACATGCCTGCCCATAGTGAGCTGTTCCATGAATATGCAGGTAATTGGGCTGGATCATTTCTGCTGCCTTCATGGAAGAGGGGACTTCCCCAGTGACTGAGGATTAAAGAATTCACCTGTAATGCAGCAGACTCAGGTTTGATCCCTGAGTCGGGAGGGTCATTTTCTCAAACTCTTTCAAAGGCTATTCTTAATCGTGCCTGCGTTTAATACCTGAACAACTGCGAGAGAACTTATAATCCTGCAGTCATTTGGCTGTATTCTCAGAGAGTATTTTTAAACTCTTTCAAAGCTGTCTAATGTCATTTTAAAGCACAAGAAGTGCCTTCAATCACCACTTCTCCTCAAGTGCACGTTTTCGATTTTTAAATAAGATTTTTTACTTCCCCTGAAAGCACATTTCCTTGGTGTTTGGGTTTGGGGGGGTGGAGTCCGTTGTTGTTATCTTTATTAAAATGAGTGATATTTCCAGTCATGACTCAGGAGTCATCTGCTCTGGACAGAGAACTAACTGAGCACCAAAGCTCATCATGCTGGACATCCCCAGGTCAGACATGGGTGTTTATTTTGAAGGGGCAGAGTTGGAATGAGATCATCTTCCTTCACAGGGCTTTTTAATGGTTACCATGCTTGGAATATGTAATGAAAACTCAATAATTGAGAGGATCTTTTTTTTTTTTTAAAGATTTATTTATTTATTTATTTTGGGCGGGGGTGGGGTGGGGAGGGAGGGGAGCAGGCGGGCCACTTCTATTGGTCTTTCATTTCTCTATTTTCATCCATCTTTGTTCTTTGGCCCGTGTGGGCCTCCCATCGCCGTGGTCTCTGTTGTCACAGAGCATCAGCTCTGGGCGCATGCGCTCCAGAGCTCCGGCTCGGTAATTGGACACATCAGTCCAGCCGCTCTGCAGCACGTGGGATCTTCCCAGGCCAGGGCTCGAACCGGCACGCCTTGCACTGCAAGGCGGTGTCCTTATCCACTGGACCACCGGGGAAGCCCAAGAGGATCTTTAAATGAAAAAGAAATTTCTGTTTTTAAATTGACAGTTGGATATGAAATTGATTTGTGGTTACAACAGAAGTGTTCCAATCTAGGTCCTCAGTAAACTGGACTAGGAAAGACTGCCTTTCTTCACATGCCTGCCCATAGTGAGCTGTTCCATGAATATGCAGGTAATTGGGCTGGATCATTTCTGCTGCCTTCATGGAAGAGGGGACTTCCCCAGTGACTGAGGATTAAAGAATTCACCTGTAATGCAGCAGACTCAGGTTTGATCCCTGAGTCGGGAAGGTCCTCAGAAGGAGGGCATGGCAACCCACCCCAGTGTTCTTACCTGGAGAATCCCATGAACAGAGGGGTCTGCTGGGCTACAGTCCATAGGTTTGAAAAGAGTCAGGGCTCGACTGAGCACACACGCATGGTGAGCAAGGGGAGAGACGACCCTGGCTTGAGGTATTTGTTCATTTGTTGTAGAGGCACTTAGAAAATTTGAGCCTGACTTATAAGCCTATCTCTGTTCCTTGTTCAAGGCATGGAAGTCCTCCAACGGTGAAAGAATACAAAAGGTGAAAGTGTTAGTCGCTTAATCTCATCCGACTCTGCGACCCCATGGACTGGAGCCCACCAGGCTCCTCTGTCCATGGAATTCTCCAGGCAGGAATACTGGAACAGGTTGCCATTTTGTTTCTCCAGGGGATCTTCCCGACCTAGGGATCGATCCTAGGTCTCTGTCATTGCAGGCAGATCTTTTACCATATGATACCAGGGAAGCTCCAAAAGAATACAAGGCTTACAGTAAATGAATTTTCTCCTGCTAGTTGCAATATGGGACTGACAATTTATTCAGTGACAAATAGCTACTCATAAAATTGTAGGGAAAGCTTTTCCTTTTGGTACTGCTGGCTGATTTCTAGAATGAAAAACAAAACAACTTTCCTTTGCTAAGCAAGTGCTTTTGAGAAGCAGAGTGAGGCCCGTGGGAAGTGGGTGAGGCTGGATGTCGCCTGAGCTCATGACGTATTCTTTGGGTGACTTCCTGGTCTCCCATTCTCTTCCCGCCCATCTCCTCCATTTTGGCCTTTTGAATTTAATAATCAGGGTAGGAGAATTGGTTGATGGAATTCATAAAGAATATAGAAACAGAGAGTTAGATGAAGCTATAGGTAATCCACGCCTCTGAGAAAGATTTTAATGAAACAAATGTATAAAGATAATTTGTCCAGCACTCAGATTTCCTACAGAAGGGATTCCTAGGGAAGCAATTGATAGTTTTGGTCAAATGACTTCCTTGGTAGCTCAGCTGGTAAAGAACCTGCTTGCCAGTGCAGGAGAGGGAAAAGATGCAGGTTTGATCCCTGGGCAAGAAAGATCCCCTGGAGAAGGAAGTGGCAACCACTCCAGTATTCTTGCCGGGAAATCCCATAAAGAAAGGAGCCTGGCAGGCTACAGTCGTTAGGGCCAGACAGGACTGAGCAGACACATGCACCTACCTTTAGTTAAATTGTTCTAACGTCTCATGACCCCCTGAGATACAGAGAAGAAACACTCCTTTTCATATTCTTTACAGACACTCTTTCCTGCCTATTAAAATGAGCTCTGGAACTCCCAAATTGCAAGGGTTATTTCAAGGGATGTTGTAGATACTTCAGTTTGAACCACAGGGGCCTAAGCCATTTTCAGTCACATACTGCCTTTGATCATTTATATTTTGACACCTTTTTAAATGAAAATGTATATGTTTATGTATTTATTTGGCTGGACCAGGTCTTAGTTACAGCACTCGGGATCTTTGAACCTGGGCCTTGTGCGTTGGGAGCGTGGAGTCTTAGCCACTGAACCACAGGGGAATTCCCCATAATTTGACTCCTTTGGAAAGGAAACTTTATAGCCACTAGGTTGGTTCTGATTCTGCGCAGGGAGTGAGGGGAGGAGGGGGCCATGTAGAAGGGTCACGGGCAGCACGGACAAGGTCATGGGCAGAGCTGTTAGTCAACCCTGGTCATCCAGCCCTCTCCCAGCCATGGAGTCGGATCATTTGAGGATATGAAATTGTTGGTAACTTCGACACAATGATGTCGTATTTATATATTCATTTAGACAGAGCTGAAGGGTTTTGTAAAATCTGCTGTTAACTGAACAGGACCTTTTTATTTATGGAAGAGTTTCATCGTAGACATTGAATGGGGAACTTGGAAGAACCAGAGATATCCTTTGGCAGGTCCCTCCATCTATTTCTGTAGCCAGAATTAATGCTGCTGAGGCAAGAGTTTCTGTTTTGGGATCATTAACCACTGTTGGTAACACACTCGTGGTTATTATTCAACGAAAGATAACAGAAAGGCAGCTCTGTGCTAGGCTCTTCGAGAGGGAGGTGGGAGGTGAATGTGGAATGCATTAAAGCCATTGCTTTTCTTCCAAGGAAACCCAGTTCTCCTGTGATCTTCCGAGGAGATCATTAACCCTCTGTGCTTTCCCTCCATAAAATCTCTTTCATCTCGGGCCTAACTCTGAAATTTTGCACTTGAACTTCTTGTGATATTTGTAATGGGATGAAGCACTTGACATATGTCAATCTTTGGATTGTGAATGGAGAAGGGGAGGCGACAGTGACCCTGGTCACCCTCGGGTCTCTCTGGGGCTGTTGCTTTGAATTTCTGCTTAAACACTGGGACCACTTGCCCGGTTGGTGTCTTGAGCTTGAATCAGTGGCTCCATTTTTCTAACATTAAGTTGGTGCCTGCTGTGTGTAAGGCACTCCGCTGGACGTCTGACATAGCCCTTCATGTTCTGTCAGGATGTTGGAACAAGGGATAAAGTTCTCAGACATCAGAGAGGGGGTACAGATAATAAGAGAGCTGTACATTGTCAGACATGGTTGAAGCTGTCAGTTCACTTTTTAAATAATTCTAAAGAGAGTCTATTGCTGTTTGCTCTACCTAAAGGGAAAAGGCCAGTGGGATCAGAATGAAAATAGCTGTATTACCTCATCAGAAAAACTTTTCATAGGTGCTTTATTCCTTAAGGGGTGGGTTGATTCCATTTTGCTTATTGAAATGGTCATTTTAAAACAAAGTAAGAAAAGAGAAAGGGAAGGATACTTCAAGAAGTTCATCAAATTTATGTTGTACACGTTGATTAATATGGTATTAATTTTGTGTGTATTGAATCAGCACCCTGTTTTATTTCTGTTTCCCAATCACCTGTTACAATTATGTGGCATTTAAACCGTAATAGCATCTTTGAAGTAACACGTTGCTTGTAGCAAACAGTGCACCTCTTTTCAAATGTTGAATGTTTCTTTATCAAGAATATGACATTTTAAGATTTCTGCTGTGGAAAAACAGGTATCAAAAGACATTTTTTAGTGCTTGATTTTCTCTTGGCATTCCAGTTATTTGAATCCCAGAGCTTTCTCTTTGATGGCCTGTGAAGACCGGACTTGTTTGACGCGGGGGCAGAGAGTCTTTAGCTCACCCCCGTGTGGTGCATCTCATCATCATCCGGCGGAGCCTGCGGCCCAGCGCTCCTCCCGGGCCCCAGAGAGGCAGTGTCCACGCAGGACCCAGAGCAGCGGGAGGGATGGTGAGAACCACAGTCTGGAGGTGCTCGGTGAGGTGCTCATTTACCTGTCTTCCCAAGAGAATGTCTGCGGTAATGGAAGCCTCCCACCCAGCACTCAGGAAGGAGAGATTAGTATTTGGACTCAGGATCGTGTGGAGGCTGAGACCAAGAAATGTAAGGAACCAGGAGCTGGAAAGTGCCGGGCACGGGAGCTGCTAGCAGGAGCCCCGGGCCTCGGAGGGCGCTGGCGGGAAGCCTGCAGGATGGCTCAGGCAGCTGAAGACGAGGGAGGTCTGGGACGCAGACGATGGTAACCTGTGAAGAGCCATCATCTACTGGGGCCAGATATTTGCCAGGTTCTGTGCTGAATAGGATACTTTCAGCATTACCTGATTTATCTGCATGAGAGTTCATGAGGCAGGAAGTGTTGGGCCCATTTAAAAGACAGGAAGGAATACCACGGCTTGGCGAACTAACTTGATTGAAGTGATGGAGGGATGATTTGGACTCATGTCTACCTCCAGAGAGCTGGGTTTACCTCAGCATCTTACTGCATCTCTTACCAAACTGCTTCCATTTCCTTTTCCAGGACGTAACTGCTGCTGCTTCTTGTTTACCACTTATTTATTGGCTGCATCAGGTCTTAGTTGCAGCACATGAGACTTTTGTTGTGTCATGAGGATCTTCTTGTGACTCATGGGCCCCAGAGAGGGGCTCAGTATTTGTGGCACAAGGGCTTAGGTGCTCCGAACCATGTGGGGTCTTACAGCTTCCCAGGTGGCACTAGCGGTAAAGAACCTGCGTGCGAATGCAGGAGATTTAAGAGACTTGGGTGTGATCCCTGGGTTGGGAAGATGCCCTGGAGAAGGAAATGACAATGCACTCCGGTATTCTTCTTGAAGAATTCAGTTGACAGGGGAGCTTGGGATAATGGCCCACAGGGTCACAAAGAGTTGGATACGACTTAAGTGACTTTGCACAAAAAGTATATGTGGGATCTTAGTTCCCTGACCAGGGATTGAACCTGAGTCTCCCAGCATTGCAAGGTGGATTCTTAACCTCTGAGCCACTGGGGACATCCCTCTAGAGCATACGTTCTTAAAAAGTATACAGGCAAATAAGGGTAGAGTTAAAAGTTTAAACTGTTTCCATCACATGCCCGCAGTGAAGAAACAAATGGCTTCCTCAGTGTGCAAGGATTAGAGATGCTCAGAGCCCGTGGGGACACTTAAAACTAGGTGGGCAGGAGCCCTGAGCGGGCAGTGGGGTGCAAAGGAGTCTCTAAAGTTTAGAGAGTTGTACTTTCTTTGTGACTGAAATATATTTCTTGCCTTTTGCTAAAAACCTGTTGTTCATAGTTGTAAACCTTGTTTTCATCACAAAAATGAGACTGTATTTTAATTAAAATACGTTGATTTCTGTCATATCAGCTGATTTTTTTTCCCTTGGCACAGAATTTCTCCTTACCTGTAAAAGAACTGAATCTTAGGAGATAGTGTGTCACCAGTGGAAGACACTTGGAGTCTGAGCAAACAAGGTCAACCCTCGGGCCTCAGTTTCTTTACTAGCTAAACGAGGTGAACAGGCTTATTCTAAAGTTACGCTGGGGCTTCCTTGGAGGTCCAGTGGTTCCACTGCAGAGGGTGAGGGGTTCAGTTCTTTTTTTTTTTTTTTTTTTAAAGATCTATTTATTTATTTATTTTGGGCGGGGGTCGGGTTGGGGAGGGAGGGGAACGGGCGGGCCACTTCTGTTGGTCTTTCATTTCTCCATTTTCATCCGTCTTTGTTCTCTGGCTCCTGTGGGCCTCCCATCGCGGTGGCCTCTGTTGTCGCAGAGCGCCGGCTCTGGGCGCATGCGCTCCAGAGCTCCGGCTTGGTAATTGGACACTTTGGTCCAGCTGCTCCGCGGCACATGGGATCTTCCCAGCCAGGGATCGAACCGGCGCCCCTTGCACTGCAAGGTGGTGTCCTTACCTGCTGGACCACCAGGGGATGCCCAGGGGGTTCAGTTCTTGATTGGAGAACTAAAATTCCCATGTGGTCCCCCCAAATAAGAAAAAGTGGCTTATGAATTATCCTTCCCTTAAAAATTTGTGCTAATCCAGGCAGAGTAGAGAGTCTAGAGACAGACTCACACATGCATGGCCACTTTTTCAACAAAGGTTGAGAGGCAGTTCGGTGCAGAAAGAATGGCTTTTTAACAGATAGTGCTGAAAAAGTCGAATAACCATACACAAAAACATAAAGTCTGATCCATATCTTGTGCCGTTGCAAAAATTAATTTAAAAGGATGTTAAAACATAGGCCTAAGTGTAAACTTAAATCTATAAAGCTTCCAGAAGAAAACATAGGAAAAACCTTCATTTCCCCGCATTAAGAAATGATCTTTTTTGGATAAAACGCTATAAGCATGATCCATAAAAGAAAAAAATGACAAAGTGGACTTCATCAGGATTAAGAAACTTTTGTTCTTTACCCGATGCTATTCCCTGGTGGCTCAGATGGTGGAGAATCTGCCTGCAATGCTGGAGGCCTGGGTTTGATCCCTGGGCCGAGAAGATCCCCTGGAGAAGGGGAAGGTGCCCACTCCAGTAGTCCTGCCTGGAGCATTCCATGGCTCGTTCATGGGGTCCCAAAGAGTTGGACCTGACTGAACAACTTGACTGCTTTTACTTTGACTTCTGAGAATAATGTATCATACATTGAAAAACAGAAAGAAAGGCTTCCTTTCGGCACAGTGTAGAGACAGAGAGTGCAGACCTGAATTCTGAGCCGGGTTCACTGGGCTGCAGGTCTTGACCTTCTCATCTGTCTGTTGTGAGAACAGCCACTGAAGAGGGGGGATGCTTGGAGGCCACCATGAGGATACCAGGTCCTACGGACCCTAAGACCGCCCGGGTCTGTCTTCTGTCCTGCTGAGGTCCTGTCACCTGCTAGTTTTGTATACAGTGGAGAAAAATAAAACATACTTGTGCTTTAACACAACCCGCCCCCTTCCCCCAAAAAAGCCTTCGTGCAGGACTCTGGTGGAGTGCCCTGCCTGGAACCCTTACTTCTTGGTAGGGACAGAAGCCGAGAGCTGGTTGCCAGAGCAGGATGGGTAGGTGTTTTGTAGGGAGCCTTGGAAGGGTTCTGTATCTTCATTCTGTTGGTGGTTCCACGGGTGTGGTCATTTGTCAAAACTCACCTGAGTTCATGCTTTAAATGGATTCAATTTGTTCTCTGAAATTGTATCTCCGTGAAGTGTTATTATTTTTTTTTATCTTTGGCTGTGCTGGGTCAGCTTTGCTGGGTGCAGGCTGAGCGGGGGCTACTCTCTTGTTGCAGCACATGGACCCTAGAGCGCGCCCTTCAATGCTCGGAGGCAGGAGGGATCTTCCCGGACCAGGAATGGAACCTGTGTCCCCTGCGTTGGCAGACGGATTCTTAACCATGGACCACCAGGGAAGGCGAAGTGGTTATTTTAGAACTCCTCGCCTTTCTGCCCTTGGCTCTCAACTCTGTGCTGGCCCCTGCACACACACTCTGTGCTTTAGTAACATAATCAGACACTGCTGCGCCCCCCACCGCCGCCCCAGGAAGTTCTTGAAACAAGAAACCATGGGCAGGTACAATCGATGCTATTGTGAAACTTGGAGGCTCTTCCTTTCTATCTGTGTTGCTAAGGACGAAGTCAAGTATGAAATTGAGGCTGTTTGTTTTAGCTAATGAAACAGAAAAGAAGGTGATGGGTTGTTGTGTCTGCTCAAACATGTAAGCTCTGGGACAGGGCAGGGTCGAAGGCGATGCTGGTCCTGGACTCTGTCCAGCGCTGTGATACCACATAATACACACTTCTTGTTTACTTCTCGCTTGACTGAATTGATGCTTTTTCCCCCTTCAGTTGTGAATCATCCCTGTTACACGACGTTCTTCTCGCTGATCCCCCCCAGACATACACAGGACGTACCAGTCAGCCTTGAACAATGTCCTCTAGTCATGTTGCATCCTCAGGTCTGGGCTTAGAAAGGTGATTTCTGTTTGGTTCCCTGGAACCTGGCGGAGGTGAAGGACATACGTTCCCCTACTTGTCAGGCACGGGTCCCTGATGTCCCTTTCCTTCAGTTCCCTTGTTGTATAACCGTCAGTTAGCTCCAAATTTCACTGTTGTTGTTCAGTTGTCCAGTCCTGTCTGACTCTTTTCGACTCCATAGACTGCAGCACGCCAGGGATCCCCGTCCCTCCCGTCTCCCAGAGTTTGCCCAAGTTCACGTCCGTCAGATCGGTGATGCCATCCAACCATCTCATCCTCTGACTCCTTCTTCTCCTGCCCTCAATCTTTCCCAGCATCAGGGACTTTTCCAATGAGTGTCTTTTCGCTCATGACTGACCTCATGAACTTGGTTGTCTGGGGTTTTTTTTTGGGTCAGCTTTGCTGGGTGCAGGCTGAGCGGGGGCTACTCTCTTGTTGCAGCACATGGACCCTAGAGCGCGCCCTTCAATGCTCGGAGGCAGGAGGGATCTTCCCGGACCAGGAATGGAACCTGTGTCCCCTGCGTTGGCAGACGGATTCTTAACCATGGACCACCAGGGAAGGCGAAGTGGTTATTTTAGAACTCCTCGCCTTTCTGCCCTTGGCTCTCAACTCTGTGCTGGCCCCTGCACACACACTCTGTGCTTTAGTAACATAATCAGACACTGCTGCGCCCCCCACCGCCGCCCCAGGAAGTTCTTGAAACAAGAAACCATGGGCAGGTACAATCGATGCTATTGTGAAACTTGGAGGCTCTTCCTTTCTATCTGTGTTGCTAAGGACGAAGTCAAGTATGAAATTGAGGCTGTTTGTTTTAGCTAATGAAACAGAAAAGAAGGTGATGGGTTGTTGTGTCTGCTCAAACATGTAAGCTCTGGGACAGGGCAGGGTCGAAGGCGATGCTGGTCCTGGACTCTGTCCAGCGCTGTGATACCACATAATACACACTTCTTGTTTACTTCTCGCTTGACTGAATTGATGCTTTTTCCCCCTTCAGTTGTGAATCATCCCTGTTACACGACGTTCTTCTCGCTGATCCCCCCCAGACATACACAGGACGTACCAGTCAGCCTTGAACAATGTCCTCTAGTCATGTTGCATCCTCAGGTCTGGGCTTAGAAAGGTGATTTCTGTTTGGTTCCCTGGAACCTGGCGGAGGTGAAGGACATACGTTCCCCTACTTGTCAGGCACGGGTCCCTGATGTCCCTTTCCTTCAGTTCCCTTGTTGTATAACCGTCAGTTAGCTCCAAATTTCACTGTTGTTGTTCAGTTGTCCAGTCCTGTCTGACTCTTTTCGACTCCATAGACTGCAGCACGCCAGGGATCCCCGTCCCTCCCGTCTCCCAGAGTTTGCCCAAGTTCACGTCCGTCAGATCGGTGATGCCATCCAACCATCTCATCCTCTGACTCCTTCTTCTCCTGCCCTCAATCTTTCCCAGCATCAGGGACTTTTCCAATGAGTCGTCTTTTCGCATCAGATGACCGTCAGAACCTCATGAACTGTATAAAAGGACAGAAAAAACTACTCATTAACCAGCCTAAATCTTTCCTAGATTTGCTTTTCCTGCAGTGGCCTAGTGAATCATTCACAGGTATGTGAATTTCCTAAAGGGATCCGAACCACAGGGTTTCAGATCCTCAGTGTTTAAGATCCTTTCACTGATGATTGAATGTGTGGTAGAGGCGAGCTCAGTCTTAGCTCTGGCCTGTGTCTGTGACAGAAAGTTAATCCTGAGTCCCCAGGTCCAGCCTCATCAGATCCCACCGCCCCCACCCCCTTAGACTGGTGCACTTTGTCCTCTCAGGTTTTATCAGTGATTGACTTCAGGAATGACTCTGCTGGTAAACAAGCAAAACGAGGTTACTGATTTGTTCTTAAGAAATTTACAAGGGCTTAAAAGGCATCAGCAGGTTAGAGGCTAGTGTCCTGGGAACTGAAACTTACCCTGTGGTTATTTTCAGTTCGGAACCCCAGGTTGCATTGAGAAAGCTGTGGACTTTTGACTACCTAGATCCCCATAAAAGTATCTTTCCAAAGAACAGATTCTCATCCATCTACTCACTGAATGTCTGTTTTCTTAGCAGCAGCCACATCCTTTATCCTCACCAGAAAGCACTCAGTAATTGAAAGAGATACTTACATGTTTTATGTTAAAGTAATTACTTGAATGTCTTTAGCAGCAGCCACATCCTTTAATCCTCACCCAGAAATTGCACTGACCATGTTCCAATTCTGAGAAGTGTCTGCAGTAGTACGATGCTTGTCAGGCACGGGTCCCTGATGTCCCTTTCCTTCAGTTCCCTTGTTGTATAACCGTCAGTTAGCTCCAAATTTCATTGTTGTTGTTCAGTTGTCCAGTCCTGTCTGATCTTTTCGACTCCATAGACTGCAGCACGCCAGGGATCCCCGTCCCTCCCGTCTCCCAGAGTTTGCCCAAGTTCACGTCCGTCAGATCGGTGATGCCATCCAACCATCTCATCCTCTGACTCCTTCTTCTCCTGCCCTCAATCTTTCCCCGCATCAGGGACTTTTCCCATGAGTTGTCTTTTCGCATCAGATGACCGTCAGAACCTCATGAACTGTATAAAAGGACAGAAAAAACTACTCATTAACCAGCCTAAATCTTTCCTAGATTTGCTTTTCCTGCAGTGGCCTAGTGAATCATTCACAGGTATGTGAATTTCCTAAAGGGATCCGAACCACAGGGTTTCAGATCCTCAGTGTTTAAGATCCTTTCACTGATGATTGAATGTGTGGTAGAGGCGAGCTCAGTCTTAGCTCTGGCCTGTGTCTGTGACAGAAAGTTAATCCTGAGTCCCCAGGTCCAGCCTCATCAGATCCCACCGCCCCCACCCCCTTAGACTGGTGCACTTTGTCCTCTCAGGTTTTATCAGTGATTGACTTCAGGAATGACTCTGCTGGTAAACAAGCAAAACGAGGTTACTGATTTGTTCTTAAGAAATTTACAAGGGCTTAAAAGGCATCAGCAGGTTAGAGGCTAGTGTCCTGGGAACTGAAACTTACCCTGTGGTTATTTTCAGTTCGGAACCCCAGGTTGCATTGAGAAAGCTGTGGACTTTTGACTACCTAGATCCCCATAAAAGTATCTTTCCAAAGAACAGATTCTCATCCATCTACTCACTGAATGTCTGTTTTCTTAGCAGCAGCCACATCCTTTATCCTCACCAGAAAGCACTCAGTAATCGAAAGAAGATACTTACATGTTTTATGTTAAAGTAATTACTTGAATGTGCGCTTTCCTCAGGCAGAATTCTTACCTGTTCATTTAAACATGCCATGCAGGACTTCCCTGGTAGACCAGTGGGTAAGGACACTGGCAAGGGGCGCCGGTTCGATCCCTAGCCTGGGAAGATCCCACGTGCTGCAGAGCGGCTGGACCGATGTGTCCAATCACCGAGCCGGAGTTCTGGAGTGCGTGCGCCCAGAACCGGTGCTCTGCAGTGAGAGAGGCCACCGCGATGGGAGGCCCACACGGGCCAAAGAACAAAGATAGAAATAAATGAAAGATCAATAGAAGTGACCAAAAAAAAAAAAAAATTAAAAAAAAAACGTGCCATTCACGTTCTCTCCTCTGAGCAAGCATGACTTGGAAAAGAAACGTTATTTTAAAACCTGCCATTCAATTCAGGCATCTTTGATAAGTGGAGAATCTGATACCAGTTATTCCGTAACATCTGAATGTCTGGTGAATACTTATTACATTTTGACAGTTTGCTCAAAATGAGTTGAAGACCAGCCAGGGTAACGGGGAGGTCTGCCTTCAGCCACAGTGAAGTGACCCCGCGGGACTCGGTCACCGGGCCGGTCGGCGCGGCTGGCGGTGGAGGGGACGGGCCCCGGGGGCCAGGGCCGGGCAGCCCCGGGCGCCGGCGGACGGGAGAGGAGGCCGGGCGGGGAGGACGAGGGCTGGGCTTGACCTTTGCTGTCTGGCTCGCTGGGTCCGGCCCTAGATTACGAAACATGTTCTGGAAGTTATTTCCAGCCGGCACACCTCCCTGTGGTGACAGCTTATTTCTGGATGCCGGCGCGAAGGGCCCGTGGACGCGCGGGGTGTGCGTTACAGCCATCATCTGATGGGTCGCTGCTGCCTTCCGAGGCCGCTCCCTGCTGGCCTGGCGGCGGCCCCGGGCACGTGAGCGCAGGAGCAAAATAACTTGTTTATTTCCTCCAGGCTCCTCCTAACGGGCCGCGAAATCAGGGCCTGCCTGCCTCCGTGTCTCTTGGCTGAGTGTCCCCAGCTGTGTGGACATGAAGTTCAGGATCCTTCCCCGGGAAGTGATCTCTGAAGCAGAGATTTCTGAGCTCCTTATAGGGATGTTTCGAACTTGGTGTCTGAAGAAATTATCTCAGTCATCTCTGGAAAATTTTTGAACTGCAAACTGAGGCTGTGACAGCATCCTGCAAACTGGCCTCAGTTTTCCTTTAAAGAAGAGCGCTGTCACAGACACAGGCCTCAGGTGGCTCTGGGGACACCAAGGGCCGAGCAAAAGGTGTCCTAGGGGGTCAGAGGTCACGCCAGGAGGCAGGGCCCTGGTTACGACCGTCTGGAGTTCAGACGTCTCCCTGCCTCACTGTGCTCATCTTTGAAATGGGTATGGTGAGAGAATTTTTCTCCCAGAGCTCTGGGAAGGCGTGACGGAGAACCTGCGTGCAGAGCGTCAGAGAGCAGTGTGAGTGCAGGTCGTCAGAGCTACGGCGGCTGTGGTTGTTTGTGATCGTTTTTGAGAGGAGAGGAGCCCGCGGGGCTTCCCAGGTGGCCCAGCGGTGGAGTCCACCTGCCCACGTAGGAGGCCCGGGTTTGATCCTGGAGAAGGGGACGACAGCCCACTCCAGTCTTCTTGCCTGGAGGAGTCCATGGACAGGGGAGCCTGCTGGGCTACGGTTCGTGGGGTCACACAGAGTGGGAGATGACCGGGCGCCTGAGCACAGGCCTGGGAGGAGCCCCTGACCAGAACAAGTCTCCCCAGGCAGCCCTGAGGCGCACTAACCCTCCAGCTGCCTGGAGCGGTCACCTCACGGGCTCCATCCGTCCGGAGCTGTCTCTCCATCTTCCCCTGCTTGGTCTTCAGCCTGGAGCCGGGGCTACCTCTCCCAGGGTGGGGGGTTAACTTTTCAAATCCTCTCTAGGACCCCGGGATCTGTAAGGTCTGTTCTGATTTGGGTCCTGCTAGAGCTTGTGTTTGTCCCCCTCAGAGTTCAGTAAAATGAGCTAAGTCCTCCCTGTGAAAATCCTTGAACATACATGAGACCTGAATTCCTCGATATTCTGTGAATACACTTGGGGGCCAAGAATTCCTGCATTTGATCCGCCCACCATCTGCTCCCAAAGCAGCGCCCCCTGGCGGCAGCCCCGGGCGGATCCTCACCTTCTGCTTCGCAGATAAGGGGTCCTGGGGCATGAAGTCACCACATGGCCACGCACACCCACGCCTTACGCTGTCCTTTTCTCTTTGACGAGTTAAAACCTTTGTTTGATCTGTGGTCTTAGCTGTATACCATGTAAGAGCCATGCCCGCGCCCCACAGTTTGGCCAGTGTGGACACCGGCAGCGGGCAGCCTGGTGGAAGCCAGGGTGGATGTCCAGGCAGAACATGGGCAGCATTTACAGGATGGGCTGGGAAGCTCACCACCTGGGGCTTCAGCCCAGCTTCCTTCTCAGGCGCCTGGCCCTGCACAAGTTCCCAAACCTCAAAGCCTCAGTTCTTTACTTTTTTTTTTTTTTTCTTGGCATGAGAGATCTTAGTTCCCTGGCCAGGGATGGAACCCAGGCCCCCTGCAGTGGAAATGTGGCGTCTTCGCCACTAGACCTCCTGGGAAGGCCCTCGTTTCTTCACTTTTGATATGTGGGAAGTTCTAGTTACTTCGGGGGTCACGGTGAGCACTAGAGCACAGGGAGCCCTGCCAGGGACCTGACCCTTTACGGTAAGGGCTCCAGGAACAAGAGCGTTTCTCTGGCCTGAGCAGCTGTCCAGGGTCAGGGGTCAAGCCCCAACAGGGCGTAGGTCCTGGTCCTAAGGGACAAGGCAGTCAGAGCGAGACGGGCAGGCGCCGGTCAGGGGAAGAACAGGCGAGAGTCCAGAAGGCCTGTCGGCCAAGGTGGGAGCTTTTGGTATCTTGGGGCTCTTGTTTCTGTGGGTAGACAAGCCTCGCCCTGAGGAGGACCGTCAAGCAAGTTCGTGTTTGAAAAGCATTCTTCTTGTCTTCTGGCCCAAATCCTCCCCTAAGACAAGAGACTGAGGTGATCGTGGAAGTCCATTAGTGATAAAGCCTCCCGCCTCTGATGTGTTGTTGTTTATAGGTATTTTTTTTTAACTTTAAACTGTTTCCTGTGTACTGGGATGTGGTCGGTGAAGAATGTTACGGTAGTTTCGGGTGAATAGCGAAGGAGCTCAGCCATGCATATACATGCATCCATTCTCCTTCAGCTCTTTCATTTGTCAAAATCCCCGTGATCTTGGGCATCTTTCTGCTCTGGCGCGTCAGCACTGTGCCCCGATTGCCCGCCCGCCAGCCTCTGGGCTCGCTGCCCTCTTCCACCCTGCCGGCACTGACGCATTTGCGCCCGTGTTTCCTGCCGGGTGGGACGAGGGGCTACATGTCCGAGTGCCGAGGAGGTGATGTGGGAGACCAGCGTGTCTTGAGAGGCGTGTGTTGGTCCTGAGGCTGCTGTCTTGGAGCCTTGGGAGAGGAGTGACCGTGTGTGGAAGGGCTGCCGTGTGAACCTCACGCTGTGTGAGCCAGTCCTCTTGGTTGCCATGTCATCCTCGCCGCTCCTGGTGCCACTGTGAGTGATCGGATTCTTGCTGTTGGAAGACCTAGAGGGGAGTGAGTTTGGGTTTTAGCCACACTGTCCAGTCTGTGAGAACTTCTTTCTGGGAGTGAATAAGAGGCTCACGGATTTCAGAGCCACCCCTGGAAGAAGGCAGGCTTCTTGGTTGGTGAAAGATGGTCAGAATATTGTCATCAGCCCTGGCATTTAGATGGACCATCTCGAGCAAGAGACATGAAACAGGTGAGCACAGGAGATGGGCTGCAAAGGAGACAAAAGGACGCATAGAGCTCTCGTGTGCTCCCGTGTGACTTTTAAAAAACTATTTACTTATTTATCTGGAGATGCCAGGTCTTAGTTATAGCATACGGGATCTTTAGTTGCAGCCTGTGAACTCTTAATTGTGGTATGTGGGATCTAGTTCCCTGATCAGGGATGGAACCCAGGCCCCCTACATTGGAAGCGTGGAGTCTTAGCCACTCCCTCTGTATGATTTTGAATCAGGAATGGAGACATGGCAGGTGGCTCTTTGGATAACCCCGGTGCAGGGTGCACCCCAGGCCTACAGCCCCCACCACGGGGAGGCTGCTCCCCACACGTGGTGCCACTGACATCGACAAACACTCAGATCCCCTGAGGACTGATGCCGGCTGCAGACATGCTTGTACACGTTCGGGGTGGGAAGAGGAAAAGAGATATGGGTGGTTTGCTTTAAGGCCTTCCTTCTTAGGACTCAGTTTCTCTTAGCTCTTAACCAGATGGGCCTTTACAGGCTAGTCTGTGTCTTCACTTGCTTCCTATCCAGTTTCTCTACCACCCTGGCATCTCTGTGAAACAGAGACTGTGTCTCCCGGATCTGCCCCTGGGACCTCAGGGCCTCGCACTGTGCCTGGCCCTTAATGAGAGCTCATTAAAAATGCTGGATGAGTGAGTGGGTGACCTGAGCCTGTCGTTTCCAGAAGGAAAATGATAGCAGGAGAGCCACTGCCTCCGGGAGTCTGGCGGGGATAGTGTGGGGATGCAGCGATCCCCGGGACAGAGTGGACTTCTGCCGAGGCTTCTGCCCTCAGCAAGTCAGTGAGGTGGGTGCCCGAGTCCTCCTGTGAAGAGCGGCTGGTCAGCGCTCCGCAGAGGAGCGTGCGAGCTGGCTGGAAGCAAAGTGTGAAGGTTGCTGTGAGTGTGGCAATCCCTGGGCCACCCCTTCTGATTCATTCACACATTATCACATGATGGCCTTGGCCTCGATAAGGCTGGCAGGAATAAGCCGGGCAGCCTCTCCTTTCCACCCGCTCTATACGTCGGCGCCCTGCCGCGGGGCTGGGCGGGCGTGGGGCGCCCTGCACTTCACACCGTGACCTCGGGGAGCAGCCTGGCGCGGCGTCACACCTGTGACGACCTCGTATCTCGCGTCTTAGAGTATGTGTAGACAGCACACTTCTCACACACAGAGTCTCGGCTGCTCGGAACATCCTCGGATACTGCGGGGTTTTGTTGTTGGCAGTAAATGCTCGGTGTTTTAAATCAGCAGGTGTAGAGAAAACATTTCATTCTTTTTGACTGCCCAGACCGTTCCCCTGCCAGAGGATGTTCCACCTTACCACTGCAGGCAAAAAATTCATGCCATTATCTTCTTGCTCAGGTAATTGGTAAAAATTTCTTCACAAATATGCAGATAATACAGCGTAATAAGCAGATTTTACACTTGGCCAGAATGCTTACAAAATGGTATCTAGGTAATGCTTTAGTCATTTTCCTTATCTTCTGCATGGAGACCCAGCATGAGGCAGCAACAAGGAAAAAATAAAAACACAAAAAAGAAAAACAGATTGAACACTAATGAGTCAATTGAGATGAAGCCTCTGATGTCCTAGGAAGCTACATCCTGGTATCCACAGACATGAGAGACGGACCGGCTCCTGATATTCAGCGTCCCTGGGTCTCCATTGGACGTTGTGGGTGTGTGCTGAGTTGCTTTAGTCACGTTCGACTCTTTGTGACCTTTTGGACTGTAGCCCACCAGGCTCCTCTGTCCATGGGATCCTCCAGGCAAGAAGACTGGAGTGGTTCCCATCCCCTTCTCCAAGGACTCTTCCTGACCCAGGGATCAAACCCGCATCTCTTGTGTCTCCTGCATTGGCAGTCGGGTTCTTTACCACTAGCGCCAGGTCAAGAGGGTTCTTTACCTGCATATCAGGATGCATCTCAGGGTCTGCCTTCCTGTGTCTGTTTTTAAAGGAGGTTTCTGAGGTCAAGAAGGACGTGGTCCGTTCCCTCCAGCCCAGCCTGGATCTAAGTACTTATCAGTGCAGCAGGGCTGGGAAGGGCTGATGGTTGCCAAGGATGCCACTGCCTCTGGTGTGAAGGAAACTTGCAGCTGGAGGAAGAGTGGTCCCACCTCGCCAGGCTGCTGGCCGCATGTGCTGTCGGAAGAGCCTGAGGCGGACTGTCCACTGCCTTGTTTGTTGGAAGAAACCCGGTTTAATGTGTGGGGGCCCTCGTTCCCCTTGCAGTCCTCTCGGACCCCGCCCTCCCGTGCTCGCCGCCGGCCTCTTCTTGGACCCTGTGTCCTTGACCTGTCCTAACAGCACCCATCACATTACATTGTAATTGACCCTTGATTTGTCTGCGTTCCCCACCAGACAAACCTGGTGATAACAGAGAGCGTTTCTAACCTTTACCTTCCCGCTGTCTGGCCTACAGTTGCCATCAATAAACAGTTATTAGATGAATCAGTCGTTTAGCCAAAGTATAGAATTAATAAGCAACTGATATGAGTTTAGAATGGCTCTGTGAGCAGTGATTCAACAGAATAAACAGCCCTGGCTCAGCTGTTTCCAGATCCCACCTGTGGCCTTGAGAAGGATGCTTTGCTTCTCAGTCTGTCTTTTCATCTGTGAAAGAGGGATTAGAACACCACCTTTCCCAAGATGTTCCAAGGATTACATGAAATGATGAACGTAAAGTACTTGGTACATAGTAAGCAATTTTTGGTGCTATTATACTTTTTTATTAAGAGGGGAACTGGCCAGCAGCAATGAGGGATCACAAATGAAAACAGTATACAATATTTGTCTTTCTCTTTCTGACTTCACTCTATATAATAAGCTCTAGGTTCAACCACCTCATTAGAACTGCGATCCTTTCTATAGCTGAGTAATACTGCATTGTGCATGTGTACTAAAACGTTGTCCATTCATCTGTCGATGGAAGTCTAGGTTGCTTCCAGGTCCTAGCTATTGTATGTAGTGCTGCAGGGAACATTGGGGTACATGTGTCTTTTTCCATTATGGTTTCCTCAGGTAGGATGATTTGAGAGAACAGCACTGAAGTATATACATTACCATATGTAAAACAGCCAGTGGAAGTTTGATGTCTGATGCAGGGAACCCAAAGCCTGGGAAAACCTAGAGGGATGAGGGTGGGATGGAGGGAGGAGACACGTGTGCCTATGGCTGATTCTTGTTAATATATGGCAAAAGCCAGCACACTTGTAAAGGAATTATCCTCCAATTAAAAATATATATATATGAGTATTTTACAAAATGGAAGAATAGGAAATCTAAAGTATAGTTTCATTCATTCCTTACATTGATATTCTGCTGAAACTTAAAAGAAAGGAAGGATCGTTGTGATTGGAGAGGGCAACATGAGACTGAGTCTCTGTCTCTTGTGTGTTTTTTTAAAGCCAACACGTAAAGACAGTCAGAATGCCTGCACTCTCCTCAGTGTTTTGCATATGACAGCCCTTTCCTTTAATCTTATATACATAATCTAATCCATTTACAGCTTTTACATGTGCCTTAAGTCTTCCCAGCCGCTACTGCAAGTACTTTTAGGACCCCTGTTGCAAAGACAAGGAAACAGGCTGCAAGGTTAAGTCACTTGCTCTCGCTCACCCAGCTGCTGGTGGTGGAGCAGCATCAGGACCCAGGAGGGCTGCCTGCAGGGGTCACTCGGCCGCGCTGCCCCGGGCATTCATGCCACGTGTCCACCACAGCGAGAGGACCAGACGCCAGCAGCTTCCCACTTAGGCGAGGACTCAAAGTCACATTGCAAGTAAAGAATACCTGGCATCAGCGGAGAGGTTGACGGCCAGGGCGGCTTTTCCGGAAGTGGACCTGGGGACAGCGATGAGCTGCAGCACGTTTGTCTGGATCAACACCTGCATGGGTGGGGGTTGGGGAGGAGGAGAAGGGGCAGGAATCTAGGTTCAACCACCTCATTAGAACTGATCCTTTCTATAGCTGAGTAATACTGCATTGTGCATGTGTACTAAAACGTTGTCCATTCATCTGTCGATGGAAGTCTAGGTTGCTTCCAGGTCCTAGCTATTGTATGTAGTGCTGCAGGGAACATTGGGGTACATGTGTCTTTTTCCATTATGGTTTCCTCAGGTAGGATGATTTGAGAGAACAGCACTGAAGTATATACATTACCATATGTAAAACAGCCAGTGGAAGTTTGATGTCTGATGCAGGGAACCCAAAGCCTGGGAAAACCTAGAGGGATGAGGGTGGGATGGAGGGAGGAGACACGTGTGCCTATGGCTGATTCTTGTTAATATATGGCAAAAGCCAGCACACTTGTAAAGGAATTATCCTCCAATTAAAAATATATATATATGAGTATTTTACAAAATGGAAGAATAGGAAATCTAAAGTATAGTTTCATTCATTCCTTACATTGATATTCTGCTGAAACTTAAAAGAAAGGAAGGATCGTTGTGATTGGAGAGGGCAACATGAGACTGAGTCTCTGTCTCTTGTGTGTTTTTTTAAAGCCAACACGTAAAGACAGTCAGAATGCCTGCACTCTCCTCAGTGTTTTGCATATGACAGCCCTTTCCTTTAATCTTATATACATAATCTAATCCATTTACAGCTTTTACATGTGCCTTAAGTCTTCCCAGCCGCTACTGCAAGTACTTTTAGGACCCCTGTTGCAAAGACAAGGAAACAGGCTGCAAGGTTAAGTCACTTGCTCTCGCTCACCCAGCTGCTGGTGGTGGAGCAGCATCAGGACCCAGGAGGGCTGCCTGCAGGGGTCACTCGGCCGCGCTGCCCCGGGCATTCATGCCACGTGTCCACCACAGCGAGAGGACCAGACGCCAGCAGCTTCCCACTTAGGCGAGGACTCAAAGTCACATTGCAAGTAAAGAATACCTGGCATCAGCGGAGAGGTTGACGGCCAGGGCGGCTTTTCCGGAAGTGGACCTGGGGACAGCGATGAGCTGCAGCACGTTTGTCTGGATCAACACCTGCATGGGTGGGGGTTGGGGAGGAGGAGAAGGGGGCAGGAAGTGGAGCTGCCGCATGGCCCAGCCTTCTGCTGCGGCGGGGAGGACAGTATGGGATTACGGAGACCATGACCTGACCATGTGGAGAGTGAGGTGAGAGCCTGAGGTTGTGTCCTGGAACTCTGTGGTTAAATTATACCCTCTGTGTGTCCAACTAGTTGCACTAAGATGCACAGGGATGCTGGGAAGGGCATGAAAGAGCGAGGAGACGGCTGGAGAGTCCTGAAGACCTTCCACGTCCTTTGAGGTTGCTCCTGCTGTTGAAGAAAAATGCTGCCAAACAACCCTTCTGGGGTCTTCAGTGGGCTGGTTTGTTAGTCACTCCATCATGCCCGATGCTTTGCAACCCATGGACTGTAGCCCCCCAAAGGGTCCTCTGTCTATGCAATTCTCTAGGCAAAAATACTGGAGTGAGTAGCCATTTCCTTTCCCAGGGGATTTTCCTGACCCAGGAATCGAACCCCGGTCTCCTGCATTTCAGGCAGATTTGAAGCCTCCAGGGTGGGCTGGTGATACCATCAATCAGAAGAGGATCCAGGAAGAGAGTGCTTCTGGTTTGCCAGTTACTGCATCAACAGCGACTGCCACGGCTTTGATTTGTACCTGATGTGATAAGAGACTAATTATATGACAGGGTGACCCACATGGGAGGACGGTTTCAGTCATAGCAACACAATATTTACCTGGATTGCACACAGCCCAGCCGCTACTGCAAGTACTTTTAGGACCCCTGTTGCAAAGACAAGGAAACAGGCTGAAAACTTGCTCTGCTCACCCAGCTGCTGGTGGTGGAGCAGCATCAGGACCCAGGAGGGCTGCCTGCAGGGGTCACTCGGCCGCGCTGCCCCGGGCATTCATGCCACGTGTCCACCACAGCGAGAGGACCAGACGCCAGCAGCTTCCCACTTAGGCGAGGACTCAAAGTCACATTGCAAGTAAAGAATACCTGGCATCAGCGGAGAGGTTGACGGCCAGGGCGGCTTTTCCGGAAGTGGACCTGGGGACAGCGATGAGCTGCAGCACGTTTGTCTGGATCAACACCTGCATGGGTGGGGGTTGGGGAGGAGGAGAAGGGGGCAGGAAGTGGAGCTGCCGCATGGCCCAGCCTTCTGCTGCGGCGGGGAGGACAGTATGGGATTACGGAGACCATGACCTGACCATGTGGAGAGTGAGGTGAGAGCCTGAGGTTGTGTCCTGGAACTCTGTGGTTAAATTATACCCTCTGTGTGTCCAACTAGTTGCACTAAGATGCACAGGGATGCTGGGAAGGGCATGAAAGAGCGAGGAGACGGCTGGAGAGTCCTGAAGACCTTCCACGTCCTTTGAGGTTGCTCCTGTTGTTGAAGAAAAATGCTGCCAAACAACCCTTCTGGGGTCTTCAGTGGGCTGGTTTGTTAGTCACTCCATCATGCCCGATGCTTTGCAACCCATGGACTGTAGCCCCCAAGGCTCCTCTGTCTATGCAATTCTCTAGGCAAAAATACTGGAGTGAGTAGCCATTTCCTTTCCCAGGGGATTTTCCTGACCCAGGAATCGAACCCCGGTCTCCTGCATTTCAGGCAGATTTGAAGCCTCCAGGGTGGGCTGGTGATACCATCAATCAGAAGAGGATCCAGGAAGAGAGTGCTTCTGGTTTGCCAGTTACTGCATCAACAGCGACTGCCACGGCTTTGATTTGTACCTGATGTGATAAGAGACTAATTATATGACAGGGTGACCCACATGGGAGGACGGTTTCAGTCATAGCAACACAATATTTACCTGGATTGCACACAGCCCAGCTGCTAAGTCAAGATGCAATCTTTTCCAGGGACTCAGCCAATGCCGTGAAAAACAGCCTTCCTTGTTCCTCACACACTCTCCAGTTCTAGGAAGCATGGCAGGTTGTTTTCTTGTCTTCTACCGACTTAGAATTTACTTACTGATGACCTTTTCCATAAGTAGTTTTATATTTAAAAAAATCTCCACTTGAAAGTATGGTCAATGACTGGACACCAAAGCACAGAATCTTGACTTTGTTCTTCTTTGTAAATTTTTAAAGGTAGAATTTCATATTTTGTGGAGGGTGGGATAGATTTTATCTGACTGGAGAAGGAACATATATATGGGAAAATCTTTGAAAATACTTAAAAATCACAAAAGAAAATTAAAACTGTAGATATGATCGCTATAAATATTGGGGTACACAGTTCCTTGCTGATGGTGTTCTTTAATCAATTAAAAACAGCATACATTCTGACTGGTGGTGGTGGTGGTGGGGTGTCTAAAACACAGATTGTGTTTAGCAGCTGTGGGCTGCTTTCATCCCCTGACCTGCTGTCTGAGCTGCAGTCGTGCAGTTGGTCAGCTGTGGTAGAGACTGTATGGCCCACAGATTTGAGAATATTTGGTGTGGGGCCATTTTACAGAAAAATTCTCCAGGCTTTTTTTTGTTTTTAATATATGAGGAGTCCCAGGCCATTAGCTATGCTTCAAAAATGTGCTTCTAAGGTCTCGATGGTGGTCAGGTGAGTTGGTTGAAGTCGCGTGGTTCCAGGTTATCCCCGTTTCCCACATTTAGTCTATCCGTGCACCTGCTCGGTTCCACCTCCAGGGTGTGGCCTAGACCCTCGAGCCCCACTCTGTCATCCCCTTGGACCTGGGTCAGGTCTTACCTCTCACTGTTCCCCACGCTCCCGGGGAACCCTGAAGAGCTGGTTTCCATGGAGCAGTCAGGATTGACGATTCTGATGATTTCTCCCTCTACTTGGAATACAATTCCTACCCGACACATGGGGACCGTGAGTGTGTGGTGGTGGTCCTCCTTTCCATCATGCTGATAAGAGACTAATTATATGACAGGGTGACCCACATGGGAGGACGGTTTCAGCAACACAATATTTACCTGGATTGCACACAGCCCAGCTGCTAAGTCAAGATGCAATCTTTTCCAGGGACTCAGCCAATGCCGTGAAAACAGCCTTCCTTGTTCCTCACACACTCTCCAGTTCTAGGAAGCATGGCAGGTTGTTTTCTTGTCTTCTACCGACTTAGAATTTACTTACTGATGACCTTTTCCATAAGTAGTTTTATATTTAAAAATCTCCACTTGAAAGTATGGTCAATGACTGGACACCAAAGCACAGAATCTTGACTTTGTTCTTCTTTGTAAATTTTTAAAGGTAGAATTTCATATTTTGTGGAGGGTGGGATAGATTTTATCTGACTGGAGAAGGAACATATATATGGGAAAATCTTTGAAAATACTTAAAAATCACAAAAGAAAATTAAAACTGTAGATATGATCGCTATAAATATTGGGGTACACAGTTCCTTGCTGATGGTGTTCTTTAATCAATTAAAAACAGCATACATTCTGACTGGTGGTGGTGGTGGTGGGGTGTCTAAAACACAGATTGTGTTTAGCAGCTGTGGGCTGCTTTCATCCCCTGACCTGCTGTCTGAGCTGCAGTCGTGCAGTTGGTCAGCTGTGGTAGAGACTGTATGGCCCACAGATTTGAGAATATTTGGTGTGGGGCCATTTTACAGAAAAATTCTCCAGGCTTTTTTTTGTTTTTAATATATGAGGAGTCCCAGGCCATTAGCTATGCTTCAAAAATGTGCTTCTAAGGTCTCGATGGTGGTCAGGTGAGTTGGTTGAAGTCGCGTGGTTCCAGGTTATCCCCGTTTCCCACATTTAGTCTATCCGTGCACCTGCTCGGTTCCACCTCCAGGGTGTGGCCTAGACCCTCGAGCCCCACTCTGTCATCCCCTTGGACCTGGGTCAGGTCTTACCTCTCACTGTTCCCCACGCTCCCGGGGAACCCTGAAGAGCTGGTTTCCATGGAGCAGTCAGGATTGACGATTCTGATGATTTCTCCCTCTACTTGGAATACAATTCCTACCCGACACATGGGGACCGTGAGTGTGTGGTGGTGGTCCTCCTTTCCATCACCAAGATCCGGGAAAGGCTTTAGGCCACCTTGACGGCATCGGCTTCCTAGAATGTGAATAGAAAGGGTCCACTTGTACTGATTGTAACCACGTGAAATCACTGTTCGCTCACTGTGGACAGATACAAAATCACAGCTTATTTACATAACATATTATGCACATACAGTTTTTAAATGCCGCTTTTCCTCTCCCCCTATATGTCAGTTTTGTTAAAACTGTTGCCGCTTTTTGGCCTTTTAACACATATTCCAGAACCAGTAATTTTCCTTCCAAAGTTGTGATAGAGAACTTTAGTCAGGGAAGTGGATCCAGGCTATAAACAGTCAATCAGTCATTTTTTCCCTCTATTGCTACTGCCCCCCTAGTGTACTGAGATGTAATTGACGTAACACTTTGTGTGCAGTTCAGGTGTTGAAAGTGATGATTCAGTACATGTACGTATTGCAACAGGATCACCACAGTCGTTGACATTCACTACTATACAGCTGGGCTTCTTTGGTGACTCAGTGCTAAACGATCCGCTGCCAAGGAGGAGACCTGAGTTCCATCCCTGGGTCAGGAAGAGCCCCTGGAGAAGGACATGACCACCCGCTCCATGATTCTTGCCTGGGAAGTCCCACAGACAGAGGAGCCTGGCGGGCTCTAACCCACAGGGTCACAAAAGAGTCGGATACGACTTAGCAGCTAAACAACCATAAAGCTGCAGGTTTTAAAATTCATTTATTTGGTTGTGCCACGTCTTAGTTGCAGCATGCGGAATCTTTAGTTATAGCATGAGAACTCTAGTTCATGTGGGACCGAGTTCCCTGACCCGGGATCAAACCTGGGCCTCCTGCATTGGGAGCGTGCAGTCTTAAACACTGGACCACCAGGGACGTCCCACCTCCGGGAACCCTCGAGCCCCACTCTGTCATCCCCTTGGACCTGGGTCAGGTCTTACCTCTCACTGTTCCCCACGCTCCCGGGGAACCCTGAAGAGCTGGTTTCCATGGAGCAGTCAGGATTGACGATTCTGATGATTTCTCCCTCTACTTGGAATACAATTCCTACCCGACACATGGGGACCGTGAGTGTGTGGTGGTGGTCCTCCTTTCCATCACCAAGATCCGGGAAAGGCTTTAGGCCACCTTGACGGCATCGGCTTCCTAGAATGTGAATAGAAAGGGTCCACTTGTACTGATTGTAACCACGTGAAATCACTGTTCGCTCACTGTGGACAGATACAAAATCACAGCTTATTTACATAACATATTATGCACATACAGTTTTTAAATGCCGCTTTTCCTCTCCCCCTATATGTCAGTTTTGTTAAAACTGTTGCCGCTTTTTGGCCTTTTAACACATATTCCAGAACCAGTAATTTTCCTTCCAAAGTTGTGATAGAGAACTTTAGTCAGGGAAGTGGATCCAGGCTATAAACAGTCAATCAGTCATTTTTTCCCTCTATTGCTACTGCCCCCCTAGTGTACTGAGATGTAATTGACGTAACACTTTGTGTGCAGTTCAGGTGTTGAAAGTGATGATTCAGTACATGTACGTATTGCAACAGGATCACCACAGTCGTTGACATTCACTACTATACAGCTGGGCTTCTTTGGTGACTCAGTGCTAAACGATCCGCTGCCAAGGAGGAGACCTGAGTTCCATCCCTGGGTCAGGAAGAGCCCCTGGAGAAGGACATGACCACCCGCTCCATGATTCTTGCCTGGGAAGTCCCACAGACAGAGGAGCCTGGCGGGCTCTAACCCACAGGGTCACAAAAGAGTCGGATACGACTTAGCAGCTAAACAACCATAAAGCTGCAGGTTTTAAAATTCATTTATTTGGTTGTGCCACGTCTTAGTTGCAGCATGCGGAATCTTTAGTTATAGCATGAGAACTCTAGTTCATGTGGGACCGAGTTCCCTGACCCGGGATCAAACCTGGGCCTCCTGCATTGGGAGCGTGCAGTCTTAAACACTGGACCACCAGGGACGTCCCTGGTTACCGTTTGTTTTTCCTCTTGTGATGAGAATTTTAAGATTTACTCTCTTAGCAACTTTAAAATGTGTAATATAGTATAATTAGCAAGAGTGACCATGCTGTGTTACATCCTCAGGACTTATTTATCTCATAACTGGAAGTTTGTACCTTTTAACCACCTTCACCTAATGCCCTACCCACAAGCGTCACCTCTGGAAAACCATATGGCTCCATCTTTGGTGCATGACTACTTAGTATAGGACTTTTCTTTAAAAAATAAATCTTTTTTATTTTGTATTGGGGTGTAGCTGATTAACAATATTGTGAGTTTCAGCTGGACAGTGAGGGGACTCAGCCACACATACACATCAATCCAGCCCCCCTCCCATCCAGGATGCCACGTAACATTGAGCAGAGTTCCACATGTTAGTATATTATGTTTTGAGGAGATTTTTGCAAAGCTTATTTTATGATAACACAGCTGCTTAAACTGTGAAGCCACACACCTTACAATAATTAAGAAATCTATGATAAATGTCTTTTCTCTTTGATTAGTGTTATTATTTTTTGCCTACTCTACCGGTAACCTCTATGACATCTAAAAGCTTCCTCTACCAGCATTGATTGATGTCATTTCAAGCATTCTTCTTCTCCTGCTGCTTTTCTACTCAAAATCTTAAAGTTGAATGTATAGCCCTGGTCTGTGATAGATCACAAATATATGACAACATCCTTGTTTGGAGGGATTTGTTGTTGTTCAGTTGCTAAGTCATGTCCGACTCTGTGATACCATGGACTGCAGCATGCCAGGCTTTCCTTACTTCACTGCCTCCCAGAGTTTGCTCAAACTCATGCCCAAAAGTTTCCACAGGGTCACAAAAGAGTCGGATACGACTTAGCAGCTAAACAACCATAAAGCTGCAGGTTTTAAAATTCATTTATTTGGTTGTGCCACGTCTTAGTTGCAGCATGCGGAATCTTTAGTTATAGCATGAGAACTCTAGTTCATGTGGGACCGAGTTCCCTGACCCGGGATCAAACCTGGGCCTCCTGCATTGGGAGCGTGCAGTCTTAAACACTGGACCACCAGGGACGTCCCTGGTTACCGTTTGTTTTTCCTCTTGTGATGAGAATTTTAAGATTTACTCTCTTAGCAACTTTAAAATGTGTAATATAGTATAATTAGCAAGAGTGACCATGCTGTGTGTTACATCCTCAGGACTTATTTATCTCATAACTGGAAGTTTGTACCTTTTAACCACCTTCACCTAATGCCCTACCCACAAGCGTCACCTCTGGAAAACCATATGGCTCCATCTTTGGTGCATGACTACTTAGTATAGGACTTTTCTTTAAAAAATAAATCTTTTTTATTTTGTATTGGGGTGTAGCTGATTAACAATATTGTGAGTTTCAGCTGGACAGTGAGGGGACTCAGCCACACATACACATCAATCCAGCCCCCCTCCCATCCAGGATGCCACGTAACATTGAGCAGAGTTCCACATGTTAGTATATTATGTTTTGAGGAGATTTTTGCAAAGCTTATTTTATGATAACACAGCTGCTTAAACTGTGAAGCCACACACCTTACAATAATTAAGAAATCTATGATAAATGTCTTTTCTCTTTGATTAGTGTTATTATTTTTTGCCTACTCTACCGGTAACCTCTATGACATCTAAAAGCTTCCTCTACCAGCATTGATTGATGTCATTTCAAGCATTCTTCTTCTCCTGCTGCTTTTCTACTCAAAATCTTAAAGTTGAATGTATAGCCCTGGTCTGTGATAGATCACAAATATATGACAACATCCTTGTTTGGAGGGATTTGTTGTTGTTCAGTTGCTAAGTCATGTCCGACTCTGTGATACCATGGACTGCAGCATGCCAGGCTTTCCTTACTTCACTGCCTCCCAGAGTTTGCTCAAACTCATGCCCATTGAGTTGATGATGTTATTCAACATCTCATCCTCTGTGCCCCCTTCTCCTCCTGCCCTCAGTCTTTCCCAGCATCAGGGGCTTTTCCAGTAAATTGGCTCTTCACATCAGGTGGCCAAAGGATTGGAGCTTCTGCTTCAGCCTCATTTCTGAAGAATATTCAGGGTTGATTTCCTTTAGGATTGACTGGTTTGATCTCCTTGCAGTCCAAGGGAATCTCAAGAGTCTTTGTCAGCTTGGAGTCATCTTTTGGAAGGATAATTTCTAGCACAAGGTAGCAAAGCATGTTTTGAAGGGAAGCACCCATTCAGGGGCCTGTAGACGTGCAGAGAAGCCTACTTCTCGGGCTGCTGGCCCTAGAGGAGCCTCAGTTTTGTTTTCTTGGGTTTGTACTCCTGTACCATCACAGAGACCCCCCACAGTTCTTTCTCCTTGTTGGGGAACATCTCTGTGAACCCCTTCTATGAAGGCAGCTGCATTTTGATGGAGGCGAAGGGGCCCCCTGCTCACCCTAGAAGACATGTGTCAACACACTGTCCTCGTGTGCACACCCATCGCAGCTGGTGTGGGAAGACATGTTGTTTCCTGGTCTCTGTTCTAGCTCCTGACACAGCACAGGCCTTGCTCTTCAGCAACTTAGGGCTGAGGTAGTGTGTACGTTTTTATTGCTCCTGATGAACACAGAAGCTGGATCAGGAGGAGTGTTTACCTGCCGTGGCCCTCTTCCGCTTTCCATATAGCATATGACCTCCCTGTTCATATGTAAAGTCGGGCTTGATATAAAATTCACATATGCTATAAACAAGCAGATGGAAAAGAGTCTTTGGGCAGCGTGAATCCACTGTGAAAACCTATGATGAACTGTGTGTATGACGTTACCATGGTTTTGATGCTAAAAGTAGGCATAGGTGAAGAAGCCAAGTCGCCTTTCCATTTTTAAACTGTGGACTTCCTCTGTACTCAAAATAGGAAAGAAACATGAAACGTCATGTCCGACTCTGTGATACCATGGACTGCAGCATGCCAGGCTTTCCTTACTTCACTGCCTCCCAGAGTTTGCTCAAACTCATGCCCATTGAGTTGATGATGTTATTCAACATCTCATCCTCTGTGCCCCCTTCTCCTCCTGCCCTCAGTCTTTCCCAGCATCAGGGGCTTTTCCAGTAAATTGGCTCTTCACATCAGGTGGCCAAAGGATTGGAGCTTCTGCTTCAGCCTCATTTCTGAAGAATATTCAGGGTTGATTTCCTTTAGGATTGACTGGTTTGATCTCCTTGCAGTCCAAGGGAATCTCAAGAGTCTTTGTCAGCTTGGAGTCATCTTTTGGAAGGATAATTTCTAGCACAAGGTAGCAAAGCATGTTTTGAAGGGAAGCACCCATTCAGGGGCCTGTAGACGTGCAGAGAAGCCTACTTCTCGGGCTGCTGGCCCTAGAGGAGCCTCAGTTTTGTTTTCTTGGGTTTGTACTCCTGTACCATCACAGAGACCCCCCACAGTTCTTTCTCCTTGTTGGGGAACATCTCTGTGAACCCCTTCTATGAAGGCAGCTGCATTTTGATGGAGGCGAAGGGGCCCCCTGCTCACCCTAGAAGACATGTGTCAACACACTGTCCTCGTGTGCACACCCATCGCAGCTGGTGTGGGAAGACATGTTGTTTCCTGGTCTCTGTTCTAGCTCCTGACACAGCACAGGCCTTGCTCTTCAGCAACTTAGGGCTGAGGTAGTGTGTACGTTTTTATTGCTCCTGATGAACACAGAAGCTGGATCAGGAGGAGTGTTTACCTGCCGTGGCCCTCTTCCGCTTTCCATATAGCATATGACCTCCCTGTTCATATGTAAAGTCGGGCTTGATATAAAATTCACATATGCTATAAACAAGCAGATGGAAAAGAGTCTTTGGGCAGCGTGAATCCACTGTGAAAACCTATGATGAACTGTGTGTATGACGTTACCATGGTTTTGATGCTAAAAGTAGGCATAGGTGAAGAAGCCAAGTCTCCTTTCCATTTTTAAACTGTGGACTTCCTCTGTACTCAAAATAGGAAAGAAACATGAAACGTCAGGATGCATGGCACACGTGGAAAGGAAATCTGAACTCAGTTTCAAACCTGGATGTTTTATGAGAGTAAGGAAAAAACGGCAGGTGGTCATGCTTTCATAAGCACACACTGGTGTGCAGACGGCTCCACACCAAGGACACTGCTCACGGCACGTGGCACACCCAGGAGGGCACATGCAGTGCCTGCCCCCACCACACCTGTGTCTGTGGAAATGGATGCATGTGTGAGGAGCACAGGCCTGTGCTCCCATGTCCGCCCACCACTGATTTATGGGTTCCATCCCGGCATCCTCCCTGGGCTGGTGCTGACACCGGGTGAGGAGGAGGCGAGGTAATGGTGGGGAGCAGGTGCACTGCGGTTGACCCGAGCCCAGCTGGAGAGAGGGGGTCGGCATTGGGACAGTCCAGGGGAGAAGAGCACTGGCCCCCCCAGGCCTCTTAAGAGGCTGGAGCAGGAGTTGTGGAAGAGGGCAGAGTTGACCACTGAGCAGTTTGCACCACAAAAAAGCAATCATATAGCACTGGATTATGGCTTCCCTGGTGGCTCAAATGGTAAAGAATCTGCCTGCAATGCAGAAGACTCAATTCCAGGATCACAAAGGTCTCCTGGAGACAGGAATGGCTACCCTCTCCAGTATTCTTGCTGGAGAATTCCGTAGACAGAGTAGCCTGGTGGGCTATAGTCCATGGGATTGCAGAGTCGGGGACGTGACTAGTGACTAACACACACACATGTACACACTCTGCATTCTCATGAGTCCACAGAAGGGATTGAATAGATGTCATTAAGGGAAGGAGGACAGACAAGTCTTCCTTACAGAAGAATTCCAAAGAGTTGAAGTTGCTCCCCCTGCATTCAGGAGGCCAGTGGTGTCCCTGGGCATCACCTCCCTCCTTCAGAATGTGGGTGGAACCTTGCTTTGCTTTCAAAGACCAGAGTATGGAAAGGGGAAAACGATAGCTTTGCAACAGGGAAACCTGGCAGACAGTGTGTGATACAAGTGATCATGTGACTGTCACCACAGAGAAGTCATGTGGACATCGAGGATCCCTCAGTGTGATGAGAAGGGCCCTTCTCTGAGGACGTCTTCTCCCAAACCCATAACCTCAGTCGAATCATGAGGCCTATATCAGAGAAGTCCAAACTGAGGGCATTGTATGAAATATCTGGTATCAACAAAGCACTCCTCAAAACGACCAAGGTAAGGGGACTTCCCCGGAGGCCCAGTGGTTAAGACTCTGTGCTTCCACTACAGGGGCCCCAGGTGTGATCTCCGGTTGGGAAGGTTCCACACGCTGTGCAGGGCAGTCATGAAAAGCAAAGAGGAGTAGCTCTCCCAGACCACAGACGCTCAGGAGGCGTCGTGACTGAACGTACTGTGATGCCCCGATGGGATCCTGGAAGAGAGAAAGGACGTTACTGGAAGAAACGCAAAGTCCGGTGTTCACGGTCTTCTACTGATGCTGTCTTTTCATCTTGACAGATGTGCTGTGCTAGCCTAAGATGTTAGCTCATGGGAAACAAAGTGAGGGGTCGCAGGTACTCTGTGTGCTATATCTTCATGGCTCTTCTGTAAATCTCAAATCAT
The DNA here is from genome assembly GCA_022376925.1 of Tragulus kanchil. Lineage (NCBI taxonomy): Eukaryota > Metazoa > Chordata > Mammalia > Artiodactyla > Tragulidae > Tragulus > Tragulus kanchil. Next base: position 151,593,991 of record JAIOJX010000004.1, read on the forward strand.
TCCAAAATAAAAGGTTATCATGCTTATGGAAGAGAGGGGCTGGGTGCCCGGGGAACCCCTTTGAGGGATCATCACTGAGGCTGGAGATCAGAGATTAACTGTGTCAGTCTGTTTTTTAAAGGGTTGTTTTCTTTGTTTGTTTTTGGTTTTGATATAGACCATTTTTTAAAGTCTTTATTGAATTTGTTACAATATTGCTTCTGTTTTACGTTTTGCTAATATTGTCGGTGAAGCATGTGGAGTCTTAGCTCCCTGACCTGGGATTGAATCCACAGCCCCTGTACTGTAAGACAAAGTCGTAACCACTGGACGGCCAGGGAAGTCCCAACCCTATCAGGGTTAGTGGATCTAGTTTCTCTGCTAAGGCTTCTTTAAGGGTCACATTTTGGGTTTGTTTCATTGGGTTTTTAAAACTCCCATTGCTTTTTGCCAGTTGTTGAAAGGGTTTTACCTGTACCTGCTAGAAATGAACTCACTCAGAATAAACCTGCCCGAAGAAACACAAGAACTGTACACAGAAAATTATAAACCACTAATGAAAGAAATTAAAGAAGACTTAGACAGAGAGATATTCCATGTTCCTGGGTTGGAAGAATCAATATTGTGAAAATGACCATACTACCAAATATCATCTACAGATTCAATGCAATCCATATCAAATTACCAATGACATTCTTCACAGAACTAGACCAAAGAATAACACAGTCCACATGGAAACACAAAAGACCTCGAATAGCCAAAGCAATCCTGAGAAAGAAGAATAGAGCTGGAGGGATCAGCCTCCCTAACTTCAGACTGTACTACAAAGCAACAGTCATCAAGACAGTATGGTACTGGCACAAAAACAGAAATATAGATCAATGGAACAAGGTAGAGAACCCAGAGATAAACCCACGCACCTATGGGTACCTTATTTTTGATAAAGGAGGCGAACGTATAAAATGGGACAAAGACAGCCTCTTCAACAAATGGTGCTGGGCAAATTGGACAGCTACATGCAAAAAAATGAAGTTGGAACATTCCCTGACACCATACACAAAGATCAACTCAAAATGGATTAAAGACCTAAATGTAAGACCAGAACCCTAAAACTCTTAGAGGGGAAGATAGGCAAAACACTCAAGGACATAAAGCAAGATCTTCTCTGACCCACCTACTAGAATAACAGAACTAAAAACAAAAATTAACATGTGGGATGTAATGAAACTTAAAAGCTTTTGTACAGCAAAAGAAACTACAAAAAAGCTGAACAGACAACCCACAGAATGGGAGAAAATCATAGCAAATAAAACAACAGAGAAAGAATTAATCTCCAAAATCTACAAGGAACTCAAACAACTCAGCACCAGAAAAATGAACAACCCAATCAAAAAATGGGAAAAGGACCTAAACAGATGCCTCTCCAAAGAGGACATACAGATGGCAAAAAAACACATGAAATGATGCTCAACCTTGCTTATAATTAGAGAAATGCAAATCAAAACTACAATGAGATATCACCTCACATCAGTCGGAATGGCCATCATCAAGAAATCTACAGACAATAAATGCTGGAGAGGGTGCAGAGAAAAGGGAACACTCCTGCATTGCTGGTGGGAATGTAAATTGATACAACCTCTATTGAAGACAGTCTGGATATTTCTTAAAAAACTAAAAATAGAAGTACCATACGACCCAGCAATCCCACTATTAGGCTTATACCCTGATATCAAAATTGAAAGAGGCACCTGTACCCAAATGTTCATTGCAGAACCCTATACAATAGCTAGAACATGGAAGCAACCTAGATGTCCATCGATGAATGAATGGGTAAAAAAGCTCTGGTGCATATATACAATGGAATACTACACAGCTGTAAAGAGAAATGCAGAAGAATCAGTCCTAATGAGGTGGCTGGATCTAGAACCTATCATAAAAAGTGAAATAAGTCAAAAAGAGAAGGACAGGGCTTCCCTGGTGGTCCAGTGGGTAAGGACACCGCCTTGCAGTGCAAGGGACGCCGGTTTGATCCCTGGCCTGGGAAGATCCCACGTGCCACGGAGCGGCTGGACTGATGTGTCCAATCACCGAGCCGGAGCTCTGGAGCGCATGCTCTGGAGCTCTAGAGACGCCACCGCGATGGGAGGCCCACAGGAGCCAAAGAACAAAGACAGATGAAAATGGAGAAATGAAAGACCAATAAAAGTGGCCCGCCTGCTCCCCTCCCTCCCCAACCCGACCCCCACCCTAAATAAATAAATAAATAAATAAATCTTTAAAAAAAAAAAAAGAGAAGGACAAGTACAATATACTAACACATATATATGGAATCTAGTAGGATGGTAATGATAACACACATAGTGAAGCAATGAAAAAACAGACATGTCTATTCTCATGGAGAATAGACTTATGGACATTGTGGGGAATGAACAGTGGGGTGGGAGGCATAAAGGAAGTAGCGTGAAAACCTATACTATCATATGTGAAAAAAAGAGCTGTTGTCATTGTGCTGTGAGAAAAGCGGATCCTGCAGGGGCACTGTGCGGCAGCCTGGAGGGGTGGGATGGGGGGGATATACATATGACTAATCTGGGATCATACATATCTGTAAACAACAAAACTCTGTAAAAGTAAAAAATAACCTAAAAAAAAAAAAAAAAGACATGAACTCACTCAGGACCACTTCAGATTGCTATCTGTGCCTTATTTGGAAGTTTAAGGTGGCTCAAAGGAGAGACATGGTATTTCTGAGAGGCCAGGTTTATTATCAGACAGCCAGACAATGGTTGAGGTGATAAAGAGATGCTCGTCCTGTACTGGAGGGAGCTTCCCTGCCACAAGAAGCAGAAAAGCCTTCACTCTGAAGTAAAGGCTCTCTTCACTCTGACCAAGACCAGCAAGAGACAAGTTCCGTCTAGTCAAAGCAATGGTTTTTTTCCAGTAGTCATGTACAGACGGTAGAGTTGGACCATAAAGAAGGTTGAGGGCTGAAGAATTGATGCCTTTGAACTGTGGTGCTGGAAAAGACTTAAGAGTCCCTTGGACAGCGAGGAGATAAAAACCAGTCAATCCTAAAGAAAATCAACCCTGAATATTCATTGGAAGGACTCAGGCTGAAGCGGAAGGTCCAATCCTTTGGCCACCTGATGTGAAGAGACGACTCATTGGAAAAGGCCCTGATTCTGGGGAAGGTTGAGGACAGGAGGAGAAGCGGGTGGTAGCGGAAGAGATGGTTGCATGGCATCTCCAACTCAATGGGCGTGAGTTTGAGCAAACTCTGGGAGACAGTGAAGGACAGGGAAGCCTGCTGTGCTGCAGCGCATGGGGTCACAAAGAGTCAGACACGACTGAGCGACTTAGCAACAAGACCAGCGATACCCAGCTTTTCTTGTGGCAAACGTTTCTAGCCTGGAAGCTGTCAGATGTTAGCAAGCCCTGGAGAACGTTCCCAGAAACACAGTCGCCTGGAGGAGAGGTTCTTTCAGTGTCTGAAGTCTCTCAGCCCTCCCGAAGTCCAGGGCAGCAGGTGGAACTCATCCATCCAAGGCCACAAGGGTGTCAGATGATGTGTGGCAAAATGGGACTTGAGAGAGGCTCTCTGGTCCCCCAGCCCATTGCCTCAGAACTAATAATGAATAACCATTCTGTAAAGGCTTTGGAGCTGGACAGTCTCCATTTCAGTTTGGCTTTTCCACCAAACATTGGTTAAATATGTAACCAAGAAGCATCTTATCAGGTGCTATTTAAGGAATGAAAACTAATTTTTAACACTGACATAAGCAACATGTGATAAGTAAGATAAAATGTTTCATAATCCTTAGGTCAGCATAGGTTGCAATTGCCCTATTTTACATTGTCGTTTTTAATTATTATCATTATTAATTTATTTAATTGGAGGAAGTGCAGAGATAGAGAACAGACTTGTGGGCACAGTGAGGGAAGGAGCAGGTGGATGAACTGAGAGAGCAGGATGGAAATGTGTGTGTTACCGTATGTGAAAATGGATAGCCAGTGGGAATCTGTGGCATGACTCAGGGAGCTCAACCCGGAGCTCTCTACATTGTGTTTTTAAGTGCAAGAGGTAAGTTTTGCTCTGTGCTGTGTGCCAGTCTTGTTTGAGTCCCTCCAGGGGAAAATAAAAACCACTCAATCCTAAAGAAAATCAACCCTGAATATTCATTGGAAGGACTCAGGCTGAAGCGGAAGGTCCAATCCTTTGGCCACCTGATGTGAAGAGACGACTCATTGGAAAAGGCCCTGATTCTGGGGAAGGTTGAGGACAGGAGGAGAAGCGGGTGGTAGCGGAAGAGATGGTTGCATGGCATCTCCAACTCAATGGGCGTGAGTTTGAGCAAACTCTGGGAGACAGTGAAGGACAGGGAAGCCTGCTGTGCTGCAGCGCATGGGGTCACAAAGAGTCAGACACGACTGAGCGACTTAGCAACAAGACCAGCGATACCCAGCTTTTCTTGTGGCAAACGTTTCTAGCCTGGAAGCTGTCAGATGTTAGCAAGCCCTGGAGAACGTTCCCAGAAACACAGTCGCCTGGAGGAGAGGTTCTTTCAGTGTCTGAAGTCTCTCAGCCCTCCCGAAGTCCAGGGCAGCAGGTGGAACTCATCCATCCAAGGCCACAAGGGTGTCAGATGATGTGTGGCAAAATGGGACTTGAGAGAGGCTCTCTGGTCCCCCAGCCCATTGCCTCAGAACTAATAATGAATAACCATTCTGTAAAGGCTTTGGAGCTGGACAGTCTCCATTTCAGTTTGGCTTTTCCACCAAACATTGGTTAAATATGTAACCAAGAAGCATCTTATCAGGTGCTATTTAAGGAATGAAAACTAATTTTTAACACTGACATAAGCAACATGTGATAAGTAAGATAAAATGTTTCATAATCCTTAGGTCAGCATAGGTTGCAATTGCCCTATTTTACATTGTCGTTTTTAATTATTATCATTATTAATTTATTTAATTGGAGGAAGTGCAGAGATAGAGAACAGACTTGTGGGCACAGTGAGGGAAGGAGCAGGTGGATGAACTGAGAGAGCAGGATGGAAATGTGTGTGTTACCGTATGTGAAAATGGATAGCCAGTGGGAATCTGTGGCATGACTCAGGGAGCTCAACCCGGAGCTCTCTACATTGTGTTTTTAAGTGCAAGAGGTAAGTTTTGCTCTGTGCTGTGTGCCAGTCTTGTTTGAGTCCCTCCAGGCTTTACCGTCCACCAAGTTCTCTGTGTCTACAATATGTGGCTTTAGAGATTTTCCATTTCCTCATGTTTACCAGGAGCAGTAAGAGCTGCCAGAGTTCTTTCTCTCCTACAGCTATTTGTTCTAACTTTCTTGGAACCAAAGATTCTGTGTCAAGGATTTTCACCCCTGAAAGGCACCGAGTCTTAGAAGGGAGCTTTCAGTAAGCAAGCAAGATTATTCAGAAAGAGGATTAGTCTTCAGGATTATTCTGTGAAGGGAAGCTTGAACCAGTAGTGACATTGTGACCCTTGGGAATTTGATTTCTACCCGTGTTTGTACTCCTTTTGGAGTTATAGAATTTGGGGGTGGTGGGTTGGAAAGGATGGAAAGGAGAAGAGGTAAAGAAAGAACTCCTTCAATACAGAAGTGCATGAACAGTGTTCTGAAGAAGGCAGGAAGAAGTCAGTGGGAGTGAAATTAGGTCCTGGGAGAGGTGTTCACAGACCAGACTTTGTAGAGACCCTGTTTAGGGCATTTGAAATGGGTCTCAGTGAATGATACGCAGACACACAAACCAGGCCGGTGAGGCAGGGTGATGTGACTCACGCGTCCCAGCCCCTGGCTGGCTTCCTGGAGTCATCTTCTCCTCGCTCTTCCTTAAGCAGCTGCCAGACGGCCTCTTCTTCCTCTCCAGGTCTCCCGAGGCTACTTCTGTGCCTTGAACTCACCATCCCTTCCTGCTCCTCTCCATCTGCTCTCACCTCACTGTGGACCCACTGGATGAATCGGCAAATGGGTTATTTATGTGGTTTATACTGTCCTTCATGGCTTTAAATGGTTATTCACTCCTAAATATCACAATTTAAAATTGAACAACACATAATGAACTTTTATTAATAACTACATTGTTTATTAAGTCAAAACAATAGAAACAGTGACAGACTTTATTTTCTTCGGCTCCCAAATCACTGCTTAGGAGCACAGTGTAGTGGGAAGGAGCAGGTGGATGAACTGAGAGAGCAGGATGGAAATGTGTGTGTTACCGTATGTGAAAATGGATAGCCAGTGGGAATCTGTGGCATGACTCAGGGAGCTCAACCCGGAGCTCTCTACATTGTGTTTTTAAGTGCAAGAGGTAAGTTTTGCTCTGTGCTGTGTGCCAGTCTTGTTTGAGTCCCTCCAGGCTTTACCGTCCACCAAGTTCTCTGTGTCTACAATATGTGGCTTTAGAGATTTTCCATTTCCTCATGTTTACCAGGAGCAGTAAGAGCTGCCAGAGTTCTTTCTCTCCTACAGCTATTTGTTCTAACTTTCTTGGAACCAAAGATTCTGTGTCAAGGATTTTCACCCCTGAAAGGCACCGAGTCTTAGAAGGGAGCTTTCAGTAAGCAAGCAAGATTATTCAGAAAGAGGATTAGTCTTCAGGATTATTCTGTGAAGGGAAGCTTGAACCAGTAGTGACATTGTGACCCTTGGGAATTTGATTTCTACCCGTGTTTGTACTCCTTTTGGAGTTATAGAATTTGGGGGTGGTGGGTTGGAAAGGATGGAAAGGAGAAGAGGTAAAGAAAGAACTCCTTCAATACAGAAGTGCATGAACAGTGTTCTGAAGAAGGCAGGAAGAAGTCAGTGGGAGTGAAATTAGGTCCTGGGAGAGGTGTTCACAGACCAGACTTTGTAGAGACCCTGTTTAGGGCATTTGAAATGGGTCTCAGTGAATGATACGCAGACACACAAACCAGGCCGGTGAGGCAGGGTGATGTGACTCACGCGGTCCCAGCCCCTGGCTGGCTTCCTGGAGTCATCTTCTCCTCGCTCTTCCTTAAGCAGCTGCCAGACGGCCTCTTCTTCCTCTCCAGGTCTCCCGAGGCTACTTCTGTGCCTTGAACTCACCATCCCTTCCTGCTCCTCTCCATCTGCTCTCACCTCACTGTGGACCCACTGGATGAATCGGCAAATGGGTTATTTATGTGGTTTATACTGTCCTTCATGGCTTTAAATGGTTATTCACTCCTAAATATCACAATTTAAAATTGAACAACACATAATGAACTTTTATTAATAACTACATTGTTTATTAAGTCAAAACAATAGAAACAGTGACAGACTTTATTTTCTTCGGCTCCCAAATCACTGCAGATGGTGACTGCAGCCATGAAATTAAAAGACACTTGCTCTTTGGAAGATAAGCTGTGACAAACCTAGACAGTGTATTCAAATGCAGAGACATCACTTTGCCAACAAGTCTGTACAGTCAGAGGTATGATTTTCCTAGTAGTCATGTATGGATGTGAGAATTGGACCTTAAAGAAGACTGAGCAATGAAGAATTGATGCCTTTGAACTGTGGTGTTGGAAGAGGCTCTTGAGAGTCCCTTGGACTGCAAGGAGATCAAACCAGTCAGTCCTAAAGGAAATCAATCCTCAGTATCCATTGGAAGGAGTGATGGTGAAGCTGAAGCTCCAGTACTCTGGTCACCTGATGTGGAGAGACGACTCATTGGAAAATACCCTGATGTTGGGAAAAGAAGAAGGCAGAAGGAGAAGGGGACAACAGAGGATGAGATGGTTGGATGGCATCACTGAGTCGATGGACATGAGTTTGAGCAGGCTCCAGGAGATGGTGAAGGACAGGGAAGCCCGGCGTGCTGCCATCCACGGGGTCACGAAGAGTCAGACACGACTGAGCAAGTGAACTGACTGAAGTCAAAGCTATGGTTTTTCTAGTAGTCATGTGCAGGTGTGAGAGTTGAACTATTAAGAGTGCTAAATAATTGATGTCTTTGAACTGTGGTGCTGGAGAAGACTCTTGAGAGTCCCTTGGACTGCAAGGAGATCAAAGCAGTCAATCCTAAAGGAAATCAACCCTGAATATTCACTGGCAAGACTTATGCTGAAGCTGAGGCTCCAGTACTTCGGCCACCTCATGCAAAGAGCCAGCTCATTGGAAGAGCCCCTGATGCTGGGAAACATTGAAGGCAAAAGAAGGGAACAGCAGAGGATGAGATGGTTAGGTAGCATAACTGATTCAACAGACATGAATTTGAACAAACTCCAGGAGACAGTGAAGGGCAGGGGCCTGGTGTACAGCAGTCCGTGGGGTTGCAAAGAGCTGGACAGGACTTCATGACTGAACAAGAAGATGAAGCAAGGATCTACTGATTGAATAGCACAAGGAACTATATTCAGTAATTTGCAATAACCTCTAATGGAAAAGAATCTGAAAAAGAACATATGTGTGTGTGTGTGCACATGCATATATATATAAACTGAATCACTTTGCTGTACATCTGAAACTTACACAACATTGTAAGTCAAATATGCTTTAGTAAAAAAATTGGCTTACACTTTAGAACATCAAATACACCCCCACAGAGATCAGCATGAACAGCAGGCACAGGACCCACCTCTTGGAGGCTGTTGGGTCTCTCACCATGGTGTCTGAGGCCTCCCTGCCCCCCAGCCTCTCTCCATTCCTTTACCCTCTTTCCTCTTTGGCCATGGTTTGATGCTTGTACTCCTGGATGCTGGCTTCTCCCCCATCTCTGGGGCAGCTGCGCTGACAAATGTGCAAACCACACTTTCCAGGCACCTTCACTCCGGCAGCATCTTTTTTAGGCAGGGACACAATTCAACCCATGATGACAGGTCAGACAATGGGTGTAGCATGAACCAGACTGGAAGGAGGTGAGTGGCAGGCCCTGGCTAAACTGAATGTTTTGTGGCACAGACCTGACTCCAGGGGGTCCTGCTGAGACAAATTACGTGGGATTAGCCCAGATTAGACACGACTGAGCAAGTGAACTGACTGAAGTCAAAGCTATGGTTTTTCTAGTAGTCATGTGCAGGTGTGAGAGTTGAACTATTAAGAGTGCTAAATAATTGATGTCTTTGAACTGTGGTGCTGGAGAAGACTCTTGAGAGTCCCTTGGACTGCAAGGAGATCAAAGCAGTCAATCCTAAAGGAAATCAACCCTGAATATTCACTGGCAAGACTTATGCTGAAGCTGAGGCTCCAGTACTTCGGCCACCTCATGCAAAGAGCCAGCTCATTGGAAGAGCCCCTGATGCTGGGAAACATTGAAGGCAAAAGAAGGGAACAGCAGAGAATGAGATGGTTAGGTAGCATAACTGATTCAACAGACATGAATTTGAACAAACTCCAGGAGACAGTGAAGGACAGGGGCCTGGTGTACAGCAGTCCGTGGGGTTGCAAAGAGCTGGACAGGACTTCATGACTGAACAAGAAGATGAAGCAAGGATCTACTGACTGAATAGCACAAGGAACTATATTCAGTAATTTGCAATAACCTCTAATGGAAAAGAATCTGAAAAAGAACATATGTGTGTGTGTGTGCACATGCATATATATATAAACTGAATCACTTTGCTGTACATCTGAAACTTACACAACATTGTAAGTCAAATATGCTTTAGTAAAAAAATTGGCTTACACTTTAGAACATCAAATACACCCCACAGAGATCAGCATGAACAGCAGGCACAGGACCCACCTCTTGGAGGCTGTTGGGTCTCTCACCATGGTGTCTGAGGCCTCCCTGCCCCCCAGCCTCTCTCCATTCCTTTACCCTCTTTCCTCTTTGGCCATGGTTTGATGCTTGTACTCCTGGATGCTGGCTTCTCCCCCATCTCTGGGGCAGCTGCGCTGACAAATGTGCAAACCACACTTTCCAGGCACCTTCACTCCGGCAGCATCTTTTTTAGGCAGGGACACAATTCAACCCATGATGACAGGTCAGACAATGGGTGTAGCATGAACCAGACTGGAAGGAGGTGAGTGGCAGGCCCTGGCTAAACTGAATGTTTTGTGGCACAGACCTGACTCCAGTTGTGGGGTTCCTGCTGAGACAAATTACGTGATGATCAAAACTTAGAATCTAGCCCAGATTAGCAGCTTGGAGGTTTGAGCAAATAAAAAGATGGTAACATGGAGGATTATCCTACACTTGATGACCTAAACACATATACTCAAGAGCGTGAAAGGGGTCTGTTACTGATTGTGCCAGGGCAAGAGGTGCAAATGAGGACTGTCCCAGGCGGGGAAGTAGGATGATTGCAGTGGTACCTACAGCAAAAGGGAGGAGGAGGTTGACCAGAAAGCAGGAGGGCAGGACCTCATGGATTGCACGTGTTGGTTGCAGAGGATGAAAATAAATTTGAGGAAAACTACTTCATAACTTTAAGCTTAAAAAAGATAAAAGGATAAAATGGGTGACTGAGTTGTTCTGTTGGGGTTCAGTTGCTCAGTCATGTCTGACTCTGTGACCCCATGGACTGTGTAGCACACTAGGCCCCTCTATCCTCCACTATCCCCGAGTCCGCTCAGATTCATGTCCAGTGAGTCAGTGATGCCATCCAACCATCTCATCCTCTGCCACCCCTTCTTCTTTTGCCTTCAGTCTTTCCCAGTATCAGGGTCTTTTCCAATGAATTGGCTCCTCACATCAGGTGAGGAGCTTTAGCTTCAGCGTCAGTCCTTCCAGTGAATATTCAGGGTTAATTTCCTTCAGGATTGACTGGGTTGATCTCCTTGCAGTCCAAGGGACTCTCAAGAGTCTTCTCCAGCACCACAGTTCAAAAGGATCAATTCTTTGGCACCCAGCCTCTCTCCATTCCTTTACCCTCTTTCCTCTTTGGCCATGGTTTGATGCTTGTACTCCTGGATGCTGGCTTCTCCCCCATCTCTGGGGCAGCTGCGCTGACAAATGTGCAAACCACACTTTCCAGGCACCTTCACTCCGGCAGCATCTTTTTTAGGCAGGGACACAATTCAACCCATGATGACAGGTCAGACAATGGGTGTAGCATGAACCAGACTGGAAGGAGGTGAGTGGCAGGCCCTGGCTAAACTGAATGTTTTGTGGCACAGACCTGACTCCAGTTGTGGGGTTCCTGCTGAGACAAATTACGTGATGATCAAAACTTAGAATCTAGCCCAGATTAGCAGCTTGGAGGTTTGAGCAAATAAAAAGATGGTAACATGGAGGATTATCCTACACTTGATGACCTAAACACATATACTCAAGAGCGTGAAAGGGGTCTGTTACTGATTGTGCCAGGGCAAGAGGTGCAAATGAGGACTGTCCCAGGCGGGGAAGTAGGATGATTGCAGTGGTACCTACAGCAAAAGGGAGGAGGAGGTTGACCAGAAAGCAGGAGGGCAGGACCTCATGGATTGCACGTGTTGGTTGCAGAGGATGAAAATAAATTTGAGGAAAACTACTTCATAACTTTAAGCTTAAAAAAGATAAAAGGATAAAATGGGTGACTGAGTTGTTCTGTTGGGGTTCAGTTGCTCAGTCATGTCTGACTCTGTGACCCCATGGACTGTGTAGCACACTAGGCCCCTCTATCCTCCACTATCCCCGAGTCCGCTCAGATTCATGTCCAGTGAGTCAGTGATGCCATCCAACCATCTCATCCTCTGCCACCCCTTCTTCTTTTGCCTTCAGTCTTTCCCAGTATCAGGGTCTTTTCCAATGAATTGGCTCCTCACATCAGGTGAGGAGCTTTAGCTTCAGCGTCAGTCCTTCCAGTGAATATTCAGGGTTAATTTCCTTCAGGATTGACTGGGTTGATCTCCTTGCAGTCCAAGGGACTCTCAAGAGTCTTCTCCAGCACCACAGTTCAAAAGGATCAATTCTTTGGCCCCAAGCCTTCTTTATGGTTCAATCAACTGGATTGATTCTGTTCTAATTATTATAAGAAGAAGCCGAGAAAAAAGATTCCCATATTTTCTTCCTAACCATCCAGATGATCCTGGTCACTGTATCTCGTGCCACTGAGGATTTCCAAGGATCTGATTCAGCGACTACTTTTCTGTCTCAATTCAGGTTGAGGCCACCTTTCAATGTCCTGCCCCCATTTAAACCTGAATCACTCTTTTGGGTTGTTGGGTCTTTTATGTACTAAACTTTGTGGTAACGTAGCATTTAGGGAATACAAGTTTTTATCACTTGGAAAGCCATGGATCTAGGACAACTCTCAGTATGACTCCACCAACCAGAGAGCAAGAGGGCGGTACCATCTCTCAGGATAGAACATTGTGACTGGTCATCAGATTATCACTGCTGAATGCATCGTTCATATCATGTACACGGATAATCATTTGAGCCTTTTATTTCTCTTTAAGTGGAAAAAGATACCCTTTTCCACTTTGTGCCAGAAATACAGTGACTTTGATACTAATTGATATCCTCATTACACATTTAGAAAGTACATAATATATATGCTGAAATTTGTTTGGAAAACAAAATCTGTTTTCATGACACTGGAAAGCTTTGGTGGGATATGAAGAAGGTAGAGAGGGGAATTATGACCCTCTCGTGTCGGTGGGTGGAGGGAGGGCTTGGTTTTGCTTTCTTTCTCTCATTCTGTAAAGCAACTGTCCTTCTCCTTGAAGGTAGGAACTCCTTCTGGTCTGGCTTGTGGGAAAAATCCTGAAGGCTTTGTTTCTCAAGTGAAAGAATAGAGATTTTTTTTTCCTTTCATGACAGGAAACAACAGACAAATTTTTCCCCTTCCACTTAAAAGTAACCTTTCTTCTTCTTCCTATTTTAGGACATTTTCTTTTCTTATCATATGAACGATATTTGTTGATGCAAAGCTGAAAATACAGACAGGCAAAAAGAATACAAGAGAAAATATGCATTGTTTTTCCAAGTCAGAAAAGAAAGGCATAATGCTTCAGTGCAGGTCCTTTGAAACATTTTTCCTTTCTCTCCTCTCCCCTCTTCTTTTTTTTTTTTTTCAAATTCATGCCACGAGCTATTTATTTATTTATTTATCATTTTCATCCATCTTTACTCTTTTGGCCTGTGTGGGCCTCCCACCTCAGTGGCCCCCTCCCTGCAGAGCACCGGCCCTGGTCACACGCGCTCCAGAGTGCCGGCTCGCAACTGGACACACCAGTCCAGTTGCTCCGCAACACACAGGATCCTACTGGGCCAAGGATCGAACCAGTGCCCCCCACACTGCACGGTGGACTCCCCACCCACTGGACCACCAGGAAGCCCTCCTCTCCCCTCCTGTCCTCCTCTCCTTCTCCACTCCTGTTCCCCTCCCCTTTCTCTTCCCCTTGCCTCTGAGTTTCCCTTCCTTCACTCATATCTTACTCCACCAACCAGAGAGCAAGAGGGCGGTACCATCTCTCAGGATAGAACATTGTGACTGGTCATCAGATTATCACTGCTGAATGCATCGTTCATATCATGTACACGGATAATCATTTGAGCCTTTTATTTCTCTTTAAGTGGAAAAAGATACCCTTTTCCACTTTGTGCCAGAAATACAGTGACTTTGATACTAATTGATATCCTCATTACACATTTAGAAAGTACATAATATATATGCTGAAATTTGTTTGGAAAACAAAATCTGTTTTCATGACACTGGAAAGCTTTGGTGGGATATGAAGAAGGTAGAGAGGGGAATTATGACCCTCTCGTGTCGGTGGGTGGAGGGAGGGCTTGGTTTTGCTTTCTTTCTCTCATTCTGTAAAGCAACTGTCCTTCTCCTTGAAGGTAGGAACTCCTTCTGGTCTGGCTTGTGGGAAAAATCCTGAAGGCTTTGTTTCTCAAGTGAAAGAATAGAGATTTTTTTTTCCTTTCATGACAGGAAACAACAGACAAATTTTTCCCCTTCCACTTAAAAGTAACCTTTCTTCTTCTTCCTATTTTAGGACATTTTCTTTTCTTATCATATGAACGACATTTGTTGATGCAAAGCTGAAAATACAGACAGGCAAAAAGAATACAAGAGAAAATATGCATTGTTTTTCCAAGTCAGAAAAGAAAAGCATAATGCTTCAGTGCAGGTCCTTTGAAACATTTTTCCTTTCTCTCCTCTCCCCTCTTCTTTTTTTTTTTTCAAATTCATGCCACGAGCGAGCTATTTATTTATTTATTTGTCATTTTCATCCATCTTTGCTCTTTTGGCCTGTGTGGGCCTCCCACCTCAGTGGCCCCCTCCCTGCAGAGCACCGGCCCTGGTCACACGCGCTCCAGAGTGCCGGCTCGCAACTGGACACACCAGTCCAGTTGCTCCGCAGCACACGGGATCCTACTGGGCCAAGGATCGAACCAGTGCCCCCCGCACTGCACGGTGGACTCCCCACCCACTGGACCACCAGGAAGCCCTCCTCTCCCCTCCTGTCCTCCTCTCCTTCTCCACTCCTGTTCCCCTCCCCTTTCTCTTCCCCTTGCCTCTGAGTTTCCCTTCCTTCACTCATATCTTTGTTCAAATATTTTCATTAATATATAAATGTATATGTTCACATCAATTCAATGCTATGTGTTTTGTCTTCTAATCTCTTTTTAAAGATGACTATATTATGAAAAGATTTTCATAATCTCATCCTTTTTATCATGGGATTTCACTGCACCATAATTTAATCCCTTTATGATAAACCTCTAAGTTGTTTTAGGGGTTTTGGCAATTATAAAGAATGTTTATATTTATTTTATCTCTACATGTTTTTATTTTATGTGTGATTTATGAACTACCTAAAGCATTTACAAGTCACATTTGTACATCAAAATATATATGCATGTAAAATCACGATGTATTTGGAGGGTGTGTCCTGCTTAGGGGTGCTTGATCACAGACATTGGTCAACTAGCCTAGACAATAGACGATACTGGACTGAATTAAGACGGGCAGTAGACACAGTCCTCAGGGTGTTCACAAATAAGCTCAGCACGCTAGAGTAGACAGTGCTTGGCGAGAGTCTCCTCTCGCTGGTGAGGGAGAGGGAAGAGTGAGTATAATTCCCATGTTTTTGTCTCAGTTGACCATTTGAAACATTTCTTCACTTGCTAATGTGATTAATATGAACTAATAATATCACCCTAACATAGTAGGATAAGTGCCATTCTAGAAGCTAGCTCTACCATGCTGTATACTACTGTTGAGAAACAATAATGAACAGGAACCTAAGGTCCCTGTGTATCTGCTAATGGGAGGGAGAACTTCCCAAAGCTGACCTGTCAACAGATAGTGAAGGTCCACTTGAGATGCGGCTAAATTCTGTGAAGAAAATGCATCAGAAAAATAAGATCGAGAATGAGATGAGAAATTGTTTTTCTAAAAAAAGGAAGAAGAAGAAGAGAAGAAATAGGAAAGACTAAGGGAGAGCAGGTTACTGGGAGATGGTGGGTCCTCTTTGGATTCGTTTTTAGAGATGTTTATTGCAATTCCAAGTATTAAAATATAAATTGAGGCATATTGAACATTTTAAGAATTTATCTCCTTGCCTCCTCCTTCTCCACTCCTGTTCCCCTCCCCTTTCTCTTCCCCTTGCCTCTGAGTTTCCCTTCCTTCACTCATATCTTTGTTCAAATATTTTCATTAATATATAAATGTATATGTTCACATCAATTCAATGCTATGTGTTTTGTCTTCTAATCTCTTTTTAAAGATGACTATATTATGAAAAGATTTTCATAATCTCATCCTTTTTATCATGGGATTTCACTGCACCATAATTTAATCCCTTTATGATAAACCTCTAAGTTGTTTTAGGGGTTTTGGCAATTATAAAGAATGTTTATATTTATTTTATCTCTACATGTTTTTATTTTATGTGTGATTTATGAACTACCTAAAGCATTTACAAGTCACATTTGTACATCAAAATATATATGCATGTAAAATCACGATGTATTTGGAGGGTGTGTCCTGCTTAGGGGTGCTTGATCACAGACATTGGTCAACTAGCCTAGACAATAGACGATACTGGACTGAATTAAGACGGGCAGTAGACACAGTCCTCAGGGTGTTCACAAATAAGCTCAGCACGCTAGAGTAGACAGTGCTTGGCGAGAGTCTCCTCTCGCTGGTGAGGGAGAGGGAAGAGTGAGTATAATTCCCATGTTTTTGTCTCAGTTGACCATTTGAAACATTTCTTCACTTGCTAATGTGATTAATATGAACTAATAATATCACCCTAACATAGTAGGATAAGTGCCATTCTAGAAGCTAGCTCTACCATGCTGTATACTACTGTTGAGAAACAATAATGAACAGGAACCTAAGGTCCCTGTGTATCTGCTAATGGGAGGGAGAACTTCCCAAAGCTGACCTGTCAACAGATAGTGAAGGTCCACTTGAGATGCGGCTAAATTCTGTGAAGAAAATGCATCAGAAAAATAAGATCGAGAATGAGATGAGAAATTGTTTTTCTAAAAAAAGGAAGAAGAAGAAGAGAAGAAATAGGAAAGACTAAGGGAGAGCAGGTTACTGGGAGATGGTGGGTCCTCTTTGGATTCGTTTTTAGAGATGTTTATTGCAATTCCAAGTA
Organism: Tragulus kanchil; assembly: GCA_022376925.1. Taxonomy (NCBI): domain Eukaryota; kingdom Metazoa; phylum Chordata; class Mammalia; order Artiodactyla; family Tragulidae; genus Tragulus; species Tragulus kanchil. Next base: position 151,610,480 of record JAIOJX010000004.1, read on the forward strand.
TTAAAATATAAATTGAGGCATATTGAACATTTTAAGAATTTATCTGAGCAAAACCAAAAAAAGATCAGTTTGATCATGGAAGCACCAAACCAGAAGAGGTTAGGATGCCCTACTGACAAGAGCTGGGGACGAGACTTTATAGAGGAGAAGAAAGGAGAGCCGGGAAGTCATCCCGTTGACTGCAGCCTGAGTGGTTGCCCTTATCTGGGAAGTCTCAACTGGCTGTCCTTGGGTTTTGGTTTCTCAGCCTTGCAGCTTTTGTAAGCTCAGGTTTTAGTTTGCTTACATAGGCTTCTAAGGCATTAGAACCACCTGGATCTGATGGCCTCCTTATTTAATTAATTTGACACAGGTTCAGATGTCTAGTGGACAGTTTTGTGTGGGTACGTTTCTAACACCTGTCAGTAGGGGATTGCAGCTGATGTGTAGCATTTGCCAATTTCCATGCCATGGCTGATGCAGGCTCCCTCCTTTACAGCTCTCAACGTGGAATGGACAGAAACGGTAAGGGTTTTCACAAGCGGGTCAGAGGCAGCTTTGGTGCACCCCAGCTAGTGGGTGATGAAACTCAGGGCTTCCTCAGTTCATGATGGGGTTATGTCCTGATAAACCCATGGTATGCTGAAAATGTTGTAAGTCAGAAATGCATTAATACATCTACCCTAATGAATACTGCAATTTAGCCGAGCCAATCTTAAATGTGCTCATAATACATCTATGAGCCTACAACTGGGCAACATCATCTAAAAAAAAAAAATAATAAGACAGTAGTCAGTCATTTGTGCCCAGCTCTTTGCAGCCCTGGAGCCCGCCAGGCTCCTCTGTCCATGAAATTCTTCAGGCAAGAATACTGGAGAGGGTAGCCAGTACCTTCTCCAGGGGATCTTCTTGACTCAAGGATCAAGCCCAGGCCTCCTGCATTGAGGCAGAATCTTTACCATCTCACCCACCAGAGGTACAAAGCCTATTTTATAATAAAGTGTGGACTGTCTCATGTACTGTATTGAACATTGTCCTGAAAGTGAAAGGTGGAATGGTCGTCTGGGTACAGGTGGTGTTAAGTGTATCAGTTATTGACCCTTGTGATCACAGGCTGGGGAGCAGAGGCCCCACAGGAGAATGGTGTACCACGTCTTGCTGGCCCAGAAAAGATCACAGTTCAAAGTTTCAAGTGCGGTTTCTATGCATGTATATGTATCACTTTTACATCAGTCGTAATGTTGAAAAATTGTAAGTTGGGGACTGTCTGTATAGATTTGGAATTTTGGAGAGTGTGGTGACTAAGAATATAGATTTGGGTGTAGAGGTGGGAGTTAAAATTCTGAAGTAGATTTTCTGGAGAGATTGAGTATGGGGCATGAAACGGAGGATGGCTTATTTTGGCATGCCAGACCTCAGTCTTCAAAGTGCTTCCTCCACCAGTGGCCTCTTGAAAGCACATTCACAGCTGACCCCCAAAATGAGAAGGGGATGATGCCCGTGGGCGGGATCACTACTCCTGTGTTGTGAGGTTTGGGAAACCTGGCCTTAGAGATCAACGACATTTAAGAGTCAGTTAGGGACTTCTTTGGTGTGCTAGTGGATAAAACTTTGCCTTTCAATGCAGGGAGTGCGGGTTTGATCCCTGATCAGGGAACTAGGATCCCCACATACCTCAGAGCAACGAAGCCCGTGCACCAGAACTAGAAAAGCCTGTGCACCGCAGTGAGGACCCAGTGCAGCCAATTATGTGTGTATTTATTTATTTGTTAAGAAATGTGGACATTTAGCTTTGAAAATGGCACTTATTTTCTTAAGCCATACTACTGTGTGATTAAACTGCGAGAGAAAATTATAATGTTCCCTTAAAACATACTACTAAAATTAAACACATACAAATTCTGAAAAGCTTGGATATAAGAGAACTTGAACTGTAGAAGGGTCTGGGCATCTGTGTGCATTCTTGCTGGAATGAGAGGGCTCTGTTCTCAGTTCAGCCAGAGGAATGAGAAGAGCCCTCAGGACTGGAGGCTGTTCCTGGCTCTGACCCGAGTGGCTCCCCTCATTGCTGGGCCCCAGCTCCAGCGTCTGAAAATCCGGAATGGTTTTCGTGGCCCTCAGGGTCTTTCCCCCGTCTGTATTCTGTGAGTCCATATATTCAGGCACTCAGTAGACTTGACATCAGTGATGAGGAGGGAACGCCTGGCATCTTCATCCGCTGTAGGACTGCAGGTGTCTTTGGGGCGAGGAAGCCACCCACTCTGTCCTGCACCCTGAATTTTGTGATCTGTGTCTGTCACATTTTCCCTCCTGTCCTTGCAGATTTTAGGAATTAACACCAATATGCCTCAAGGGGATTTTTTCCATTGGAGCAAGTGATTTAGAAATGCCCGAAGGAGTGCTTCCAGGAAGTGTTGTTAAAGGAAACTAAAGAAACTATGATAGCAATCCTTTAAAACTGAGAGGATGGTTTCAGGGATCTGGTAGCCAGTTCTCTAGTCATTGGCAGCCGAGTTCAACAACAGCTGTCTGCAGATATTCAAAAGGAGCTTACAAGAAGAAGGAAAAAAAAAGGTAAAATTAACGAGATAGAACTGTTAGAACTGAGAGTTGGATCATAGGATTAGCCTTGGGGTTGATCAAGTGAAATAGTTGTGTGGATAGTATTCTCATGAACTTTTCACTTCATTAGAGCTGGAATTTCTAACAACACAGCACATTGCTCTGGTCCTGAGAGGCTCAGTCACACCCTCATCTTCAGAACTCTGTTTAAGACTGTTTTCCTCCGAGGTCAACAGTATTTGAGTTATGTATTTGAGTAACCGCAGCAAGTTTACCCTTAGACTTTGAAGTTGAAAAGTTCAGGTCTTGTGTGGAATACTAAAGAATTGTCTCGAACTTGCAGTGTGCATGTATCACAGAATAGCTAACACTCCTCAAAAAAAGTAGATAGGGCTTCCCCTGGTGGTCCAGTGGGTAAGGACACCGCCTTGCAGTGCAAGGGGCGCCGGTTCGATCCCTGGCCTGGGAAGATCCCACGTGCCGCGGAGCGGCTGGACTGATGTGTCCAATTACTGAGCCGGCACTCTGGAGCGCATGCACCCAGAGCCGGTGACAGATGCCACTGCGATGGGAGGCCCACACGGGCCAAAGCCAGATGCTCTCCCCCATCCCTCATTGCTTCCAGCGTCTGAAAATCCGGAATGGTTTTCGTGGCCCTCAGGGTCTTTCCCCCGTCTGTATTCTGTGAGTCCATATATTCAGGCACTCAGTAGACTTGACATCAGTGATGAGGAGGGAACGCCTGGCATCTTCATCCGCTGTAGGACTGCAGGTGTCTTTGGGCGAGGAAGCCACCCACTCTGTCCTGCACCCTGAATTTTGTGATCTGTGTCTGTCACATTTTCCCTCCTGTCCTTGCAGATTTTAGGAATTAACACCAATATGCCTCAAGGGGATTTTTTCCATTGGAGCAAGTGATTTAGAAATGCCCGAAGGAGTGCTTCCAGGAAGTGTTGTTAAAGGAAACTAAAGAAACTATGATAGCAATCCTTTAAAACTGAGAGGATGGTTTCAGGGATCTGGTAGCCAGTTCTCTAGTCATTGGCAGCCGAGTTCAACAACAGCTGTCTGCAGATATTCAAAAGGAGCTTACAAGAAGAAGGAAAAAAAAAGGTAAAATTAACGAGATAGAACTGTTAGAACTGAGAGTTGGATCATAGGATTAGCCTTGGGGTTGATCAAGTGAAATAGTTGTGTGGATAGTATTCTCATGAACTTTTCACTTCATTAGAGCTGGAATTTCTAACAACACAGCACATTGCTCTGGTCCTGAGAGGCTCAGTCACACCCTCATCTTCAGAACTCTGTTTAAGACTGTTTTCCTCCGAGGTCAACAGTATTTGAGTTATGTATTTGAGTAACCGCAGCAAGTTTACCCTTAGACTTTGAAGTTGAAAAGTTCAGGTCTTGTGTGGAATACTAAAGAATTGTCTCGAACTTGCAGTGTGCATGTATCACAGAATAGCTAACACTCCTCAAAAAAAGTAGATAGGGCTTCCCCTGGTGGTCCAGTGGGTAAGGACACCGCCTTGCAGTGCAAGGGGCGCCGGTTCGATCCCTGGCCTGGGAAGATCCCACGTGCCGCGGAGCGGCTGGACTGATGTGTCCAATTACTGAGCCGGCACTCTGGAGCGCATGCACCCAGAGCCGGTGCTCTGCAAGGACAGATGCCACTGCGATGGGAGGCCCACACGGGCCAAAGAACAAAGACAGATGAAAATAGACAAATGAAAGACCAATAGAAGTGGCCCGCCCGCTCCCCTCCCTCCCCAACCCGACCCCCGCCCAAAATAAATAAATCTTTTAAAAAAAAAGTAGATAATTTTGGTTTCAACACTTCAGGGGTATTTTAACACTTGAGAAATCACTTTAGAGACTATACATTGAATATCTGGAGTTAGCTATGACTAATCCTGTGACAGTGGAACACATTTTAAAAAGTATATCATTTCTTTTTTATTTTTATTTTTTTGTTTTTGTTTGTTTTATGTATTTATTTTTGGCTCTTCTGGGTTTTCACTGCAACCACATGCTTTTCTCTAGTTGCAGGGAGTGGGGGCTACTCTCTAGTTGAGGTGAGCAGGCTTCTTGTGGTGACTTCTCTTGTTGTGGAACTCAGGCTCTAGGGCACACGGGCTTCAGTAGTTGCAGCACATGGGCTCCATAGTTGTGTCTCCAAGGCTCTAGAGTGCGGGTTCAATAGTTGCAGCTCACAGGCTTAGTTGCTCCACCGCACGTGGGATCTTCCCGGATCAGAGATCGAACTTGTGTCTCCTGCATTGGCAGGAGAACTTTTTACCACTGAACTACCAGGGAAGCCCCTTCTTTTTTATTTTTAATTTTTATTGGAATGTAGTTGGTTTACAAGATTGTGTTGGTTTTAGCTGTTTAGCAAAGTGAACCAGTTATACATATACATATATTCACTCTTTTTAAGATTATTTTCCCATATAGGTCATAACAGAATATTGAATTGCATTCCTTGTGCTGTATAGTAGGTTCTTATTGGCTGTCTGTTTTATAGATAGTAGTGTCTATATGTCAGTCCTAATCTCTCAATTTATCCCGCCCTCCTTCCCTTTTGGTAATCATAATGTGTTTTCTACATCTGTGACTGTTTTGTAAATAACCTCATCTGTACCGTTTTTTTAGATTTCCTATGTAAGTGATGGGGCTTCCTTGTCAAATGGTAAAGATATAAGTGATATTGTATGATATAAGTCTTTCTCTGTCTGATGCATTTCACTGAGTATGATCATCTCTAGGTCCATCTACATTGCTGCAAGTGGTACTGTTTCATTATTTTTTATGGCTGAGTAACATTCCATTGTATATGTGTACCATGTCTTCTGTTTTTAGTGGAATGAACTTAATTTTTTGTTAGATTATGTATGTATGTATTTATTTAGCTCTTATGGGTTTTCACTGCTGCCGCAGGCTTTTCTCTAGTTGCAGGGAGTGGAGGCTACTCTCTAGTTGAGGTGAGCAGGCTTCTTGTTGCGGTGACCTCTCTTGCTGTGGACCTCGGGCTTTAGGGCACGTGGGCTCGACAGTTGCAGCTCCAAGGCTGTAAAGCCCAGGCTCCATAGCTGTGGCTCCTGGGCCTAGCTGCTCCTCAGCATGTGGGATCTTCCCGATCAGGGATCGAACCCATGTCTCCTGCATTGGCAGGCAAACTCTTCACCACTGAGCTACCAGGGAAGCCCCTACCACGTCTTCTTTATTCATTCCTCTGTAGATGGACGTTTAAGTTGTTTCCATATCCTGGCTATTGTAAATAGTGCTGCAGTGAACATTGGGGTGCATTCATCTAAGAAAAGTGTATTGTTTCTTAATAATTTGATCTTGCTTATGGCCTTACTTGACTTTCCCAATCAGGATAAAAAGGTGGTCTCAAGTTTTTATTGCAAAGCTTTCAAGTTGTATTTCTAAAGGGATTTCAGTAATGTTTCACCTAGCTTTTCTGAAAGCAGGAAAAAGGGAAGTGATTTTTGCCTGGCTCTTAGAAGTTGCAGTGAGTACTTGGTAAGTGATGACTTGTAGGTGATGAGGGGGACTTTGCAGGTGGTGCTAGTGGTAAAAAGAAAAAATCCACCTGCCAGTTCAGGAGAGGTAAGAGTCATGGGTTTGATCTCTGGGTCAGGAAGATCCTCTGAAGGAGGGTATAGCAACCTGTTCCAGTCTTCTTGCCTAGAGAATCCCATGGACAGAGGAGCCTGGTGGGCTATAGTCCATGTGGCCACAAAGAGTCGGACATGACTAAAGGGACTTGGCCTGCCCACATGCATGTGATGATGGTCCAAGCTATCAGAACATCTCATACCAGCAGTTCAACCGTGTTGCAATATCAGGCTGCTCCCTAATGACAGAGGGAGGTCCCCCGGAAGTAGCCCTGTTGCCCAGAGTAACTCACAGACTCATGTTTGTGTGCTTACTTCTGAGTTGAGAAATCTGACCCAAAGGAAGATTTTTCTTGCAGAACAATATTGCTCCAAACACAACTGTTTATCAGTATCTTTTCCCCACCCATTTTTTTGTGTTGGGATCTCTCTGCTGAGTAGCTGAGAGTTTCCAGAACAAACAAGCCTCTTGGCTCTTGCAGTCTTGCCCCTCTGCTCTCTGCCCTTCAGCCCCTCCTGTCAGTTGGAGATCCGACAGCCTAGGCTGGTTCAAAGCTCTCCGTGGCCACACCGCCCTTCAGGGCTGCCTTGTTCGCCAGGAAAAAACAGGAAAGAGAAAGGGTAGGCTAGCTTAGGTGAAGTCATCCCAGTAAAGGTTAAGAGCTGGATGGCGACACCTCCCCACCGGACTGGAGCGAAAATGCTGGGCAGCCGGGCAGCACTTGCGCCCAGCTGCCTGTCACGGTCCTGGGAGTAAGAGGTGACCTGTTTATTTTTAGAAGGGGACAGTCATAATATCCCGGCTCCTAGCTTCATTCAAGGCAGGCCGGTGCTTCGGAAGTTTGTAAACACCTACTTTCTGAGCAGGGGAGGAGTGCTTTTCTCCAGAAAGGAAAGAACTGCACTCCTGGGGTTTTTCCCTCCTGATCGTCATCGATAGTGCAGAGAAGAAACTGCTGTGGAACAGAAGGGCTGCAGCTTTCTCTGCTCTGCTGTTATTTTTCAAGGGCAGAAATGCCTGAAGGCGAAGACTTTGGACCAGGCAAAAGGTAATTGTGATTTCTGTTTACTTTTTCTTGAGTCTGTTTCCTTTGCTGGTTATCTTTTTTTAAATGTTATGACTAATTTAAAAGGTAGTTGAAATTAAAGTGTAAAAAGGAATGGAATCCTTTAATTCCAAGAAAGGGAATTTTTCTGTAGCACGAAGAGAGACAAAATTAACTGAATATACCCTTAGAAGTATATGCTAGCAAGTGTTTTTCTGAGTGAGGAAGGGACCATCTGAAATTATCAAGAAGTGTTTCCAAAAATAAAAAAAGAAGTGTTTCTTCCTACGCCCCATAAAGTTAACTTGAATTTTTGATGTTTGATTTTTAACTTGAGATGGTAGTTGTTAGAAATCTAAGCTAGGGAACATTTTACAAAAATATCTGCATTTTAAAGACTTGCTGAACATTTCTTAAAGTTAACTATTAGACCAATATACCCATTTTGATATTATAACACTTTTTTTTTTTTTAACTGCAGTTCTCATCTTTGAAAATGTGATCACTGGGGCCTCTGTAAGCAGAACTTGAACCAAATGTTTTTATTTAAAACCCTGCTTTAAGAAGGGGTATAGAGATGGGAAAGGAATCAAGCAGTTACTTCTGTTAATATGAACATAATTTGTATCCATACTAAAGGTTTCCATTTCTAACTGGATTTCAGTGTTAGCAAAATCTGTGTGATTTGGTGTCACTGGAATTCCAGTTAGGGTCATTGAAATTCATATGTGAAGATGTAGAAGGAAACTTTTTTTAAAAAAGGACAGGAAAGTAGAAACTGGTAAATCTCTTAATAGGAATAGCACAATATTTTTTGTGTCATTGTCTGAGCATCCCTTTTCAGCCATGGTTGCATAGCGTATGTCTGTGTGTGTGGACTACCATATCGCTGTGATCATGTCCTTAAAAGCTACATTCATCTTTAGTTTTCTAGTTTTCATTTTCTTCCAGATTCCTTCCCAGTCTCTATGAAGGAACCTTGTGTTCATATTTAATTGTAAAATAAAAGAACTTGCTATATAAAATGAGACATCAAATCAAGGGCTTGAAGATGACATGAATCATACATGTGCCTAGATTTAGGACACGGACTGATTAATTAAATAGTTGAGAAAACATATTCAGAGGCATTTAAATGTCAGTTTTGGTTTGAGGTGATGGTGATCTCCCAGGATTGTATGTGCCTCCCTTAGGAGGTTTTAACATTTCTGAAAGCAGGACCTTCTCTTTTTCACTTTACATTATGGCATTCCGAATGACTCTGCATAGAACTTGTGAATGGAATGTATATATAAACCGTTTTAACACTTGCAGTAAGTATCTAGGGGTCCTGATCGTTTTAGAGACTGAAGGGAGAGTCTTGAGTTGTAATCTAATAAGGGTTGCCTTAATGAAATGTAGCATTACCATTATTAAATTAAATCATAATTAATTGTGGTGAATTATAAATACATTGAACCATCAGTTTATGATGTAAACAAAACAAACATAAGTTTTTTTCCTAAGAATGCTTTACTGGTTACAAGATAAACAGACAAGAAGGAGAATCTAGGCACATGCAATACACATGTATCTGTTAATAGTAATTATTACCAAAGACCAATAACTTGCCGAAAGTGGGAAGCACCCTCAGACTCCTTCGAAGTCCTGTACCCCTGTCTCTCCTTTTTTATTCTTTCGAGATAACTCTGAGCGCTCAGCAGTTGGTAGTTTCCTATAGAATAACCTTTGCTTTACCTCGTATGGTGTGTTTTGACCTTATTTGTGCAGAAAGTTAGAAAGGGCACGCCAGAGAGAGGGCACCTTTAGACCCACGCTAGAAGTAAGTTATTGCACTGGAGAGGGAGTTTCGCTCTTGCTAAATCTGAGATTAAATGTCATTAGACATGCCCTTTGGTGCCACTCCTCAAAGAGGAATAACTATTATAAGTCTCGAATCTGTTGACAGAATGTGTTTGGGGAGCTTAATTGTAGCAGGTTCTGGGTGAGTCCCACCTTCAGACTTCTTCATGTTACTTTAGTCCCATTTGGGGATTTGCTGAAGTGGATGGCTCTGTAGCTGGCAGTGGGCTAAATCTGCATTTAGGCAGTGGGAAGCGAATGGGGGAGGCTCAGTCGGGTATCCAGATGCACGCTGAGGGCACCGCACGGGCGGACCGCTGAGTGAACTGTGGCCCCGTGGCCCTAACGCACCATCGTGCGTTCACTAGTGGATAAACGTGGACATGGCCGCCGTCGCCCCACTTAGGGCATTTAAATGTCAGTTTTGGTTTGAGGTGATGGTGATCTCCCAGGATTGTATGTGCCTCCCTTAGGAGGTTTTAACATTTCTGAAAGCAGGACCTTCTCTTTTTCACTTTACATTATGGCATTCCGAATGACTCTGCATAGAACTTGTGAATGGAATGTATATATAAACCGTTTTAACACTTGCAGTAAGTATCTAGGGGTCCTGATCGTTTTAGAGACTGAAGGGAGAGTCTTGAGTTGTAATCTAATAAGGGTTGCCTTAATGAAATGTAGCATTACCATTATTAAATTAAATCATAATTAATTGTGGTGAATTATAAATACATTGAACCATCAGTTTATGATGTAAACAAAACAAACATAAGTTTTTTTCCTAAGAATGCTTTACTGGTTACAAGATAAACAGACAAGAAGGAGAATCTAGGCACATGCAATACACATGTATCTGTTAATAGTAATTATTACCAAAGACCAATAACTTGCCGAAAGTGGGAAGCACCCTCAGACTCCTTCGAAGTCCTGTACCCCTGTCTCTCCTTTTTTATTCTTTCGAGATAACTCTGAGCGCTCAGCAGTTGGTAGTTTCCTATAGAATAACCTTTGCTTTACCTCGTATGGTGTGTTTTGACCTTATTTGTGCAGAAAGTTAGAAAGGGCACGCCAGAGAGGGCACCTTTAGACCCACGCTAGAAGTAAGTTATTGCACTGGAGAGGGAGTTTCGCTCTTGCTAAATCTGAGATTAAATGTCATTAGACATGCCCTTTGGTGCCACTCCTCAAAGAGGAATAACTATTATAAGTCTCGAATCTGTTGACAGAATGTGTTTGGGGAGCTTAATTGTAGCAGGTTCTGGGTGAGTCCCACCTTCAGACTTCTTCATGTTACTTTAGTCCCATTTGGGGATTTGCTGAAGTGGATGGCTCTGTAGCTGGCAGTGGGCTAAATCTGCATTTAGGCAGTGGGAAGCGAATGGGGGAGGCTCAGTCGGGTATCCAGATGCACGCTGAGGGCACCGCACGGGCGGACCGCTGAGTGAACTGTGGCCCCGTGGCCCTAACGCACCATCGTGCGTTCACTAGTGGATAAACGTGGACATGGCCGCCTGGGGGCTGGGGGGAGGCAGGGAGAGATACTCCTCCTGTCTGTTTATCTTGTGGCATTGCCAGTAATAAACCCTCCTGGTAAGAACCTCCAGAGACTCCGTGCCAGTTTCAAAGTCAAGAGATGAGCAGCCAGGGGGTGATAGAAGGCTGTCCTGACGCCAGGTGAGGAAGGCAGAAAGCCAGGCAGAGAACATCGATGCCAAAGAAGCAGGAAGAGAGTGAGGAGAGCGGCTGGGGAGGCAGACAGGATTGACAAATACCAGGCGAGTCCCCTTCAGGCCAGGGGCCTGGCGCCATGGGTTTCCTGATGCCACCTCCCACCTCATTTGGGCCCCACCTTGGAGGCAGTGGGCGGACCCCGGGGTGTCTTCAGTGGCCTGACAGAGGGCGGGGTGTGGACTGGAGAAACAGTGTTTCTTCCAACTGCCTTGAAGAGGGTGGACCCCAGGCTACTCAGACTGAGCTCTGAATGTGTTTCATCACAGAAGCCCTTCCACATGAGATAATTCCGTCCATGCATCACGGGTCCACTCGGTGTCCATCAAGTGCATTGGGGTGACGGCCTTCACAGGTTAAAAAATAAGTAAACAACTTCCGATCGGGGGCTCCCCTGGTGGTCCAGTGGGTAAGGACACCGCCTTGCAGTGCAAGGGGCGCCGCTTCAATCCCTGGCCCGGGAAGAGCCCACGTGCCGCGGAGTGGCTGGACCGATGTGTCCAATGACCGAGCTGGAGCTCTGGGGCGCATGCGCCCAGAGCCGGTGCTCTGCGACAACAGACGCCACCGCGATGGGAGGCCACACGGGCCAAAGAACAAAGATGGATGAAAACGGACAAATGAAAGACCAATAGAAGTGGCCCGCCTGCTCCCCTCCCTCCCCACCCCACCCCCACCAAAATAAATAAATAAATGAACCTTTAGGAAAAAAAAAAAAAGTTCTGATCATAAACGCTAAAAAAAAAGAACAGTATGGTGATACGGGAGATTCGCTGGTTGGTGTGTGGCATGCAAGTCTTCAAGAAGCCCTGTCTGAGAGAGCACCCTTGGAGCTGAGACGTGAAGGTGCCACATGGGAGGGTAAGGTCTCCCCAGGAAGCAGGTCCTGAGTGCGTGCATGCTCAGTCTCTTCAGTCGTGTCTGACTCTTTGCGACATTATGAACAGTAGCCTGCCAGGTTCCTGTGTCCTTGGGACTTCCCAGGCAAGAATACTGGAGAGGGTTGCCATTTCCTCCTCCAGAGGACCTTCTTGACCCAGGTGTTGAACCTGCCCACATCTCCTGCGTCTCCTGCATTGGCAAGCAGATGCTTAACCACCGAGCCACGTGGGAAACCCAGACACCTAATAGGAGCAGAATAACAGGAAAAGAGAACAGTGAACAGGAGTGAGGGTTGGCCAGACCCACAGCAGCTCCTAGGCCATGGCAGGGGGTTGGATGTTATTCTAGAACTTGAAAAGTTAGGGGAGAGTTTGAGGCTGGGGACCACTCCGTCGTGTCCAACTTTTTGCGACCCATGGATGAGCCATGGAATTCTCTAGGCAAGAGTACTGGATTGGAAAGAATACTGCCTTTCCCTTCTCCAGGGGATCTTCCCAACCCAGGGATTGAACCAAGGTTTACCCACATTGCAGGCGGATTCTTTACCATTTGTGCCACCAGCGATGCCCACCAGGGAAGGGTTTGAGGCTGGGGTTTGCCTCAATACTTGAGAGACGTTATATGTGTGTCATGGATTGATCTCAGGGCCTTAGCGTGGTTTCCAGTTTTTCATGGAAATACGGATTCTGAAGGTAAAACTGTTCACTTTAAGAACATACCTGAATTTATAAGTTGGAATTAGCTGGGTCTGTAATTCAGAAGTCAGTATAAATGGTGCATCCAGAAAAGCCAAGAATAAAAGGTTGGTGTCCTGGAGGTGACAGAGACTTTAGGATCACTCACCGGGTGGCAGGTGCCTGGCTTGCCTGCATGGTGGGGCAGGCCAGTCCTGAGTGTTTGGACTCAGAAGGAAAGCAACTTGAGGCAGAGCTGTGGCCCAGTGAGATGGGCTCTGGGCGTGGGGCAGGCTGCACTGTGGGCTTTTTTTGGAAAAGCACCTCAGAGGTCCCCAGGGAGGATGGGTGCCTTTGAGTCCTCCTACTCACGCCACAGGGGAAAGCGAGTGCCACAGAGAGCAGCCCTTGGCCAGGTGTTCAGGAGCGGCTGCTCACGGGGCACCCAGCTCTGCAGTCCTGGTCAGCGCTTGCCCCAGGTCAGGGAGTGGCTTTAGCACTTAAGAAGCAGAACGTTGGCTGCGGATGCCCGGCTCTCTGCAACTTGTTATCTGGCGTCTCCAGTAACATAGTAAAGACTAAAAAGCTTGTAAAAGGCCGCCGAGCCTGTAAAACTGTAACTCTGCAGAGGCCTTCTCGGCTGCTCGCAGACCTGACTGCTTTGCCCTGAGCTCGAGCGGAGAGGTCGCCTGTGTGTTTGGTTCTGGATTTGCAAAGGGCTATTGTATTTAAGAAATTCAAAGCTGTTTCAAAGCACAGTGGCCTCTTTAGTATTTGGAAAAGGCATTAGCAATCACATCAAATTATGTTCTTGGAAGGTTTAAAAGGAATTGTTTGAAATACATGTTTTAATCCAGAAGTTTTAATGGTTCAGGTTGACCCAGTCATAGGCTTCTTTTTAAAAATTAAACAGTAATTGATTTCTATGGGATGGTGCCCCAACATGCAAGTGGTGTAAGAGTCAGCCTTTAATTCTGATTCTCCTCCATCTTTATGTATATATCCCCAAGGCTGACCAGACATTCAGGAAAGGTTTGTCAAAGGAATGAATGATTTATTTTTCTTCCACACTTTGATATGGTCGTGGAAGATATTTCTGAGGCATAGACAGTGTTTACCATTTTTGAAATCTTGCTTTGACCCAGCTGGGCTAATATTTGAAATTGATTAAGATTGTGGAGAACAATGCAATCTGTCCTTGCTGGAAGAGAGTGTTTAGTGTGAAATACCTTTAATCTCCAGTTAACAAGCTTCCCAAACATCACACCTCCCCAGTAAGTATCTGGTAATCAAGCACTGTTAAAGCACATTTCTATTCTAGCAACATAGTGTGACTCATATTGTGTGTGTGTGTGTGGGTGTGTGTGTTAGTCACTCAGTCGTGTCCGAAATCTTTCCAACCCCATGAGGCTCTTCGGTTCATGGAATTCTCCAGGCATCGATCCTGGAGTGGGTTGCCATTCCCTTCTCCAGGGGATCTTCCTGGCCCAGGGACTAAACCTGGGTCTCCCACGTTGGAGCCAGATTCTTCGCCATCTGAGCCTCCGTTCTCTGCCATCCTCAAAATGTGACAGAGGTGGCTTTGGTCTCCATTGCCAGAGGACGGCTGCAGCTGTTCCGCGGCGGACCATGGGGAGGTCTGTCCCCAGGCAGCCCAGAGAAGCTGTCCCTGACAGAGCGACATCCTGCTCGTTCAGGCCACCCTTACTCTCAGCTTTTGTCCCTTCACGTCTGTATCCACCGGGTGTCTCCTTGCCATAGAAATCCGAGCCCCACAGAAGGCAAGGGGGGGTGCAGGCTTACCTGAGGGGCAATGCCATACGCAAGGCATTCTCCCACTAAAAGATGTGATGACTGTTCACATCGGGGAACAAAAATAGTATATAGAAAAATGCAAGTGAGAAAGAAAGGCTCCATTGTAATCTTAACTACCCTAAAAGACGATTTTTGTGTTCCGTCTTCTAGTACGTCTTTGGACAATTTTTCTTGGCAAAGTTACAATAATTATAAAAGATACACACAATTTTGTATACTGCTTTTTCCTCTCCTAAGCACTTCACAATGGCATTAAAAGTTATGGGAGCATTTTTTAATACCTACAATAGTGCAGCTTTTGGATTTCTTCCCATTAACATTACTCTATTATTCAAGATTGTTTCGCCATAAGCAGGAGTGAGGTATACGGCTTTAATTTTTCTTATTAGGGCAATGATTGGATCCAAGGATATGGAGTATGAACTGCCAGTTTCCTAAGGCCTGGATCCAGAAACTGTCCAGAGATCATTTCCACTGGGTTCTGTTGGTCAGGCGGTCAAAGAATCCAGATTGGAAGGGAGAGGACATGAACCCCATTTTTCCTTGGGAAAAATATTGGCGAATTCAGGGGCCTTATTTGAAAACGACTAGACAGAGGGAAAATGTTTACTCACTGTTCGTTCTTGTAAAATGTTATCAGTTGTCATTTGAACAGATGGTAAAAGTTACAGTCTGGCGCCCTCTTCGGCTTTTACAAAAAATGGCAGGTCAGCGACGTCTCTTCCTAAGAGAGGAGTGCTGGGGTGGTCTAGTCTCTTGGTGACTTGTTTACATAGAATAGCTTCCTAGTGAATTGAAGCTCCCGTTCGCAGGCAGAAACACTGAATTATTTTAATTCTTATGTCGGGGGAAGACATGGCCTGGGAATCGGACAAAGCTGTTTCCAGTCCGGCTGCAAATAGCATCTCTTAGTTTCATTTTGTCTTTAATAAAATGGGGATAATAAGACTTCCTTTATAAGTTTGTCTTATAGGTGAAAAATGGTGACCCACATTAAATATTTAGCGTAGTAAATGTCTCATTGTCAGCCCTCAGTAAATACTTAATGGTAATAATACATACCTAAGTTATATACTTTCTTATGCAACACAGACAGAATAGGTCACTTTTGAATGAAAACACCGCAACCATCAGTGGACTAATCCTTGTGAATTTCCTGATTGCTGGTCGTGAAATACGTAGAGGATACGCAGTGTGTGTGATCCATCCGCTCTCTAGATGGAGCACTCAGCCATGGGTGGGTAAGAATTGGCCCATTCCTGTTTGGTTTGGTCTAGATGGTTGGCTCGGATGGGGCCACCAGGGAGCGTGTGTTTGGTTCACATCATTTTGATCCTTCCTGGGACTGATTTAACGCAGGCGAGCAAGTGTGCCCTGCCAGGGACCTGTGCTGAGTCAGAGTCCTTACCCTTTCTTGGGGGAACGAGACTGTCTGCCCAGGCGCATCTGACAGAAAACTGAACGCCCACAGGAAGGAGTTCCGAGCACGTGTTGTCTCTTGTCCAGGTCCGTGTGTGTGTCAGTCACTCAGTCGTGCCTGACACTTTCAACCTATGAAATGTAGTCCACCAGGCTCCTCCATCCATGGGAGTCTCCAGGCAGGAATACTGGAGTGGGTTGCCATATTCTCCTCCAGAGTATCTTTCTGATCCAGGAATCCAACCCGGCCTCTTGAACTGCAGGCAGATTCTTTACCATCTGAGCCACTTGTCTCAGTGGTTGCTTTATAATCTTACGGGCACCATGAATCTTCTAAACGAGTGTGTTTCCATCTCGGGTTTGGCCATTTGGAGGTGCATTACTGCTCACTTCTGAATGGTATGTGGGACCCTCTGGATGTGCTGTATGTTCTTCCCCGGGCTTTCCTGTTTTCTCTCCCATCAGGCCTTTGAGCCTTGATCCTTTGTAGGGCCACCACCCCCGTGGCTGCAGGGATTTTGTTCAAGGCACTCGATGGAGAGAGTGAGTGGGGCGGGTGGTGCTGACGTCGATCCTGGGCTCCACCCACCCCAAGCCCTGTGCCCGCGTGAGGCATCATCTCCTGGAAAAGGTGCGCCGTGTTGTACAAATACATCCTGTGGACTGACGGGCTGTGCTCCTGAGATGTTTATTTACCCCTTGTTCTCTATGTACTTTTATAAGTGACCTCAAATCCTTTCTGGACCAGAATGACGTAAAGTAATTACAAAGGAACAGCCTCTGCCGCACACGAAGATGCTGGGGAGGACTGGGGGCAGGAGGAGAGGGGGACGACCGCGGATGAGATGGTGGGGTGGCGTCACCGACGCAATCAGCCGGATTTGAGCAAGGTCTGGGAGATAGGGAGGAACAGGGAAGCCTGGCATGCTACAGTCCGTGGGGATGCAAAGAATTGGACATGCTTAGTAACTGAACAAGAACCACGTGTATGAATAAACAGAAAATGAGGCGTTCTGCTTACCTAGTGTTAGACTTTAGACAACAGGACAGAAAAGATTCAGTACTGGAGAAGGTCGATTATAGGTCAGAGTTAAAGCGAGAGAAATTCAATGTCTCAGTGTTGTGTTTGAGAAAATAGGGCATCAGCTCACAGTCTTTATTTAAAGGAAGGTTGCTTTGAAAATCAGAAATTTTCTTCAGTTTTTTTCAAGGGATTTAGCTTAGTGTTTAGAAAAGCATCAGCAACCTATGAAATGTAGTCCACCAGGCTCCTCCATCCATGGGAGTCTCCAGGCAGGAATACTGGAGTGGGTTGCCATATTCTCCTCCAGAGTATCTTTCTGATCCAGGAATCCAACCCGGCCTCTTGAACTGCAGGCAGATTCTTTACCATCTGAGCCACTTGTCTCAGTGGTTGCTTTATAATCTTACGGGCACCATGAATCTTCTAAACGAGTGTGTTTCCATCTCGGGTTTGGCCATTTGGAGGTGCATTACTGCTCACTTCTGAATGGTATGTGGGACCCTCTGGATGTGCTGTATGTTCTTCCCCGGGCTTTCCTGTTTTCTCTCCCATCAGGCCTTTGAGCCTTGATCCTTTGTAGGGCCACCACCCCCGTGGCTGCAGGGATTTTGTTCAAGGCACTCGATGGAGAGAGTGAGTGGAGCGGGTGGTGCTGACGTCGATCCTGGGCTCCACCCACCCCCAAGCCCTGTGCCCCGGCGTGAGGCATCATCTCCTGGAAAAGGTGCGCCGTGTTGTACAAATACATCCTGTGGACTGACGGGCTGTGCTCCCTGAGATGTTTATTTACCCCTTGTTCTCTATGTACTTTTATAAGTGACCTCAAATCCTTTCTGGACCAGAATGACGTAAAGTAATTACAAAGGGAACAGCCTCTGCCGCACACGAAGATGCTGGGGAGGACTGGGGGCAGGAGGAGAGGGGGACGACCGCGGATGAGATGGTGGGGTGGCGTCACCGACGCAATCAGCCGGATTTGAGCAAGGTCTGGGAGATAGGGAGGAACAGGGAAGCCTGGCATGCTACAGTCCGTGGGGATGCAAAGAATTGGACATGCTTAGTAACTGAACAAGAACCACGTGTATGAATAAACAGAAAATGAGGCGTTCTGCTTACCTAGTGTTAGACTTTAGACAACAGGACAGAAAAGATTCAGTACTGGAGAAGGTCGATTATAGGTCAGAGTTAAAGCGAGAGAAATTCAATGTCTCAGTGTTGTGTTTGAGAAAATAGGGCATCAGCTCACAGTCTTTATTTAAAGGAAGGTTGCTTTGAAAATCAGAAATTTTCTTCAGCCATCACTTTTCTCTTTAACTAAAATCAAGGGATTTAGCTTAGTAAGAACGCACACCAAGAACCAGCGCAAAGTCAGAGGAAAGACCTTCAGGCAGAAGTAAGTTAAACCTCTGTGTCTGTTTCTTCAGCTGTTCTTGTGAAACTGCCAGGGAACTCTGAATGGGGAACTGAAAGCCACCTCCCGGGGCAGCCCTGGCTTCTGGTTCTTCAGCCAGAGTGACCTCATCTCAGCCTGTGTTTTGTGAGTGAGATGATCGGGCGGGACGATTCTGCCTGAGCTTTCCTCCCTGTATTTTTTTTTCTGATTTCTTTCTCATCCTCTCCTGCATCCTCTGTCTCTCTCCTCTCTCTTCCCTGGCAGACCAGGAGCTCCCCTCTCTCCCATGGTACCCGTGGCCTCTGCATCCCGCACTGGCAGAAGCCTGGATGTGGCAACGCGTGGCAGTACGTTGGGTCACATGGCATCCTGAGGCAGATACTGGGACATGGTGGGGTAGGGAGTGTCCTGGCCGTTCCTGGAAGACCTGCAGTTCAGGGCTCACAAGTGCAGACGTGGTGCCCTAAGGAGGAGGCTCTCGCATACCTTCCAAGAGAACACACACCAGCACACAGACCACACACACACACACACACACACACACACACACACACACGGCAGCCTCGTGGCTTCAGGATCGGCCTTGCCCTGGCGTGACTGTCACCCTCTGGGACGGTGCCACGGAGGGCTGCTATAAAAGATGCTGCCCTGTGCCTTCTTTAGCATCTGGGTGGGCTCGCCTGCGGGCACGGTCTTCCTTGGAAGGAGGATTATGGGAAGACGTGAGGGAGGAGCCCAGACCCCACTCCCGGGCCTCCTCTTCATGGTAATTCTCATTTATGGCGGCTGGCCGTGTTTCCAGGGTGGAGACTGGTTCCCCGGAGCTGGGCCGACGCTCAGTCGCCGCGGTGCTTCAGGAGCTCGTGGAGGAATCACCAGGGCCATGTGGTCTTCGATAAACAGAACAGCAGCTGAGTGATCCTGTGACTCACGAAGGAACATCCGCGTTGATACTCCCCAGATTTTTAAAAAGGAAGGTTGCTTTGAAAATCAGAAATTTTCTTCAGCCATCACTTTTCTCTTTAACTAAAATCAAGGGATTTAGCTTAGTAAGAACACACCAAGAACCAGCGCAAAGTCAGAGGAAAGACCTTCAGGAAAGTAAGTTAAACCTCTGTGTCTGTTTCTTCAGCTGTTCTTGTGAAACTGCCAGGGAACTCTGAATGGGGAACTGAAAGCCACCTCCCGGGGCAGCCCTGGCTTCTGGTTCTTCAGCCAGAGTGACCTCATCTCAGCCTGTGTTTTGTGAGGGAGATGATCGGGGGACGATTCTGCCTGAGCTTTCCTCCTGTATTTTTTTTTCTGATTTCTTTCTCATCCTCTCCTGCATCCTCTGTCTCTCTCCTCTCTCTTCCCTGGCAGACCAGGAGCTCCCCTCTCTCCCATGGTACCCGTGGCCTCTGCATCCCGCACTGGCAGAAGCCTGGATGTGGCAACGCGTGGCAGTACGTTGGGTCACATGGCATCCTGAGGCAGATACTGGGACATGGTGGGGTAGGGAGTGTCCTGGCCGTTCCTGGAAGACCTGCAGTTCAGGGCTCACAAGTGCAGACGTGGTGCCCTAAGGAGGAGGCTCTCGCATACCTTCCAAGAGAACACACACCAGCACACAGACCACACACACACACACACACACACACACACACACACACACGGCAGCCTCGTGGCTTCAGGATCGGCCTTGCCCTGGCGTGACTGTCACCCTCTGGGACGGTGCCACGGAGGGCTGCTATAAAAGATGCTGCCCTGTGCCTTCTTTAGCATCTGGGTGGGCTCGCCTGCGGGCACGGTCTTCCTTGGAAGGAGGATTATGGGAAGACGTGAGGGAGGAGCCCAGACCCCACTCCCGGGCCTCCTCTTCATGGTAATTCTCATTTATGGCGGCTGGCCGTGTTTCCAGGGTGGAGACTGGTTCCCCGGAGCTGGGCCGACGCTCAGTCGCCGCGGTGCTTCAGGAGCTCGTGGAGGAATCACCAGGGCCATGTGGTCTCTTTGCGATAAACAGAACAGCAGCTGTTCACCTGTGTGATCCTGTGACTCACGAAGGAACATCTCCTGGTGGGGTTTTCGTTGAACTCTGAGCAAGTGTTTTACTTCTTAAAAGAAAATTAGCCTATCTGGGCTTCCCCTGGTGGTCCAGTGGGTAAGGACACCGCCTTGCAGTGCAAGGGGCGCCGGTTTGATCCCTGGCCTGGGAAGATCCCACGTGCCGCGGAGCGGCTGGACCCATGTGTCCAATTACCGAGCCGGAGCTTGGGGCGCGTGCGCCCAGAGCTGGCGCTCTGTGACGACAGACGCCACCGCGATGGGAGGCCCACAGGAGCCAAGGAACAAAGACAGATGAAAATAGAGAAAGACCAACAGAAGTGGCCCGCCTGCTCCCCTCCCTCCCCAACCCGACCCCCGCCCAAAATAAATAAATAAATCTTTAAAAAAAAAAAAAAAAAAAATTAGCCTATCTGTCAGGAAAGCATTTGCACGTTCTGCCTATAGAAATCATATGGATTGTTGTTTCTTGCTCAGTCGTGTCCGACTCTTTGCGACCCTATAGACTGTACCCCGCGAGGCTCTTCTGTCCATGGCATTTTCCAGGCAAGGATACTAGAGTAGGTGGCCATTTCCTTCTCCAGGGGATCTCCCCAACCCAGGGATCAAACTCGTGTCTCCGGCATTAGCAGGCAGATTCTTTGCCACTGAGGCACCGGGGCAGCCCAGAGAAGATGAGGGGATTACAGTTGTGTTTCTGTATTTTTGGAAATTATTACCATTGCTTCCCTGGTGGCTCAGATAGTAAAGAATTCTCCTGCAATGCAGGATACCTGGGTTTGATTCCTGGGTTGGGAAGATCCTCTGGAGAAAGGAAAGGCTACTCACTCCAGTGTTCTTGCCTGGAGAATTCTGTGGTTTGTCCATGGATTGCAAAGAGTCACACTCCAGTGTTCTTGCCTAGAGAGCCCCCATGGACAGAGGAGCCTGGCAGGCTACAGTCCATGAGGTCGCAGAGAGTCCAACATGACTGAGCGACTAAGCAGAGCACTGGGATTATTTTATGCAGGATTCACTAATTAGGTATGTCTAAATATGGGTCTCTAAGAAATTAACTCATTGTTTCTGGAGTAACTTGTAACGTAAGTAACAGATGACTTTCCTTCCAAAATAAAGTGAACATGAATTCTAAATAGTCATAGTTTCCTCATTTTGTAATTCTTTGAAAACTTCCTTTTAGAAGCACATTTTTTTGTATGATGAAAGACTTGAGATATAGGTTTCCTTATAAAAGGAACAACACATCAATAGATTATAAGCCTAGGTTTAATCCACTTGCTGAAGCAAGAAGAGATTTGCTCAGTGAACTAAGATAAACATTGGCAGCGACAATAAAGGAGGTACCTGATAATCTCTTTTTTTTGGTCACTGAAAGGGGAAAGCGGGAGGCAGTTTGTTCCATAAGTTAAGTGTTGAGGATTTGATGGAAAATGACTTCATTCTTTCTTGCCACTTCCTGCAAACCAGAAGTGGAGCCTGGAGCTCCGATGGGCTTGTGAGGCCTCCCTGGGAAGGTTTCGGAAAGAGTGTGATGACAGTTTAGCGCGGTCTGCTATAATCGGGGAGGGTGACGTGATTACGTGTGCAAAGCCCACAGCACCAGGGTGGGGAGTCGGGTTGGAGTTGGAGGGTGTGGGGCACAGTCTTTGTTTATCTAGAGAAACTTTGAAAGACCCTAAACATTTTCAGGGATATTGATGGCACCTTGACTCCCCCCCACTTTTAGATACCAATGATCTGGGGCTTAGCATCTTTACCCAGGAAAGAGTCTGAAATTAGATGCATTTTGCTAAAACTTAGATAAGCTTCTGGGGAAAGGACTTGAGGTCCGAGGAGATCTTTCTCATGATAATACTTGACCAGTCAAGCCTCGCATATGATGGCTTCAACCAGAAATATGACAAAATATTGTGTGCTTGTATTTCATTGACAAAAGGACTGTTTTGCTAACCTAAGTGTGGGAGGCTGGTGGGTTAGAGCTGGGAAGACCTAGGCTCAGATCTCAGTCTTCTTGGTTGTGTCTTCTTTCTCATCTGCAAAATGGGGGCATGTAAGCCACCTTGTCAGATGGTTGTGAGGATTAGAGAGAATATTATAAAGCTCCTGTTGTAGTTTCTGGGTTTCCCTGGTAGCTCAGTGGTAAAGAATCTGCTGCCAGTGCAGGAGACCTGAGTTCAATCCCTGGGTGGAAAGGATCCTCTGGAGAAGGACACGGCAACCCACTCCAGCATTCTTGCCTGAAAAATTCCCTGGACAGAGGAGCCCGGTGGGCTGCAGTCCCTTGGGTTGCAAAGAGTTGGACCCAACTTAAGAGCCAACAGCACCAACGATGCAGTGTAGTTCTTATCACTTGGTACATGCACAGTAAGTGGAAGGTGTCCTTGGACTAGAAGCCCTTTGAACAGTTCCTGGTTGGCTTGCTGGGCTAATCAGTGACCCCTGTCGATAGTCTATAACCACACGCTGAGCTCAGTTCTTTTTGCCAAACTTCCATAAGTTAAGTGTTGAGGATTTGATGGAAAATGACTTCATTCTTTCTTGCCACTTCCTGCAAACCAGAAGTGGAGCCTGGAGCTCCGATGGGCTTGTGAGGCCTCCCTGGGAAGGTTTCGGAAAGAGTGTGATGACAGTTTAGCGCGGTCTGCTATAATCGGGGAGGGTGACGTGATTACGTGTGCAAAGCCCACAGCACCAGGGTGGGGAGTCGGGTTGGAGTTGGAGGGTGTGGGGCACAGTCTTTGTTTATCTAGAGAAACTTTGAAAGACCCTAAACATTTTCAGGGATATTGATGGCACCTTGACTCCCCCCCACTTTTAGATACCAATGATCTGGGGCTTAGCATCTTTACCCAGGAAAGAGTCTGAAATTAGATGCATTTTGCTAAAACTTAGATAAGCTTCTGGGGAAAGGACTTGAGGTCCGAGGAGATCTTTCTCATGATAATACTTGACCAGTCAAGCCTCGCATATGATGGCTTCAACCAGAAATATGACAAAATATTGTGTGCTTGTATTTCATTGACAAAAGGACTGTTTTGCTAACCTAAGTGTGGGAGGCTGGTGGGTTAGAGCTGGGAAGACCTAGGCTCAGATCTCAGTCTTCTTGGTTGTGTCTTCTTTCTCATCTGCAAAATGGGGGCATGTAAGCCACCTTGTCAGATGGTTGTGAGGATTAGAGAGAATATTATAAAGCTCCTGTTGTAGTTTCTGGGTTTCCCTGGTAGCTCAGTGGTAAAGAATCTGCTGCCAGTGCAGGAGACCTGAGTTCAATCCCTGGGTGGAAAGGATCCTCTGGAGAAGGACACGGCAACCCACTCCAGCATTCTTGCCTGAAAAATTCCCTGGACAGAGGAGCCCGGTGGGCTGCAGTCCCTTGGGTTGCAAAGAGTTGGACCCAACTTAAGAGCCAACAGCACCAACGATGCAGTGTAGTTCTTATCACTTGGTACATGCACAGTAAGTGGAAGGTGTCCTTGGACTAGAAGCCCTTTGAACAGTTCCTGGTTGGCTTGCTGGGCTAATCAGTGACCCCTGTCGATAGTCTATAACCACACGGCTGAACCCATGACACTGGAACCCAGCAGGTCAGTGCAGCCCAGAGGCCCGATCGCCCTGCAGCCTGTTTTCATAAACCAGATTTTACTGGAACACACCACGCTCTTCCACTTGCATGTTGTCTGCGGCGGCCCTCATGCTGCGAAGGCAGAGTTGACTGCAGAGGCTGGCCACCAGAGCTCCAAATATTTACTGTCTGGCCTTTCCAGGACACATTTGTCTCCCCTGCTCTAGGGTATAATAGCTTCCACTGTTTGTTTACTGAGTCAGTGTGTTTATTCTCACATCTCTCAATGCCCATTATTGTTGCCACTGTAATTGCATAATTTAATTGTAAATTATGTAAACTGATGAAGCAAGAGATCAAAAGGAGTATGGTTGTGGGAGAGTCTACTGGCTAAACTCATATCCTTGACTTCCTTTCCTTTGGTAATAAGAATTTCAAGTTTCAGCCAGAGGATGGCCACCAGCCATTGAATCACATTTCCTCAGCTCCCTTGCAGCCAGACATGGCCCCGTGATTACATTCCAGCCAGTGGGAGGTGGGCAGAAACTGTGCATACAACTTGTAAGTCGTGACTTCAGAGTGAGAAAGGGGTGCCTTTTGCTTCCTCCCATCTCCGCCACCACTGGCTGCGGTGGACCATAAGATGGCTGTGTGATGCTGAGAATATGGAGCCACACGATGGAAGGGACCTCGGTCTTCAGTATTACAGCGATCTCATGTCAGCCCTGGGCCACCTTGCTCCAGTGTCCCTGAGAGAGAAAAGAGGTGTTCTTTTGATTAAACCCCAGTCTTTTTACTATTTGATACAATAGGCAAACTTGTATCTTAAGACATACTGCTGTTTATGAAAATTAAGTTGAATGTATTAGAGAGACTCAGTAAGGGCCAGTTACATATTAATAATATATTTTTTTAAGAAGTGGACAAACAACTAAAAAGGTTGGTGGGAAATAGGCATAGACATCAAGAATGATCCTTTATCTGGGTTGCTTGACTTGTCCTTAAATTCTTGTTCCTCCGTAAATCAAGGAAACAAGAAATCATGGGTAATTCACTGGAATGTATTTTATGCCCAAACACCAGTCTTTGTTTCAGGCCCTAACTCAGCTGGCACTTTTATAATGCCCACAGCACATATCTGAACATTAATGTTTATTGGATTGAGTTGACCGACCCAAGAGTGTACTTCATGGTCTTTCAGTCTCCAGTCAGCATTCAGGTTCTACTCTGTGTGTAAGAATATTCATACCAACTTCTCATTAGCAAGGCTGAGAACCAGTCACCTATGCCAGCTCACATAGGGCTTCCCTAGTGGCTCGATGGGAAAGAATCCGCCTGCCTTCCTGGTTCGAGGAGATCCCCCGGAGAAGGAAATTTCAACCCACTCCAGTGTTCTTGCCTGGAAAATCCCATGGACAGAAAAATAATGATATAGAAGTTTATTAGCATGTGTATACAATGGAGACACTCAGGAGAACTGAGTAACTCTCCAAAATGGCCAAAACCCTACCCTTAACTTCCATCATCATCTAAAGACACAGAGCATGTGGGGGGTGGTAGTTTTGGACTTCAGAGGCTAAGAAGGCGGTTGATGTTGGAGAGAGAAAAGCAAATGTCTGGGAACTTCCCTGGTGGTTCAGTGCTTAAGATGCTACGGTCCGTAAGTTCGATCCCTGATTAGGGAACTAGATCCCATGTATCACAGCTAAGACCTGGCACAGCCAAATAAACTTTAAAAAAAAAAAAGCAGGTGTTTGCTAAGTGAAGGTTGGCTGAGACCGTGGGACACGGAATGGATTCTGATCTCTAGGCCTGCTGAGTTTTTCCCACCATACTCAGCTCATGTTCTTTGCAGATGTCTCTGATTCTAGCTTGATTCCTGGGACAGGCCCTCTAGCTGCATTATTTTAGGCATTTTAGGGGGGAGATCAGAATTTCTTCCTGAGTGTTGTGGGCCTTGATTGTTTTCAGCTCAAAATAATCCGCAAGTTGGGGTGCCAAATGTTTATCCCCTACATAGGGTTCAAGCAGAACATGGAACCATAATGTGTTCAGTGCGTGTATAAACACAAGAAGGCATGTAGCATTTTACCAACTAGCCAGTCCAGTAAAGAGAGACCTAGAAGGAGAGAAGTCATGGGTGTGGATGTATCGAGTTGGCCAAAAGGTTTGTTTGGGTTTTTCCCATAACATCTTATGGAAAAACTGGAATAAACTTTTGGACCAATACCATTGCACCCACGCAGGATGGGGAAGTGTGAATGTACACATGCACTTTCCTAGGAGGCCTGACAATGTCGGCAGCTTACTAGAAATGTCTACAGTATTGGGGAGGCAGGTTCTACTCTGTTGTGTAAGAAATATTCATACCAACTTCTCATTAGCAAGGCTGAGAACCAGTCACCTATGCCAGCTCACATAGGGCTTCCCTAGTGGCTCGATGGGAAAGAATCCGCCTGCCTTCCTGGTTCGAGGAGATCCCCCGGAGAAGGAAATTTCAACCCACTCCAGTGTTCTTGCCTGGAAAATCCCATGGACAGAAAAATAATGATATAGAAGTTTATTAGCATGTGTATACAATGGAGACACTCAGGAGAACTGAGTAACTCTCCAAAATGGCCAAAACCCTACCCTTAACTTCCATCATCATCTAAAGACACAGAGCATGTGGGGGGTGGTAGTTTTGGACTTCAGAGGCTAAGAAGGCGGTTGATGTTGGAGAGAGAAAAGCAAATGTCTGGGAACTTCCCTGGTGGTTCAGTGCTTAAGATGCTACGGTCCGTAAGTTCGATCCCTGATTAGGGAACTAGATCCCATGTATCACAGCTAAGACCTGGCACAGCCAAATAAACTTTAAAAAAAAAAAAAAAGCAGGTGTTTGCTAAGTGAAGGTTGGCTGAGACCGTGGGACACGGAATGGATTCTGATCTCTAGGCCTGCTGAGTTTTTCCCACCATACTCAGCTCATGTTCTTTGCAGATGTCTCTGATTCTAGCTTGATTCCTGGGACAGGCCCTCTAGCTGCATTATTTTAGGCATTTTAGGGGGGAGATCAGAATTTCTTCCTGAGTGTTGTGGGCCTTGATTGTTTTCAGCTCAAAATAATCCGCAAGTTGGGGTGCCAAATGTTTATCCCCTACATAGGGTTCAAGCAGAACATGGAACCATAATGTGTTCAGTGCGTGTATAAACACAAGAAGGCATGTAGCATTTTACCAACTAGCCAGTCCAGTAAAGAGAGACCTAGAAGGAGAGAAGTCATGGGTGTGGATGTATCGAGTTGGCCAAAAGGTTTGTTTGGGTTTTTCCCATAACATCTTATGGAAAAACTGGAATAAACTTTTGGACCAATACCATTGCACCCACGCAGGATGGGGAAGTGTGAATGTACACATGCACTTTCCTAGGAGGCCTGACAATGTCGGCAGCTTACTAGAAATGTCTACAGTATTGGGGAGGCAGGTGATCTTCTGTGTACTGGCTTGGCAGTTTACCCAAGTCACCTGTGGCCATCATTCGATTCTCCTGCACACTGCAGACAGACAGGCACTCACACTCTGGAGGCAACCGGGAGTGTCTGCAAAGACGAAGGAGGACAGGGGAAATGGCAGGCACCTCTCTCACGAGCATCAGGTTCAGCCTAGATCATTCCCATCTGCTTTATTGGCATCGAACTATGTCGCACAGGAAATACGAACTTTTAAGAATAAGGTTTTCTAAGCAAATCATTACTCTGAGTGGACATGAAATGTTGGAGAAGCTCTTTAAATAAGTGTGTACAGGAGCCCCTTCAGTTTTCAGGTATGAAATGTACAACAACATTTATCAAGGTGATGAAAAATGCACCGAAGGCAACTCCTTTTTTGTTCATTATCAGCCAGATTCTTTTTAACGCTTTATTTTGCACTGGGGTATAGCCGATTAGGCAGTTAACAATGTTATGGTAGTTTCAGATGAACAGCAAAGGAACTCAGCCACACATAGAACTCTGTACATTCTCTTCCAAACTCCCCTCCCCTTCAGGCTGGCACATTGCCTTGAGCAGAGTTCCCAGGACTGCACAGGAGGCCCTTGTGGGCTGTCCATTTTAAATACAGCAGTGTGTTCATGTCCACCCCAAACTCCCTAACTATCCCTCCTCATCCCATCTTTCCTCCTGCCCCAGTGCCTTACAACCATAGCATTTGTCCTCTCAGTCTGTGAGTCTCTGTTTTGTAAGTTCATTTGTATCATTTCTTTTTAGATTCCACATATAGGGGATGACAGACGATATTTCTCCTTCTCTGTATCAGCCAGATTCTTATTACTGCTCTGCATACGAGAAAGTAGGGGAAATACATTCCTGTTGAAACTTTCTAAAGTAAACAGGCTTTATTCATTACTTTTTAGAATTTTTGTTTTCCTAAAGAAACTACCACTAGGAGAGAGAACCACTTTTGAAGTTCGTCCTCACTCCACAGCAGCAAGCACTGCACGTCCTCCCCGGACAAAACATGGCTCCGCAGTCACCTGTGCCCAGGTCTGCTTCTTCTCTCCTCCCCCCCACCCTGCCACACACTCCTTTCTAGTTCATGCCCTACCTACCCCCAAACGCATGCCCACCTTCCACCATGCTAATGTTGGGTATTGCGTTGTACTCATTCACCAGTAAAACACGCAGTATCCACACAATAGCTCATTGCTAAAAATCTGCTTTTGGGGGAGGCTGAAGGTCAGTTTAGCAAGCAATGCGATTCTTATTTTTTCTCTCGCTGGTAACAGTGATCTTCTCGGTAGGAGTACATTACTTTAAGACTCATCAATATTATTTACTGGCTTTTAAAGAAATGGGAAATTTACTGTTTAAGGACTAAGGTAAGACCGGGGCCTGTGATTTAACAGTGTGGCCTTTTTTTTTTTTTTTTGGCTGCGCTGAGTCTTTTTGTTTTGTTCAAATATGTTTATTTATTGTTAAATGAAACAAAGATGAATATTTTTAATGATAAAAGGTAGAATTCACAAAGAAGATAGACGGCACAAACCATTGGACACCTAACAACAAAGAAACAAAGATACAGAAAGCAAAAATCAGAAGAAATATAAGGGGAAAAAATAGACATAATCATAGGGAGACATACTGTTCATTGCAGTGCTCGGGCTTCTCCTGGTGGGGCTTGAGCTCAGTTGCCCCACAGCANATCTGTCCATTTTAAATACAGCAGTGTGTTCATGTCCACCCCAAACTCCCTAACTATCCCTCCTCATCCCATCTTTCCTCCTGCCCCAGTGCCTTACAACCATAGCATTTGTCCTCTCAGTCTGTGAGTCTCTGTTTTGTAAGTTCATTTGTATCATTTCTTTTTAGATTCCACATATAGGGGATGACAGACGATATTTCTCCTTCTCTGTATCAGCCAGATTCTTATTACTGCTCTGCATACGAGAAAGTAGGGGAAATACATTCCTGTTGAAACTTTCTAAAGTAAACAGGCTTTATTCATTACTTTTTAGAATTTTTGTTTTCCTAAAGAAACTACCACTAGGAGAGAGAACCACTTTTGAAGTTCGTCCTCACTCCACAGCAGCAAGCACTGCACGTCCTCCCCGGACAAAACATGGCTCCCAGTCACCTGTGCCCAGGTCTGCTTCTTCTCTCCTCCCCCCCACCCTGCCACACACTCCTTTCTAGTTCATGCCCTACCTACCCCCAAACGCATGCCCACCTTCCACCATGCTAATGTTGGGTATTGCGTTGTACTCATTCACCAGTAAAACACGCAGTATCCACACAATAGCTCATTGCTAAAAATCTGCTTTTGGGGGAGGCTGAAGGTCAGTTTAGCAAGCAATGCGATTCTTATTTTTTCTCTCGCTGGTAACAGTGATCTTCTCGGTAGGAGTACATTACTTTAAGACTCATCAATATTATTTACTGGCTTTTAAAGAAATGGGAAATTTACTGTTTAAGGACTAAGGTAAGACCGGGGCCTGTGATTTAACAGTGTGGCCTTTTTTTTTTTTTTTTGGCTGCGCTGAGTCTTTTTGTTTTGTTCAAATATGTTTATTTATTGTTAAATGAAACAAAGATGAATATTTTTAATGATAAAAGGTAGAATTCACAAAGAAGATAGACGGCACAAACCATTGGACACCTAACAACAAAGAAACAAAGATACAGAAAGCAAAAATCAGAAGAAATATAAGGGGAAAAAATAGACATAATCATAGGGAGACATACTGTTCATTGCAGTGCTCGGGCTTCTCCTGGTGGGGCTTGAGCTCAGTTGCCCCACAGCAGATCTTAGTTCCCCTACCAGGGGTCGAACCTGTGTACCCTACGCTAGAAAGTGAATTCCTAACCACTGGACCACCAGGGAAGTCCCAACCATGTATCAGTTGGGACTAACAAAATATCTCAGTGACAGATGGTCACTGACTGCCCATTTTCCATATTCCAAACTACTCCCTTTAACACAAAGGCTGATGACAAATTCTCGCAACAAGATTAATGTTAATTGACCTTTATTAAAAAAAAAATGCCTTTGAAGGAGCATGATCCTCATTCAGCCTGTTTGGGTTATACATACCTGTTCCAGCCACTGTGATGCTAAAGTTTCTCAGAAAAGAAGATGAGGAGCTACATAGGTAGTGAAAAAATGTGTACCTTAAGCAATTCATTGTTTGGTATTGTTATAGGAGCTTAGGTTTCATGTAACTAGGCCAAAGACTTTTTGTTTTGTTTTGTTTTTTTAAATCAGGGAGGAGACATTTTGTTTTGATTCCAACTATAGTAAATCCTGGATAGTACTTCACTGGAAATGTGAATCCCAAACAGAATGCAGAGAAAGGCTTATGTCTGGATTAGTGCTTCCCAAGAACAATTTCTGTTTTCTTTGGGGAATGTTTCCTGGTTCTCAGGTATTATCTGTCCTTTGGGGATAAAGTAGAAACCTTTTCTTCCCTCCAGGGGAGGCATTAAAGCAAATCTTGGTGTTCCCAAATGAAAGGGTGTTTACTGTCCGGACAGGTCTCAAGTAGGAGCTTGTTTGGAGCTAGTAATGGGATTTAAATTGTTCCTGCCCTGGGCTTAGCAAAGTCTACTTGTTGAAAAATTAACGAAATTGAAAACACTGGAAAATAACTTCTATGGACATCTGTTCAATGAAACTAGAATCATATTAGAAGTCATGTGATGGGCATCTAAAAGGAAATTATAGAAATGAACTTACAGGGCTTCCCTGGTGGTGCAGTGGGTAAGGACACCGCCTTGCAGTGCACCGGTTCGAGCCCTGGCCTGGGAAGATCCCTAGCAGGGCTTCTCCTGGTGGGGCTTGAGCTCAGTTGCCCCACAGCAGATCTTAGTTCCCCTACCAGGGGTCGAACCTGTGTACCCTACGCTAGAAAGTGAATTCCTAACCACTGGACCACCAGGGAAGTCCCAACCATGTATCAGTTGGGACTAACAAAATATCTCAGTGACAGATGGTCACTGACTGCCCATTTTCCATATTCCAAACTACTCCCTTTAACACAAAGGCTGATGACAAATTCTCGCAACAAGATTAATGTTAATTGACCTTTATTAAAAAAAAAATGCCTTTGAAGGAGCATGATCCTCATTCAGCCTGTTTGGGTTATACATACCTGTTCCAGCCACTGTGATGCTAAAGTTTCTCAGAAAAGAAGATGAGGAGCTACATAGGTAGTGAAAAAATGTGTACCTTAAGCAATTCATTGTTTGGTATTGTTATAGGAGCTTAGGTTTCATGTAACTAGGCCAAAGACTTTTTGTTTTGTTTTGTTTTTTTAAATCAGGGAGGAGACATTTTGTTTTGATTCCAACTATAGTAAATCCTGGATAGTACTTCACTGGAAATGTGAATCCCAAACAGAATGCAGAGAAAGGCTTATGTCTGGATTAGTGCTTCCCAAGAACAATTTCTGTTTTCTTTGGGGAATGTTTCCTGGTTCTCAGGTATTATCTGTCCTTTGGGGATAAAGTAGAAACCTTTTCTTCCCTCCAGGGGAGGCGTTAAAGCAAATCTTGGTGTTCCCAAATGAAAGGGTGTTTACTGTCCGGACAGGTCTCAAGTAGGAGCTTGTTTGGAGCTAGTAATGGGATTTAAATTGTTCCTGCCCTGGGCTTAGCAAAGTCTACTTGTTGAAAAATTAACGAAATTGAAAACACTGGAAAATAACTTCTATGGACATCTGTTCAATGAAACTAGAATCATATTAGAAGTCATGTGATGGGCATCTAAAAGGAAATTATAGAAATGAACTTACAGGGCTTCCCCTGGTGGTGCAGTGGGTAAGGACACCGCCTTGCAGTGCAAGGGGCACCGGTTCGAGCCCTGGCCTGGGAAGATCCCACGTGCCGCGGAGCGGCTGGACTGATGTGTCCAATTACCGAGCCAGAGCTCTGGAGCGCGTGCGCCCAGAGCCGTCGACAGAGGCCACTGCGATGGGAGGCCCACAGGAGCCAAAGAACGAAGACGAATGAAAATAGAGAAATGAAAGACCAATAGAAGTGGCCCGCCCACTCCCCTCCCTCCCCGACCCGACCCCCGCCCAAAGTAAATAAATAAATAAATCTTTAGGAAAAAAAAAGAAATGAACTTACAAAACAGACCCACACACTTAGAGAATGAACTTATGGTTGCCAGGGGATGGGGAGAAGAAATAGTTAGGGAGTTTGGGATGGATGTACACACTGGTTCATTTAAAATGAATAATCAGCAAGGACCTACTGTGCAGCATGGGCACTCTACTCAGTGTTATGGGGCAGCCTGGACTGGGCGGGGTGGAGGTGCAGAGTTTGGGGAAGAATGGATACAAGTATATGTACAGCTGAATCCCTTCACTGTTCACCTGAAACTACCCAACACTGTTAATCATCTGTATCCTAACACACAGTGAACAGTTTAAAAACAAAGAAGAAGTAACGTGGGGCTTCCCTGGTGGTCCAGTGGGTAAGGACACCGCCTTGCAGTGCAAGGGGCCCCAGTTCGATCCTTGGCCTGGGAAGATCTCACGTGCCGCAGAGCGGCTGGACTGACGTGTCCAACTACTGAGCCGGAGCTCTGGAGCACGTGTGCCCAGAGCTGGTGCTCTGCAGCGAGAGAGGCCACTGCGATGGAAGGCCCACACGGGCCCAGGAACAAAGATGGATGAAAATAGATAAATGAAAGACCAATAGAAGTGGACAAAAAAAAAAAAAAAAGAAGTAACTTGATGGGCAGCCGAGTGCCAGGCTTCCCGATGGTCTTGGCTAGTCATGGGCTCTGCTCCGCAGGGAAGTGGCAGGGCAGATACTGAAGTGGGAGGAAGAAAGGACACTTTCACAAAGTGGCTGGTCACCAGTTCCTTTGAGACTTGGTGTAAAAAGAGAGAGAGAGAACATGCTTCAGATAAAACACCAAGTTGCCCTGAGGGGAAGGGAGGCTCAGCTTTTCAGGGCAGGAAGAGCCCACACTCAGGTGGTGCCTCCGGGCCCCTGGTCCTGGGAGAAGTTGTCCATGCGGCTTGTTGGTCTGAGAAAGGCTGAGGGCTTCACATGGAGGGCTGTGTAGTTTCTTAATCTCATGTTTGCTTATTTAATCCTCCAGTTGACATATCTTATTTGCTTCGTCATGGGTCTAATTCAGTGAGTGTTTGTGCAGGAAAACAAATCCCTGTTTTCTATTTTGTTTCTCTGCCTACACACCGTCACATGCAAACTTGCCTGCACTCGGAGGAACACACCATGGGCACCAAGGATTACAAACAGTCTTAACACATCTCACTAAGAAACGTTCAGATCTGTAAACGGAGACTGACTGACCTTTCTAAGAAAACTTCAGCAGTAGTTAACTCAACAGATGTTCACTACTCGGAAAGAACACGAGGCCATTAGTCACCAGCCGAGAACCACAGGGTGATGAGGGCTCGAGCCAAAGCGTATTCATAGGTGCCATGGGTGAAGTGGGTGTTTGTCCCAGTTGCTAGGTGACGGCTTAGGTTATAACAGATTCCCTCCTTCAGAAGTTTGTCACTATATGGGATGGTGATGTTGGCAACTTTCTATAAAATATGGTTTGGCTTCTATTTCAGATGGCTATGGATTAAAAATAAAAACAGTGAAATAATGTATTTCTCTGGAAGTAGTCTGACGGTTCTTCTAAAGATCTTTGGAAATGGTT
Organism: Tragulus kanchil; assembly: GCA_022376925.1. Taxonomy (NCBI): domain Eukaryota; kingdom Metazoa; phylum Chordata; class Mammalia; order Artiodactyla; family Tragulidae; genus Tragulus; species Tragulus kanchil. The sequence continues at coordinate 151,644,232 of JAIOJX010000004.1, forward strand.
ATTGCAATATGAGTGCTTAGGGATTTGGCAAGTCTAAAGAGTAGAAAGGTGAGTGTGTGTGTGTGCTCTTGCTCCCATGTGTTTGAGAGAAAACCAGCAATAGCTGAAAATATTCTTCAGTAGTTTGAGCTCGTCAGACAGAAACAGCAGGAGTTCCCTGGTGACTCAGACAGTAAAGAATCTGCCTTCAATATGGGAGACCTGGGTTGGGAAGTTCCCCTGGAGGAGGGCATGGCAACCCATTCCAGGATTCTTGCCTGGAGAATCCCATGGTCAGAGGAGGAACAGTCCGTGGTGTCGCAAAGAGTCAGACATGACTGAATAACGAAGCTCAGAGGACAACAGAAACAAATCCTTCTGTCCCGAAAGGGAGATGGATATTTATGGAGTTCCATATTCAGGCTGACTTCGCAGGCCCCTCAGTCCTGTCTCCATGGGTCTCACAGGTGCTTGTGGGTCACATGAGAGTAACAGAAGGTGAGCCTGGATCCAGGGATCCCCACGGAAAAGTCAGGCATGAGGACCCAGGTTTTGCCAAAAGGAATTCCATCCAAAATACCAATTTCCAGTTCAGGAAACATTCAGAATAAATGAGTCCTATTTCCTGATTACCTAATTCCAGTGGCAGTTTAACATTCCACTTTCAAGTAAAAAAAATTAAAATTTATTCCATATAAGTGAAAGTTGGTTTCCAAATTTTCAGACTTTTTGCCTATGATGTATTCTTACACCTCTGAAGGAATACACACTAAAATATTGTGATAGGTAATGGATAGAAGCATTCAGATAAATGAATAAAAATCATGCATGGTGTCTCTAGACTTAGCACACATTATGGAATCACTTGAGGGTCCTGGCTTAGAAAGAGCTGAAGTCTTGGAGAGAGAAAATAGAAATCTAAACTCCGTGGTTCCAAGCTTCACCTGCGGACCAAAGGGCTTTTTCAGCATCTCTGGTTCTGTAGCGCAGGCATTCAGAGAGTCTGTAATCATCCACGTTACTGTCTAGTTTTCTTTCCCACTCGTCTAAATGGTATGATTAAAAACAGTGAAATATATTCTCTGGAAGTAGTCTGACGTTCTTCTAAAGATCTTTGAAAGGGATTTGGGAGCAAGCAAAGGTAGAAAGGTGAGTGTGTGTGTGCTCTTGCTCCCATGTGTTTGAGAGAAAACCAGCAATAGCTGAAAATATTCTTCAGTAGTTTGAGCTCGTCAGACAGAAACAGCAGGAGTTCCCTGGTGACTCAGACAGTAAAGAATCTGCCTTCAATATGGGAGACCTGGGTTGGGAAGTTCCCCTGGAGGAGGGCATGGCAACCCATTCCAGGATTCTTGCCTGGAGAATCCCATGGTCAGAGGAGGAACAGTCCGTGGTGTCGCAAAGAGTCAGACATGACTGAATAACGAAGCTCAGAGGACAACAGAAACAAATCCTTCTGTCCCGAAAGGGAGATGGATATTTATGGAGTTCCATATTCAGGCTGACTTCGCAGGCCCCTCAGTCCTGTCTCCATGGGTCTCACAGGTGCTTGTGGGTCACATGAGAGTAACAGAAGGTGAGCCTGGATCCAGGGATCCCCACGGAAAAGTCAGGCATGAGGACCCAGGTTTTGCCAAAAGGAATTCCATCCAAAATACCAATTTCCAGTTCAGGAAACATTCAGAATAAATGAGTCCTATTTCCTGATTACCTAATTCCAGTGGCAGTTTAACATTCCACTTTCAAGTAAAAAAAATTAAAATTTATTCCATATAAGTGAAAGTTGGTTTCCAAATTTTCAGACTTTTTGCCTATGATGTATTCTTACACCTCTGAAGGAATACACACTAAAATATTGTGATAGGTAATGGATAGAAGCATTCAGATAAATGAATAAAAATCATGCATGGTGTCTCTAGACTTAGCACACATTATGGAATCACTTGAGGGTCCTGGCTTAGAAAGAGCTGAAGTCTTGGAGAGAGAAAATAGAAATCTAAACTCCGTGGTTCCAAGCTTCACCTGCGGACCAAAGGGCTTTTTCAGCATCTCTGGTTCTGTAGCGCAGGCATTCAGAGAGTCTGTAATCATCCACGTTACTGTCTAGTGTTCTTTCCCACTCGTCTATGAAACAATGCCAAGTTCTATTCCAGGAGGTTCTTCCTGTGTCTCACCTCTTGTGATAAGCATTCTCAGCTCCATTTATGAAGGTCCTCTTCTCTGCATATTTGTTCTTTGAGCTCAGCGAGATAGTTGATGTGTCTAAGCCTCAGGTTCCTCATCCGTAGGACAGAATAATCAATAGCACCTCACGCACAGGCTGGCTGTAAGGATCACCTGCGATAGGAAGTCTGTAGCATATATTAATACAACAGTGCCTGGATCCTTGTGAGTATTAGCCATTATTCTTATTTCACATTGTCTGGAGCCCCCTTTACTTGAATCTTTCATCAGCTTCCTTGCTGTGAGTTTTTTGCTGTGTTTCCATCCTTCTATTCTGTTAAAACTGTCACCTAAATAGAAGTGTCATTCTCAAAAGCACTAATTTGAAAAGATATACGCACCCTGGGATTCATAGCATCATTATTTACAATTGCGAAGATATGGAAGCAACCTAGGTGTCCATCAGCATGTGAATGGATAAAAAAGATGTGGTGTATACATATGATAGAATATTTTTTTTAGCTTTTATCTTACTTTTAACTTTTACAGAGTTGTGTTGTTTACAGATATGTATGTTCCCAGATTAGTCATATGTATATCCCCCCCTTTCCACCCCTCCCGACCATCACACAGCACCAAGAATGAGACTTTGCCGTAGGCAACAACATGAGCGGACCTCAAGGGTATTCTGCTAAGTGAAATAAGCCAGACAGAGAAAGATAGATACTGCATGTTGTCACTTATATGTGAGCATCACTCCGTTGTGCCTGACTCTGTGGGACCCCACGGACTGTAGTCCCCCAGGCTCCTCTCTCCAGGGGATTCTCCAGGTAAGAATGCTGGAGTGGGTTGCCATTCCAGGGGATTTTCCTGACCCAGGGTGTCTCTAGACTTAGCACACATTATGGAATCACTTGAGGGTCCTGGCTTAGAAAGAGCTGAAGTCTTGGAGAGAGAAAATAGAAATCTAAACTCCGTGGTTCCAAGCTTCACCTGCGGACCAAAGGGCTTTTTCAGCATCTCTGGTTCTGTAGCGCAGGCATTCAGAGAGTCTGTAATCATCCACGTTACTGTCTAGTGTTCTTTCCCACTCGTCTATGAAACAATGCCAAGTTCTATTCCAGGAGGTTCTTCCTGTGTCTCACCTCTTGTGATAAGCATTCTCAGCTCCATTTATGAAGGTCCTCTTCTCTGCATATTTGTTCTTTGAGCTCAGCGAGATAGTTGATGTGTCTAAGCCTCAGGTTCCTCATCCGTAGGACAGAATAATCAATAGCACCTCACGCACAGGCTGGCTGTAAGGATCACCTGCGATAGGAAGTCTGTAGCATATATTAATACAACAGTGCCTGGATCCTTGTGAGTATTAGCCATTATTCTTATTTCACATTGTCTGGAGCCCCCTTTACTTGAATCTTTCATCAGCTTCCTTGCTGTGAGTTTTTTGCTGTGTTTCCATCCTTCTATTCTGTTAAAACTGTCACCTAAATAGAAGTGTCATTCTCAAAAGCACTAATTTGAAAAGATATACGCACCCTGGGATTCATAGCATCATTATTTACAATTGCGAAGATATGGAAGCAACCTAGGTGTCCATCAGCATGTGAATGGATAAAAAAGATGTGGTGTATACATATGATAGAATATTTTTTTTAGCTTTTATCTTACTTTTAACTTTTACAGAGTTGTGTTGTTTACAGATATGTATGTTCCCAGATTAGTCATATGTATATCCCCCCCTTTCCACCCCTCCCGACCATCACACAGCACCAAGAATGAGACTTTGCCGTAGGCAACAACATGAGCGGACCTCAAGGGTATTCTGCTAAGTGAAATAAGCCAGACAGAGAAAGATAGATACTGCATGTTGTCACTTATATGTGAGCATCACTCCGTTGTGCCTGACTCTGTGGGACCCCACGGACTGTAGTCCCCCAGGCTCCTCTCTCCAGGGGATTCTCCAGGTAAGAATGCTGGAGTGGGTTGCCATTCCAGGGGATTTTCCTGACCCAGGGATCAAGCCCGAGTCTTGCACATTACAGGCAGATTCTGTACTATTTCCTAAGCAGGGAAACATAAAAGCAAGTAAACTGTTACACTAATCCCTGTGGAATCCTCTCCTATAACTCTTTTAAACAGCTGTTTCTACCTTGTAATTTACCTTATAATTTAAAATATATTCTACAGTTCTCCACTGCACCCCCCTCCCTGAAAAATGTGGCACTTTGTTTTATGTTGTAAATGCCAGAAATCATACTGAAACCAGCTAGAATCAAAAACGGGGAATGGGCTCCGCAAAGAGGACGTCCATGGTTGGGTTTCTTTGGGGTACAGCAGAAGACAGGTGCCCTCAAACCTGACCATCAGGATTCATTCCTGTCCTCTCCTCCTCTCTCCCACTCCTCGTCCTGCCCTCCCTCGCCACCTGCTCTACGATTCCTGTCTCTTGTTGCAGTTACCTGGATCTGAAGATCTAATGTTCAAGAAATATGTGCAAGGATTATTCCAATACACATTCCAGCAGGTGCAGACACATACTGTTTGCACGTATAGACGTCCACTTATACGAGGTATCTCGTTGTTCAGCTGCTAAGTCGTGTCCAATTCTTTGCGACCCCACGGACCGTAGCCCACCAGGCTCCTCTGTCCGTGAGATTTTCCAGGCAAGAATACTGGAGTGGGTTGCCATTTCCTTCTCCAAGGTTCACTAGTATATACTAAAGAGATCCATTATACAAGAATGAAAAGACAGGAATCTATTCAGCAGGCTCTCCTCATATATCCAGTCCCCAGCTTAGCTTCTGAGTGTTTTTTTTTTTTTCCCCAAATAGCCTCTGATTCAATGAAATCTCGTTTTATAAAAATGAGTTTTGTATATAATGTGAGCAAGACAAAACTCATTCTGGGTCACACCTTGCCCTGTCACTCACTGGTTGAGCTGTGTCTCCGTCATCCTGAAATCCCGGAGGCGGGACTGACGGGCAGACAGCCGCACGCGGTGATGCTCTTGAAATGAACGGAAGGGAGATGAGACAGTGGTGCGTTTCTTCTCTGCCAGGATTGGCTGATTTCAGCATTATTGTTGATTGTGCTCAAAGACCCTTGGGGACAAAAGAGATGAAACAGGTTGCAGGCACACGCTCTCTCACGTGGAATTACTGTCTATTTTAAAAGAGCACCGGGGAGTCACCTTTCTTAGTCTTGTAGAACCCCCTAATGGGGAGAATGGTGTGCTGCACCCAGAAAGCCAAGTGCATTCGAGGTTCATGTATGGAGCCTATTAACTGTGTAGAGGCTAGTTTGCCTTTTAATATAAAATTTGAACAGTGTTCTTGTTAAGTATGTTTTTAAAGAAAAAGATACACACTCATGTAAAAGAAAGGTACTTTGCTGTACACCTGAAACTAACGCAGTATTGTAAATTAACTATGCTTCAATGAAGAAAGCTGAAGAAAATTCTTTTTCTTTGCCCTGACCATGGTGTCACCATGATCAGGTATCAGTTTGCTGGGGGGTTTTTGCATAAATACTCTGCAAGGACATCACTATGCATATATTAAAAAAGAGTACATCTTTTATGATAGCATCAAAAGCCATCAAATTTCTGAGAATGACTGTCATAAAGGGAACATAACCCTCTACGCTAAAAACCGTAAACAAAAGATAAAAGAAAAAATTATAGCTCCGTGTGCATCTGCGTCTGTGTGTGTGCATGTGTGTTCAGTGGCTTTATAGTAGATCTTGAAATATGGTAGCAATATGTCTGCCGCTTGTTTATCTTCTTCAAGATTTCCTTTGCTATTCTTGGCACTTCAGGATAAATTTTAGGATTAGGCAGCCAATTGAGAAAAATCTGATGAGATTTTGAATTTGTAGGTCAAACTGGGGAGAACTGATTTATTTACAGTATACCAATATATGTGCTCCACGAACCTATTGCTCCATTTTCTTTAGTTTTCTTTAATGATATTTTGTAGTTTTTAGTGCAGAAATTTATGTATCTTTTTTTAATGTTTATTCCTCGGAACGTGGTGTTTTTTGGTGGTATTGTAAATGATATAATTTTAAAACATTGTTTATGTAAGTTTTTCTATGTTACAAATAAATGAAAACTCAACTGAAAACAGACATGAACTAAAAATTTAAAAAATCATGTAGGTCCCAATTTGACCACCTGTGTTATTTGGTCCCTAACAAAATTCACCATTTTTTATTCCTACGTATGACGTAGTTTGGAGAAGGAAATGACAAAGCCACTGCGGTGTTCTTGCCTGGGAAATTGCATGGGCAGAGGAGCCTGGAGGGCTGCCGTCTGTGGGGTCCCACAGAGTCAGACATGACTTAGCGACTACAGTTCAGTTAATTAGAGTCAGTTGGATCCTTTGGGACCCTGCTTTTAAGAGATGTTAGGACCACAGCGGCATTCAGTCCAGAACTCACTGTTCTCTGCTACTGAGCTAGGACCGCTGTGAGGACTCTACCCAGTCCTGAATTCTGAGGGTGTCTAATCTCGCAGTTTGGATTGGACATCCTCCCCAGCCCTGCGGGCACAGGACTCTCCTGCCTCGAGTCCCTTCTGATGCCTTGTTCCTCACGCGCACACACTGGTCACCCTTGGTTGGAGAGTTTGGAGGACGCCGCAGGGGGCCTGTGTTCTCTGTGCACGCTTACCCCTCCCCCTCCCCCCACCCACTCCAGCCTCTTCGAACTCTCACTTCTGCCTCCACACCTCAGGTAGTCGCCAGGACCCACCTGGTGGGGTCGGGGGCTGGGGCACCCTCCTGCTCTGGGAGGGCACATTGGGTCTCTGCTATTCCGTCTTGCCTGAAGCAAATTCCTCTTGTCTCAGTGGCTTTATAGTAGATCTTGAAATATGGTAGCAATATGTCTGCCGCTTGTTTATCTTCTTCAAGATTTCCTTTGCTATTCTTGGCACTTCAGGATAAATTTTAGGATTAGGCAGCCAATTGAGAAAAATCTGATGAGATTTTGAATTTGTAGGTCAAACTGGGGAGAACTGATTTATTTACAGTATACCAATATATGTGCTCCACGAACCTATTGCTCCATTTTCTTTAGTTTTCTTTAATGATATTTTGTAGTTTTTAGTGCAGAAATTTATGTATCTTTTTTTAATGTTTATTCCTCGGAACGTGGTGTTTTTTGGTGGTATTGTAAATGATATAATTTTAAAACATTGTTTATGTAAGTTTTTCTATGTTACAAATAAATGAAAACTCAACTGAAAACAGACATGAACTAAAAATTTAAAAAATCATGTAGGTCCCAATTTGACCACCTGTGTTATTTGGTCCCTAACAAAATTCACCATTTTTTATTCCTACGTATGACGTAGTTTGGAGAAGGAAATGACAAAGCCACTGCGGTGTTCTTGCCTGGGAAATTGCATGGGCAGAGGAGCCTGGAGGGCTGCCGTCTGTGGGGTCCCACAGAGTCAGACATGACTTAGCGACTACAGTTCAGTTAATTAGAGTCAGTTGGATCCTTTGGGACCCTGCTTTTAAGAGATGTTAGGACCACAGCGGCATTCAGTCCAGAACTCACTGTTCTCTGCTACTGAGCTAGGACCGCTGTGAGGACTCTACCCAGTCCTGAATTCTGAGGGTGTCTAATCTCGCAGTTTGGATTGGACATCCTCCCCAGCCCTGCGGGCACAGGACTCTCCTGCCTCGAGTCCCTTCTGATGCCTTGTTCCTCACGCGCACACACTGGTCACCCTTGGTTGGAGAGTTTGGAGGACGCCGCAGGGGGCCTGTGTTCTCTGTGCACGCTTACCCCTCCCCCTCCCCCCACCCACTCCAGCCTCTTCGAACTCTCACTTCTGCCTCCACACCTCAGGTAGTCGCCAGGACCCACCTGGTGGGGTCGGGGGCTGGGGCACCCTCCTGCTCTGGGAGGGCACATTGGGTCTCTGCTATTCCGTCTTGCCTGAAGCAAATTCCCCTCTTGTCTCTATTTTTGAAACAGGAATTCTATATAATTTTCTCACTAGGTGTTTCTTATTTTGATCTGAGAAGCACCTGCCTCAAGGTGAACTTATTTGCCAAGAGACACAGATGTAGAGAAGAAATGTATGGACACCAGCGGCCCCAGAGGGAGGGGGCAGGATGAACTGACATATACACAGAACTGATACTATGTGTCAACTAGATAGATGGTGAGAATCTCCTGTATAGCACATGCTCTATGGTGACCTAAATGGGAAAGAAATCCGGAGAAGAGAGGCTGTATGCATAGGTATAACTGATTCACTTTGCTGTACGGTAGAAGATAAGACAACGTTGAAAAGCAATTATACTCCAGTGAAAATTACTTTTAAAGAAAAGAAACACCTGCCTCAGAATTACCTGGGACGCTCTTGTCAAAGGGCGGGTTGCTGAGGTCCCCCTGGGCCTGCTCCCCCGCAGTTTCTGGAGTAAGGCCCTGACTGCTGTTTAAACAGCGCTCTGGAGTTCGCATACTCTTTCCACATGGGAACCGCCTAAAGAGATTCCTTTGGCCACGTCTAATGTCCATGCGTAATTATTTTAATAATTCCATGGACAGAGGAGCTTGACAGGCCACAGTTCAGCGGTCGAAAAGGGTCGGACATGACTGAGCACATAGTGCATGCACACGCAGACACACACACACACACACACGGAGGCAGAAAGAAGGGATGTTGCTTCAAATTCTCCTGGGAACCCAGAAGTTCCTTTTGTGACAAAGTGAGGCTGCTGGTCTGAGGAGCCATATTGGTTCCTCAGTAAACAGCCGCTCATCTTGACTGTGCAGAATGTCCTTCTCCAAAATCTGTCCCTTTAGTTTCTCTTAAAAAGATGACTGAAAAAAAAAAAAAAAGACTGTCGTTTGCTGTGTGACTCGGGGAACTCCAGCTAGGGCTCTGTGGGAACCTAGACGGGTGGGACGAGATGGGTGGGAGGGAGGCTCAAGAGGGATGGGGCATAGGTAACCTGTGGCTGATGCACGCTGATGTGCGGTAGAAATGAACACAGTGTTGTAATTATCCTCCAATTAAAATAAGTAGATGTAAACCAAGGGGACTGTAACTAAACAGAATCTGCCAGGGCCTCGGTTGAGCAGCTGTTTTGGAACTCAGAGCCCAGGTAGGAGAGAGATGGGAAGGCTGGGAGGTGTGACGGCTCCTGGGAGCCGCGTGACCTGGATTCTTGGAGAGTCTGGAATGCTGGGGCTGATGGTCATGAGGGAGGGACTCTCAAGGGGAGCTTGCCTCCTGGCTGGAGTGACTGGAGACCGAAGGGAGAGAGAAAGCTAGCTGGAGGGAAGGAAGCAAGTGAAGGAGGGGGGATGGAAGGAAAGAAAACGACAGACCAACAAAAGAAGTGCATGTTCTCTCTGAAGCTATGGAGGAAAAAACCTAAGCCGTGGTATATTCATGGAAGCCAATTGGTTTCCTTTTTTTTTTTTTAACCTTCGATGAGCTTCAATCATAGAAAACTTAACACTCATTGGTGAAGAACTTGGTAAGTCAGACGGAAAAGGAGAAATATCATGGCATCCCTTATATGTGGAATCTGAAAAGAAATGTTACAAATGAATTTACAAAATAGAAGCAGACTTGCAAACTTATGGTGGCCAGAGAGAAGGATGGGGAGAAGTAATAGGGAGTTTAGGATGGACATGTACACTCTGCTGTATTTAAAATGGACAGCCAACAAAGACCTACTGTATAGCCCGGGGAAGTCTGCTCAATGTGATGTGGCAGCCTGGTTGGGAGGAGAGTTTAGGGGAGAATGGATGCATGTATATGTATGGCTGAGTCCCTTTGCTTTTCACCCGAAACTATCACAATATTGTTAATCACCTATACCCCAATACAAAATAGAGTTCAAAAAAATTTTTAAAGGGCTTCCCTGGTAGTCCTGTGGGTAAGGACACCGCCTTGCAGCGCAGGGGGCGCCGGTTCGATCCCTGGCCCGGGAGGATCCCGTGTGCCATGGAGCGGCTGGACAGATGTGTCCAACTACCAAGCCAGTGCTCTGGGGCACATGTGCCCAGAGCCGGTGCTCTGCAGCGATAGAGGCCACTGAGATGGGAGGCCCCCACAGGGCAGAGAACAAAGATGGAAATAAATGAAAGACCAATAGAAGTGGCCAAAAAAAAATTGTTTTAAAGATTAATAAAAAAGAAGTTGGCAAAGATTCACACCATTTTTCAGCCTCCTTTTCTCTTGCTTGGACCTTTCACTGCACGTTGATTTTAGCACCAAGGATGGTGGGAAGAGAGCCACACACCGTGTAAAAGATCTGTCTCCCTAGCATCGTCCAGTATTCACTGGAGATCCCGGTTATGTGTTTTCCAGACAAGGCTCTCTAGGAAAACCTCGAGTTTCACTGTGGAGCAGCTCAGCGCCCGCATGTGCCCACGCGTGTGTGTGAATGGGTGCAGCCGTCACCTGGATGAATTTGCCAACCAGCCATCAAGCATGAGTCTTACTTTCTGATGAAGATTTGGATTCTGCCCAGGAAGGACTCTTTTTTGCTGGAAAGAGTAGGTCCTAATGAAGCTGTGTTGGTCTTGCTCAGTCATACCTCATTCCTCCTGACTCTAGACAGGAGTGAGGATGAGCATCTTCAGTTCCTTCTTATACTAAATTAAAACCCATGCTTTCTTCCAAGATGACATTGATGTATTCTTCCCTTAAAGAGAGCACATGTTTTAAAGGAAAGAGAACTGTATTGGAGATCAGGCTCTGCTCTGAACTAGCTGAGTAAATGGGGAGAAGTAATAGGGAGTTTAGGATGGACATGTACACTCTGCTGTATTTAAAATGGACAGCCAACAAAGACCTACTGTATAGCCCGGGGAAGTCTGCTCAATGTGATGTGGCAGCCTGGTTGGGAGGAGAGTTTAGGGGAGAATGGATGCATGTATATGTATGGCTGAGTCCCTTTGCTTTTCACCCGAAACTATCACAATATTGTTAATCACCTATACCCCAATACAAAATAGAGTTCAAAAAAATTTTTAAAGGGCTTCCCTGGTAGTCCTGTGGGTAAGGACACCGCCTTGCAGCGCAGGGGGCGCCGGTTCGATCCCTGGCCCGGGAGGATCCCGTGTGCCATGGAGCGGCTGGACAGATGTGTCCAACTACCAAGCCAGTGCTCTGGGGCACATGTGCCCAGAGCCGGTGCTCTGCAGCGATAGAGGCCACTGAGATGGGAGGCCCACACAGGCCAGAGAACAAAGATGGAAATAAATGAAAGACCAATAGAAGTGGCCAAAAAAAAATTGTTTTAAAGATTAATAAAAAAGAAGTTGGCAAAGATTCACACCATTTTTCAGCCTCCTTTTCTCTTGCTTGGACCTTTCACTGCACGTTGATTTTAGCACCAAGGATGGTGGGAAGAGAGCCACACACCGTGTAAAAGATCTGTCTCCCTAGCATCGTCCAGTATTCACTGGAGATCCCGGTTATGTGTTTTCCAGACAAGGCTCTCTAGGAAAACCTCGAGTTTCACTGTGGAGCAGCTCAGCGCCCGCATGTGCCCACGCACGTGTGTGTGAATGGGTGCAGCCGTCACCTGGATGAATTTGCCAACCAGCCATCAAGCATGAGTCTTACTTTCTGATGAAGATTTGGATTCTGCCCAGGAAGGACTCTTTTTTGCTGGAAAGAGTAGGTCCTAATGAAGCTGTGTTGGTCTTGCTCAGTCATACCTCATTCCTCCTGACTCTAGACAGGAGTGAGGATGAGCATCTTCAGTTCCTTCTTATACTAAATTAAAACCCATGCTTTCTTCCAAGATGACATTGATGTATTCTTCCCTTAAAGAGAGCACATGTTTTAAAGGAAAGAGAACTGTATTGGAGATCAGGCTCTGCTCTGAACTAGCTGAGAAAATGGGGGTCTCACTTTCCTTATCTGTAAAAGAATGGGATTTGAAAAGTTGACATTCTGAATTACAGAATGTCTCATTCTAAATTATATAGCTGTATTAGTCAAAGATATTATGTAACTAAATTACCAAAACTGAACTGTGGCAACTTAGGCTAGTGGTGGACTATATATAATGGAAGACAATAGATATGTTTATTATACTGGTCCTCAGAATTAGCCACTGGACAGTTTAAAACGACAGACTTACCTGGTGGCTCAGATGGTTAAAAAAAAAAAAAAAGTCGCCTGTAATGCCAGAGACCTGGTTCAGTCCCTGGGTTAGGAAGATGCCCTGGAAGAAGGAACCCACTCAAGTATTCTTGTCTGGAGAACTCCTTGGACAGAAGAGCCATGGTGGGCTATAGTCCATGGGGTCCCAAAGGACACACACACACACAACTTAAAACTATTATGAAACTCCCAGAAAGTGCAAACATGTTTTATGTAGACTGTGCATGTAGAGTGATATCTCTTCTTTACCCTTGAATTCAGATCTCCTTCTTAATCCATATTTCCATTAAATTTTTATTCAGGACCATCCATACATTTATTTTTATCTCAGACGTGTACTACTCTTTCCAAAACCCATTTGGTTGGATGATATGTTCATGATTTACACAATGAATTTCTCATTTATGTTTTTAATTGTAACATAATTCAGATACCATTAGAATTGTTCAAGGCATTTAAAAAATATTTGGCCGAGCCACAAGGCTTGTGGGATTTTAGTTCCCCAAACAAGGATTGGATTTTGGTCATGGCAGTGAAAGTACCGAGTCCTAGCTACTAGCCCACCAGGGAACTCCCTAAGGGGATTTTGTATAAAATACATGTAAGTAACACTGGAATTTCTTGTCCCAAAGTATTGTCACAGGAGGTGACATTTGTTATTTTGATTATAGGATTGTAAATGTTGATATACTCATGTAAGAGTATTACTCATTAAATTAAAAGAATGATTATACATTTAAGCATCAAGGAATTTCCTATCAAGGCTGTGTGTACATAATTCTGATACGTCAGTTATCACGTATCCAGCACCTGAGTATTCTCAAGAAACTCCTACTTGCCATCCTAAGTCTTATTCCCCACACACTCTCATCTTAGATTACCCCTCTCCTGAACCTTTTCTTTTTTTAACATTTCCCTCCTTAAAGAACTGTTAGCTTAATGTGATTTTGTGCTACATAAAAATAAAATCATGCTGTGTATATTCTTCTGTGATTTTTTTCCTCAATATTATGATCCCAAGGTTCATGTACAATCATGGAGGTTGAGTTCCTTCATTTTCATTCCCTTTTCCGTTTTTGAACACAACTCCTTTCATTTATTCCTTAGCCTAATAGAAGTCTATTTTAAATTTACCTCAAAATACAAAATGTTCACTCATTTCATTGGAATCATTAAAATAATAATAAATAGTTCCATTATGTTTTTCCTTGATTTTGGTTAGAATCATATTTGCCAAATAGTTTAAACAAATCTTCATATACTACTTAATATGCCTAGAGAGTAGAAATTAAAATCTGTATTTATTGGATTGGCAAGACATTTTGTTTGGGTTTTTCCATAAGACGTTGCCCCCAATGAACTTTTTGGCCAACACAATGTATGTTGTAGCGAGCAGCAGAGTGGCCTGAGAATGGGAAAGTGTTAGTCGCTCAGTTGTGGCCAACTCTTTACAGCCCCATAGACTGCCCATGGGCTTCTCCAGGGAAGACTACTGGAGTGGGTGGCCTGCCCTTGGCAATTTGTTAAAAAAGCCCTTGTTGTTCTAGAAAGGAAAGCACAGTTGAGAAACTATTTAAGTTTTACTCTCCTGTACAAAATATTTTCCCAGTAAGTTGATGTGTTGACAAGATTTTGTTACAGATAGTAGCCTTCTAGCCATGCACTTACCGTTTCTTTTCATAGGTCTGGAATCACTCATAGGATAAGCAGACCTAGTTCTAGATTTGGTCACCAGTGTAAACAGACTTGCTCAGTGATTCAAGAGTGGGTAGAGCTCATGAATACATAAACTGATAGTTACACATCCCCCAAAGTTCATTTCTTATGACAGCTGGGAAATCACTTGGCAAATATCTACCACATGAAGTAGTATCGGCCTGGGCAGTGGCAGTGCAGTGACTCTGGCAGGGCTTTGGCTGAGGTTGATAGAGCAAACAAGAAGGACAAGAAGTACTTTTTTTTTTTTTTTTTTGCCTTTTTAGTGCTATTGAAACTCACTTAAAGTAACTTAAAATTTATATTGAAAAGGGAAATTGTATTGTTTAGTTTATGGTTGCCTTGGTGTTGATTTGAAAGTTTATTAAAAAGAAACAGTTTCTGTGTAGTCGAGCGTCCAAGGGCCAAAGTGGCTTTGATTTGTCGTCGGGCTGCTGGAGTCGAACCTACAGATCAGCCTCACTCTGGCACCCTTACAGTCCCAGCGCTCTACTGGACGTGTTTGTTTAAAATTACTTGTGAAACCATTGCATTTGGGAGCCCTTTGGTAGATCTTGTTTGAACTGGTATATTTATGTGATGAGTTAGGATTCCAAGAGTGGCATTTGAATTTGATGGTTTTGTAACTTTAAGAAATGCTTGGTGCTCGCATGTCTCCTCCCTGGGGCAGTTGTTACTAGCTCTTAGCTCACTGTGGCTCCTATGGCAGGAATGACGGCGGGGCCCACAGTACATGCCTGACATATACACCACATTCGGCATTCTCTGATGATGATCGAGATCAGATACTCTAGAAAAATATGGGGTGTTGTGAGATCTTGTTGAATTTAACGGTTTTCTTCTGAGTTGACCAACATGGTGCACCGTTGATGCTTGAACCACCTGGGTTTGAACTGTGTGCGTCCACTTAGAGTGGACCTTTTTCGGTAGTGAATGTACAGGGTCTGTTGCTGGCTAAATCCTTGGATGCAGAGGAAGCACCAATATGAAGAGCCAACAATAAATTACACGTATGTGGATGAAATGCAGCGTTGTGCAAGGGTCAAGTGTGTACTGCAAATGCGTTATTGGTGTTGATGTTGAGGATGATGAGAAGATTAAGGCCAAGGTTTCTTTAAAGGTACCATGGCTTCTGTCTCCTTAAGGTTTAAAACATGACTTAATTCCACAGGGTCTCTTCCTACCACCCCAGCTCCCCAGTGTTATTCTCTGGCTCACTCTGCTGTACCACTCCGAGCTCAGTGGTGCTTCAGCTCCTCCTCCCACCGAGGCCTCTTGCATATGCTGTACAATGTTCAATCCAGAACCCTTCCAAACCCTCATGGGAAATAGTGCAAGTCCAGATTGTAGCAAAAAAGTGGCATCTTCAAAGATGCCCCAAAGCCTTCACCCTGTACTTTTCATTTGCTGTGACCAGATAATCGTGGAGTTCCACACTTGCCTCGGCCTGTAAACTTCCTTGGACAAATGTCTGGCTTGCTCATCTCTGAATTCACATGGCTTTTTCAGAGAATGTGACCACCAAGAGATGCTCAGTGAATATCTGTGGAAACAATAATACTGAGTGAATCCAAAGTTTAGTTAAATTTTTTTTGTTTTCTTTTTCTCTCTCTAGCTGGGAAGTTATCAATTCCAAACCAGATGAGAGACCTGGGCTCAGCCACTGTCTTGCAGAATCATGGATGAATTTCAGCATATTTCTTCAAGAAATGTCTGTGTTTAAACAGCAGAGCCCCGGCAAGGCAAGTTTTCCAGGAAAGGAGGATAATGTGTGTGTTTTCGAATGTGCAATAAACTTGGAAACAAATGAATTAACCTATTTTATCAGCTTGTAAGAGGTCTTCAGTTCTAAATGTAACATACTAGGAACACATGCCATAAAAAGTTATATTAGCAAGGTCTGGAAATGGCAGTGTGTTATAAAGTCCTCAGCCTTATAATTTAGTTGGAATTGGTCTTCTATTTTATCCATAATTATGTACCTTATTAGCTAAAATGAATGATGATTTGTCTTTTCAGCCAGACCAAGGATAAGAATGCGTTAGGGCCTCTGTAACAACCTAGAGGGGTGGGATGGGGTGGGAAGTGGGGGGGAGGTTCCAGAGGGAGGGGACATATGTATACCTGTGTCTGATTCATGTTGATATATGGCAGAAGCCGACACAGTCCTGTAAAGCAATTATCCTTGATTGGAAGTAACTTAACTGAGAAAACAATTTCAGTTTATGCTATCTAGACTAGTTCTAAAGTCAAAGGGAGAGAGAATGAACACAGAGCCCTTTGAGGATGCTTTTGAAGGTAATGGAATCTCACTTTCAGTTTAAAAAGTGAAGATTCTTGTATGATTTATTTAAGAACGAAAACCTTTGGCAGAAACATCGATAGTGATCATATGGATAGGATGAGTATTTTTCCAATAAAGATGAAAACCCGTGAGGAGAAGAATCAAGAGTGGTCAAAGGAGCTGCAGGGGAAAACGCACGCCGCTGGTTCTGGGTGCAGAAGCAGCTCCTGCTGTGTCCGTACCCCGCGGTGAGGTGCAGAGCCATCGGCAGGCCCTCCCCTTCCAGGGCCATAGTCAGACTTCTTCAGGGTCCACCTGTCATTGAAATGAAGAACCTAGGAATGTCCTCATTTAAAATCCCTCTCTTATAGGAAATACAACTTTAATGAATAGTAGAAATATAGTCTGACACTAAATTTGCAACATTATATATGGATAAATTTTCTTGATCACTGAAGACAGTTTTTAGAATAGATAACAGTACAGTGTGGAGCGTGTGAGTTGTGCTTTTGTTGCTTGTTTTAATGAGATGATCAGACATTGTTAGAAGATTCAGAACTTCTGCACCGAGTTGGAAGTCAGTCAGCCTACAGTGATGATGCTGTTGACACAGATGTAGTGGATGATATGAAATCCCTTTGCAAACATAAATTCTGTACATAGTAATGCCTTTATTTCTTCTTTTAACTTCAATGGTTTTATTCTTCCACTTCGCTGAGAGAGTTCCAATTTTCTCAAATTACCCCTGATGTCTGAGAAACAACTCTTAGTTTTGTTCCCACGAGTTCATCTGTTTTCCTTTTGACTAGTGACTTTGTTAACCCTCTGCCAAGAATGAAAAATCAAAGTTAATCTGAATTTTAGAGTTCCTTGCTGTTCTCTTAATCCGTTCTTGATTGGAATTATGTACTCTGTCCTCATGTCTTGTTGAAATTTCCTTAATGAATTTTCTTGGCTTATCAGTGAAATTTAGTACCATAATTTAAAGATAAAGCAAAGGAGTTGCATAGTTTAGGGAAAAGAGAGTGGAAAAGAAGTGAAGAGTTTTAGGGAACAATATTTCTGTCTTGATGTTATAATTTCCTAAAACCTTTGGCCACAACTGACGGACAGAAAGAAAATAATTGAGTTTTGCAGTAGGAATTTAGGTCCACTCGTCGTTGGTTTCCAGGTGACTTAGGAGTAAAGTCAGTTTGAGGAGCAGATGATTAGGGGACGAGGATAATAACAATGGCCTGTAGATTTATCCCAGCTGCTTATCAGCTGGGTAAATTGCTGTTTTGTTTATGTATAAATACCTCTTATTTATCTACCGTGTTTTGTTCAGTTTGTGGATTTCCATGGACTTATAGAGGTAGTTGGAACTTACAGATTTCATTACTGGGCAGCATTGTTTTCTGTGAGTGACTCTGAGTAAAAGAAGTTTCCAGGCATTCACTGAAAGAATGGAAAAGACACGACAGACAGAAAGCTGTTAGGGAAAGGGCCTATTTGGGAAGAGTTCCCAGGAGAGATCCACAGGTACAAAAGGTGCGCCAGTGAAGTCGCGCCCAGAGGTGGGCCGAGGAGGTTTTATTTGGGAGGAGAAGGGGAAAAAGAGAAAGGGGAGGGGGTTTCTTAGAGCAGGCGCAGAAACAAAGTCTGTTTAAACTAAGCAGGAAATTAGTGGTGAGTCGGCTGTCCTTGAGTTGTCTGTGGGCATGGGGGTGTGCAGTTCTTGTTACTTTCCACACCTGGTGGAAAATTTTCATGGCCAGGCCGAGCTCCTTATCACAGGCCTTGAGAGACTCCCGGGCACCAGCAGATCAGCAGCAGACCCTTTGCTGCTGACCCTGCAGGTCCTGCGAGTTCGCAGCTGTAGTGTTAACCGTTTAATAGCCTTAACACTTACTACTCTGCAGGTCTCTTGGATCTAATTTTAGAGTTAACCCTCTGCCAAGAATGAAAAATCAAAGTTAATCTGAATTTTAGAGTTCCTTGCTGTTCTCTTAATCCGTTCTTGATTGGAATTATGTACTCTGTCCTCATGTCTTGTTGAAATTTCCTTAATGAATTTTCTTGGCTTATCAGTGAAATTTAGTACCATAATTTAAAGATAAAGCAAAGGAGTTGCATAGTTTAGGGAAAAGAGAGTGGAAAAGAAGTGAAGAGTTTTAGGGAACAATATTTCTGTCTTGATGTTATAATTTCCTAAAACCTTTGGCCACAACTGACGGACAGAAAGAAAATAATTGAGTTTTGCAGTAGGAATTTAGGTCCACTCGTCGTTGGTTTCCAGGTGACTTAGGAGTAAAGTCAGTTTGAGGAGCAGATGATTAGGGGACGAGGATAATAACAATGGCCTGTAGATTTATCCCAGCTGCTTATCAGCTGGGTAAATTGCTGTTTTGTTTATGTATAAATACCTCTTATTTATCTACCGTGTTTTGTTCAGTTTGTGGATTTCCATGGACTTATAGAGGTAGTTGGAACTTACAGATTTCATTACTGGGCAGCATTGTTTTCTGTGAGTGACTCTGAGTAAAAGAAGTTTCCAGGCATTCACTGAAAGAATGGAAAAGACACGACAGACAGAAAGCTGTTAGGGAAAGGGCCTATTTGGGAAGAGTTCCCAGGAGAGATCCACAGGTACAAAAGGTGCGCCAGTGAAGTCGCGCCCCAGAGATGGGCCGAGGAGGTTTTATTTGGGAGGAGAAGGGGAAAAAGAGAAAGGGGAGGGGGTTTCTTAGAGCAGGCGCAGAAACAAAGTCTGTTTAAACTAAGCAGGAAATTAGTGGTGAGTCGGCTGTCCTTGAGTTGTCTGTGGGCATGGGGGTGTGCAGTTCTTGTTACTTTCCACACCTGGTGGAAAATTTTCATGGCCAGGCCGAGCTCCTTATCACAGGCCTTGAGAGACTCCCGGGCACCAGCAGATCAGCAGCAGACCCTTTGCTGCTGACCCTGCAGGTCCTGCGAGTTCGCAGCTGTAGTGTTAACCGTTTAATAGCCTACCAACCTAACACTTACTACTCTGCAGGTCTCTTGGATCTAATGGTAGAGCCGCAGGCATAATTAATGGGGGACATTCTCTGTGCCAGAGATGAGCTTCTGGAACCTTCAAAATGATTGTTATTAAATGTGAAAGTGGTTTAAGGCTGATTGAACACAACAGTCATTAGATCTAAGTGCAAAGAACACTGTTTGAAGAGCATTTGTCATAACATGAGAGATGGCATGTATAGATCAACAGTTGTGTGTGTGCATCCTGTGTTCTGAAGGGTCTTGGTGTTATGAGTAACTGTCACATCACTTCTGTTCCTTCTAGTTTTGTCTCCTGGTCTGCAGTGTGTGCACCTTCTTTACCATCTTGGGAAGTTACATTCCTGGGGTTATACTCAGCTATCTCCTGTGTAAGTATAGTCGAACCTTGACGGATCCACATGCCACATTGATAGCATCTAATGGTCTACAAGGCCTCTGTCGTTTAGAAGAGGAGGTGTCAGTTCTTGATTATAAAGCAAGTTGATTATTCTTTAATCTCCTATTGTACAAAGTGTCTCCTTTTTCTAGAGACATGTTACTACTTCAAAATTGTAGGAATAGCTGTCAAAAAGCAGCGCTAAAGTGTTATAAGTGACCCATTTTATTACAAATTATGTCAATAACACTGTAGACAAGTGATACTCTCCACCTCCCCAAAACACATTAATACCTTTGCCTTTGTGCATGAACTGCAGTTCAGAATGGAATTAAAAGCACAGTGAAAATGGCAAATATTAAACCAAACCAAAATGGCAAATATTAAAAACACTATATCAAGTATTAGGCAGGATATGGAACAATTTGAGTTCTCATGCACTGTTGGTGCATGGGTAATAAAATGGTACAACCATTCTGGATAACAGTTTGGTAGGTTTTTTAAAACTATCTTTATCATAATAACAATTTCTTCGTTGTGTGCATATGTCAAAATTTATCAAACTGTTCACGTTATATACAATTTATCATACATCAACTATACCTCAGAAGTACTATAAAAATGTTTTGATTGCCTGCCTTTAAAATTTACATATACCTTCTTGGCTTCTAGAGGTATTTGAGTTTACAACTCCTGTTTTAAAAAGGGAAATGGACATATGTCCTGACAACTGCAAAGAAATAAGCATTAGGGAATACAATGCATTTCCTGTGTTGATCTTCATTTCTTTTCCTATTCCTAAAGCCTGGCACAAAAGGCAGATGGTCAGAGCTCAAATCCATTCCCTCAAGTAGAACTCATGGAATATCAGCCCTTGAACTGCCTTATTTAAGAGAGAAAGGAGAAGAGAGCCAGGGAAAGAGAGGGTCTAAAATGGGCGAGGCATTATTCAGGTGGTTTGCGTTCATCTCTTTATTCTTCTCAGCTACCCTAAGAGGCGATGTTATTATCTTACTATCACTGATGGAGACTAATAGATAGTAATAACTTTTCTATGGTGAAATGTCATTTTAAAAAATGAGTTGATATTTTAACCCACAACTGTTGTATGAGAAGCATGTAATCTTTGTATGAATTTTGAGGGTAAGAGGATTGAAGGGATGGAGTTATCTAATTGCAGTTCTTTGAGAATAATTATCATGGGGATTTTGTGTGTGTGTGTGTTTAGGAGAAAATTTTTTCATTATGGGGGAAGAATGAAATTATGAACTTATTTCATAGAGGTATTTTCCTAGTTTGTCAGTAAAGAATCTGAAATAATTTTGTGAAATACTTGCTTGTAGTTGAAAAGTAAGGTCATTTCCCCTAACCTCTCTTCTTCCTTATCTTTCAGTACTGTGTGCATTTTTGTGTCCACTGTTCAAGTGTAATGATATTGGACAAAAAATATACAGCAAAATCAAGTCATTTCTGCTGAAACTAGATTTTGGAGTCAGAGAATATATTAACCAGAAGAAACGAGAGAGATCTGGTGGGTAATGTTTGAATTTTAGATTCCATGCCTCAAATGAGGTTTTGCTGGCTATTATGAAATCACCTTCGATCATTTTGGGGTGTTTTAGCTTTTTACTACATATTATGGCAGAAGCAACTGCCTACACAAAGTAGCATAGCTTTTTCCTATTTAGGCTTTTGTTCTTTTCTGAAACATACAATAAATTGATGTTTTGATTGCCTGCCTTTAAAATTTACATATACCTTCTTGGCTTCTAGAGGTATTTGAGTTTACAACTCCTGTTTTAAAAGGAAATGGACATATGTCCTGACAACTGCAAAGAAATAAGCATTAGGGAATACAATGCATTTCCTGTGTTGATCTTCATTTCTTTTCCTATTCCTAAAGCCTGGCACAAAAGGCAGATGGTCAGAGCTCAAATCCATTCCCTCAAGTAGAACTCATGGAATATCAGCCCTTGAACTGCCTTATTTAAGAGAGAAAGGAGAAGAGAGCCAGGGAAAGAGAGGGTCTAAAATGGGCGAGGCATTATTCAGGTGGTTTGCGTTCATCTCTTTATTCTTCTCAGCTACCCTAAGAGCGATGTTATTATCTTACTATCACTGATGGAGACTAATAGATAGTAATAACTTTTCTATGGTGAAATGTCATTTTAAAAAATGAGTTGATATTTTAACCCACAACTGTTGTATGAGAAGCATGTAATCTTTGTATGAATTTTGAGGGTAAGAGGATTGAAGGGATGGAGTTATCTAATTGCAGTTCTTTGAGAATAATTATCATGGGGATTTTGTGTGTGTGTGTGTTTAGGAGAAAATTTTTTCATTATGGGGGAAGAATGAAATTATGAACTTATTTCATAGAGGTATTTTCCTAGTTTGTCAGTAAAGAATCTGAAATAATTTTGTGAAATACTTGCTTGTAGTTGAAAAGTAAGGTCATTTCCCCTAACCTCTCTTCTTCCTTATCTTTCAGTACTGTGTGCATTTTTGTGTCCACTGTTCAAGTGTAATGATATTGGACAAAAAATATACAGCAAAATCAAGTCATTTCTGCTGAAACTAGATTTTGGAGTCAGAGAATATATTAACCAGAAGAAACGAGAGAGATCTGGTGGGTAATGTTTGAATTTTAGATTCCATGCCTCAAATGAGGTTTTGCTGGCTATTATGAAATCACCTTCGATCATTTTGGGGTGTTTTAGCTTTTTACTACATATTATGGCAGAAGCAACTGCCTACACAAAGTAGCATAGCTTTTTCCTATTTAGGCTTTTGTTCTTTTCTGAAACATACAATAAATTGATGTTTTAATCCTAATAGGGAAGAGAGAAAAGGTTCCAGCAGTTCTGTATTTGTTATCTATTATCTACTTTCTCTTGATTGTTTTCTTTGGGGTGGATGCTTGGATGCTTGCAAATAAGAAGTGAGACAGGTAGGACAGGGAGTGGGCGCCATAGAGGAGGGGAGGAAAAGAAAATAGAGGGAAATCCAGTGTGATCCTTTTTCACGTTTGAACTTGGCCTGTGACCTTAGAGATTCTCAAACTACAACGAGCATCAGAATTGTCTTGAGTGCTTCTTAAAACGTAGGTTTCAGGGCTTGCCCCAGAGTTTCTGATTGTCTTGGTCTGGGGGAGGGCCTGGAAGTTTGCTTTCTAAAAGCTTCCCTGGCCCAGCTGCTGCTGCTGGTCCAGGGGCCCCTCTGTGACAAGCACTGACACGCACCATTTCCCTCAGACACCGAACATTTGCAGATACGTGACGCTGGTTATGTGTGAACATTTAATTATGTGGAGGCACTGAGGATCTGAGGATGGTGGGATCAGACTATGCAATGAGTGCAGTGCACGGTCTGAGCTGGCCGGAAAACTGAAAGCTTCCAAATTTTTTCTCAACAGAAGCAGATAAAGAAAAAAGTCACAAAGATGACAGTGAATTAGACTTCTCAGCTCTTTGCCCTAAGGTATATTTTGTTCAGTTTTCAATTCCTTCCTGTGTGGTTTGACTATAAAATGTATCTACCTGTACCAAAACGGGAATGATTTTTCCTAATAGAACATCTCCCTTTTTTCTAATAAGATGATTGAACAATAACGAAAGGGAAATACGTGTCTAGTTCTTACGCTGCCATTTTTGATGTTAGTTGGGTTTTTCAAAAAGCTTCCCACCGAAGTTTGAAACGTATCCCTGGTTTTCATCTGAGCACAGATCAGCCTCACCACCGCCGCCAAAGAGCTGTCTGTGTCCGACACCGACGTGTCCGAGGTCTCCTGGACGGACAATGGGACCTTCAACCTTTCAGAAGGGTACACTCCCCAGACGGACACTTCAGATGGTATGCTCACACTGGCAGATGCTCAGGCTTTTATTGTGAGTGCGTGCAGAGATACTTAACTCTGTCAGCTGCTGACTGGATAAACCACGTGTGCTCCATCCGCGCTCTGTGCGGTGCTTAGTCACTCAGTCGTGTCTGACTCTTTGCGACCCCGTGGACTGCAGGCCACCAGGCTCCTGTGTACGTCTATGTAATCGAGTATCACTGGGGTATTAAAAATCCAGTGTGATCCTTTCACGTTTGAACTTGGCCTGTGACCTTAGAGATTCTCAAACTACAACGAGCATCAGAATTGTCTTGAGTGCTTCTTAAAACGTAGGTTTCAGGGCTTGCCCCAGAGTTTCTGATTGTCTTGGTCTGGGGGAGGGCCTGGAAGTTTGCTTTCTAAAGTTTCCCCTGGCCCAGCTGCTGCTGCTGGTCCAGGGGCCCCTCTGTGACAAGCACTGACACGCACCATTTCCCTCAGACACCGAACATTTGCAGATACGTGACGCTGGTTATGTGTGAACATTTAATTATGTGGAGGCACTGAGGATCTGAGGATGGTGGGATCAGACTATGCAATGAGTGCAGTGCACGGTCTGAGCTGGCCGGAAAACTGAAAGCTTCCAAATTTTTTCTCAACAGAAGCAGATAAAGAAAAAAGTCACAAAGATGACAGTGAATTAGACTTCTCAGCTCTTTGCCCTAAGGTATATTTTGTTCAGTTTTCAATTCCTTCCTGTGTGGTTTGACTATAAAATGTATCTACCTGTACCAAAACGGGAATGATTTTTCCTAATAGAACATCTCCCTTTTTTCTAATAAGATGATTGAACAATAACGAAAGGGAAATACGTGTCTAGTTCTTACGCTGCCATTTTTGATGTTAGTTGGGTTTTTCAAAAAGCTTCCCACCGAAGTTTGAAACGTATCCCTGGTTTTCATCTGAGCACAGATCAGCCTCACCACCGCCGCCAAAGAGCTGTCTGTGTCCGACACCGACGTGTCCGAGGTCTCCTGGACGGACAATGGGACCTTCAACCTTTCAGAAGGGTACACTCCCCAGACGGACACTTCAGATGGTATGCTCACACTGGCAGATGCTCAGGCTTTTATTGTGAGTGCGTGCAGAGATACTTAACTCTGTCAGCTGCTGACTGGATAAACCACGTGTGCTCCATCCGCGCTCTGTGCGGTGCTTAGTCACTCAGTCGTGTCTGACTCTTTGCGACCCCGTGGACTGCAGGCCACCAGGCTCCTGTGTACGTCTATGTAATCGAGTATCACTGGGGTATTAAAAACCCTGACACTCACTGCAACATGGATGAACCTTGCACAATCTTATGACAAGTGCACAAAGCCGGACATAGAAGTCCACACATTGTGGAACTCTTTTTATATGAAATGTCCAGAGCAGACAGATCCGCATGGAAGGAGCTTAGTGACTCCCAGGAGCTGGGGGAAAGAGGGAATATATATCCAGGGCTAGCCCTCATGAAGAGGAACTGAAGCATGGGTTGGGCAGAAGTTTCCTATATCCAAAGCTGACTCCAGCATTTCTCATATTTTTCTTCCAAGTTAGTCTCCTTTTTTTTTTTTTTTTTTAAGAGTTTTCGTCTTTTTTTATAATTAGGATAAGTACAACTTAAAATGAAATTTGAGACAACTTTGTGCAATAACTTTTGTTAGTCTCATTAAATGATTTCAAGTCTTTTTAACCATATACTGAAAATATAAGCAATTATAATGGAGGATTACCAACAAATTATTTGACATATATCTTTACAGGCAAGAACACACTTGCTTTTTCTAGAGGAAGGAAGAAGGCCGTGTGATGTTGAAATAATACAGGTTTGAAGATTGACAAACCCACGTGTAGCCTTGCCTTTGTCATTAACTTACTATAGGACCTTGCAAAGGTGACATAATGTCTGTGGATGTCAGTTTCCTCATCTTTTGACTGCATTAGAACAAGAGGCTCGACAAGCTGTAGAGTCCTCTCAAGCGCCACAAACTAAATATCTACAAGACCAGGATAATAAATAAACCCTTTGATCTTAAGCATTCTGTCTCAGGGGTTTTCCACCGACGTGTCCTCTCTGGACGGACAATGGGACCTTCAACCTTTCAGAAGGGTACACTCCCCAGACGGACACTTCAGATGGTATGCTCACACTGGCAGATGCTCAGGCTTTTATTGTGAGTGCGTGCAGAGATACTTAACTCTGTCAGCTGCTGACTGGATAAACCACGTGTGCTCCATCCGCGCTCTGTGCGGTGCTTAGTCACTCAGTCGTGTCTGACTCTTTGCGACCCCGTGGACTGCAGGCCACCAGGCTCCTGTGTACGTCTATGTAATCGAGTATCACTGGGGTATTAAAAACCCTGACACTCACTGCAACATGGATGAACCTTGCACAATCTTATGACAAGTGCACAAAGCCGGACATAGAAGTCCACACATTGTGGAACTCTTTTTATATGAAATGTCCAGAGCAGACAGATCCGCATGGAAGGAGCTTAGTGACTCCCAGGAGCTGGGGGAAAGAGGGAATATATATCCAGGGCTAGCCCTCATGAAGAGGAACTGAAGCATGGGTTGGGCAGAAGTTTCCTATATCCAAAGCTGACTCCAGCATTTCTCATATTTTTCTTCCAAGTTAGTCTCCTTTTTTTTTTTTTTTTTAAGAGTTTTCGTCTTTTTTTATAATTAGGATAAGTACAACTTAAAATGAAATTTGAGACAACTTTGTGCAATAACTTTTGTTAGTCTCATTAAATGATTTCAAGTCTTTTTAACCATATACTGAAAATATAAGCAATTATAATGGAGGATTACCAACAAATTATTTGACATATATCTTTACAGGCAAGAACACACTTGCTTTTTCTAGAGGAAGGAAGAAGGCCGTGTGATGTTGAAATAATACAGGTTTGAAGATTGACAAACCCACGTGTAGCCTTGCCTTTGTCATTAACTTACTATAGGACCTTGCAAAGGTGACATAATGTCTGTGGATGTCAGTTTCCTCATCTTTTGACTGCATTAGAACAAGAGGCTCGACAAGCTGTAGAGTCCTCTCAAGCGCCACAAACTAAATATCTACAAGACCAGGATAATAAATAAACCCTTTGATCTTAAGCATTCTGTCTCAAGGGCTTCCCTGATGGCTCAGACAGAAAGGAATCTGCCTATAATGCAGGAGACCTGAGTTTGACCTGTGGGTTGGGAAGATCCCCTGGCGAAGGGAATGGCAATCCTATCCAGTATTTTTGCCTGGGAAATCCGATAGACAGATGGTCCTGGTGGACTGCAGTCCATGGGATTGTAAAGAGTCAGACACGACTTACTGACTAAACAACAACAAATTAATATATATGTATTTATGCACACTTTATATATATGTATATATGCACACTTACTGTGTTGTTGAAATTCATAAATTAAAAGTTGAATCATAAAAAAAATATATATAATTATGGTGTGTAAGCCTGAAATTCTGTTCTACGTTTCACAGATCTTGACCGACCTAGTGAGGAAGTGTTCTCTCGAGACCTTTCAGATTTTCCATCTCTAGAAAACGGCACGGGAACAAACGATGAAGATGAATTGAGCCTTGGCCTGCCCACTGAGCTCAGGAGAAGAAAGGAACAGTTGGACAGCGGTCCCAGACTGAGCACAGAGAAGAAATCAGCAGCTGGGCTCACCCTTCCTCTGAGCAGTGAGCAGACCTTCCACCTGATGAGCAGCCTGGCTGGGGACGTCCTCACGGCTGCGGTGACGGCTGCGGTGAAGGACCAGTTAGCGGGCGTGAAGCAGGTGCTGTATCAGGCCGCTCCCAGCCCAGGCGAGGACACGGACACGGAGGAGGGGGATGACTTTGAACTCCTGGACCAGTCAGAGCTGGATCAAATTGAGAGTGAATTGGGACTGTCACAGGACCGGGAAGCAGAAGCCCAGCAAAATAAGAAGCCTTCGGGCTTCCTTTCAAATCTACTCGGAGGCCCTTAGTCTGGGAATCAGCTTGTGTGACAGAGCACAGATAAACTACCAAAAAATTTCAAACAAGCAAAAAAAAAATCTTTTCAAACTGTGAGCTTTACTGATTACTTTAGGATTTTTTTGGTCTTTGCCCTCCCTCTTCTGCAGTGGATTAATTGGATATATATCAGCTGACACTGATAGATTGATATTTCTCATAGTTATTTTTATGTAATGAGCATGGAAATGAACTTTATATATATGTATATATGCACACTTACTGTGTTGTTGAATATTAGAGATTGTTTTTAAAGCAAAATGAAAACACCCAATTATTGAGATCCTCTCATAAGTATTCCTTATTTTTTCTTCACCATTTTTAAGCATGAAAAAACAGTTTATTGTAGCTCACTGAAATATTAACCATTAATTGTGAATACATGATATATTGGCTCCTTTGTTTCTAATACTTGGAAACAGTTAAAAAATTTTTGGTGAATTTTGACGTAAAAAGATAAAAATTACCTAAGTCATTTTGGTTGAAAGACTTGAGAAATACTATTAAAATCAGTTTCCTAGGAAAATTTTTGAAAATATATTTAACTACATTGGATAGGCGATACATTTCCACGTTGTTTCTGCAGTTATAGCCTTTAGGCTTCCTTGTAAATGGCATGCTCCATTGACTGCTAGCTCGAGTCTTGGCAATGGGTGATATTAACACATAGAAAGCAGGTACTTCGATATCACAGGTCTGTGTGGTTTTGATGTAAACAGAGATCGACTGTGCTTTGTTGTTTCCATTGTCATGTTTGTGATAGGGATATTGTGAGTGCAGATCTAGTCTGCCTGCTCACAGCTAGGTTAAACCCTCATCTTCATATTATGGGAAAAGTCTTTTAAAATGGCAAAACTAGTTCCTGGTATATTCTGAGTGAGGGAGTCATCCATCGTAGAGAAGCAAGAACTGTTTTCATAGTCTAACTCTCCGCCCAGAGAGAAATTACTTTGGCTTTCAAGTGTGTTAATTTGCCGTTGAAGTCTAAACCTGTAATCTGTTTCTTCTTAGGAAGCTAGAAAGTATATTTTTTCCTTTAAACTTTATAGATCACTTTTAAACAGTCAGATTCGCCTTAGATTTTTAACAAAGGACTAAACAGCAGAAATCAAGCTGACTTTGTTGTTGTGATAGGAACTTTTAATAGTGTCGAGGGACCATGTCAGCAGCTACCAGTCCATCTCTTCAGTTGTCAGCTACAGCTGACATTTCACCAGATGCACACACACATCTGAGCCCCTCAGAAAGGAAGGATAAGCCAAGAATGTAGGAAATCTGTGGTCCCCTCTCTTTACTTCATCCCTTCCTTTCTGCGTCTATAGGGTAATGACAGGCTGCCTGACATTTAAATGTAGCATCTCTTATTTATTTTTTCTTTCTGAGGTATTAAAATAGCTAGACTGAATTTTGCCAAAATGTTAAAGGGAGAGAAGTGACGGAGGACTCTGAGCATTTCTCATGATTGACGATGCTTCGGTGTCATTAGTGCCTCATGACTGTGTTTGATGCCCTTTATCGATACAAAGTGAGCCTGTGGCTTCATCATCTTGCCCATTTTGGTACAAAGGAAAACCTGATGTTAGATCTATAAACTGTGTGAGTCTGCGAGGGACATACTCATTAAAATCAGTTTCCTAGGAAAATTTTTGAAAATATATTTAACTACATTGGATAGGCGATACATTTCCACGTTGTTTCTGCAGTTATAGCCTTTAGGCTTCCTTGTAAATGGCATGCTCCATTGACTGCTAGCTCGAGTCTTGGCAATGGGTGATATTAACACATAGAAAGCAGGTACTTCGATATCACAGGTCTGTGTGGTTTTGATGTAAACAGAGATCGACTGTGCTTTGTTGTTTCCATTGTCATGTTTGTGATAGGGATATTGTGAGTGCAGATCTAGTCTGCCTGCTCACAGCTAGGTTAAACCCTCATCTTCATATTATGGGAAAAGTCTTTTAAAATGGCAAAACTAGTTCCTGGTATATTCTGAGTGAGGGAGTCATCCATCGTAGAGAAGCAAGAACTGTTTTCATAGTCTAACTCTCCGCCCAGAGAGAAATTACTTTGGCTTTCAAGTGTGTTAATTTGCCGTTGAAGTCTAAACCTGTAATCTGTTTCTTCTTAGGAAGCTAGAAAGTATATTTTTTCCTTTAAACTTTATAGATCACTTTTAAACAGTCAGATTCGCCTTAGATTTTTAACAAAGGACTAAACAGCAGAAATCAAGCTGACTTTGTTGTTGTGATAGGAACTTTTAATAGTGTCGAGGGACCATGTCAGCAGCTACCAGTCCATCTCTTCAGTTGTCAGCTACAGCTGACATTTCACCAGATGCACACACATCTGAGCCCCTCAGAAAGGAAGGATAAGCCAAGAATGTAGGAAATCTGTGGTCCCCTCTCTTTACTTCATCCCTTCCTTTCTGCGTCTATAGGGTAATGACAGGCTGCCTGACATTTAAATGTAGCATCTCTTATTTATTTTTTCTTTCTGAGGTATTAAAATAGCTAGACTGAATTTTGCCAAAATGTTAAAGGGAGAGAAGTGACGGAGGACTCTGAGCATTTCTCATGATTGACGATGCTTCGGTGTCATTAGTGCCTCATGACTGTGTTTGATGCCCTTTATCGATACAAAGTGAGCCTGTGGCTTCATCATCTTGCCCATTTTGGTACAAAGGAAAACCTGATGTTAGATCTATAAACTGTGTGAGTCTGCGAGGGACATACCTGATTTCTGTTTCAGTGAGAGTTTCTGGACATGAAGAAAAATACAGTCACATATTTATAAAATTGTTACCAGGTTTTTTATGTGTATGTTTCTTCAATGAAAAAATACTCATGGCCATGAAGTCAGAAAGTTTAAAGATCTTTTCAGTTTCTTCACTGAGGAAAAAATAAGTTAAATAACTCAAATAATTAAAGAATGTGTTATAAGCAGGTAAACTCAGAATTTGATGGTATAAACAATAACCACACATGCACTTCAATAGTATTTGTTCAAGAATGGTGATGGTTTAGTCGCTAAGTTGTATCTGATTCTTGTGACCCCAGGGACTGTAGCCTGCCTGGCTTCTCTATCCATAGGTTCTCCAGGCAAGAATACTGGACTGGGTTACCATTTCCTTCTCCAGGAGATCTTCCCAGCCCAGGGATTGAACCCAGGTCTCCTGCATTACAGGTGGATTCTTTACCAACTGTGCCATCTGGAAGCCCTACATGACTATAAATTTACACAATGTAATATTGATCCTCAATTCTATCAAACATTGGGATGTTGAGGGTTTTCACTTTGTGTGTGTGTGTGTGTGTGTTTCTGGCAGATGGAGGGGGCATTATATATAGTCTTGTTTCTGGATTTAAGACGTGTTGACAATAAACAGTGATTGATTCAGTTCAGTGGGAAACTATAGATCCCTCACTATGAGAACTTATACAATTATTAAAATGGGAAGCATAGATTTTTTTTAATTGTAGAAGAGCTAGACAAAGATGTCTTATTCACTTCCCATAGGAAATGCTGACCAAAACCATACAATGGGAAAAGCCAGCACTTTGCGTCTATAGGGTAATGACAGGCTGCCTGACATTTAAATGTAGCATCTCTTATTTTTCTTTCTGAGGTATTAAAATAGCTAGACTGAATTTTGCCAAAATGTTAAAGGGAGAGAAGTGACGGAGGACTCTGAGCATTTCTCATGATTGACGATGCTTCGGTGTCATTAGTGCCTCATGACTGTGTTTGATGCCCTTTATCGATACAAAGTGAGCCTGTGGCTTCATCATCTTGCCCATTTTGGTACAAAGGAAAACCTGATGTTAGATCTATAAACTGTGTGAGTCTGCGAGGGACATACCTGATTTCTGTTTCAGTGAGAGTTTCTGGACATGAAGAAAAATACAGTCACATATTTATAAAATTGTTACCAGGTTTTTTATGTGTATGTTTCTTCAATGAAAAAATACTCATGGCCATGAAGTCAGAAAGTTTAAAGATCTTTTCAGTTTCTTCACTGAGGAAAAAATAAGTTAAATAACTCAAATAATTAAAGAATGTGTTATAAGCAGGTAAACTCAGAATTTGATGGTATAAACAATAACCACACATGCACTTCAATAGTATTTGTTCAAGAATGGTGATGGTTTAGTCGCTAAGTTGTATCTGATTCTTGTGACCCCAGGGACTGTAGCCTGCCTGGCTTCTCTATCCATAGGTTCTCCAGGCAAGAATACTGGACTGGGTTACCATTTCCTTCTCCAGGAGATCTTCCCAGCCCAGGGATTGAACCCAGGTCTCCTGCATTACAGGTGGATTCTTTACCAACTGTGCCATCTGGAAGCCCTACATGACTATAAATTTACACAATGTAATATTGATCCTCAATTCTATCAAACATTGGGATGTTGAGGGTTTTCACTTTGTGTGTGTGTGTGTGTGTGTTTCTGGCAGATGGAGGGGGCATTATATATAGTCTTGTTTCTGGATTTAAGACGTGTTGACAATAAACAGTGATTGATTCAGTTCAGTGGGAAACTATAGATCCCTCACTATGAGAACTTATACAATTATTAAAATGGGAAGCATAGATTTTTTTTAATTGTAGAAGAGCTAGACAAAGATGTCTTATTCACTTCCCATAGGAAATGCTGACCAAAACCATACAATGGGAAAAGCCAGCACTGATCATGCATTTTGCTCTGAAACAATAGAGCAGGGTTCAAGTTCATGTTGGAAGGTCAATCTAGGTTTAAAGCTGTATTTATGTTCTCATTCTGCAACATTTTTCCTCTTTTTATAACCCTAAAAAGTGATTTTTTTAAAAACTACCCCTCCCCAGTTTAGTAGAATGTTAGGAAAAGAAACTTTTATGAGATTTGCATACATGCTAATTCACTTCAGTCGTGTCTGACTCTGTGTGACTCCATAGGCTGTAGCCCGCCAGGCTTCTCTGTCCATGGGATTCTCCAGGCAAAAATACTGGAGTAGGTAGCTATTTCCTGCTCCAGGGGATCTTCCCAACCCAGGGACTGAACCCAAGCTTCGTACGTCTCCTGAATTGCTAGGCAGGTTCTTTACCACTAGTGCCACCTGGGAATATCACTAAACATTCAAGAATTAACTTCATCTGATTTAGGTTAATTTTTCTTTTTTCAAAGAATCAATGAACCAGCTGATCCAAACTTATCAATGCTGCAATAACCATACTTTGCTATAAATTGGAATCTTGTTAACTTAAGAAAACTTAACATAACCAGTTATCTAAACACTAAGAGGTAGTAAAATGATTTTAAAATATTTACTAAAAATCATAGCACTGTAACATTTTGGGGGGCCACTTTTATTGGTCTTTCATTTATTTATTTTCATCCATCTTTGTTCTTTGACCTGTGTGGGCCTCCCATTGCAGTGGCCTCTCTCGTTGCAGAGCTCTGGGCGCATGCGCTCCAGAGCTCCAGCTTGGTAATTGGACACATCGGTCCAGCCACTCCACGGCACGTGGGATCTTCCCAGGCCAGGGATCAAACCGGAGCCCCTTGCACTGCAAGGTGGAGTCCTTACCCACTGGACCACCGGGAAAGCCCAACACTGTAACATTTTTTTGAAGACAGTTCATAAAAGTAGTAAATCATTCAATAAATATATACTAGTTTTATGTTCTATATTTAGTAACCCCATAAGTTAACCTCAGCTAACCAATCACCTTCATACTTGTTTGTTTAAAAATCAAGTTACTGCTGCAATATAGGAATGTGGAAAGTACTATCAATTGACCTGAAGGTGACCGTATTAGCTTTTATCTTAAATTTTGTAATTATCAAGGATTACCATCCCAACATTATCCAAACTGAAGAACAACAACATCATGGGTACACTGTGCACAGTGACTTCAGTAGTTTGGTAATCAAGTGAATTTGTTTAAGAATTAATTTCCAGTATTTCCATACCTAAAAATTTTATCATGGGCAGACTCAGTTTAAGTTCTTTGGAAGAATGACTTCAAAGAATGAGTCATTTGATAATAAACATTCTTGATAGTATTAACAGCAGAGATTAACATAATACCCCACTATGCCCAGGAGAAATTTAACTCAATGGTCTCTTGGTCCACGGGCTCACATTTATCGGGGACCTGCTGGCTCTTGACCTTTTCTGGTATTTCTCCAATCAATTGTAGATAATGCTGCTGAATCTACTCAAGGGCTAGTAGTATTACTCATGCCCATAAAAACAGAAACACTCTCCGAGTCCCTACCTGTTTACCAACTGCAAAGCGAACAGCAAACTCTAGAATTCAGCTCTCTACCCAAAGATGATACCTTCATCGTTCCTTATCGTCTTTTCCTTTCTGCGCCATATCTTTTTTGTCCCACAAGCAAGACTTGCAATCTTGCTACATACGTCCCTTATTGTCCTCTGTTCACAGGTTCCCATCTACGGCCTCTAGCCCCCATGCTTTCCACCTACTGATGAAGTCTTCCCTGCCCCCTTCTCCTTCAGTACCCATCTGAAATGTCAACTCCTTAATGAAAGCTTATCTCCTTACTTGATGCCATGTTTTTCTTCAGAAGGACACATCGGTCCAGCCACTCCACGGCACGTGGGATCTTCCCAGGCCAGGGATCAAACCGGAGCCCCTTGCACTGCAAGGTGGAGTCCTTACCCACTGGACCACCGGGAAAGCCCAACACTGTAACATTTTTTTGAAGACAGTTCATAAAAGTAGTAAATCATTCAATAAATATATACTAGTTTTATGTTCTATATTTAGTAACCCCATAAGTTAACCTCAGCTAACCAATCACCTTCATACTTGTTTGTTTAAAAATCAAGTTACTGCTGCAATATAGGAATGTGGAAAGTACTATCAATTGACCTGAAGGTGACCGTATTAGCTTTTATCTTAAATTTTGTAATTATCAAGGATTACCATCCCAACATTATCCAAACTGAAGAACAACAACATCATGGGTACACTGTGCACAGTGACTTCAGTAGTTTGGTAATCAAGTGAATTTGTTTAAGAATTAATTTCCAGTATTTCCATACCTAAAAATTTTATCATGGGCAGACTCAGTTTAAGTTCTTTGGAAGAATGACTTCAAAGAATGAGTCATTTGATAATAAACATTCTTGATAGTATTAACAGCAGAGATTAACATAATACCCCACTATGCCCAGGAGAAATTTAACTCAATGGTCTCTTGGTCCACGGGCTCACATTTATCGGGGACCTGCTGGCTCTTGACCTTTTCTGGTATTTCTCCAATCAATTGTAGATAATGCTGCTGAATCTACTCAAGGGCTAGTAGTATTACTCATGCCCATAAAAACAGAAACACTCTCCGAGTCCCTACCTGTTTACCAACTGCAAAGCGAACAGCAAACTCTAGAATTCAGCTCTCTACCCAAAGATGATACCTTCATCGTTCCTTATCGTCTTTTCCTTTCTGCGCCATATCTTTTTTGTCCCACAAGCAAGACTTGCAATCTTGCTACATACGTCCCTTATTGTCCTCTGTTCACAGGTTCCCATCTACGGCCTCTAGCCCCCATGCTTTCCACCTACTGATGAAGTCTTCCCTGCCCCCTTCTCCTTCAGTACCCATCTGAAATGTCAACTCCTTAATGAAAGCTTATCTCCTTACTTGATGCCATGTTTTTCTTCAGAATACCCATTGCCCCTTTCTTCATAATTAGTTGTACTTGACCTATCTTTAGTCTTTTAGTTGAGAATGTCTTACCATCCTGAACAAGACAGAAAAATCTCAAAGACAAAGGTGTTTTAATTTAGACCCAGTAGGATATTATCTATGTGATACTGTGATCATAAAAATACAGATATTTGGTCTTTGTCCCCTTCCTGGCATGAAGCTCCTAAAACCCTTGGAAGGTCTTAAGTGATGAGGGTGATAAATGTGTGTTTGTTATCTTGATGAGGTGACTTTTGGACAGCCCCTCTGTAGGCTAGCTGAGCGGATGCCACAACCAAAGCTCCAGAGAGATAGACTCTTTTGTTTGGGACCTTCCCAACTTCATCCTATGTGTCTCTTCCTCAGGTCATTCATTTACATCCTTTAAGATCCTTTGTAGTAAACTGGTAATGTAGTAAGCAAACTAGTTTCCAGATTTCTGTGAGCTGCTCTAGTACATTACTGAAGACCGAGGGAGGAGGTCATGGAACCTTTGGGTTTGTAGCCAGTCGGTCAGAAGCACGGGTAACAACCAGAATTGGCTTCTGAAGTGGGGCCAGTTGGGCCAGACTGAGCACTTAACCCATGGGCTCTCACTTCATCCTCAGGTAGAGAGTGTTAGAATTGAGTCGAACTGGAGGACACCCGCTGGTGCTGGAGAACGGTTTTGTAGTCTGGAAAGAAACACACATGTGCCTGAAGATATAGGTAGTGCGGGGAAAAGGCGATGGAGATACGAAACTCATGCAAAGGAATGTAAACATCTATAGGCAACAGTTTATCATTCTTGAACAGAAGGAATGACACAAGAGAAAAGACGGCTGAGGAGAATTCGTGCGATCACCTCTG
Source organism: Tragulus kanchil (assembly GCA_022376925.1). NCBI lineage: Eukaryota > Metazoa > Chordata > Mammalia > Artiodactyla > Tragulidae > Tragulus > Tragulus kanchil. Next base: position 151,680,341 of record JAIOJX010000004.1, read on the forward strand.
TGTGCTGGAGGGCAGACTAAGAGGATGAAGCTCTCCAGGAGACCCAAGTACTAATAGAATTGCAGTCCTTGGAGAAATTCACATGCTGAGGGAAGCAGTACTCCTTTGAAGGACAAGTGAAAACACTGCGGAGAGCTTAAAGATGCTGAAATGAGTCATGAAAATGGATGCAAGGAGGCAGGAAGGAAATAGTGACCAAAGAAGGAACAGGTGCTTGAAGAACCATAGAGGAACGATAATGGAAAAGAGAAAACAGAAGTCCTTACTTAATATGACCATTCTCTGCTTTAATTTTAGAGAAGTTTGAAAATATACACTGTTTTGTATATCCCTGTTGGACTCATACTAATTCCATTTCTTAAGGTGGGTGTCTGTCCAGAGGACTCATTTGTTTAAAAAGATACTGAGAATCTCAAAATCAAATTTTCTAGAATAAAAATCACCACCAGGCTTACCTTGCTCTACAAAAGATTCATTCAACACATACCTAACAATCCATGTGCCAGCACTGTTCTAGCTTTGGGGTACACAGCACAGAAAGGAGTCCCCGTTCCCATGGAGCTTGTGGTCTGGAGGGGGAGGGCTAACCTATAATGGGACTAACTACCCAGAGGTTTACGAGAATGGAGGCAGTTGAGGAGGTACTGAACTTTCAGTGCTAAAACTGGGAAAGATCCTTTGTAAATGCAAACTAGTTTCCAGATTTCTGGCCTAGTACATTACTGAAGACCGAGGAGGAGGTCATGGAACCTTTGGGTTTGTAGCCAGTCGGTCAGAAGCACGGGTAACAACCAGAATTGGCTTCTGAAGTGGGGCCAGTTGGGCCAGACTGAGCACTTAACCCATGGGCTCTCACTTCATCCTCAGGTAGAGAGTGTTAGAATTGAGTCGAACTGGAGGACACCCGCTGGTGCTGGAGAACGGTTTTGTAGTCTGGAAAGAAACACACATGTGCCTGAAGATATAGGTAGTGCGGGGAAAAGGCGATGGAGATACGAAACTCATGCAAAGGAATGTAAACATCTATAGGCAACAGTTTATCATTCTTGAACAGAAGGAATGACACAAGAGAAAAGACGGCTGAGGAGAATTCGTGCGATCACCTCTGTGTGCTGGAGGGCAGACTAAGAGGATGAAGCTCTCCAGGAGACCCAAGTACTAATAGAATTGCAGTCCTTGGAGAAATTCACATGCTGAGGGAAGCAGTACTCCTTTGAAGGACAAGTGAAAACACTGCGGAGAGCTTAAAGATGCTGAAATGAGTCATGAAAATGGATGCAAGGAGGCAGGAAGGAAATAGTGACCAAAGAAGGAACAGGTGCTTGAAGAACCATAGAGGAACGATAATGGAAAAGAGAAAACAGAAGTCCTTACTTAATATGACCATTCTCTGCTTTAATTTTAGAGAAGTTTGAAAATATACACTGTTTTGTATATCCCTGTTGGACTCATACTAATTCCATTTCTTAAGGTGGGTGTCTGTCCAGAGGACTCATTTGTTTAAAAAGATACTGAGAATCTCAAAATCAAATTTTCTAGAATAAAAATCACCACCAGGCTTACCTTGCTCTACAAAAGATTCATTCAACACATACCTAACAATCCATGTGCCAGCACTGTTCTAGCTTTGGGGTACACAGCACAGAAAGGAGTCCCCGTTCCCATGGAGCTTGTGGTCTGGAGGGGGAGGGCTAACCTATAATGGGACTAACTACCCAGAGGTTTACGCAGAATGGAGGCAGTTGAGGAGGTACTGAACTTTCAGTGCTAAAACTGGGAAAGTAGGGACAAAGAATCAGTCCTAATGGTGGCTAATTTCCCCTAAATGGTCCCAAAGACATTCCATTCTTGTACTCACATAACTCCTTTCCCACACTGATTGGGGTTGACCTTTGTAAGTAATAGCATACCATGGAAATGACTGTGTATGACTTCCAAAGCTAGCTCACAGAAGACATTGTGTCTTCCCCTTGGTTTACTTTGAGGGAAGCCAGTTGCCATGGTACAAGGACACTCAAGCAGCCCTGTGGAGGGACCCAAACCCTCTTGCTATCAGTGTGTAAACGAGCCTCTTCTAAGGGGATCCACCAGCCACCGGCAGACCTTACAGCTGCCTTAGATCCTTGGGATGACTTCAGCTCTGCCCCTGCAGCTTTATCCAATGGTGAGCAACTCCAACTCCTGATTTACAGAAATGGAAATAAGCAGAGGTGGTTATTTTCCTGCCAAATGTTGAAGTAATGTGATGCAGAGTAATAGACAGCCAGTACAGTGCTGAATAAAGAATGATAAGGAATCCTCCTGCAATGCAGGAGACCCAGATTCAATCCCTGGGTTCAGAAGATCCTGTGAAGAAGGAAATGGCTACTCACTCTAGTATTATTGCCTGGAAAACTTTATGGACAGAGGAGCCTGGCAGGCTACAGTCCATGGGGTCCCAGAGGGACTTAACACAACTGAGGGACTTAACACACACAGTACTAGTACTGTGCACACAGTAGTGGAGAAAAGGTATGCTCAGGAAAGACTTAAGAGCTGGGAATAGGCACTACTACGACAAGAGGGTGTGGATAGGCCCTCTTCCTAAAAAAAGGCTAATTCCATTTCTTAAGGTGGGTGTCTGTCCAGAGGACTCATTTGTTTAAAAAGATACTGAGAATCTCAAAATCAAATTTTCTAGAATAAAAATCACCACCAGGCTTACCTTGCTCTACAAAAGATTCATTCAACACATACCTAACAATCCATGTGCCAGCACTGTTCTAGCTTTGGGGTACACAGCACAGAAAGGAGTCCCCGTTCCCATGGAGCTTGTGGTCTGGAGGGGGAGGGCTAACCTATAATGGGACTAACTACCCAGAGGTTTACGAGAATGGAGGCAGTTGAGGAGGTACTGAACTTTCAGTGCTAAAACTGGGAAAGTAGGGACAAAGAATCAGTCCTAATGGTGGCTAATTTCCCCTAAATGGTCCCAAAGACATTCCATTCTTGTACTCACATAACTCCTTTCCCACACTGATTGGGGTTGACCTTTGTAAGTAATAGCATACCATGGAAATGACTGTGTATGACTTCCAAAGCTAGCTCACAGAAGACATTGTGTCTTCCCCTTGGTTTACTTTGAGGGAAGCCAGTTGCCATGGTACAAGGACACTCAAGCAGCCCTGTGGAGGGACCCAAACCCTCTTGCTATCAGTGTGTAAACGAGCCTCTTCTAAGGGGATCCACCAGCCACCGGCAGACCTTACAGCTGCCTTAGATCCTTGGGATGACTTCAGCTCTGCCCCTGCAGCTTTATCCAATGGTGAGCAACTCCAACTCCTGATTTACAGAAATGGAAATAAGCAGAGGTGGTTATTTTCCTGCCAAATGTTGAAGTAATGTGATGCAGAGTAATAGACAGCCAGTACAGTGCTGAATAAAGAATGATAAGGAATCCTCCTGCAATGCAGGAGACCCAGATTCAATCCCTGGGTTCAGAAGATCCTGTGAAGAAGGAAATGGCTACTCACTCTAGTATTATTGCCTGGAAAACTTTATGGACAGAGGAGCCTGGCAGGCTACAGTCCATGGGGTCCCAGAGGGACTTAACACAACTGAGGGACTTAACACACACAGTACTAGTACTGTGCACACAGTAGTGGAGAAAAGGTATGCTCAGGAAAGACTTAAGAGCTGGGAATAGGCACTACTACGACAAGAGGGTGTGGATAGGCCTCTCCTATAAAGGCATTTGGGCAAAAACCTTAAACATAAGGGAGTAAGACAGCAACAGTCAATCCAAGTAGAAAAGTAAATGATTTCTACTAGGGGTAGAGGGCCTCCTAGAATAGAAAGGCAATCTTTTTTGTCCCTTTTAACTTCCTTGGTGAATCAGAGAGTAAGGACTCTGCCTATAATGCAGGACACCCGGGTTTGATCCCTGGTTGGGGAAGACCACCTTTACAAGGACATGGCAATCCACTCCAGTATTCTTGCCTGAGAATCTCATGGACAGAGGAGCCTGGAAAGCTACAGGTCACAGAGTTGTAGAGTTGGACACCACTGAAGTGACTTACCATACATACATCACAAAATACCATAGACTGGGTGGTTTATGAAGAACTTCTTTTCACGGTTCTGGAAGCTGAAAGTCCAAGATCAGGGTGCCAGCATGGTCTGCTGAGGGCCCTCTTTGTGGTCTTAGACTTACTGTATCCTTTCCTGGGTCTCTCTCAGAAGAGCATGCGTCCCACCACGAGAAATCTGACGTCACATCCTAACACCTCCCAAGGGGTCCACCTTACACATCATCTCAGCACTGTTTATACTGAAAATTACATAAATTATATATATTGAAAAACAACATACTGTTTATATTGAATTGTGCGGAACACACGAAGAGTTGGACAAGAGTAACTGAGCACCTGTTGTTCGTAACTAAGCACCTGTTGAAATGATTATATATATTGAAAAAAAACAAATGGATTACAGAAATGGAAATAAGCAGAGGTGGTTTTTTCCTGCAAGTAAAAATTGCAGAGTAATAGACAGCCAGTACAGTGCTGAATAAAGAATGATAAGGAATCCTCCTGCAATGCAGGAGACCCAGATTCAATCCCTGGGTTCAGAAGATCCTGTGAAGAAGGAAATGGCTACTCACTCTAGTATTATTGCCTGGAAAACTTTATGGACAGAGGAGCCTGGCAGGCTACAGTCCATGGGGTCCCAGAGGGACTTAACACAACTGAGGGACTTAACACACACAGTACTAGTACTGTGCACACAGTAGTGGAGAAAAGGTATGCTCAGGAAAGACTTAAGAGCTGGGAATAGGCACTACTACGACAAGAGGGTGTGGATAGGCCTCTCCTATAAAGGCATTTGGGCAAAAACCTTAAACATAAGGGAGTAAGACAGCAACAGTCAATCCAAGTAGAAAAGTAAATGATTTCTACTAGGGGTAGAGGGCCTCCTAGAATAGAAAGGCAATCTTTTTTGTCCCTTTTAACTTCCTTGGTGAATCAGAGAGTAAGGACTCTGCCTATAATGCAGGACACCCGGGTTTGATCCCTGGTTGGGGAAGACCACCTTTACAAGGACATGGCAATCCACTCCAGTATTCTTGCCTGAGAATCTCATGGACAGAGGAGCCTGGAAAGCTACAGGTCACAGAGTTGTAGAGTTGGACACCACTGAAGTGACTTACCATACATACATCACAAAATACCATAGACTGGGTGGTTTATGAAGAACTTCTTTTCACGGTTCTGGAAGCTGAAAGTCCAAGATCAGGGTGCCAGCATGGTCTGCTGAGGGCCCTCTTTGTGGTCTTAGACTTACTGTATCCTTTCCTGGGTCTCTCTCAGAAGAGCATGCGTCCCACCACGAGAAATCTGACGTCACATCCTAACACCTCCCAAGGGGTCCACCTTACACATCATCTCAGCACTGTTTATACTGAAAATTACATAAATTATATATATTGAAAAACAACATACTGTTTATATTGAATTGTGCGGGAACACACGAAGAGTTGGACAAGAGTAACTGAGCACCTGTTGTTCGTAACTAAGCACCTGTTGAAATGATAATATTCAGGATATACTGGGTTGGAAAAAAATAGCCATCTGAAGCCTTTCTGCTTTCTTAAAAACGTGGCTCCAATTAAAGATGACCTACATGGCCGAGATCTATTCCTACTAGCGGGCTGGGCTGGACTCTCTGCTCCCAGGTGCAAACTGTGGATCCAGGGGTTTCCCCTGCGTCCTTGGCTGGACGACTCAAAGGACCTAAGTTTGATCAAACTCTGGGAGATAGAGGACAGAGAAGCCTGCGGTGCTGCAGTCTATGGGGTCGCAAAGAGTCGGACAGGACTGATAGGCTGAACAACTTGGCTGGAAGGGTCGCCGCAGTAAGGCCGAGGCTCCGGCCTGGACTCTGGCCTTCCTGTGAATTCCCTGAGCCTCTGGGTTGCCTGGACTCCAGCCCGCCGGGCGAGGGCTCCGGGGATCCGACACGCCGTCTCCGGCTTTCGTTGCACCCACTCCCGGGGTTGTCGGGTCAAGGTCCGCAAGAGTCCTCCGGATTCCCAAGCCCCCGAGGCGCTCCCCTCCTGGCATCGGGTCTCGACGTACAAAACGAAAAACGCACAGGAACTCGGAGGGGGCTGGGTCTGTCAATCAATAACCCCCTCAGGCCACGCCCACTTCTGTTGACTCACCCAAAACCCGTCTCAGGTCGACTGGGCGGGGCCGGATCCGTCGCACGTTCCCGAGACTCTCAGCGGCGGGGGCGTGCCTACAGGCTGAGAGGCGGGACTTCCTGTCCGGCTGGGAAAGACGCGGTTCAGTCCGGAAGTCAGCTCGCAGTCTAGTTCATCGTGGACCCTGTGGCTGGGGGTTTGAGCGTCTGGTGGGGTCAGGCCTCCGGTCGCTAGATTTCGGCCTCGGTCGCGTCTTATTTCCCGCCTGACGATGGCGACCTACACCTGCAACACCTGCCGGGCGGTGTTGGAAGACGCGGAGGCGCAGCGGGCCCACTACAAGACGGACTGGCACCGCTACAACCTGCGGCGCAAAGTGGCCGGCATGGCCCCGGTCAGCGCCGAGGGCTTCCAGGAGCGGGTGCGGGCGCAGCGGGCCCTGGCGGAGCCGGAGAACAAGGGCGCGGCCACCTACTGCACCGTCTGCAGTAAGAAGTTTGCCTCCTTCAAGGCCTACGAAAACCATCTGAGGTCCCGGCGGCACGTGGAGCTGGAAAAGCAGGCGGTGAGTCGGAAAGTGGCGATCATGAACGAAAAGAACTTGGAGAAGGGGCTGGGCGTGGGCAGCGTGGACAAGGATGCGGTGAACGCGGCCATCCAGCAGGTCATCAAGGCTCAGCCGTCCACGTCTCCCAAGAAGGCGGCGCCGGCGCCCGAGGCGGAGTCCCGGTGTCCCGCGGCCGCCAGAGGACGCGGGGCCCAGCAGCGAGACCCGGGCGAGAAGCCTCCCCGGCTGCAGTGGTTCGAGCAGCAGGCGAAGAAGTTGGCCAGACAGCAGGGGGAGGAGGAGAGTGAGGAAGACCTGGATGGAGACGGTGAGGGCCTGGCTGGGAGGCGGGCGAGGGAAGAGGGGCTGGTCCTCCCTTAAGTTTCCAGTTTATCTTTGAGGTTGGAGGAGGGAGGTGGCAGGTTTTAAGTGAAGATGATGAATGAAGGTGGTTTCCTTGCTTTCTGAACTGACTGGTGTGGCCAGCATCCCTACAGGGCATTTTGTCTGTTTCATTCACTGTAGTGTTAAATAGATTCAGATATGAAACGCTTAACGAGGTGTGGGGCAATGGAAGGAGACAGGAGGGTTAGAATTCGCTTAATAAATACTTGTAGAATAAATAGTTGCTCTCTCTTTTTATTGAGTGGGGAGGTTTTTAGCCTATCAAAAGAGTACATGTTACCCCCACACTATCTGCTGTGGAATGTGTACTTCTGTTGGGGTATCTAGTTATGGTGGCTTTAGACTTAGTTGATCAAACAGTGAACTGAGAGGTTCAGAATCAGCTGGTTAACCTGAAATGTGAAGTTGGAGCTTTCAGTCTAGCTTCCTTGCCGTGGTGAGCTATTTTTCCCCTTTCTTCCCCTATGGTATCTCGCATCCCACAAACACTGATTGAGTGTGTTCATAAATGCCTAGGAAAGGAGCCAAAGCCTCCTTCAAGGGCTTTTCTGTGTCCCGAAAAGGGAAGACTTAGGCATTTCTTAGCCATGCAGACTGTGCATGGTAGATGAATGGCTAACGTTGACATCTTCAATTAACTTTGCTTTTCAAATCTCTGGCTTGAAGAATGGGAGGACATTGATTCTGAGGAGGAATTGGGATGCGAGGATGCCGAAGTCCTGGAGGAGGAGGAAGAGGAGGAGCCCGATGCGGAGGAGGAGGAGGAGGCTGGAGGAAGCCCCCCGCTGGGTGCCATCCCCACAACGGACTGCCTGTTCTGTCCACACCATTCAAGCTCCCTCACCAAGAATGTGGCTCATATGACTAAAGTCCACAGCTTCTTTATTCCTGATGTCGAGTATCTTTCAGATCTTAAGGGACTGATTGAATATTTGGGTGAGTGCTTTTTTTTTTTTTTTTTTCTTTTTTCAATGATGATATACCACAGTATTAAGGAAACATTAGTTTTGTGCTTCTGGTCACTCTTGGATTGAATGACCTGCTGATTTGGTGAAAATCAAAACCTTGATGTCCGCTTTTTGAATTGTGGACACAGATGATGAGATATAACCTGGCTGTAAAAAGCTGCTTTCGTGTCTTTTCTCGACCTGTTTTTCCAGGAGAGAAAGTTGGTGTTGGGAAGATCTGCTTGTGGTGCAATGAGAGAGGGAAGTCCTTCTACTCCACGGAGGCGGTGCAGGCTCACATGAACGACAGGAGCCACTGTAAGCTCTTCACAGACGGGGATGCTCTTTTGGAATTTGCAGACTTCTATGACTTCAGGTGAGTCTGGTTTGTAACCCGGAGTGAAGCAAGCGCATCACATTTGCATTGGATTTGCATGTGCCCCTCCTGTAGAATAAATAGTTGCTCTCTCTTTATTGAGTGGGGAGGTTTTTAGCCTATCAAAAGAGTACATGTTACCCCCACACTATCTGCTGTGGAATGTGTACTTCTGTTGGGGTATCTAGTTATGGTGGCTTTAGACTTAGTTGATCAAACAGTGAACTGAGAGGTTCAGAATCAGCTGGTTAACCTGAAATGTGAAGTTGGAGCTTTCAGTCTAGCTTCCTTGCCGTGGTGAGCTATTTTTCCCCTTTCTTCCCCTATGGTATCTCGCATCCCACAAACACTGATTGAGTGTGTTCATAAATGCCTAGGAAAGGAGCCAAAGCCTCCTTCAAGGGCTTTTCTGTGTCCCGAAAAGGGAAGACTTAGGCATTTCTTAGCCATGCAGACTGTGCATGGTAGATGAATGGCTAACGTTGACATCTTCAATTAACTTTGCTTTTCAAATCTCTGGCTTGAAGAATGGGAGGACATTGATTCTGAGGAGGAATTGGGATGCGAGGATGCCGAAGTCCTGGAGGAGGAGGAAGAGGAGGAGCCCGATGCGGAGGAGGAGGAGGAGGCTGGAGGAAGCCCCCCGCTGGGTGCCATCCCCACAACGGACTGCCTGTTCTGTCCACACCATTCAAGCTCCCTCACCAAGAATGTGGCTCATATGACTAAAGTCCACAGCTTCTTTATTCCTGATGTCGAGTATCTTTCAGATCTTAAGGGACTGATTGAATATTTGGGTGAGTGCTTTTTTTTTTTTTTTTTCTTTTTTCAATGATGATATACCACAGTATTAAGGAAACATTAGTTTTGTGCTTCTGGTCACTCTTGGATTGAATGACCTGCTGATTTGGTGAAAATCAAAACCTTGATGTCCGCTTTTTGAATTGTGGACACAGATGATGAGATATAACCTGGCTGTAAAAAGCTGCTTTCGTGTCTTTTTCTCGACCTGTTTTTCCAGGAGAGAAAGTTGGTGTTGGGAAGATCTGCTTGTGGTGCAATGAGAGAGGGAAGTCCTTCTACTCCACGGAGGCGGTGCAGGCTCACATGAACGACAGGAGCCACTGTAAGCTCTTCACAGACGGGGATGCTCTTTTGGAATTTGCAGACTTCTATGACTTCAGGTGAGTCTGGTTTGTAACCCGGAGTGAAGCAAGCGCATCACATTTGCATTGGATTTGCATGTGCCCCTCCCTGCCTGGTAAGTGTCTGTGTCTGGCTTTGTCCCATATCCTATTTTCTTAATACCTCTTAGAACACTTTCCTAAGAGGTGATTATTCCCTGTCATTTTGTAAATGAGCCGCTGACACCACAGAGTGAAACACACATATCTGATAAAGAGATGATCTCAGGGCTCAACTGTCAGTTTGCCTGGTTTCGAAACTTGTTTTTGTTTGTTGTGGTGTCAGAGATCAAGAGTTGGTTCGGTTTTGCCTGAACAGTTGGTTCCTCGCGTTCCTGTGCCTGTGACGTGGCACAGGTGCGCCCTGCAAGCAAGTGTGTGTCACGACCGGGCCAGGAGTTCAGGGTCCACCTGACAACAGGTGTGCAAAGACGTCCTGGTCTTTTAAGTTGTTCTTTTGCATTTTCCTCCTGATTCCTCCTTTTTCACTTGTCCTGATGGTTTTTTATCATAGCCACTTCGGTGGCTGTGTAGGAGTATCCATTGTGGCTTTAATTTGCACTTCTCTGATGAGAACTCATGCTGTTGAGAACCTTTTTAAATATACGTTGAGTGGCTCCTTGAGTCTCTCTTGTGGAGTGTCTCGTCTGATCTTACATCTGGTCCTGTTGGCTTCTCTGCCTTACTGTTAACATTTTAGTGTTGTTTTCTGTGGGTATTTGTGAGCAGTTCTAGAACCAGAGATTCTTCTAGAACTTCAGTGTCTCACTGGCTAACTTCTAGGTGTCCTGATGTCACTCTTTGGGGGTAGTTAACTAAATTAAGCAGTCCCCAGAGTGGACACGACTGAAACCGCATCGCCTGAGAGGTCTCGTGGATAGCACGGTTGGAAAGCTTGTTTCTGCAGTGCTTAAACAGAGGAGGGCTGCATCTCGAGCTGCCATTCTCCCCTTCCTCTGTTTGCTGGCCCTTCTTGAAGCAGTAACGGATACAGTGGTGAAAGAATTCTAATAGGTTATTTGCTTACTCTTTTTTGGAACAATTTTAGGTTCTTGGCAAAACTGAGCAGAAAGTATGGCAATTTCCTATGTGCTGCTTACCCCACAAGTGCAAGGCCTCCCTCATCAGCAGCACCCCCAATGACAGATATGTTGCAGTTGATGAACCAAGCTGCCCAGCAATTATCACTCAAAGCCCACAGTGTAGTGTTCACTCTTGGTGTCATGTATCCTATGCGTGTGGACCGAGGTACATATAATGACGTGTCAGTCGGTCGGTTCAGCTGCTCAGTCGTGTCCGACTCTTTGCAACCCCATGGACTCTGTCAGGTTTCCCTGTGCTTCGCCGTCTCCCGAGCTTGCTCAAACTCACGTCCAGTGAGTCGGTGATGACACCCAACCATCTCATTCTCTGTCGTCCCCTTCTCCTGCCTTCTATTTTCCCAGCATCAGGGTCTTTTCCAGTGACATGTATCCACCATTAGAATATCGTGCAGAGTGGTTTCACTGGCTGCGGATCCTTTGTGTCCTGCAGTTCATCATTCTCCACCTGACCCCTAGAAAACAGTGATATATAGTGTCCTTTTCGGGGATCCTGGTCTTTTAAGTTGTTCTTTTGCATTTTCCTCCTGATTCCTCCTTTTTCACTTGTCCTGATGGTTTTTTATCATAGCCACTTCGGTGGCTGTGTAGGAGTATCCATTGTGGCTTTAATTTGCACTTCTCTGATGAGAACTCATGCTGTTGAGAACCTTTTTAAATATACGTTGAGTGGCTCCTTGAGTCTCTCTTGTGGAGTGTCTCGTCTGATCTTACATCTGGTCCTGTTGGCTTCTCTGCCTTACTGTTAACATTTTAGTGTTGTTTTCTGTGGGTATTTGTGAGCAGTTCTAGAACCAGAGATTCTTCTAGAACTTCAGTGTCTCACTGGCTAACTTCTAGGTGTCCTGATGTCACTCTTTGGGGGTAGTTAACTAAATTAAGCAGTCCCCAGAGTGGACACGACTGAAACCGCATCGCCTGAGAGGTCTCGTGGATAGCACGGTTGGAAAGCTTGTTTCTGCAGTGCTTAAACAGAGGAGGGCTGCATCTCGAGCTGCCATTCTCCCCTTCCTCTGTTTGCTGGCCCTTCTTGAAGCAGTAACGGATACAGTGGTGAAAGAATTCTAATAGGTTATTTGCTTACTCTTTTTTGGAACAATTTTAGGTTCTTGGCAAAACTGAGCAGAAAGTATGGCAATTTCCTATGTGCTGCTTACCCCACAAGTGCAAGGCCTCCCTCATCAGCAGCACCCCCAATGACAGATATGTTGCAGTTGATGAACCAAGCTGCCCAGCAATTATCACTCAAAGCCCACAGTGTAGTGTTCACTCTTGGTGTCATGTATCCTATGCGTGTGGACCGAGGTACATATAATGACGTGTCAGTCGGTCGGTTCAGCTGCTCAGTCGTGTCCGACTCTTTGCAACCCCATGGACTCTGTCAGGTTTCCCTGTGCTTCGCCGTCTCCCGAGCTTGCTCAAACTCACGTCCAGTGAGTCGGTGATGACACCCAACCATCTCATTCTCTGTCGTCCCCTTCTCCTGCCTTCTATTTTCCCAGCATCAGGGTCTTTTCCAGTGACATGTATCCACCATTAGAATATCGTGCAGAGTGGTTTCACTGGCTGCGGATCCTTTGTGTCCTGCAGTTCATCATTCTCCACCTGACCCCTAGAAAACAGTGATATTTAGTGTCTCCATATTTTTGCCTTTTAGAGGTTATTGTATGGTTAGAACTGTACACTATATAGCCTTTTCGGACTACTACTTTCTCTTAGTAATAGGCTTTTAAGTTTCCTTCATGTCTTTTCATGGTCTGCTAGCTGTTTTTTTTTGAAGTGTAGTCCAAAACTTCCCTTGTATACCTCTAGCACAGTTTATCTAGTCACTTATTGAAATATGTGTTGACTCCTTCCAAGTTTTAGGAATATGGATAAGTCTTCTGTAGTCCATGTGCATATTTTTGTATGGACAGACGTTTTCAACCCTTTATGGTAAATCCAAGGAGCAGGATGGCTGGGTCTTGAGGTAAAAGTACGTTTGATTTTGTAAGAAGCAGCCAGGTATTCCAGGCTGGCTGTGCCCTCCTGCATTCCCCCTGGCAAAGAATGAGGGCGCCTGTTACCCCAGATCCTCCCCAGCATTTGGTATTCTGGATTTGGGCCTTTCTGATAGGTGTGTAGTGCTATCCCTGTGTTTTAATTTCTGTTTTTCTGATGACATATGCTGTGGGGCATCTTTTTTACATGCTTATTCTCCATGTGTTTATCAGGTTCTTTATTTTCTTATTGTTGAGTTTTAAGAGTTCATTTTACATTTGGATAACTGTGCTTTATCAGATGTATCTTCAATAAATACTTTTTCTAAGTCTGCATCTTGTGTTTTAATTCCCTTGACATTATTTTTCACAGAGCAGAAGTTTTTAACTTAAATGAAGTTTAGCTTATCAATTCAGTCCTTCATGAACTGTGCCTTTTGTGTTGTGCCTCAAAAATCATCACCTAACCTAAGTCGTCCATGTTTTCTCCTATAGTATCTGTTTTTTATTTTACATTTAAGTCTCGGATGCAATTTGAATTCATACGCTATTTGCTCACTTTACTAAAGAGAAAATGCTACCAAGTTGTTTTCTCTCCAGAAGGTTTCAGTGTAGTCCCCGCAGCTGTGAACCCCCAAGCTCACCCCTTTCAGTGATCCAGTAGACTCGCCGTGTTTTAGTGAAATCCGGGGTCTTGGTCTGTGGGGTAATGGCATTCCGTGGTTTCAGGAGTAGCTACCCAGATCACAGAGAAGGCGACCCAGATGAGACTGAGGAGCTGCCCTCAGAAAAGACCCTGGACTATGACGACGAAACCATGGAGCTGATTCTCCCTTCCGGTAAGTGCATCTGTCTGGTACATGCAGCTTGTCGCCGCTGAGATTATCGGAGAAGCATGAACCGTCATTTCCCGTCCAGACTGGAGGGCGAGAGCCTTCAGCTTCAGCTGCGTGTTTGTGTTACCCTGGGTGCGGTAGACTGCGAAGGGTGCCGCGGAGCTCTGTCCTGGCCGTTTTGTTTAAATTGCATCACTGTTTTCCTCAGTCTGTTGTGATTTATACTGCTTTAATCAGTCATTTCCTTTCTTTGCAATGCACAGACCTTTTGTATTCTGTTTAGGATCCAGTTTTTGGCCCCATTGCGGTTTTTCTTGTTAAACTTGACTGCTCTTATTCCCTGAGCTAATCCCTGTGTCCGTGGTCGCTCAGCCTGGCGCAGTCAGTCTGGCGCGGTGGATGTGATTGACAACCCGAGTCTCCTGCTCGTGTTCCTAGTGTAGGGAGAGGCCTTCCGCCTTCTCCTTTGGGGAACAGGATTCATAATGGTAAAATTTTGTCCCAAATACGAAAAGAAGGAAAGCTGTGAATATGAGAAACCTGTAGTATTGTTTATGGTGTTGTGCTTAGCTGTTAGCAGCAGAAGCAGCTACTGAATATACATTTTTAAAAGGACAGGGAATGGAGTGGTAAGATAATATTAAGATCCTAATAATATTTATGGAGAAGTTAGTATGTTCAGGCAGATATTTTATACTTACATCCACCCTGTGACTTAGATTCTGTTTCCTTATTTGATGTATGAGCCAACCGGTGCATGGACGGGATGAGTAATTTGCCCCAGACACTGCCCTCATCAGTGAAGAGTCCCTTCCCACTTCCCTCCACGGCCTGGGAGATTTGCGGTAGTGGTGGGGGCAGGAGCAGCCACCCGGCCGATGGAGACACGTGAAGAACCTGCCTGTCAGTGCAGGAAATGTGTGCGACGTGGGTTCAGCCCCTGGGGTTGGAAAGATCCCCTGGAGGAAGACATAGCCACCCACTCCAGTATTCTCGCCTGGAAGATCCTGGGGAGAGAGGAGCCTGGCAGGTCCCAGTCCTTGGGGTTACCAGGAGTCGGACGTACATACGCACTGCCGTGAAGGAGCCGCTGTGTGCTGCTTGCTCGCCACAGACAACCCTGTTTAACCCAGAATAACAGGGCCAAGGGCAGCCTTAGACAGTGACCCCTGGAGGAAAGTGCAGACAGAACCTGCCTTGAGATGTGATCTACAGTGATAAGAAAACTAGATCGCAGCAGAGTATTGTGGCCTGTACATTACACAGCAGCAAAACAGGCTTAAGTATCACAAGGGACCTAATCTCATCTTCCTCTGGTGAAAATACTAATGCAGAACCTCAAAAATGAGTTTGATAACTTCTTTTTCTTAACCTGTTTGCTTGGCCCCTTATTTCACTAGCATTCCCTTCCTTCTGTGCTAAGTTGCTTCAGTCTTGTCTGACTCTCTGCGACCTATGGACTATAGCCTGCCAGGTTCTCCAGGCAAGAATACTGGAGTGGATTGCCATATCCTCCAGGGGATCTTCCCGACCCAGGGATCGCACCCACATCTCCTGTTTCCCGCAGTGGCAGACAGGTTCTTTACCGCAGGTGCCACCTGGGAGGCTGAGATCACAGTAATAAGCCTTGAGGAAGTAAATGAGCTGGTCCTGGCTGTAGTAGAATCAGTAGGAATGTGGACTTTGTTTTGCAGCAGCTTTAGTACTTTCCATTACAAAAATCTGCTCAACAATAGTATATCCTATTTAAGAAATTCAGCCTATTTTGAGAGACATTTTCATCTGGACTTACAATTTCAGAAGCCTAAAGACTACTTAGCTGTCTAGACAACACACTGCGCAGGGTGATCCAGTTTCCTCAGGTTCACCAAACCCTAAACCGTGTGTCTTCTCAGGATCTTTTAGTCCTCCTAAATCCAGATGTAACTAATTGCAATTCCTAAATGGGTTTTGAATAATTTTTTTCTTTTTTTCTCCTATCCATTTGTCTGTGTTAGCCTGAAAGCTTCCTGTCTGGCCTTCTCCGATCTGATTTCTGCTTGAGCACCAAAATGTTCTTTCTAAAGCAAACACCATTCTTTTCCCTCTGGAATTCCCAGGGGAGCCCTGGCCTTCAGGGTCTCTGTCACCCAGGTGTCTTCGTGTGCTTTCTTTTCCCTCCTGTGTGCAAGTTTCCCGGGCGTCTTCCTCCTCTTCTGAGACTCAGGTTGGGCTCCTGCCCGGGGAGGCTGAGCTCAGCTGGCGTCCTGGGTGAGGAGAGTCTCGTCCGCTGCGCACGCTCTCAGGGCCCTCGCGATGGGGCTCGCGATAGGGGTCGGTACTCGTTGGCTCGCTTGCTGTCTGTGCCTGCTACTGCGAGATCAGAGCTGGCTTCTTCCATCTCAGCACAGCACCTAGGGGCCCCCTAAACATCTGTTGACTGAGGGACTGGAAGGTTGGAGGTGACTTTTACAAGGAAAGCAGAGTGACTTCCTTGGGCCTGCCACAGGGCAGGGAAAGGAGAGCGGAAGCAGCCACCTGGGAGGCTGAGATCACCAAGGGATCTTCCCGACCCAGGGATCGCACCCACATCTCCTGTTTCCCGCAGTGGCAGACAGGTTCTTTACGCAGGTGCCACCTGGGAGGCTGAGATCACAGTAATAAGCCTTGAGGAAGTAAATGAGCTGGTCCTGGCTGTAGTAGAATCAGTAGGAATGTGGACTTTGTTTTGCAGCAGCTTTAGTACTTTCCATTACAAAAATCTGCTCAACAATAGTATATCCTATTTAAGAAATTCAGCCTATTTTGAGAGACATTTTCATCTGGACTTACAATTTCAGAAGCCTAAAGACTACTTAGCTGTCTAGACAACACACTGCGCAGGGTGATCCAGTTTCCTCAGGTTCACCAAACCCTAAACCGTGTGTCTTCTCAGGATCTTTTAGTCCTCCTAAATCCAGATGTAACTAATTGCAATTCCTAAATGGGTTTTGAATAATTTTTTTCTTTTTTTCTCCTATCCATTTGTCTGTGTTAGCCTGAAAGCTTCCTGTCTGGCCTTCTCCGATCTGATTTCTGCTTGAGCACCAAAATGTTCTTTCTAAAGCAAACACCATTCTTTTCCCTCTGGAATTCCCAGGGGAGCCCTGGCCTTCAGGGTCTCTGTCACCCAGGTGTCTTCGTGTGCTTTCTTTTCCCTCCTGTGTGCAAGTTTCCCGGGCGTCTTCCTCCTCTTCTGAGACTCAGGTTGGGCTCCTGCCCGGGGAGGCTGAGCTCAGCTGGCGTCCTGGGTGAGGAGAGTCTCGTCCGCTGCGACGACGCTCTCAGGGCCCTCGCGATGGGGCTCGCGATAGGGGTCGGTACTCGTTGGCTCGCTTGCTGTCTGTGCCTGCTACTGCGAGATCAGAGCTGGCTTCTTCCATCTCAGCACAGCACCTAGGGGCCCCCTAAACATCTGTTGACTGAGGGACTGGAAGGTTGGAGGTGACTTTTACAAGGAAAGCAGAGTGACTTCCTTGGGCCTGCCACAGGGCAGGGAAAGGAGAGCGGAAGCAGCCATTTGGGGCTGCAGTGTGGCCCCGGAGCCAGGAGTCATAGTTGCCCGCAGCCCCAGGTGGCAGATTGTTCTCCCTGTTCATAACACAGTCCGGAAAGAAGGGGGCATGAGATTAATTGCAGGTCCAGTTTCTTACATTTTTATTTATTTATTTTTAAAGATTTTTTTGATGTTCATGTGTTTTCAAGTCTTTATTTATTTATTTTTTTTAAAGGTGAGTGGACTTAGTCTCGTGAAAACAGGTCACTAGATTTTTTTTTTCTTTTTTAAAGATTTATTTATTCATTTATTTTGGGCGGGGGCCGGGTTGGGGAGGGAGGGGAGTGGGCAGGCTACTTCTATTGGTCTTTCATTTCTGTATTTTCATCCGTCTTTGTTCCTTGGCTCCTGTGGGCCTCCCATCGCGATAGCATCTGTTGTCGCAGAGCACAGGCTCTGTGCACATGCGTTCCAGAGCTCCGGCTTGGTAATTGGAGACATCGGTCCAGCCGCTCCGTGGCACGTGGGATCTTCCCAGGCCAGGGCGCGAACCAGCGCCCCTTGCACTGCAAGGCGGTGTCCTTACCCACTGGACCACCAGGGGGAGCCCTCAAGTCTTTATTGAATTGGTTACTGCACTGCTTCTGTTTTATGTTTTGGTTTTTTGGCCCTGTGGTATGTAGGATCTTAGCTCCCTGACCAAGGGTCGAACCCACACCCCCTGTATTGGAAGGCAAAATCTTAACCACTGGGTCCCCGGGGAAATCCTGTCGCCAGGCTTCTAAAACATGAATTTCCTTACTCACAGCTGCAGGTGCACACGCCGAGTCATGCTCTTTCAGAGTGTCAGACAGCACCCTGAGGGCAGTTCAGAGTTTGGCGCAAGTTCCGGCGTCTTCCTCCTCTTCTGAGACTCAGGTTGGGCTCCTGCCCGGGAGGCTGCCCTGGCGTCAAATCGTCGCTGGCTCAGGGCCCTCGCGATGGGGCTCGCGATAGGGGTCGGTACTCGTTGGCTCGCTTGCTGTCTGTGCCTGCTACTGCGAGATCAGAGCTGGCTTCTTCCATCTCAGCACAGCACCTAGGGGCCCCCTAAACATCTGTTGACTGAGGGACTGGAAGGTTGGAGGTGACTTTTACAAGGAAAGCAGAGTGACTTCCTTGGGCCTGCCACAGGGCAGGGAAAGGAGAGCGGAAGCAGCCATTTGGGGCTGCAGTGTGGCCCCGGAGCCAGGAGTCATAGTTGCCCGCAGCCCCAGGTGGCAGATTGTTCTCCCTGTTCATAACACAGTCCGGAAAGAAGGGGGCATGAGATTAATTGCAGGTCCAGTTTCTTACATTTTTATTTATTTATTTTTAAAGATTTTTTTGATGTTCATGTGTTTTCAAGTCTTTATTTATTTATTTTTTTTAAAGGTGAGTGGACTTAGTCTCGTGAAAACAGGTCACTAGATTTTTTTTTTCTTTTTTAAAGATTTATTTATTCATTTATTTTGGGCGGGGGCCGGGTTGGGGAGGGAGGGGAGTGGGCAGGCTACTTCTATTGGTCTTTCATTTCTGTATTTTCATCCGTCTTTGTTCCTTGGCTCCTGTGGGCCTCCCATCGCGATAGCATCTGTTGTCGCAGAGCACAGGCTCTGTGCACATGCGTTCCAGAGCTCCGGCTTGGTAATTGGAGACATCGGTCCAGCCGCTCCGTGGCACGTGGGATCTTCCCAGGCCAGGGCGCGAACCAGCGCCCCTTGCACTGCAAGGCGGTGTCCTTACCCACTGGACCACCAGGGGGAGCCCTCAAGTCTTTATTGAATTGGTTACTGCACTGCTTCTGTTTTATGTTTTGGTTTTTTGGCCCTGTGGTATGTAGGATCTTAGCTCCCTGACCAAGGGTCGAACCCACACCCCCTGTATTGGAAGGCAAAATCTTAACCACTGGGTCCCCGGGGAAATCCTGTCGCCAGGCTTCTAAAACATGAATTTCCTTACTCACAGCTGCAGGTGCACACGCCGAGTCATGCTCTTTCAGAGTGTCAGACAGCACCCTGAGGGCAGATCGCGAGGCAGACAGCAGTCGGGAGTGCCCAGTTTGGTCCTAGAGTCCTGGGCATAGTGTACCATTAGGCAGACTGGAGAGACTGAGCTAGCTGCCAGGTACTACCCTGCATCAAGGTAACTAGGCTCTGCATTTTTTCCTGAGTATGTGCATGTTCCTGGGGAAAGCCATAACATCGTAAAGTCACCAGTATGGTCATACAGATTTTTTTTTGACTGTCTGGATAAATGCTTTTTTCTTCTGGCAAAAGGCTGCAATCTCTAAAATCCGTCTGTGATCTAGAACCAAAAAAGGAAAGGAAACTCTTAGATGCTCAGTCATGTCTGACTCTTTGTGACCTGTGGACTGTAGCCCACCAGGCTCCTCTGTCCATGGGATTCTCTAGGTAAGAATACTGGAGTGGGTTGCCATTTCCTCCCCGCAGGGAATCAGGAGATATCTAAATACACAACGTTCACTGGGTCTTCTTCACAGATGACCTGCTGCTAAGACCTTATAATAGAATTTGTTTAAATGTGACAGAACATGGCTTTTCTTAGTGAATCAGAAGTACTAGCAGTATTTTGAAATTTCTTCAGCTCTACAGTTATTACTTCTACCATCTCATTTTAAAAACTAGTCATTCTCTAGTCAGTCTTGGTTATAACAAGACTAGATGGTTTGCTGTCCATTGGTTTGGTCCCATGTCTCAGTTACTGATTTGACGATTTTGTGATAAACCAGGAAAATAGGAAATCTCTGAATAAACTCTGTGTATGTGTAGTGGTTATTTAAACACCCAGTTATGTCTTTGAATCAGATCCCAGGCCAGGGCGCGAACCAGCGCCCCTTGCACTGCAAGGCGGTGTCCTTACCCACTGGACCACCAGGGGGAGCCCTCAAGTCTTTATTGAATTGGTTACTGCACTGCTTCTGTTTTATGTTTTGGTTTTGGCCCTGTGGTATGTAGGATCTTAGCTCCCTGACCAAGGGTCGAACCCACACCCCCTGTATTGGAAGGCAAAATCTTAACCACTGGGTCCCCGGGGAAATCCTGTCGCCAGGCTTCTAAAACATGAATTTCCTTACTCACAGCTGCAGGTGCACACGCCGAGTCATGCTCTTTCAGAGTGTCAGACAGCACCCTGAGGGCAGATCGCGAGGCAGACAGCAGTCGGGAGTGCCCAGTTTGGTCCTAGAGTCCTGGGCATAGTGTACCATTAGGCAGACTGGAGAGACTGAGCTAGCTGCCAGGTACTACCCTGCATCAAGGTAACTAGGCTCTGCATTTTTTCCTGAGTATGTGCATGTTCCTGGGGAAAGCCATAACATCGTAAAGTCACCAGTATGGTCATACAGATTTTTTTTTGACTGTCTGGATAAATGCTTTTTTCTTCTGGCAAAAGGCTGCAATCTCTAAAATCCGTCTGTGATCTAGAACCAAAAAAGGAAAGGAAACTCTTAGATGCTCAGTCATGTCTGACTCTTTGTGACCTGTGGACTGTAGCCCACCAGGCTCCTCTGTCCATGGGATTCTCTAGGTAAGAATACTGGAGTGGGTTGCCATTTCCTCCCCGCAGGGAATCAGGAGATATCTAAATACACAACGTTCACTGGGTCTTCTTCACAGATGACCTGCTGCTAAGACCTTATAATAGAATTTGTTTAAATGTGACAGAACATGGCTTTTCTTAGTGAATCAGAAGTACTAGCAGTATTTTGAAATTTCTTCAGCTCTACAGTTATTACTTCTACCATCTCATTTTAAAAACTAGTCATTCTCTAGTCAGTCTTGGTTATAACAAGACTAGATGGTTTGCTGTCCATTGGTTTGGTCCCATGTCTCAGTTACTGATTTGACGATTTTGTGATAAACCAGGAAAATAGGAAATCTCTGAATAAACTCTGTGTATGTGTAGTGGTTATTTAAACACCCAGTTATGTCTTTGAACCAATTTACGGCTGACAAACCTCTTTGATTATGCTCAGTTATATGACTAAGTTAGCATGGATGTTACCTTGAAGCTAATTTGAGGAGGATTCTGATGTGGAGAGTATAGTGATATTCATCAACTACACTCTACTAAATGTAGTTTTAACTTATAGTGATAAATCTAAGTTGGTAAATTTAAAACTTAAGTGAATTTTAAAGTTAAAACTTAAACCTTGTTTCAGAAACAGCAGGTGGTTGTGATTCCGTAGCCCGGGTTGCTTTGGGTCAGGTGGATGATCTCAGGGGCAGTGACACAGAACATCCGGTAGAGGGCAGCATGGGCTTTCATTTCCTAGACTGTGGCCCGGCTCAGTTCCCTCTTCGCTCTTCAGTTCCAGTGGAGCAAGCCGGGGTGCGGGCACGTCCAGTTAGTTGCTGACTTGCTGGAAGTATCTACCAGCGGGTCCACAAAAGATACTAATCCATCTTCTTAGGGAAGTTACAGTTAGAGATACTTTCTTTTTTACCACCGAATGTCATCTATTTGTTAAGTAGGAGTGGAGAGGTGTTTTTTTTAATTGAAGTATAGTTAATTTACAGTGTTGTGTTAGTTTCTGATGTACAGCAAAAAATGATTCTATATTTTACATATGTAAACATGTGTACGTGTGTGTGTTCTTTCTCAAATTCTTTTTTAATTATGGTTTTTATAAAATACTGAATATAGTTTGCTATCCTATATAGTAGGACATTGTTGTTTGTTTTATACATAGTGATTTGTATCTGCTAATCCCAAACCCCTAATTTCTCCCTCCCTTGACTCCCTTTCCCCTTCAGAAACCATAAGCTTGTTCTCTGTGTCCATGAGTCTGTTCTGTTTTGTAAAGAAGTTCACTTGGATCATACGTGAGATCACGAGTGGACAGTCTTGTAAGCAGTGAATACTGTGGCAAAGATAGGTGGACAGGCGGCGGTTTGACCCTCACTCAGATGCTACCCATCTTGTCTGTGGCCAGGCCCGCTGGGTTCTGTGACGAGTTCTCCCTGGTCAGGGTCTTCAGGTTGAGCTGGTCTCAGTCCCTTGGGTTTGGTGCTTCCTCTCAGGTGCTCACAGTCCTTGCCACAGGACAGGAGTGGCTCTAAACCCTGACTGTTTACAAGTCTCCTGCCAGGTGTCAGAAGCCTTGCTGTTGATTAATGAAACCTTTTCAAACATGTTTTAAGAGCCAACCTTCGATAATATGTATTTCTAATGCTGCTTAGGAATATGAATAAATCAATTTAGTAAGTACTAATGACCAGCATTATCATTTAATGATTTTGAGGAAATCAGCCTTGCAACCTCCGAGCTTCCTGACCTACATTATAAACCGAAAGTCATCACAGGAGTGCTGGACCTTCCTGCTAGAGCTGCCTGTAAGCGCCGGCCTTCTGCATCCACTGTGTCTCCCTTGTTTCTCCTGGTCTGGGAGCTTTGTTAACTCTTCTAATGCCAAAACAGTCGGGTCCAGAGAGACATCTTTCATCCATATGAGTATCCAGAGACCACAGCATCCTGGAATTTAAAATTTCTTTTTTTGTTCTCTCCTAAGTCTGCTTGCATATCAGTCAGTCACCGGGAGTAACCACTTTTTCATATCTACAGAGAGAACAGAATGTTGCCCGGATAGCTTTTTTGGTACCAGAACTTAACACAAAATAACCTGACAAAGGGCTTCCCTGGTGGTCCAGTGGGTAAAGAGTCTGCCTTGTAATGCAGGGGGCACCGGTTCGATCCCTGGCCTGGGAGGATCCCACGTGCCACGGAGCAGCTGGACCAGTGTGTCTAATTGCATGTGCCCAGGGCTGGTGCTCTGCCGGGGGGCAGGGGGTGCCCACACATGCCAGGGAGTGAAGATGGATGAAAATAAATAAATAAAAAACCAATAAAAGAGGCCAAAATGTAAAAAGATTTTTTAAAAAACCTGACAGTGTTTTCTCGGAAATTAAAAACTTAGATCCTAAAAGCAAATATGTGTTAGTCGCTTCAGTCGTGTCTGACTCTTTGCGACCCCCTAGACCGTAGCCCGCTAGGCGCCTCCGTCCATGGGATTCTCCAGGCAAGCCTGCTGGAGTGAGTAGCCGTTCCCTTCTCCAGGGGATCTTCCCAGCCCAGAGATTGAATGAGGTCTCCTGTGTTGTGGGTGAATATAGTCATCAGCAGTAGTTATGGTATTCTGTTCATGGCCTTTCTTCCCTTAGAAAGCAGTAGGTCAGGGTTTCTCCACCTCAGCACTGTGGACATTTTGGACTAGATAATTCTTTGTCGTGGGGGCTGTCCTGTGTGTTGTACGGTGTTTCGCCGTCTCCCTGGCTTTGACTCAGCACGTATCAGGAGTTTTCCCTCGCTGTGGCAACCAGCAGTGTCTCCAGTCATTGGCAGGTGTTCTCTGGGGATAAACTCACTGCTGTTGGAGAGTCCCCACATTAGAGAATGTTAGTAAAGGACAGGTAGATTGGCTTCTCCTCTAAAGCCAGACTGTGGCTTGTAGGACTAAACATAAAGGCCATTATTGGTCCTTAATCTTCTAATGCCAAAACAGTCGGGTCCAGAGAGACATCTTTCATCCATATGAGTATCCAGAGACCACAGCATCCTGGAATTTAAAATTTCTTTTTTTGTTCTCTCCTAAGTCTGCTTGCATATCAGTCAGTCACCGGGAGTAACCACTTTTTCATATCTACAGAGAGAACAGAATGTTGCCCGGATAGCTTTTTTGGTACCAGAACTTAACACAAAATAACCTGACAAAGGGCTTCCCTGGTGGTCCAGTGGGTAAAGAGTCTGCCTTGTAATGCAGGGGCACCGGTTCGATCCCTGGCCTGGGAGGATCCCACGTGCCACGGAGCAGCTGGACCAGTGTGTCTAATTGCATGTGCCCAGGGCTGGTGCTCTGCCGGGGGGCAGGGGGTGCCCACACATGCCAGGGAGTGAAGATGGATGAAAATAAATAAATAAAAAACCAATAAAAGAGGCCAAAATGTAAAAAGATTTTTTAAAAAACCTGACAGTGTTTTCTCGGAAATTAAAAACTTAGATCCTAAAAGCAAATATGTGTTAGTCGCTTCAGTCGTGTCTGACTCTTTGCGACCCCCTAGACCGTAGCCCGCTAGGCGCCTCCGTCCATGGGATTCTCCAGGCAAGCCTGCTGGAGTGAGTAGCCGTTCCCTTCTCCAGGGGATCTTCCCAGCCCAGAGATTGAATGAGGTCTCCTGTGTTGTGGGTGAATATAGTCATCAGCAGTAGTTATGGTATTCTGTTCATGGCCTTTCTTCCCTTAGAAAGCAGTAGGTCAGGGTTTCTCCACCTCAGCACTGTGGACATTTTGGACTAGATAATTCTTTGTCGTGGGGGCTGTCCTGTGTGTTGTACGGTGTTTCGCCGTCTCCCTGGCTTTGACTCAGCACGTATCAGGAGTTTTCCCTCGCTGTGGCAACCAGCAGTGTCTCCAGTCATTGGCAGGTGTTCTCTGGGGATAAACTCACTGCTGTTGGAGAGTCCCCACATTAGAGAATGTTAGTAAAGGACAGGTAGATTGGCTTCTCCTCTAAAGCCAGACTGTGGCTTGTAGGACTAAACATAAAGGCCATTATTGGTCCTTAATCTTTTTTCTATTAAAAAAAGTTAAAATGCATGATCTCCTAGGGTTCTGTTGTCTCTATTAACAGATGTGAATTTCTTTGGAGGCATATTGTAAATTAGATGCTGAATTCTTCACCTGACAGTGACTTGCCACTCCCTCTGTTTTTATAGTGTCTCTACTCTTTTTTTTCATTTAACCACGAACTTTGTTTGAATATTGGCAACTATCATTCTATACACAAATTTTAATTTCTTACCAACTCTATATTCCATATTGCTAGGCCACTCCACTGTCCATTTTATGGCACACTGCCATCAAGAAGTATTTCTCCAAATCAGTCTGCCTGATTGTGAGGTGATGGTGTGTAATTGTTAAGTTGTGTCCGACTCTTCGCAACCATGTGGCCTGAGGTGCGCCAGGCTCCTCTGTCCACGGGGATTTCCAGGCGAGAATACCGGAGTGGGTTTCCGTGTTGTTCTCCAGGATCTTTTTTCTTTTTTTTTAAATAAATCTTTATTGATTCATTTTTGGCTGCACCGGTCTTAGTTGCAGACTCAGGATCTTTCAGTTGTGCCACGAGGGGTCTGGTTCCCTGACCAGGGGTGGAGTCTGGCCCCTGCATTGGGGCACAGAGCCTTAGCCACCGGACCACCGGGCTGTCCCTCAGTGGCTCTGCTCTTTGATTGTCCTTCTTCCGTTGCTTCACATGCAGCTTTTTCTTGACCCCGTAGGCGCTGTTGCTTCTGCCGCACGTCTGTCGACTAAAAAGGGGGTCTGGGCGCCCTAGTTCATGGCCTTTCTTCCCTTAGAAAGCAGTAGGTCAGGGTTTCTCCACCTCAGCACTGTGGACATTTTGGACTAGATAATTCTTTGTCGTGGGGGCTGTCCTGTGTGTTGTACGGTGTTTCGCCGTCTCCCTGGCTTTGACTCAGCACGTATCAGGAGTTTTCCCTCGCTGTGGCAACCAGCAGTGTCTCCAGTCATTGGCAGGTGTTCTCTGGGGATAAACTCACTGCTGTTGGAGAGTCCCCACATTAGAGAATGTTAGTAAAGGACAGGTAGATTGGCTTCTCCTCTAAAGCCAGACTGTGGCTTGTAGGACTAAACATAAAGGCCATTATTGGTCCTTAATCTTTTTTCTATTAAAAAAAGTTAAAATGCATGATCTCCTAGGGTTCTGTTGTCTCTATTAACAGATGTGAATTTCTTTGGAGGCATATTGTAAATTAGATGCTGAATTCTTCACCTGACAGTGACTTGCCACTCCCTCTGTTTTTATAGTGTCTCTACTCTTTTTTTTCATTTAACCACGAACTTTGTTTGAATATTGGCAACTATCATTCTATACACAAATTTTAATTTCTTACCAACTCTATATTCCATATTGCTAGGCCACTCCACTGTCCATTTTATGGCACACTGCCATCAAGAAGTATTTCTCCAAATCAGTCTGCCTGATTGTGAGGTGATGGTGTGTAATTGTTAAGTTGTGTCCGACTCTTCGCAACCATGTGGCCTGAGGTGCGCCAGGCTCCTCTGTCCACGGGGATTTCCAGGCGAGAATACCGGAGTGGGTTTCCGTGTTGTTCTCCAGGATCTTTTTTCTTTTTTTTTAAATAAATCTTTATTGATTCATTTTTGGCTGCACCGGTCTTAGTTGCAGACTCAGGATCTTTCAGTTGTGCCACGAGGGGTCTGGTTCCCTGACCAGGGGTGGAGTCTGGCCCCTGCATTGGGGGCACAGAGCCTTAGCCACCGGACCACCGGGGCTGTCCCTCAGTGGCTCTGCTCTTTGATTGTCCTTCTTCCGTTGCTTCACATGCAGCTTTTTTCTTGACTCCGCCAGTAGAGCGCTGTTGCTTCTGCCGCACGCGTCTGTCTCCCGACTAGATAGAAGTGAGAAGGGATCTGGAGCGCCCTTCTTCATAGCTCTGCTTTGCAGAATGATCTGACGCAGTGCTTCAGTCCTGTTCTTTTGAAACCCAGGTGCCAGGGTGGGTCATCGCTGCCTGATGAGATACTACAAGCAGCGGTTTGGCCTGTCGAGAGCCGTGGCCGTGGCCCGGAACCGGAAGGCTGTGGGCCGCGTCCTGCAGCAGTACAGAGCGCTGGGGTGGACCGGCAGCACAGGTATGTCCGCGGGGACCCCGGGCCAGCCCGGGAACGTGCGTCACGCACAGAGGCTCGGGTGGCGCGGCTCCTGCTCACTCTGTCCCTGCCGGTCCTCTCTAGGGGAGGCTTGCCTTCCTGGCCCTGGGGGCTTCTGTGACCGCTTGAGACGTTTATGGCGATAAGCCCGACGCTCTGTGCCTGTGAAACTGCATACGCCCCAGCACAGTAACTTCGTAACGCTACATATAAACCATTAACTTCTTCAGGAGGTATAATTTATATTACAAAAGTAACTGTTTAGTAATCATCAAAGGTTGAAATTCTTCTGGAGATTACGCATAGGAATTGCTTAATATCCTTGAGGCAGTAGTTGAGCTGTGGACTCAAACATCACTTACCTGATACTCTTAGAGGCTCTTACACGAGCTGTCTGAGTAACTGAATTAATCAAAGCCTCGCTTGCTCACTGATAGAGCGGAGGTGATGTTAATAATACCTACTTACAGAGTCGTGCAGGTTGAATGTCATACGGTGTGGATGACATAGTACATAATAAAGACCAGCTATCATCCTTCCTTTTGAAATTTTTGCTGAGAAAACTTCAAGACTCTGGGCTAGAGCAAGCTGTTGAGATTGTTCAGCTTTGAAACATTGGTGCGAAATTATTTAAATCTATTCTGATGTCTGCTGAGTGCAGCTCGCTATGCTTGGGTCTTCAAGGAGAATGTCAATTCACTGAAAACAGAGAGAAGATCGAGAGCTGCCCTCCGATGGCCTGGATAGCTGTGACGCGGACATCCACTGTAAATGCCTCTGTGTTTGTGCACACGGGGTGCCTTCACCGTGGCTCCCCGCGAGCCGCGAGGCCACCAGCACTCACTGCCTGAAGCCGGCTTTGATTCTCTGCGGGGCTGGCTTTCCTCTGCTCCCCGCGCACAGGCCTGTGCCTCATTCTCGCGCCCTTTCCATCCCCAGGAGCAGCTCTTGTGCGCCAGCGGGACATGCAGTATGTCCAGAGGATGAAGTCCAAGTGGATGCTGAAGATGGGGATGAAGAACAACGCCACCAGGCAGATGCACTTCCGGCCCCAGGTGCTGTTCTGATAGGCCGGGGCTGGGTCGCCGCCTGTCCCCTGCACGCGCCCCGCCAGCCTGCGGACTGTGGGAGCCGGCCTGGATGACGGCCCTTCTGCTCGTCCTCTCCCTGGGCCCTGATGATAAATAAACGTCAGGAGCTGACTGGCTGGCCCGTGTCGTTTCTGGATGGGGTTGCGGGTCATGGTTATGCACAGTGCGTGTTCTCTCTCCTGGACGCAGGCCCCGCCCTGCCCTCGAGAGGCGCCGTGGCCGCGGCTGGGAGCAGGGTCAGGGCTGTCCGGACAGCGCGGGGCGCTCGGGAGTGGCTGCTCCGAGTCTGGCTTCAGGGGCAGGGCAGCGCCTTCCTGTGGGCCTGCAATGGGCCCCGTGGAAGGTGCTTCGGCGCTTCGGAGGGCGCGGAGCTGACGGTCCCTCGCCGGCGTGTCCTGTGCCTCCCGGGGTGGGGCCGTCCTTGGGGACTTCTGCTAAATCCCGGCAGAGTGAAAGAGCCTGTCGGTGGCTGGCTGTGAACCTTCTTTCTTACTTACTGCTTTGGCAGCGTGGGGTCCTCGTTGCGGCGTGTGGGATCTTCGTTGTGTCACAAGGGAGCTTGTGCTGCTCCGGTTGGCCTTACTGTACATTCACCAGCCCTTGGTTACTGTTGATACACATCATTTCCTTTAAATTTCGGTATAAGGGTTCACTCTCCAGCAGTGGAGGGCTCCCTGGTTTAATTTTACTCCTTCCTGTTTTCTAACATTCTCATCACATAAGTCCCCTACCCTGCTGCGGTACACATCTTTAAATCTGTATCCTGGGAAATGATACACTGCTTGGTATGGGGTATGTTTTTAATTTATAAACTGAATGTGGGCTTGCCAGGTGGCCCAGTGGTGAAGAAATCCACCTCCAATACAAGAGACACGAAAGAAGCTGTCTGATCCCTGGTCTGGAAGGCCCCCTGGAGAAGGAAACAGCAGCCCATTTAGAGTATTCTTGCCTGGACAGAGGAGACTTAGTGAACCCTCATATTAATGAAATACAATCAGTTGAATTCTGCATCCGAAATTTAAAGAAAATGACCTGTCTTAATAGCAGTCAGGGGCTGGTGAATGTGTGGAAAGGCAGGACCATCTCCAGGTATCACAGAGAGACGGTGCGTGATATCGAGCTAAGGCTCTTGTCAGTTTTGTTTTTCTTTCATTATTTTTTCCTTGAACCTGATAAGCTTCGTCCGTCGTCGAACTGCTGGGAAGCCTCCATGCTGCGTCCCCCACTCAGAGCTTCCCTCCCCCGCAGGGGGCACCGCCGCCTGCCCAGCCTCTGGTCCTGCCCCCGCCCTGCACTGTTGGAGTGCCTCGTTTGAATCCGGGCCCTTTTAGATGTGAGTCCTTTTCACCTGTGAGTGGTGATGAGGACAGTTTGAAGTATTCCACATATTTATTTGCTTCCAGGCTTCAAAACACTGGTTGTGGCCTAAGTTTGTGAAGGAATCCACTACACCTCTTATCTATATCGTATCAATAACTTATAAAAATTCACTGTGTTTGCCTTTCTGGAATAAAATTCTACTTGGGAAAGAAGGCAAAGAAAAAGAGAGATTTGAACTATTCCTCCTATAGCCAAATAAACAAAACTAGGAACATGAGAGGTGAGCTTGTTTGGGAGAGTGGACATCTTCGTGGTTCAGGAAACAGGAAATGTCTGATATTAAGTGTTCCTGCAGTCCTCTCCTTTGATGTGTGTCTGTCTTTATCTGGGTGGGCTGTGCCCCAGTCCCTGTCTGTGTACCTGGGCTTCCTGGGGCTTCTGGCCCATTCCCACCCAGCAGTCTCGCCACTTGGGTCCTCCACCTCGCTGCAGCCACACTGGCGAGGGGGCAGCACCTGGCAGACCAGCAGCTTAGCGTCTAGGGGGATGCTCCCATCCTTAACCTCACACTTGATCCGTCTGAATTTCACTACCTACACTACACTGGTGACATACGCTTTTCTTCCTCCAATTATTTGTTCACATTTTTAAAATTGAAAATTTATCCAAATTAACCCCAAGGTAAATTTTTATGAAATATGTATTTTTAATGTTATTCCATCAAGACTTCCTAAAACTCATTATCTGTAAGATGGTTGTCTAAACCGACAGCAGATACCAAGTAATCATATTAGAGGTTCTGCGTCAGGACCGAGTGAGCGCTGGCTGCTGCAGATCGGCCGGCCCTGGCAAGCTGACTTTGTCTGTCTTTGGCTGAGACATCAAGACGGGGATCCAAAGGGAGAGAACATGATCTCATTCCCTCTCTGTGTGTTTTCCTCGAGTCCCAGGCAGCTCTGCTGACTGGTTACAGTGCCCGTTTGACGTTGGCTCCGTGTACTCTTTCTGCTTTGTGGACAGTGAATTTGTGTTTTATGGACTATCAAGCGCTTTAACATGCCATTTGTTTGTTTCTTCGCTGTGAGGCGTAGGTAGCATTCCTATTTCACAGATGAGAAAATAGATTTAGGTAAGTTTAGTGACTTGTAAGAAGACGACAAAAGGAAGCCTGAGGTGTCTGGTCCAGCGTTCTTATTTATTTATTTGGCTGCACCAAGTGTTCATTGTGGCATGCGGATCTTTAGGTGCAGCATGTGGGATCTGGGGGCCTGACCAGGGATTAAATCTGGGCGCCTGAATTAGAAGTGTGGAGTTGTAGCCACTGGACCACCAGGGAGGCCCCTGGCCCAGCATTCTTACTGTTGTATCACATTCATAAAGAACTTTTAGCAGCTTCTCATCCTGAAGTGCACACTCCGTGGGACTGTAAACACCTATTCACGTCCTTTCGATTGGCAGCAGGTGTGAAAGAATCTTGTTCTAAATCTAGAAACAATGTGGAATTTAACATGTACGTCACCATTATCTATATGATGCACACAGACTTAACATAAATATTACCATATAGAAGAAAATATCATCTTTTCTTACCTGGAATGTGAGTGAATTTGGCCTTCCACCAATTCTGGTCATTTGTGAATTCTTCATTTTAAGTTGCTTTCTTCCGTCTGAGATATTTCAAAACTGTACGATTCCACTGGCCGTGATTAATTCAGACATCACAGTTACTCATCTGTAGAAGACCAGGTAATTGCTATGTTTCCAACTCAACAGGCAGATATTCTTGCAAGGGAATGGCTTGTAGTCCTAGAGATATTTTTTAAGTGCCTTGAAGAGTAGCTGTCATTTAGTTTAGCATCATTTGTAGCTGGTACATGATTTATGCCACTGAAATTGATGGAGGTCAGGAAGATTTGATTAGCTTGTTAATGCTGCAAACATTTCAGTGTGAGAATAATTGATTGATTATTTGTGGGGCAGACAGTTCTGTGGATCTGTGCTTCCTTCCTGGCGCAGAGCTTCCCAGCCAGACTCCATTTCCCAGCCTCCCTGACAGCAAGGTCGGGTCATGTGACTCCAGTAGGGCCAGTGGCTGTGAACAGAGGTTGGATTAAGTGCAGATCGTCTCTGACTTGGAGACACACAGCATTTTCACACTCTGCCTCTTGACCCCCGGCCCACCTGGAGGTGAGCCACGGCCACTCCCACCTGTGCAGGTGAGGATGACACCTTAGAAGACAGCAGAGCGACTGCGCGGAAGGAGCCAGGGTCCTTAAATGACAGCATGGAGCAGAGCTGCCCTGCTGACCCAAGATGGCTGGAGTGATATGTGAAGTAAACTGAAGCCCCTGCATGGTCGAGTTGCTGTTACAGGAGCCTTGCTTATAAGCTAATAGGGTAAAGTAATGCTGATGTGACCTGGCACAAGGCAAAGGGGCGTGAGATGCAATTGGCAGTTGGCTGCCTCCTATCTTTCCTATTGCCCTTGTTCTCAGACTGAGGCAGGGTAGGTTCTTCTGTTGAGCAGGACTGGGAGACAGTGAGGGAAAAAGTGACTTATGATCTTAGGGGACTTCCTCAGGTCAGTGTGTCCAGTACGTCTCTCTTTAAGAATGTCCAATGTGTCTCTCTTTAAAATTCTTATTTTAATGTCCATCTTATTTTATGGACATAGCCAATATGTCTCTTTTTTAAATTATTTTAGAGACAGTGGAGACTAAATAATATTTTTTATTAACCTTGTTTGGCAACCTGCCGACATGCCTGCGAATCCTTTGATCCCGTTCCCATGGAGAGGTAGGGTCTGCCTCCCCTTCCCCGACACTGGGCCGGCCTCAGTTGACTTGATCATAACCAATAAAATGCAGCAGAAGTGATGCTGCCGATTCCATGGATAATCATATAATGCAGTTCAGCTCCCATCTTGCTGCCTTGGCTGCTGACCACGTGAGAAGTCTGACCCCCACCTCCCCAAGAGATCAGGCTGTACAAAAGCCCAGGTTATGTGAAAAGGCTACTCCCTGTAGGTGCTCTGGTGGATGGTCCCAGCCAAGGTTCCACTCAGCGGCCAACACCAACTGCCAGCATTCAAGGTCACCATCTTGCAGGTCAAGCCTTCAGGGGACCGCAGTGTCCACTGACATCTGACCACAACCGTATGACAGATCCTATCCCCAAACAGCCTGTATGAAATCTCCCCATTCCCTGACCCACAGAGGTTGTGAGCGTTAAAAAATAAAATCTAGGGCTTCCCTGGTGGTCCAGTGAGTAAGGACACCGCCTTGAAGCGCAAGGGGCGCCGGTTGGATCCCTGGCCTGGGAAGATCCCACGTGCCGCGGAGCAGCTGGACTGATGTGTCCAATTACCGAGCTGGAGCTCTGGAGCGCATGCGCCCAGAGCCGGCACTCTGCAACAACAGACGCCACCGCGATGGGAGGCCCACAGGAGCCAAAGAACAAAGATGGATGAAAATGGACAAATGAAAGACCAATAGAAGTGGCCCGCCTGCTCCCCTCCCTCCCCAGCCCACCCCCACCAAAATAAATAAATAAATAAATCTTTAAAAAATAAATAAATAGAATAAAATAAAATCTATACCTCTGGGTTTACATGGCAACAGTGACCAACACACTTCACTGTTGTACCATCACATGTTTTGTCTAGTTGGCATTTTGGATTCCACTTGCCAACTTGTGGTGCAGTTTTTTCTGTCAGTGTGGCTTCAAGGGAGAAGCCTTTACATTATTTACATGAGCTTTACCATGTTCTTACCAAGTAGATGCAATAACTATTCCCGTCATACAGCTTGGGAACCTCCAGCCCAGGGTCTCACTGCTCTAGATCACAGTGATCCCTGTCAGCTGTGGTGCCTGAGTCCAGAACTTCAGGCTTTGGTGACACGTTCAACAGACTCCGATTAAGTCCCCTCCCATCTGAGTTACATACAAGCGTCTGGATGCTCTGAATGGTGTCACGTGACTCCTCTGGAGTGTGTCAGTAAATGACAACAAGGAAAACTGATATCACCGAGTTTGACTCAGCAAAGTCAAAGTTTTTCAACTCTTCCAAACAACCTTTTATTATAAACTATTTTCTGAGAAGACACGATGCATTTCTCTGGAGGAAAAGAATGCTCCTCTATGTAGCACAGACCTACAAATATATTAAAAGCATTAAACTATACTAAAAGATCAAAACTGTTAAGGAAATCTACAATCTTGATTTTATTGAGTAAGACCTCTAAATCCAAGGTGTTCATTTTATGTTATCGATATTTCCTTTTTAATCTTGATTCCTTATATGAGTAAGCTGCATGACAATCTCCCCATTCCCTGACATCTGACCACAGTAGGTCCTATCCCCAAACAGCCTGTATGAAATCTCCCCATTCCCTGACCCACAGAGGTTGTGAGCGTTAAAAAATAAAATCTAGGGCTTCCCTGGTGGTCCAGTGAGTAAGGACACCGCCTTGAAGCGCAAGGGGCGCCGGTTGGATCCCTGGCCTGGGAAGATCCCACGTGCCGCGGAGCAGCTGGACTGATGTGTCCAATTACCGAGCTGGAGCTCTGGAGCGCATGCGCCCAGAGCCGGCACTCTGCAACAACAGACGCCACCGCGATGGGAGGCCCACAGGAGCCAAAGAACAAAGATGGATGAAAATGGACAAATGAAAGACCAATAGAAGTGGCCCGCCTGCTCCCCTCCCTCCCCAGCCCACCCCCACCAAAATAAATAAATAAATAAATCTTTAAAAAATAAATAAATAGAATAAAATAAAATCTATACCTCTGGGTTTACATGGCAACAGTGACCAACACACTTCACTGTTGTACCATCACATGTTTTGTCTAGTTGGCATTTTGGATTCCACTTGCCAACTTGTGGTGCAGTTTTTTCTGTCAGTGTGGCTT
This sequence comes from Tragulus kanchil, assembly GCA_022376925.1. Lineage (NCBI taxonomy): Eukaryota > Metazoa > Chordata > Mammalia > Artiodactyla > Tragulidae > Tragulus > Tragulus kanchil. Next base: position 151,714,465 of record JAIOJX010000004.1, read on the forward strand.
CAAGGGAGAAGCCTTTACATTATTTACATGAGCTTTACCATGTTCTTACCAAGTAGATGCAATAACTTTTCCCCGTCATACAGCTTGGGAACCTCCAGCCCAGGGTCTCACTGCTCTAGATCACAGTGATCCCTGTCAGCTGTGGTGCCTGAGTCCAGAACTTCAGGCTTTGGTGACACGTTCAACAGACCCCGATTAAGTCCCCTCCCATCTGAGTTACATACAAGCGTCTGGATGCTCTGAATGGTGTCACGTGACTCCTCTGGAGTGTGTCAGTAAATGACAACAAGGAAAACTGATATCACCGAGTTTGACTCAGCAAAGTCAAAGTTTTTCAACTCTTCCAAACAACCTTTTATTATAAACTATTTTCTGAGAAGACACGATGCATTTCTCTGGAGGAAAAGAATGCTCCTCTATGTAGCACAGACCTACAAATATATTAAAAGCATTAAACTATACTAAAAGATCAAAACTGTTAAGGAAATCTACAATCTTGATTTTATTGAGTAAGACCTCTAAATCCAAGGTGTTCATTTTTATGTTATTCCATGATATTTCCTTTTTAATGACCATATTTGGTATTCCATCAGCAAATACCACTTCCACCTGGAGTAATGTGTCTTGGCCATGTTGTTCTGACCAAGAACAACGATTTTCTAAACACAGCATCTGCCAATGTGGAGAATAAGATGCTATTTATAAAAGCAAGGGGTTTTAGGTTTTCTGAAGAGATTTGTTTGATTCCTCGTGCTGGTGATGGGAACATGAAGTGGCAGCAAATGGAAACGACCCTAACATGTATGCTTGAAGCACAACTCTCCTTCCAAGATGTCTTCCCTGTTTCTAATTCAATGAAAGAAACCTGTGAGGATAATTTGATAGTGTCTTCTTCTTTCTTTCTCCTTGAAGCATGGGGGAGTCTTTCATGATATAAGAATAGATACTATGTAAAATTTCGTAACAATGAAACAGAACTTATTATGTGCCAGATAGTGCTGTGCAGTTTTACATGTGCTAGACCACCATGTTCTCACAACAAGTACAGGGGCAAGGTAATATCCTCAATTACCCACGTGGGGAAACTGAGGCACTGAATCTCGTTGTGGTGGTTGTTGTTTAGTTGCTAAGTCATGTAGGACTCTTTCATTTATTTATTTATTTTTTATTTATCTTTTTGGGGGGTAGGGTGGGGAGGGAGGGGAGCAGGTGGGCCACTTCTATTGGTCTTTCACTTCTCTGTTTTCATCCATCTTTGCTCCTTGGCTCCGGTGGGGCCTCCATCGCGGTGGCCTCTGTCGTCGCAGAGCGCCGGCCTGGGCGCATGCACCCAGAACTCCGGCTCGGTAATTGGACACATCAGTCCAGCGCTCCGCGCACGTGGGATCTTCCCAGGCCAGGATCGACGGCGCCTGCACAACCCCAAAAACTCTTCCAAACAACCTTTTATTATAAACTATTTTCTGAGAAGACACGATGCATTTCTCTGGAGGAAAAGAATGCTCCTCTATGTAGCACAGACCTACAAATATATTAAAAGCATTAAACTATACTAAAAGATCAAAACTGTTAAGGAAATCTACAATCTTGATTTTATTGAGTAAGACCTCTAAATCCAAGGTGTTCATTTTTATGTTATTCCATGATATTTCCTTTTTAATGACCATATTTGGTATTCCATCAGCAAATACCACTTCCACCTGGAGTAATGTGTCTTGGCCATGTTGTTCTGACCAAGAACAACGATTTTCTAAACACAGCATCTGCCAATGTGGAGAATAAGATGCTATTTATAAAAGCAAGGGGTTTTAGGTTTTCTGAAGAGATTTGTTTGATTCCTCGTGCTGGTGATGGGAACATGAAGTGGCAGCAAATGGAAACGACCCTAACATGTATGCTTGAAGCACAACTCTCCTTCCAAGATGTCTTCCCTGTTTCTAATTCAATGAAAGAAACCTGTGAGGATAATTTGATAGTGTCTTCTTCTTTCTTTCTCCTTGAAGCATGGGGGAGTCTTTCATGATATAAGAATAGATACTATGTAAAATTTCGTAACAATGAAACAGAACTTATTATGTGCCAGATAGTGCTGTGCAGTTTTACATGTGCTAGACCACCATGTTCTCACAACAAGTACAGGGGCAAGGTAATATCCTCAATTACCCACGTGGGGAAACTGAGGCACTGAATCTCGTTGTGGTGGTTGTTGTTTAGTTGCTAAGTCATGTAGGACTCTTTCATTTATTTATTTATTTTTTATTTATCTTTTTGGGGGGTAGGGTGGGGAGGGAGGGGGACAGGTGGGCCACTTCTATTGGTCTTTCACTTCTCTGTTTTCATCCATCTTTGCTCCTTGGCTCCGGTGGGGCCTCCATCGCGGTGGCCTCTGTCGTCGCAGAGCGCCGGCTCTGGGCGCATGCACTCCAGAACTCCGGCTCGGTAATTGGACACATCAGTCCAGCCGCTCCGCGGCACGTGGGATCTTCCCAGGCCAGGGATCGAATCGGCGCCCCTTGCACTGCAAGGCGGTGTGTAGGACTCTTTTTGAGCTCATGAACTGCACCATGCTAGCTTCCCTGTCATAAATTCAGCATCATGGTATTAAAATGTCCCCTGTCAAAATGAAGCAAATGTGTGTTAAAAGGCAAGGACAGAAAGATGAACTTTTTAAATTCTGATGTTTATCTCAATAGATGCAGCTGCTGCAGTGAGTTGGGAGAACTCGATATTTTCCCTTTTGTTTTCCTCCTTGTCTCCTTCCTTCTCTCTTTTCTTTCTTGTAATTTTACCCTTAAAAAATGGACTTGATGTTTCTGTGGATAGGAAACCACTGATACGTCTTTGCCTTTATTACCTAGAATTCTTTTAGGAACAGCAATTACAATCACATCATTTAGCTGAAGCCAGGGCTTCTCCCAAGATCCATGGTAACTAGTGTGTGACAGTAGCCCTGATCTCATGGATGCCTATGTAGTTTTGTTACCATGGATACATGAATTCAACCATTCAAATACATGTTTTAGTGGGTACTGTGGTGTGCTGCCTAATATCCCCTCCAGAACCAAGGCATTGACTGCCCCAGCTGTCAGGAGAGCTGGCCTCTGATGTCTCACTGGTGAGCCCATCTCGGGGAATAGCCCTTAACAGAAGGAGGCTGCCCTGCCCAAGGCCACACTCCCTCTGTATCCAGCGGCTGGTCCCCTTGCCTAGATTAGGACCGCTCTGACAGATTCCCCAGCTCCAGAGCTCTCCATGGGACTATCTGAGGCCTTTATTGCAACTGCATCATAGTTCCACTTCTCTCAGTGTGGATTCCTTCTTCTCTTATTTTCTTATGGATCTAGATCCCCAAGGCAGTCCCCATGAAAAAGTCCTGAATGTAAGTCTCCATCTCAGAGTTTGTTTTCAGGGAAGTATACCTAAAACCAATGGTGGTGGGAAAGGTCCCAGAAAGAAAGCTCTTACGTGAGATCTGGAGCCGGGTTACCAGGTTATTGTTGTTCAGTTGCTAAGTCATGCCCGACTCTGTGACCCCATGGTTTGTAGCACCCCAAGCTTCCCTGTCCTCCACTATCTCCTGGAGTTTACTCGGATTCATATCCATTGAGTCAGTGATCCTATCCAACCATCTCATCCTCTGTCACGCCTTTCTCCTCCCGCTCTCAATCTTTCCCAGCATCAGGGTCTTTTCCAATGAGTTGGCTCTGCATATCAGGTGGCCAAAGGATTGGAGCTTCAGCAACAGTCCTTCCAATTAATATTCCTTTAGGATTGACTGGTTTGCTCTTCTTGAAATCCAAGAGACTCTCAAGAGTTTTCTCCAGCACCACAATTTGGAAGCATCAATTCTTTGGCACTCTGCCCTCTTTACGGTCCAACTCTCATATCTGAACATGACTACTGGAGAAACCATGGGGTTTCCCAGGTGGCGCTAGTGGTAAAGAACCTGCCGCCAGTGCAGGAGACATAGGAGACTTGGGTTCAGTCCCTGGATCAGGAAGAGCCCTTGGAGGAGGGCATAGCAACCTAGTATTCTTCAATATTCTTGCCTGGAGAATTCCATGGACATAGGAGCCTGGTGGGCTGAGTCCATAGATTATTGTTACCATGGATACATGAATTCAACCATTCAAATACATGTTTTAGTGGGTACTGTGGTGTGCTGCCTAATATCCCCTCCAGAACCAAGGCATTGACTGCCCCAGCTGTCAGGAGAGCTGGCCTCTGATGTCTCACTGGTGAGCCCATCTCGGGGAATAGCCCTTAACAGAAGGAGGCTGCCCTGCCCAAGGCCACACTCCCTCTGTATCCAGCGGCTGGTCCCCTTGCCTAGATTAGGACCGCTCTGACAGATTCCCCAGCTCCAGAGCTCTCCATGGGACTATCTGAGGCCTTTATTGCAACTGCATCATAGTTCCACTTCTCTCAGTGTGGATTCCTTCTTCTCTTATTTTCTTATGGATCTAGATCCCCAAGGCAGTCCCCATGAAAAAGTCCTGAATGTAAGTCTCCATCTCAGAGTTTGTTTTCAGGGAAGTATACCTAAAACCAATGGTGGTGGGAAAGGTCCCAGAAAGAAAGCTCTTACGTGAGATCTGGAGCCGGGTTACCAGGTTATTGTTGTTCAGTTGCTAAGTCATGCCCGACTCTGTGACCCCATGGTTTGTAGCACCCCAAGCTTCCCTGTCCTCCACTATCTCCTGGAGTTTACTCGGATTCATATCCATTGAGTCAGTGATCCTATCCAACCATCTCATCCTCTGTCACGCCTTTCTCCTCCCGCTCTCAATCTTTCCCAGCATCAGGGTCTTTTCCAATGAGTTGGCTCTGCATATCAGGTGGCCAAAGGATTGGAGCTTCAGCAACAGTCCTTCCAATTAATATTCCTTTAGGATTGACTGGTTTGCTCTTCTTGAAATCCAAGAGACTCTCAAGAGTTTTCTCCAGCACCACAATTTGGAAGCATCAATTCTTTGGCACTCTGCCCTCTTTACGGTCCAACTCTCATATCTGAACATGACTACTGGAGAAACCATGGGGTTTCCCAGGTGGCGCTAGTGGTAAAGAACCTGCCGCCAGTGCAGGAGACATAGGAGACTTGGGTTCAGTCCCTGGATCAGGAAGAGCCCTTGGAGGAGGGCATAGCAACCTAGTATTCTTCAATATTCTTGCCTGGAGAATTCCATGGACATAGGAGCCTGGTGGGCTGAGTCCATAGGGTCACAAAGAGTTGGACATGAGTGAAGCAACTTAGCACCATGCACACACTGGATAAACCATAGCTTTGACTATGTAGACCTTTGTTGGCAAGCCAACCTCAGTCAATGGGAATACCATCTCTAGGGGTGGGTGGAGAACTGGTGGCCTCCAGAACACTCTAGCCCTGCAGCTGTGAAAGCTTCCACTGTGGTGAGACAGCCAGTAGGGACCGCATAGAAGGGTGCAGACTCTGGGCATCTGAAAGGTGCTAGGGAAGCGATTAATCACCAATCTAAGGTGAAGTGGGAAAGCCAAAGAAGTACGGAGGTTTATTAAGGCACTCATCTCCTGCAGCCAGAGGCAGAAAACAATGCCGGCATTCAACCTTGGACTTAATTAGAAGGCCAGCAGAGCTCCAGAGAAGTTTGAATTTTCAACCCCAGCAAGTCTTCTCGGCCAAGGTCAAGGCCCTAATTGGGAATAAATGAGATGCTGAGACTTGAGATGCAGACAGCTGTACTCATGCACTAGTAAAAGTCTGGAATCCCCAAATGCCCTTGAACCCCTGGGCCTCTTCCTCCCCATGAAAAGTTAGCACTGCCCCTTCACCTGGAGATGAAGCAGACAGCTATTCACCATCAGCATGACAGCAGCTCCCAACCCAGGACCCACCCCTGCCTCCATCCCTGGACACTAGACCAGTAACCAGAGCGGGGACCAGCCACTACAGCCTATGGGGCAAGTCTAGCCTGTAGTCTGTTTTTTGTACATAAAGTGTTACTGAAACACAGCTCTGCTCATTCTGTTGTGTATTGTCTGTGGCTGCTCTCCTGCCACAGTGAGAGACTTGAATAGTTGAGCCTAAAACAAAAACTGGCTCTTTACAGAGAAAGTTTGCTGACCCCTGGACTAGAGGCAAGTCATTATAAAACTCAGCAGGAAAAGTACCCATCCTGATGAGGGAGTAAAGGGAAGGTACACTAAAGAAGATGAAGGTCTAGGCCAACAGATACTAGCAGAAGTGGAAGAGTACATATGGGATTGAGTTCTGAAGGACCTGGATCAGGAAGCTGGATAAAGGAGAGTGTCTTCATATGAAAAAACTCTCCTGATCTATAGGGCTTATTGACACTCTCTTGGTTGGCTCTTGGAAGCTTAGGAAAGCAATGGCCATCCTAAGTGGAGGATATACGTGAGCAATCCCTTGGCTGAAACTGAAGAAAGGGGTCAAAATTCTCCGAGAAGCAGGCTTGCTAGAGTGGATATACTCTCTGTGATTGGAAAGTCCACCGATTCACTGGGTTTTGTGGGGGGACCCAGAGGATGCTCCGTTTACCAAGGCTGTGAGGAATGAGCAGCTGAGCGGGACAGCCTCTTCCCTGAGAATTTCACTGGGGTGGTACTCTGCTGCAAGGGCTGATGCTACAAAAAATGCTAATATAGAAATGGGCTCCCTGAAAACAATGAGGATAAGATCTCAGATGGTTAGAGAACAGACAGCAGACATTAAAGAAGCAAGAGGAAGCAATTATAGCAGGTGGCAAGGGAGCCCTGACTCAGAGAACCATGGGGATGACCAATAGAACCTGCTGTTGATGACAGGAAGAGGAATGGCTAATAAGGATACTGCTAACACCCGCCACCCCCTGGCCCTTTGAAAAGTCATGGCCAATTTCTGGACCTGAGCCAGTCCTTCCACTTCAAAGCTGGTGTCTGAAAGAAAAGCTGGTTTGAGGAAGGATCCTGCTATCCAAGGCAAGGGCACATGATAATCATTTCCCTAGTCTTTATCCAAAGGTTTGTGGGTAAATTTTTCCTTGGTGGTTTCCCAAAGATTTCAGAGACTCTTGGGCATGGCGATCTCCATTGACATGCAGAGACTTTCGTGTTACATCACGGCTCTTTACTTAAGTTGGGCCTATGGGAGCTGTTAGGTAGTAAGATATCCAAGCCCAGTCTTGTTCAGTGTGGATTCTTTGACTCCATGGTTCCACCTGGTTCAGTCTCTGAATGTGTCAGTGAGTGGATGTCCTTTGCATTTGCCAGTCTTTTCATTATCTCTTTGGTGTGTAGAATGGGCTACTGTAGTGGAGAAGGCCACATGGAGGACCCTGAGGCGTTCCCACTGTGGTTGAGAGAGTAGGTAAAAACCAGTATCGCAGACGGGAAGAGTGGCAGTGATGCCTGCCACCTGAACACATTCCACACGTCCAGGGTGGTGGACCCCATCAGGCCCCTGTTCAATTCGCCATTCTGCCCCATGTAAAACCAGAGTCGTGGACTTCCCTGGTGACACAGTGGATAAAAATCTGCCTGCTAGTGCAGGAGACATAGGTTTGATCCCTGGTCTGGGAAGATTCCACATACCACGTCACAACTTCTGAGCCCAAATGGTGCAACTACTGGAGCCCATGCACCTGGAGCCTGTGCTCTGAAACAAGAGAAGTCACTGATGAGAAGCTTGCTCTGTGCAACTAGAGAAAGCCAGCACCAAAGGAAAAATAAAATCAGCAAAGACCCAGTACAGCCAGAAAAATAATAAATGTAAAACATAAATAAAACCAGGATCCTGATCACTGAGTACAGGCATTACCATCACTAAATATCCAACCTGCCAGCACAGATGCCGATTTGAGGCCCCTGTACTGCATCCTCCCTGACCAACCAGTTACTTGTTAGCAACTTGATTGCCTGGGGTCCCTTTCAATCTGCAAGTGGCGATGACCAGAGTTGACACATACTCCAAGAAACCCCTTGATCTGATCCCTTTGAAAAGTCATGGCCAATTTCTGGACCTGAGCCAGTCCTTCCGCTTCAAAGCTGGTGTCTGAAAGAAAAGCTGGTTTGAGGAAGGATCCTGCTATCCAAGGCAAGGGCACATGATAATCATTTCCCTAGTCTTTATCCAAAGGTTTGTGGGTAAATTTTTCCTTGGTGGTTTCCCAAAGATTTCAGAGACTCTTGGGCATGGCGATCTCCATTGACATGCAGAGACTTTCGTGTTACATCACGGCTCTTTACTTAAGTTGGGCCTATGGGAGCTGTTAGGTAGTAAGATATCCAAGCCCAGTCTTGTTCAGTGTGGATTCTTTGACTCCATGGTTCCACCTGGTTCAGTCTCTGAATGTGTCAGTGAGTGGATGTCCTTTGCATTTGCCAGTCTTTTCATTATCTCTTTGGTGTGTAGAATGGGCTACTGTAGTGGAGAAGGCCACATGGAGGACCCTGAGGCGTTCCCACTGTGGTTGAGAGAGTAGGTAAAAACCAGTATCGCAGACGGGAAGAGTGGCAGTGATGCCTGCCACCTGAACACATTCCACACGTCCAGGGTGGTGGACCCCATCAGGCCCCTGTTCAATTCGCCATTCTGCCCCATGTAAAACCAGAGTCGTGGACTTCCCTGGTGACACAGTGGATAAAAATCTGCCTGCTAGTGCAGGAGACATAGGTTTGATCCCTGGTCTGGGAAGATTCCACATACCACGTCACAACTTCTGAGCCCAAATGGTGCAACTACTGGAGCCCATGCACCTGGAGCCTGTGCTCTGAAACAAGAGAAGTCACTGATGAGAAGCTTGCTCTGTGCAACTAGAGAAAGCCAGCACCAAAGGAAAAATAAAATCAGCAAAGACCCAGTACAGCCAGAAAAATAATAAATGTAAAACATAAATAAAACCAGGATCCTGATCACTGAGTACAGGCATTACCATCACTAAATATCCAACCTGCCAGCACAGATGCCGATTTGAGGCCCCTGTACTGCATCCTCCCTGACCAACCAGTTACTTGTTAGCAACTTGATTGCCTGGGGTCCCTTTCAATCTGCAAGTGGCGATGACCAGAGTTGACACATACTCCAAGAAACGCCTTTGCCTTTCTGGCCTAAATGGACTCAGTCATCACTGTCATCCGTGAGTTTGTAGATTATTCGATAAAGTAGCATGAGATCATACACGGTGTGACCCTGGACCAGGAACCCCATTTCATAGCGACTGGAGCCTACCTACACAGAAGCACACCACCCGGAAGCTGCCTGCCTGGTAGAGCCATTGGAAAGCACATCTGAGGCGATAGCCTGGAGACGATGCCCTGTGAGGTCCGGGTGGCACTAAATCAATGCCCGTTGTATAATGCTGTGCTCCCAACAGGTGGAATTGATGGGCCCATAAAGCAAGGATTGGAAGTAGGCCTGGCCCACTTACCATTATTCTCAATGACCCGCTTGGGGAATTTGTGTTCCCTGTCACTGCACATTTAGTCCCTCAGGCCCTGGTGTTTAAAGAGAGGAGGCGCCTATCGGGAGAAGTTCATTCAGCTTGAAGCTGCAGCTGCTGCTTTGTTACAACACGTCCGGCTACGCGGTTCACTGGGCTGCTCCTTGGGACTTCCTGGCCAAATTGTGAAGCTGAAGGAACAAGGAGAGTCGCTTTGGCTTGCCTCTGGTCCTTTACCACCCCGGCCATGTCCTCAAGGTGGCTTAGCGCTGGCTCTGAGCCTCAGAGATGAGAACAGGGTCACCCCACAGGTGAGCCACCCAGATTAGTAATGATGCTCTAGAAAGGATAGCTGGTAGGGAGAGAGTGGGACCAGCTGTAGTGGTGGGGGCTGGAGTTCATCCCGATAACGTTCCTTCTTATAAATCTCCCCAGAAAGAGAGATCATCCAGAACCACATGGAGCTAAGATCCCCTGGAGGAAGGCACAGAAACCCACTCCAGTGTGCTTGCCTGGAGAATCCCATGGACAGGGGAGCCTGGCAGGCTCATAGGGTTGGACACCACTGAAGAGACTTAGCATGCATGTGTTCCCAGATGAGATGCAAGCAGTGCATGAAGAAATTGGAGTTGGAGGGCTTGAGGGGTGAACTGTAGTGGATCTAGGAGTTTCCTCTTCAGGACCAAAGCATTCATTCCTCAGGCAGAATTGACTGAATTCTGCCAAGGCACTCACCAGTTAGTCCCACTGAGGAATGGCCCTGGGCTACAGGGTGATGCCTAGGTCAGGGTTACAGCGAATCTCCAATGGCATCTGGAGATGGACTTCTGTGAGGATACAAAGGCCTGGCACCCTTGCCTCTGTGAGGGCCTCACAAGGGCCCTGTCTGCTTCCTGTCTCCCTGGGGTATTGCTGAGGCTCCTTCTGCCACTGCATCCCAGCTCAGCTTCTGCCTGTGCCCCATGCTGCCTCCCTCAGCCTTCGCAGCAGATAATGGGACAGCCCTTTTCCCCCAGAGCCCCTATGTATGACCTTCCATCTCAGGGGCTGGTTCCCAGAACCTAAGACTGCGCTCTGGTTTAGGGATCTTATATAATGCATTGTCCCAGTTGTAACTCTGGGGTTAAACTAGACCTGTGAGTAAGATAAATAATTTTCCCTTACAAATTGAAAATTAAAATATTCAGTAGTTTCATTCAGCATGAAACACTCTGGTGAACACAAAGGCCTCTATTTTGATGGGAAGACATCTCCACGTAGCGTCTCATCTTTCAGTGAGCTTTTTGTGCTTCAATTATTTATTTTTTAATCAATTTCTAATCCATTGTTTGGATGGGTGTTTCTGAAGTATTTTTGAATGTAGTAAGTTTTGAAAAAATTAGGTCTTCATCTGTCATTATATAGACAGTGTCGGCAGATGGTGAATGGAATTATTTGTAGCTAATAGCTTGCCTCACTGTCTCCCTGGAAGGGAAGGGCTGTTAGGATTGTTCTTTTCTTCCCTCACTCACAATTAATTTTGCTTCACTTCAGGATTTCCAGCATCAGACTTTGGGGGGAAAAAAACACCAAACATCACCTTAACCTCTTTCAAGAAGATCACAGACAACTGAGATGCAAATTTATCTTCTCTTGCCATCTCAGAGGAGGACATGTTCACTGACCATATTGTAGATCTTTTAATTTGCTGAATTTCTTTCTTAAACTGTGGTTTTTTAAGCATATACATTTATTTGTTTATTTATTTTGGCTGGGCTGGACTTTCTCTAGTTTCAGCGAGCGGGGGATGTGTGGGCTGCCCTTTACGGAGGCTTCTCTGGTTGGGAAGCCAGGGCTCAAGGGTGCCTGGGCTTCAGTAATTGTGGCTCTCAGATTGCAGAGCGCAGGCTGAGTAGCCGTAGCACAGGAGCTTAGTTGCCCTGAGACGGGTGCAGTCTTCCCAGACCAGGGATCGAACCCATGTTCCCCCCATTGTCAGGCAGATTCTTCACCACTGGGAAACAAGGCAAGCCCTAAACTGTTAGTTCTGATGCTTTTTCTGTTAAATCGGTCCCAAACAATCATAGGTGATCACTTTTTTTTCAAATTTACAATCATGAAACTAAACATAATATTTAAAGTGTTTCCAAGTTTCAAATATATATAAGAAATCAACATATAGATTTGGGGGCAGATTTTATGAGAGTTTTCCCCCTAAGATTGTTTATTTCATGACTTTCTAGTCCTTGGCATGTATAGAATTTCATTTCTATACGTTTTGATGTCCTCTTAAGCATCATTTATTAGTGTTAAAATTTTTTTGTTATTGGCTTTCTCGAACATACACAAAGGTGAAAAGAACAGTGTAATGACCTCCCCCCGCATGCGTCCTTGCTCAGCTTCAGCAATGGTCAACATTTTGCAAATTTTGTTTATTTACCATCTTAACCACCTACTTTCTGCTCTCTCTCTCGCTCTCTCTCTTTCTCTCTCTCTCTCTCTTTCTCTCTCTCTCTCTCACACACACACACACACAATTTTTTCCCAGAATATTTGAAGACATACCAGGCGTTGCATCTTTTTCTTCATAAAGTATTTTATCTGCATTTAAGTAATAAGATTTCAAAAATAGAACCACCTGAATATTCTGTGTTGAGTGTGAGTCACTCAGTCATGTTTGACACTTTGTAGCTCCATGGGCTGCAGCCCTCCAGACTGCTCTGTCCATGAAATTCTCCAGGCAGGAATCCTGGGGTAGGTGGCCATTCTCTTCTCCCAGGGCTCTTCTGCACTGGGATCGAACCCTAGTCTCTTGCGTTACAGAGAGATTCTTTTCAGCCTGAGCCATCAGGGAAGCCCCAAAATATAACCATACCCCAAGTTTTTACAATAATTTATCTTACATATCCTAAACATTTATTTGTTTATTTATTTTGGCTTTTTCTAGGCGGGGGATGTGTGGGCTGCCCTTTACGGAGGCTTCTCTGGTTGGGAAGCCAGGGCTCAAGGGTGCCTGGGCTTCAGTAATTGTGGCTCTCAGATTGCAGAGCGCAGGCTGAGTAGCCGTAGCACAGGAGCTTAGTTGCCCTGAGACGGGTGCAGTCTTCCCAGACCAGGGATCGAACCCATGTTCCCCCCATTGTCAGGCAGATTCTTCACCACTGGGAAACAAGGCAAGCCCTAAACTGTTAGTTCTGATGCTTTTTCTGTTAAATCGGTCCCAAACAATCATAGGTGATCACTTTTTTTTCAAATTTACAATCATGAAACTAAACATAATATTTAAAGTGTTTCCAAGTTTCAAATATATATAAGAAATCAACATATAGATTTGGGGGCAGATTTTATGAGAGTTTTCCCCCTAAGATTGTTTATTTCATGACTTTCTAGTCCTTGGCATGTATAGAATTTCATTTCTATACGTTTTGATGTCCTCTTAAGCATCATTTATTAGTGTTAAAATTTTTTTGTTATTGGCTTTCTCGAACATACACAAAGGTGAAAAGAACAGTGTAATGACCTCCCCCCGCATGCGTCCTTGCTCAGCTTCAGCAATGGTCAACATTTTGCAAATTTTGTTTATTTACCATCTTAACCACCTACTTTCTGCTCTCTCTCTCGCTCTCTCTCTTTCTCTCTCTCTCTCTCTTTCTCTCTCTCTCTCTCTCTCTCACACACACACACACACACAATTTTTTCCCAGAATATTTGAAGACATACCAGGCGTTGCATCTTTTTCTTCATAAAGTATTTTATCTGCATTTAAGTAATAAGATTTCAAAAATAGAACCACCTGAATATTCTGTGTTGAGTGTGAGTCACTCAGTCATGTTTGACACTTTGTAGCTCCATGGGCTGCAGCCCTCCAGACTGCTCTGTCCATGAAATTCTCCAGGCAGGAATCCTGGGGTAGGTGGCCATTCTCTTCTCCCAGGGCTCTTCTGCACTGGGATCGAACCCTAGTCTCTTGCGTTACAGAGAGATTCTTTTCAGCCTGAGCCATCAGGGAAGCCCCAAAATATAACCATACCCCAAGTAACAATAATATCTTACATATCCTAATCTGTGTTCCCAATCTGTATTCAAATGTCTCCAGCTGCCTCAAATTTTTCTTTATGGTTGGTCTACTCAGGTAATAAGAATAAATAACATTCATAAATTGCATGGTTGCCATATCTCTTAACTATTTTAGTCTACATGGTCTCTCCGTCCCCTCTCATGCCATTGAATTTGTTGGAGAAATCAGATTATTCATCCTTCATAGAAGTGTACCCATTTCTAGGATTGTATGATTATTATTATCATTATTTAAATATTTGCTTATTTACTTGGTTGCAGTGGGTCTTAGTTGCAGCATGTAGGATTTTTTAGTTGCACGTGGGATCTAGTTCCCTGACCAGGGATCGAACCCACGCCTCCTGCACTGGGAACATGGATCTTAGCCACTGGACCACCAGGGAAGTCCCATGTATGATTATTTTTATGTGATGTTTTTAACTTGCTCCTCTGTTCTCTATTTGCTGTAAACTTGCAGTTAGACCTGAGACTAGATTTGATTAAAGTGCAAATGTTTATTGGATCATAATAATTCTTATTTGTGTACTTCCCGTAAAATCATATCAAGAACTTATGAAGTCTGCTTGCCCCACTTTCAGAAATGTCACTAATTCATCCAAGTGATGTCAGAATGTCCTGTGAGTTTCTTAAGATAAGACCACTTTGCCTATAATTTTAGGATTCACTGACAACGATTGCTTAGATGCAGAGTTTCATTAAAGATTGAATGCATTTTTTTGCCAGTTAGTTAGCCATAATTATTTAGCAAATTAGTCACAATTTTCTGCATTAGTTAGCCATAATTCTTCTATAAAGAATAATTTATCCTCATCAATTTTTTGGCTTCCTTGAAATAGAATTTATATAGGAAATGCAGGCCAATTCTGTATTCTTTCCATATATTTATCAATTTCCAGAGCACTGAGTTAGTGCTCTTATAACATTCAATGGTAACTAGTAAGTTTTTAAAAAAGTATCATTAGGAACTCATTATATATATCTCTATTTCTATATATATGCAATATTTTAATTGAGTGTGATTATTGTTCTCCTAATAGTCATAATGTTCCATTTTGGCTAATGAAATCTCTCTTAAGTTGGCTTCCTTTTGACATAATCTATTTATATTTGATACTTTCTTGCTTTTCTGATGTCCCAGGTTCATCTTGTACATGTCACATTCCATATAGATTCTCAAAAGGTGATTTACTGGGTCAAAAGCAACCTAGGTCTATTGCTTACAAGCTCAGAGGACCTAGAAGAGGTTTATCTCACAACACAAGGATAATAAATGCTCTTATAAAGAAGAGGAAGTTATAATAACATATAGAATTATTTTTATTTCAGTGTAAAGTGGAGAAAACAGGATTCACAATTTTATTAAAACAACACATAAAGAAACTATTGTGATCAAATATGCTAGCAAATCAATAGTGGTGTCTTTTTTTTAACTTAAAAAAATTATTTTTTCATATGGACCATTTTCAAAGTCTTTGTTATTTATTTTGTTACAATATCGCTTCTGTTTTATATTCAGTCAGAGGGATGAGTGGGTTTGGCCACAAGGCATGTGAGATCTTACTTGTCTAACCAGGGATCGAACCTGTACCTCTGCATTGGAAGGTAAAGTCTTAACCACTGGACCACCAGGGAAGTCCCAATAGTGGTGGGTCTCTGATGGGGGGACTGTGGGTCATGAATTCTCTTCTTTATGCTTCAACTCTAAAATTTCCACTTTCAGAAATGCACTAATTCATCCAAGTGATGTCAGAATGTCCTGTGAGTTTCTTAAGATAAGACCACTTTGCCTATAATTTTAGGATTCACTGACAACGATTGCTTAGATGCAGAGTTTCATTAAAGATTGAATGCATTTTTTTGCCAGTTAGTTAGCCATAATTATTTAGCAAATTAGTCACAATTTTCTGCATTAGTTAGCCATAATTCTTCTATAAAGAATAATTTATCCTCATCAATTTTTTGGCTTCCTTGAAATAGAATTTATATAGGAAATGCAGGCCAATTCTGTATTCTTTCCATATATTTATCAATTTCCAGAGCACTGAGTTAGTGCTCTTATAACATTCAATGGTAACTAGTAAGTTTTTAAAAAAGTATCATTAGGAACTCATTATATATATCTCTATTTCTATATATATGCAATATTTTAATTGAGTGTGATTATTGTTCTCCTAATAGTCATAATGTTCCATTTTGGCTAATGAAATCTCTCTTAAGTTGGCTTCCTTTTGACATAATCTATTTATATTTGATACTTTCTTGCTTTTCTGATGTCCCAGGTTCATCTTGTACATGTCACATTCCATATAGATTCTCAAAAGGTGATTTACTGGGTCAAAAGCAACCTAGGTCTATTGCTTACAAGCTCAGAGGACCTAGAAGAGGTTTATCTCACAACACAAGGATAATAAATGCTCTTATAAAGAAGAGGAAGTTATAATAACATATAGAATTATTTTTATTTCAGTGTAAAGTGGAGAAAACAGGATTCACAATTTTATTAAAACAACACATAAAGAAACTATTGTGATCAAATATGCTAGCAAATCAATAGTGGTGTCTTTTTTTTAACTTAAAAATTATTTTTCATATGGACCATTTTCAAAGTCTTTGTTATTTATTTTGTTACAATATCGCTTCTGTTTTATATTCAGTCAGAGGGATGAGTGGGTTTGGCCACAAGGCATGTGAGATCTTACTTGTCTAACCAGGGATCGAACCTGTACCTCTGCATTGGAAGGTAAAGTCTTAACCACTGGACCACCAGGGAAGTCCCAATAGTGGTGGGTCTCTGATGGGGGGACTGTGGGTCATGAATTCTCTTCTTTATGCTTCAAACTCTACTGTTTCACATAATGTAGAATAGAAAGAAATAAGATAACTTCATAACAAGAAAAATAAGCCTGTATGATAAATCCTATAGTGTTGATAAAAATGCACTGGGATATGACTCATTGCATACCCTTTTGGTATCTCTCATGGTCAATTTGATACCCTTGTCCTTTAATAGGATTTAATGCAAATCCTACAGTGAAGAAACACACTCATGTACCTACCCTCTGCCATCTGCCTCCTTTCTCCACGCCATGTCCTATT
This sequence comes from Tragulus kanchil, assembly GCA_022376925.1. Taxonomy (NCBI): domain Eukaryota; kingdom Metazoa; phylum Chordata; class Mammalia; order Artiodactyla; family Tragulidae; genus Tragulus; species Tragulus kanchil. The sequence goes on from JAIOJX010000004.1 coordinate 151,731,030, forward strand.
GATTTCAACATACCAGGTCAAAGCTGAGTGTGTCCTGCTTAAGGGTAGCCTCTAAGGCCTCATGCTCTCTGCCTCCTTATTCCTGGGGGACAGCCTGTAGGTTCTGGGTTGACAGCTGATGGCAGAGCAGTAAAAACAGGAGGTAAAATAAAATCTCCATTTGACACACTTATAAATCAGCTCTCCTATGGGACCGAATTGTTGGTGTTGGTGCATGCTGGAAATGGTCTTATTGATCAGAAAACTAAACCAACTGTTCTTTATTCACTCGAGGATTCAGATTGATTCAGAGTGACTTGTCAAGGATGAATTCATCTGGAATCCTTTAAAACTATGGCAAATGAGAAAAACTTGTGTGGAAGATATCTGCAAAGGTTTCTAATCTAGAGTTCCATCTGCTCTTCAAGAATGATGTTTTTCTCTTGGAGTCAAGGATCATAAGTTTTTCTTTTCAAATGGTTGATGAAATTCTACAGATTTGAGGTTTCGGAGGGATGATAATACTAACATTTTTATTTATTATTTTTTTCTATTAAATATACCTTCTTTCCAAGGGGAATTCTTGATTTTCATTTTGAATCAGTGTAGGCTAAGTCTGACACTGGGGAAACCTGACCAGCATGGGCAGCTTGGTAGATTCTGACCAGTGAATTGCCTCAGTGGCTGTAGAAAAAGCAACATGTAAAACGAAGTGTCCCTGATAATTGGCAATAACTGGGGAGGGTTGTTTTTCCTCATTTCTTTTCCTTTATATTCCCCTCATCAATGAGCTGATTTACATGCTGATCTGTCAGTAAGCCAAACTCAAGTATTTAGCATCAGGACGGTTGTCATTAAAATGTTGCTCTTTAGTGAGCCCTTGTTCTTGATTTTCTGATGGAAGTTCTCTGCTGAATGTTAGAAAAACATTGATGATGTTTGGTACATGCAGCTGTGGGACGCCAGTGAGTGTGGCATCTTCAGGGCAGGCGGGCAGGCTGGAGACCCAGGGCCATCTCAAGTCAAGTCTGAAGGCAGTCCTGTGACAGAACTCTTTTCCTTTTTAGGAGGAATCTCAGCCTTTGTCTCTTCAAGCCTTCAACTGATTGAATGAGGTCCATTTACTCACTCTTTTTTTATTATTTTTAATTTTATTTATTTATTTTTGGATATTCTGGGTTTTCACTGCTGTCGCAGGCTCTTTTCCAGTTGCAGGGAGTGGGGGCTACTCTCTAGTTGAGGTGAGCAGGCTTCTTGTTGTGGTGACTTCTCTTGTTGTGTAACTCGGGCTCTAGGGCACACGGGATACAGTAGTTGTGGCCCATGGGCTCAACAGTTGTGGCTCCGAGGCTCTAGAGCACAGGCTCCACAGTTGTGGCTCACGGGCTTAGTTGCTCCCCATGTGGGATCTTTCCGGATCAGGGATTGAACCTGTGTCTCCTGCATTAGCAGGCGAGCTCTTTACCATGGAGCTAGCAGGGAAGACCCTACTCACTCTTTTTCTTTTGTTGGTCAAAAATTTGTCTTCATTTATTTATTTATTTTTGGCTGCATTGGGTATTTGTTGCTGTGTGGCTTTCTCTAGTTGTGGTGAGAGTGGACTACTCCCTGTGGCAGTGCGAAGACCTCTCATTGTGGTGACTTCTCTTACTGTGGAACCCGGATCTAGGCCGGCACGTTCAGTAGTTGCTGCTCCTGGGCTCTAGAGTGTGGGCTCAGTAGCTGGGGCACATGCATTTAGTTAACCCTTGGCTTGTGGAACCTTCCTGGATCAGGGATCAAATTGATTTCCCCTACATCACAAGGCAGATTCTTAACCACTGGACTGCCAGGGAAGTCCCCACCTACTCACTCTTAGGGCACAAATTCAAGATGCAAAACAGTACATGGTAAAAATGAGTTACCCCCTCACTCCTAACCTCAAGGCACCCCAGGTCCTTCCCCACACACTGCAACTGTTTCCAATTGTTTGATTTCCTTGTAAAGATATTTTATTGAACCATGAGCACATGAGTATGGGTATTTTAAAACAATAAGCCAATGATAACTTTTTTAATATAAAATTAACGAATTTTAGGCTATTTTAAGCTGCGAGACCCAGGGCCATCTCAAGTCAAGTCTGAAGGCAGTCCTGTGACAGAACTCTTTTCCTTTTTAGGAGGAATCTCAGCCTTTGTCTCTTCAAGCCTTCAACTGATTGAATGAGGTCCATTTACTCACTCTTTTTTTATTATTTTTAATTTTATTTATTTATTTTTGGATATTCTGGGTTTTCACTGCTGTCGCAGGCTCTTTTCCAGTTGCAGGGAGTGGGGGCTACTCTCTAGTTGAGGTGAGCAGGCTTCTTGTTGTGGTGACTTCTCTTGTTGTGTAACTCGGGCTCTAGGGCACACGGGATACAGTAGTTGTGGCCCATGGGCTCAACAGTTGTGGCTCCGAGGCTCTAGAGCACAGGCTCCACAGTTGTGGCTCACGGGCTTAGTTGCTCCCCATGTGGGATCTTTCCGGATCAGGGATTGAACCTGTGTCTCCTGCATTAGCAGGCGAGCTCTTTACCATGGAGCTAGCAGGGAAGACCCTACTCACTCTTTTTCTTTTGTTGGTCAAAAATTTGTCTTCATTTATTTATTTATTTTTGGCTGCATTGGGTATTTGTTGCTGTGTGGCTTTCTCTAGTTGTGGTGAGAGTGGACTACTCCCTGTGGCAGTGCGAAGACCTCTCATTGTGGTGACTTCTCTTACTGTGGAACCCGGATCTGGGCCCGGGCACGTTCAGTAGTTGCTGCTCCTGGGCTCTAGAGTGTGGGCTCAGTAGCTGGGGCACATGCATTTAGTTAACCCTTGGCTTGTGGAACCTTCCTGGATCAGGGATCAAATTGATTTCCCCTACATCACAAGGCAGATTCTTAACCACTGGACTGCCAGGGAAGTCCCCACCTACTCACTCTTAGGGCACAAATTCAAGATGCAAAACAGTACATGGTAAAAATGAGTTACCCCCTCACTCCTAACCTCAAGGCACCCCAGGTCCTTCCCCACACACTGCAACTGTTTCCAATTGTTTGATTTCCTTGTAAAGATATTTTATTGAACCATGAGCACATGAGTATGGGTATTTTAAAACAATAAGCCAATGATAACTTTTTTTTTTAATATAGTTAACAAAGTACCTTGGAGATTGTTCCACTTGAATTTAGTTAAAGCTGCCTTTATTTTTTATAGCTGCATACTCTTCCACTGAATACACTATAATTTATTCAGTTGGTCCCTCAACTAGGTTGTCAGCCCCATGCTAAGACACATAATATGGCCTAAAATATCCTTGGACACCCCTTCAGCCTCCTTCTAGGAATCCCTAGAATCAATTCCTATAATACTTTTAGGCTAAATTACTAGAAGGGGAAGAATTGTTACGTCTAAGGGGACGTTCATTTGAAATTTTGACATGCTAGCAAATTGTCCGCCAGAGAGGCCCTGTCAGTAAACACACCTACAACTGGTTCTTTGCAGATCCAACTTACAGAGGCACAGACACAAAGCACAGGCATTATTTTCAAGGGGGATGATGGATTTTGCTGATCCATTCTCTCCTCCTTTTACCTCATGCCCCTGGCCCACTCACCAGCATTTGGGAGTCAGCCATTTGGGTGTAGCCTGAGGAAAGGGAACCAGATGAGGGGAACTGGTCCGTGGAGACAGCAACACCAGAGATGCACAGAGTGACTATTTGGCTTTGATCAGTTACAGTAATAGAGGTCTCTGCCTGGTGACTTGTCAAGACCACTTGGCTCACAGATGTCAGGCGTGGAAGTTGAACTCTTAATCAAGTTCTTGTTCAACTCCAACTTATGGTTACCAAGGTGGGAACAGGGGAAGGATGAATTGGGAGATTGACATATATATACTACTATGTATAAAATAAATAGCTAATGAGATCCTGATATATAGCGCAGGCAACTCTACTCAATGCTCTGTGATGACCTAAATGGGAAGGAAATCTAAAAAAGAGTAGATATATGTATATGGGAACTTCCCTGGTGTCTCTGTGATAAAGAATTCACCTGGTTCAATCCCTGGGTTGAGAACGAGCCCTGGAGAAGGAAATGGCAACCCACTCCAGTATTCTTGCCCGGAGAATCCCATGGACAAACGAGCCTGGTGGGCTACAGGCCATGGAGTCAAAAAAGAATTGGACATGACTGGGGCACCAATCAACAACAACATAACTGATTCACTTTACCACACAGCAGAAACTAATACAACATTGTAAAGCAAGTACACTCCAATAAAAATGAATTTAAAAATACACGGACTAAAATAAAAAATACGTGGACTTAAAAAAAAATAAAAGAAATGGGAAAAAAGAATAACTGAAAGAAGGCCTGTTTATTTAAACTAATATCGAATTCCTTAAAGGACTGTTTAGTCTGTTTATATCAGCTCAAGCTGTAGAGACTATGTGAATATATTATGTTATAAGGAGAGATTCTCACACTGGAGACCACCAACATATGCTAGGAGATTTGTAAGTGTGCTATGAGAATGTAAATATTTTATGTGTTTATTCAAACAAAATCTTTAAGGAAGGATATAAACACATAGTTTTAAATCAAAAAAAGGTTCTTGTTCAACTCTTTAATTCCTGGCATCATAAATATGTGACCATAAATATGTGAGCATGCCTAAATGGCTTCCCGGGTGGCTCAGTGAGTAAAGAATTGGTCAACAAAAGATCCCCTGGAGGAGGGGATGGCAACCCACTCCAGTATTCTTGCCTGGAGAATGAGAATCCCATAGACAGTGGAGCCTGGGGGGCTGTGGCCCTAGGGTCTCAACGAGTTGGATGCAACTGAGCACATATGCCTAAATGAGCTAACTCATCGGCCTCATTTATGAGCTAATTGATGCTCATCCTCTAAGAGCTGGTTCATGTGTGTTGTTTATGAGTGTATGTGTGTCATCTAAGAGCTGGTCCACGTGCATTGTTTAGGATGGTACCTGGGGCTTGGTAAGGACTCAACAAGCATTGGTTATGGTCGTCCTCCTGGTTCCTTGGGAAGTAGGTGTGGAATGGGTGGGGTCGGGGGCTCTGGAGGAGACCGGAGGTGCCTGGATGTGATGGAGATGGGGCTGGAGCAGCAGAGATGGCTAGGGTGCCCTCCTGAGCCTCCCAGCTGTGTAATTCAAGTACATCCAGCTCTGTAGCAGCGTTTGAGTAGGAGGGACAGAGGAACATTTTTCTTACTTGAGCAAGAGCTAATGAGAGCTGTATTTCTTTGCATCTGCCCATTGGATGAGAACAGACATTAATTACTGCTGGACTGGAAAGGCCAGATACAATTTACTGAAGAGAGGACATCTTCTCCCATCAGTTATAAAGCAGTGTGCAGGGGACTGGAGCGCTTTCCAACAGCGAAAGTCCATCACCAGCTGTGGCATTAAATACAGAGCAAAGACCCCATAAATGGTACCCACGTGTGAAGCAATTAGACGTGGGGTGCCCTGGCAGCCATGTGTCAGCAGCCACCTCTGTGGGAGCTTTCAAGGCTCAGCAACTTGCAGGATGACTGAAAAATAATGATGCTCTGGTGTTCTTCGTGGACACAAAGAAGCCTGCAGAGGCAGAGCTGGTGTCCCCTAATTGAAGCAAGATTCTGATGACATGGTCACCTGTATCCCAAGGAGGGCGAGGCTGGCTCTTCCCTAATGCCTCCTGCCAGCTCCCTCTGCCCCGAGGGACCCACAATCTGCTGATGGCTGCAGTTAGGGGTCTTCGATACACCTGACGGGAAGCCCCAGGCTCCCAGGAGCAGTGGTGATCCAGCTGCTTCTTCTCTTTCGTTTTAACAGTAAATGCAACCTACCATTTCATGTTTCACAGCTCCCATCCCACCCAGTGCCAGTTTTCCCACTCCAGTTTGAGAGCCCAGAGGGTTTTGCTAAGTCTTGGGGGCTCCATGAGGTTGGTGGTTATCCCTAGCATGTCTCTGAGCTGCTGTAGTTGGCTCGGTTTATGGTAACAGCTGGGTCCCTCCCTGCTATGCGAGTAATCTGAGGCACTGGGGGCACTACCTTCCCCCAGGAAGGACAGGGAAGCATGCCGTGTAGGCGTGGAGGAGGTAAAGGAAGTACTACTGGGTTTCTCCTCTTCCTGACCATTTCCTTTAAGAGCTGGGAATCTAATTCCCCTGGACACCAACACCCATCTCTCCAGAGCAGATCCAGGACATGCTGGACCCCGGGCATGCCTGATGTGTCCAAGTGTGCAGCCCTTGCTGGCTTACCCCGTCGGCTCTACGCTCCTGGTCACGGGGTCACTGCAGTCCCTGCTCCCAGGCCTCCCTCAGGTTCTTCTCCAGTTCATGTCTCTGGATTCCTAGGAGGACCAGGGGAGGCTGTCTCATTTCACAGCATCATTTCCCATGGAGCTAAGGCCATGTGGCTCAGTGGTTACGAGTTTGACTCTCTCTGTTAGAATCTTGGCTTCACCTCTTACTGTGTGTCTTTGAGGCAACTGCTTACCCTCTCTGTGACTCAGTTTCCATATCTATAAAGTCTGGGTGGTAATGGTACTTCCCTTAAGGATTGCTGTCAAAACTAAATGATATCATGTGGGCTTCCCTGGTGGCCCAGTGGGTAAGGACACCACCTTGCAGGGCAAGGGGCGCCGGTTCGATCCCTGGCCTGGGAAGATCCCACATGCTGCGGAGCGGCTGGACCGATGTGTCCAATTACCGAGCCAGAGCTCTGGAGTGCATGCGCCCAGAGCCGGTGCTCTGCGACAACAGAGGCCACCGCGATGGGAGGCCCACACGGGCCAAAGAACAAAGACGGATGAAAATGGACAAATGAAAGACCAATAGAAATAACCCACCTGCTCCCCTCCCTCCCCACCCCACCCCCCCAAAATAAATAAATAAATCTTTTTTCAAAAAAATAAATAAATGATATCATGTATGTGAAGTAAAGGCAACAGTGCCTTCTATATAAGGAGCCCCCTGGCTACTTCGTGCTTTGGCCTGAGACCTGTTTCTCAGGGCTTCAATCTGGTCTGACTGGACTGGACGGCAAGTGGGTGGGGAGGGCTCTGCCATGTCGTCCCATCTCATCCTGACCTCTTGCCTTTTCATGAGCAGCTTTCCCCTCCTCCTTCTGATACAAAAGAAGTTCAAAGGCTCCCAGGTGTGTCAGCCCAGGGGCCTGCCTGTGGGAGCCAGGCTGGCTTTACCAGGCTGTGTGAACAACCTTGGGTCATTGGGGGTGTCCTCCGTAGGCCCATGCGCACCTTAGAACCGCCCATGTGACTTTGCGCCCATCTTGCCACCCAAAGCCCATGGGTCTCACTGCTCAGTGTGTTGTCGTGGTCAACAAGATGACTCCTGAGTTTGGAGAGAAGGGCGCTCTCAAATACTCTCCCCCCGAGCTGGTTTCCGCTGGACGCGGGCAGACTGAACGCATGCGGATCAGCCGCAGAGGCAGGCCCCTCCCGGCGGGTCTCCACACACCCCCAGCAGTGAGAATTCCTCCTCGGGGTTGGGTGGGGTTGCTCTCCTTCCAAGGCATGCAGCTCCATCTGGTTAGGAGAGAACTGGGTCTTTCTGGGCTCCTGGCTGGGCCCGAGCGCCTGCATTTTGACGACAGGAATTTTCTAGCCCTGCTGCGGTTGTCAAGAATGGTGAGCATTGAGTTATTGGCCACTGGTTGTGTGTGTGCAGATGCCCATTGTGATTTGCATTCTTATTAAGCAATATATTTTTTTAAAAAAATAGTTGACTCCTTTAAAAATTTCACTTTGATGCTTAGATGTGCTTATGTGTTTGTTTCTTGGTCACAGAGCATGGCATACAAAAGCTTAGTTCCCAAACCAGGGATCAAACCAGGGTGCCCTGCATTGGGGGTGTGGAGTCTTAACTGCTAACCCCAAAGCGACAACAGAGGCCACCGCGATGGGAGGCCCACACGGGCCAAAGAACAAAGATGGATGAAAATAGACAAATGAAAGACCAATAGAAATGACCCACCTGCTCCCCCCTCTCCCCACCTCCCCCAAAATAAATAAATAAATCTTTTTTCAAAAAAATAAATAAATGATATCATGTATGTGAAGTAAAGGCAACAGTGCCTTCTATATAAGGAGCCCCCTGGCTACTTCGTGCTTTGGCCTGAGACCTGTTTCTCAGGGCTTCAATCTGGTCTGACTGGACTGGACGGCAAGTGGGTGGGGAGGGCTCTGCCATGTCGTCCCATCTCATCCTGACCTCTTGCCTTTTCATGAGCAGCTTTCCCCTCCTCCTTCTGATACAAAAGAAGTTCAAAGGCTCCCAGGTGTGTCAGCCCAGGGGCCTGCCTGTGGGAGCCAGGCTGGCTTTACCAGGCTGTGTGAACAACCTTGGGTCATTGGGGGTGTCCTCCGTAGGCCCATGCGCACCTTAGAACCGCCCATGTGACTTTGCGCCCATCTTGCCACCCAAAGCCCATGGGTCTCACTGCTCAGTGTGTTGTCGTGGTCAACAAGATGACTCCTGAGTTTGGAGAGAAGGGCGCTCTCAAATACTCTCCCCCCGAGCTGGTTTCCGCTGGACGCGGGCAGACTGAACGCATGCGGATCAGCCGCAGAGGCAGGCCCCTCCGGCGGGTCTCCACACACCCCAGCAGTGAGAATTCCTCCTCGGGTTGGGTGGGGTTGCTCTCCTTCCAAGGCATGCAGCTCCATCTGGTTAGGAGAGAACTGGGTCTTTCTGGGCTCCTGGCTGGGCCCGAGCGCCTGCATTTTGACGACAGGAATTTTCTAGCCCTGCTGCGGTTGTCAAGAATGGTGAGCATTGAGTTATTGGCCACTGGTTGTGTGTGTGCAGATGCCCATTGTGATTTGCATTCTTATTAAGCAATATATTTTTTTAAAAAAATAGTTGACTCCTTTAAAAATTTCACTTTGATGCTTAGATGTGCTTATGTGTTTGTTTCTTGGTCACAGAGCATGGCATACAAAAGCTTAGTTCCCAAACCAGGGATCAAACCAGGGTGCCCTGCATTGGGGGTGTGGAGTCTTAACTGCTGAACTCCAGGGACGACCCCTTATTAAGCAAGCTCGACTCTTAAGTCCTTTCTTTTCATCTTCTAATGGTTATTTTAACCCCTCTTTCATCTTTTCCTTCCCACTTAAATTACTTTACCCCATCCTTTAAAAAAAGTAGTTTTATTGAGGTACAGTTGATAAACGAAGGACTGCATAAATTTAATGTAGACAATTTGATGAGTTTGAACATCTGTGAACGCCTGTGATTTCATCACCACGGTCAGGACAATAGATTCAGCCAGCGCCTCCCAGAGCTTCCCTGTGTACCCCACAGCCCCACCAGCCAGTCGGTTTTATATGGTCAGAATTTTTTTTTGTTACATGGTTCCTACTCCTTTTGCATTAAAATAATATATTTATTGGCAGTCATTTGATAGTGTTTGGACTTTTCCTCTGTCCATGGAATTTTTCAGGCAAGAATACTGGAATGGGTTGCCATTTCCTCTTCCAGGGGATCTTCCCAACCCAGGGATTGAACCCACGTCTCTTATGTTTCCTGGATTGGCAGGTAGATTCTTTGCCACTAGTGCCACCTGGGAAGCCCTGGGACTTGTATGTTTTAAAAAAAAGACTGAGGCAAACAATTTTTAAGAGCTTTATTGAGCAAGAATCTACTTGAATCAGGCAACCTCAAACCACAAGTGGAGGAGAGACATTATACAGAAAAGGCAGACACAAAGTGAGAAAATGATTGGTTGACTGTGGCCTAAAGCCCAATTGGCTGTTTGTCCTTGGTGGTCCTTAGGTCTTGATTTCAAACTTTGAGGCTGTTACAGGCTTAGAACCCCATTTTGACGACAGGTATTTTCTAGCCCTGCTGCGGTTGTCAAGAATGGTGAGCATTGAGTTATTGGCCACTGGTTGTGTGTGTGCAGATGCCCATTGTGATTTGCATTCTTATTAAGCAATATATTTTTTTAAAAAAATAGTTGACTCCTTTAAAAATTTCACTTTGATGCTTAGATGTGCTTATGTGTTTGTTTCTTGGTCACAGAGCATGGCATACAAAAGCTTAGTTCCCAAACCAGGGATCAAACCAGGGTGCCCTGCATTGGGGGTGTGGAGTCTTAACTGCTGAACTCCAGGGACGACCCCTTATTAAGCAAGCTCGACTCTTAAGTCCTTTCTTTTCATCTTCTAATGGTTATTTTAACCCCTCTTTCATCTTTTCCTTCCCACTTAAATTACTTTACCCCATCCTTTAAAAAAAGTAGTTTTATTGAGGTACAGTTGATAAACGAAGGACTGCATAAATTTAATGTAGACAATTTGATGAGTTTGAACATCTGTGAACGCCTGTGATTTCATCACCACGGTCAGGACAATAGATTCAGCCAGCGCCTCCCAGAGCTTCCCTGTGTACCCCACAGCCCCACCAGCCAGTCGGTTTTATATGGTCAGAATTTTTTTTTGTTACATGGTTCCTACTCCTTTTGCATTAAAATAATATATTTATTGGCAGTCATTTGATAGTGTTTGGACTTTTCCTCTGTCCATGGAATTTTTCAGGCAAGAATACTGGAATGGGTTGCCATTTCCTCTTCCAGGGGATCTTCCCAACCCAGGGATTGAACCCACGTCTCTTATGTTTCCTGGATTGGCAGGTAGATTCTTTGCCACTAGTGCCACCTGGGAAGCCCTGGGACTTGTATGTTTTAAAAAAAAGACTGAGGCAAACAATTTTTAAGAGCTTTATTGAGCAAGAATCTACTTGAATCAGGCAACCTCAAACCACAAGTGGAGGAGAGACATTATACAGAAAAGGCAGACACAAAGTGAGAAAATGATTGGTTGACTGTGGCCTAAAGCCCAATTGGCTGTTTGTCCTTGGTGGTCCTTAGGTCTTGATTTCAAACTTTGAGGCTGTTACAGGCTTAGAACACCATTCACTTACACAGGCTGCCATGGCCTTGGTGCCACCTCTTCTAATGGGCTACTTGTCGAGCTGATTTAAAGGCACCAATTGAATGTGATTAATACCAGGTATCGATTGAATCAAGTAAAAAGGACAATAATTTAATCATCTATATTTATTTTAAAAATAAAAATAATTAAAAAAATAAAACTTCATTGAAGGACTAAACTTAGCGTTAACAGAGCACAACCTCTGCTTTAAGGAGGTGAGTCCCACAGTTTGGAAACCAATAATCTGGGGATAAACTCTCTCCTCATTTCACACACATCTCGACCTTTCTTTTTAAAAAGATTTTTATTTATTTTTTTATTTTGGTGTGGGGGGGTTGGGGAGGGAGGGGAGCAGGCGGACCACTTCTATTGGTCTTTCATTTCTCCATTTTCATCCATCTTTGTTCTTTGGCTCCTGTGGGCCTCCCATCGCGGTGGCCTCTGTTGTCGCAGAGCACCGGCTCTGGGCACATGCGCTCCAGAGCTCCGGCTCAGTAATTGGACACATCGGTCCAGCCACTCCGCGGCACGTGGGATCTTCCCAGGCCAGGGATCGAACTGGCGCCCCTTGCCCTGCAAGGTGGTGTCCTTACCCACTGGACCACCAGGGAAGCCCTCCACCTTTCTTTTGATTTTCTTTTTTTTCTCTCTCTCTCTCTCACACATACACACTCTACCTTTCTTTTGATTTTCTTTGCTCTCTCTGGAATGGGTTGCCATTTCCTCTTCCAGGGATCTTCCCAACCCAGGATTGAACCCACGTCTCTTATGTTTCCTGGATTGGCAGGTAGATTCTTTGCCACTAGTGCCACCTGGGAAGCCCTGGGACTTGTATGTTTTAAAAAAAAGACTGAGGCAAACAATTTTTAAGAGCTTTATTGAGCAAGAATCTACTTGAATCAGGCAACCTCAAACCACAAGTGGAGGAGAGACATTATACAGAAAAGGCAGACACAAAGTGAGAAAATGATTGGTTGACTGTGGCCTAAAGCCCAATTGGCTGTTTGTCCTTGGTGGTCCTTAGGTCTTGATTTCAAACTTTGAGGCTGTTACAGGCTTAGAACACCATTCACTTACACAGGCTGCCATGGCCTTGGTGCCACCTCTTCTAATGGGCTACTTGTCGAGCTGATTTAAAGGCACCAATTGAATGTGATTAATACCAGGTATCGATTGAATCAAGTAAAAAGGACAATAATTTAATCATCTATATTTATTTTAAAAATAAAAATAATTAAAAAAATAAAACTTCATTGAAGGACTAAACTTAGCGTTAACAGAGCACAACCTCTGCTTTAAGGAGGTGAGTCCCACAGTTTGGAAACCAATAATCTGGGGATAAACTCTCTCCTCATTTCACACACACTCTCGACCTTTCTTTTTTTAAAAAAGATTTTTATTTATTTATTTATTTTGGTGGGGGTGGGTTGGGGAGGGAGGGGAGCAGGCGGACCACTTCTATTGGTCTTTCATTTCTCCATTTTCATCCATCTTTGTTCTTTGGCTCCTGTGGGCCTCCCATCGCGGTGGCCTCTGTTGTCGCAGAGCACCGGCTCTGGGCACATGCGCTCCAGAGCTCCGGCTCAGTAATTGGACACATCGGTCCAGCCACTCCGCGGCACGTGGGATCTTCCCAGGCCAGGGATCGAACTGGCGCCCCTTGCCCTGCAAGGTGGTGTCCTTACCCACTGGACCACCAGGGAAGCCCTCCACCTTTCTTTTGATTTTCTTTTTTTTCTCTCTCTCTCTCTCACACATACACACTCTACCTTTCTTTTGATTTTCTTTTGCTCTCTCTCTCTCTCACACACACACACAGAATTGATAGACCGATGTAATCCTGTGATTGTTTCTTCCAGCTCAACTGGGGTTTTAGGCTAAAGATAGAAATAGGGTCTGTGGGGATCCCTGTGTTTGGACGGGTAACCGTCATGAGCAACGTGCCTCTGGGGTCGCCTCTTTAATAAATTGGACTTCTTATTCTATAAGGTCACTTCCTGTCCTTTCACCAGAAGAACTCCAACTAGCAGTGACCATTTGTCCACAAGCAACAAAGTTTGTCCACAAGCAACAAAGGCAAGGGTTTATTTGCATACAAATGGAATGCTCAGCAGGAGCTGCAGATAAGGGCCCTCACAGGCTGGATAGGCGGGGAGGATGGTGTCCTCCTGGAGGTGCCCAGACAGGGCCAGCTCAGGCTGGAGACAGGAGTCCCGACTGGAGCCACAGGGCGAGATCAGTTATCCAGGGCTCCAGGCGCACTAAACAGCCTCTGAGTCTTCCCTGCTTAGCCTGGGAGTGGCCTTATCGCTCCAGCCCTGGAATTTGGAGCTATTACCTACCAGAACACAGTGATTAAAAATAATGTCTGGGCCTGATGGACAGTGGCTAGCTATCTGCCGCATGATGACCTTGACAGCTGAGAGAGAGGTGTCTCGGCAGAGAGAAGCCAGGAGACCAAGAGAGATGATTTGGTACCTTTAGGAGATCTCCAGGCACCTTGGGAAAGTGCCTTAGAAATTCCTCCAACTGAGTCTTAGTCTTCATGTTGTAAACAGTTATAGTGCCTAGAAATGTGTCCATCTTTGTTCTTTGGCTCCTGTGGGCCTCCCATCGCGGTGGCCTCTGTTGTCGCAGAGCACCGGCTCTGGGCACATGCGCTCCAGAGCTCCGGCTCAGTAATTGGACACATCGGTCCAGCCACTCCGCGGCACGTGGGATCTTCCCAGGCCAGGGATCGAACTGGCGCCCCTTGCCCTGCAAGGTGGTGTCCTTACCCACTGGACCACCAGGGAAGCCCTCCACCTTTCTTTTGATTTTCTTTTTTTTCTCTCTCTCTCTCTCACACATACACACTCTACCTTTCTTTTGATTTTCTTTTGCTCTCTCTCTCTCTCACACACACACACAGAATTGATAGACCGATGTAATCCTGTGATTGTTTCTTCCAGCTCAACTGGGGTTTTAGGCTAAAGATAGAAATAGGGTCTGTGGGGATCCCTGTGTTTGGACGGGTAACCGTCATGAGCAACGTGCCTCTGGGGTCGCCTCTTTAATAAATTGGACTTCTTATTCTATAAGGTCACTTCCTGTCCTTTCACCAGAAGAACTCCAACTAGCAGTGACCATTTGTCCACAAGCAACAAAGTTTGTCCACAAGCAACAAAGGCAAGGGTTTATTTGCATACAAATGGAATGCTCAGCAGGAGCTGCAGATAAGGGCCCTCACAGGCTGGATAGGCGGGGAGGATGGTGTCCTCCTGGAGGTGCCCAGACAGGGCCAGCTCAGGCTGGAGACAGGAGTCCCGACTGGAGCCACAGGGCGAGATCAGTTATCCAGGGCTCCAGGCGCACTAAACAGCCTCTGAGTCTTCCCTGCTTAGCCTGGGAGTGGCCTTATCGCTCCAGCCCTGGAATTTGGAGCTATTACCTACCAGAACACAGTGATTAAAAATAATGTCTGGGCCTGATGGACAGTGGCTAGCTATCTGCCGCATGATGACCTTGACAGCTGAGAGAGAGGTGTCTCGGCAGAGAGAAGCCAGGAGACCAAGAGAGATGATTTGGTACCTTTAGGAGATCTCCAGGGGCACCTTGGGAAAGTGCCTTAGAAATTCCCTCCAACTGAGTCTTAGTCTTCATGTTGTAAACAGTTATTATGTGACTTCTTTTCTCATAAGAAAAGAATAATAAAACAGAATAATGTGCTATTATAAGAATAAAATAGAATAAGGTGCAATGGTGTTTTGGAAAATTAGAAATAGGATCTATATAAAGGGTCAATTTTCAGGCAACCAGTATCTGTGTGTACAGCATGCACTACCCTATGAATGGTAGTAACAGTCAGCATTTGTAGAGCGCTTATGATGTGGCGGCATTGTTGTGGGTGTTTTAAATAAATCAATGTGCATAATCGTTACAACCTATGAGATGGGTACCACCATTATACCCATTTAAGAGATTAGAACATGGAGGTAAAGCAATGTACCCAGGGTCACCAACTACTGTGTGCTGAGCTGAGGCTCCAACTCCTTCTAGAACTGCCCTTTTAACCAGCTCATGAGCCCCTCAGTAAAAATCATGGCGATAAGGCTATTTAGAAACAAATCCTTTTCTGTGATATACCTTGTGCTTATTTGAGATAGTATTATAAGTTTGATATATATTTTAGTTAATATTACATAAGTATATTCCCATGTCATACCTTGACCCCCTGACGTGAAGAGCAGAGTCATTGGAAAAGACCCTGATGCTGGGAAAGACTGAGGGCTGAAGGAGAAGGGAGTGACAGAGGACGAGATGGCTGGATGGCATCACTGACTCAATGCACATGAATATGGGCAAGCTTGGGGAGCCAGTAGAGGACAGAGGAGCCTGGCCTGCTGCAGTCCATGGGGGTAGCCAATTTAGTAGAAAAAAGACAGAGGAGCCTGGCCTGCTGCAGAGTCCCGACTGGAGCCACAGGGCGAGATCAGTTATCCAGGGCTCCAGGCGCACTAAACAGCCTCTGAGTCTTCCCTGCTTAGCCTGGGAGTGGCCTTATCGCTCCAGCCCTGGAATTTGGAGCTATTACCTACCAGAACACAGTGATTAAAAATAATGTCTGGGCCTGATGGACAGTGGCTAGCTATCTGCCGCATGATGACCTTGACAGCTGAGAGAGAGGTGTCTCGGCAGAGAGAAGCCAGGAGACCAAGAGAGATGATTTGGTACCTTTAGGAGATCTCCAGGGGCACCTTGGGAAAGTGCCTTAGAAATTCCCTCCAACTGAGTCTTAGTCTTCATGTTGTAAACAGTTATTATGTGACTTCTTTTCTCATAAGAAAAGAATAATAAAACAGAATAATGTGCTATTATAAGAATAAAATAGAATAAGGTGCAATGGTGTTTTGGAAAATTAGAAATAGGATCTATATAAAGGGTCAATTTTCAGGCAACCAGTATCTGTGTGTACAGCATGCACTACCCTATGAATGGTAGTAACAGTCAGCATTTGTAGAGCGCTTATGATGTGGCGGCATTGTTGTGGGTGTTTTAAATAAATCAATGTGCATAATCGTTACAACCTATGAGATGGGTACCACCATTATACCCATTTAAGAGATTAGAACATGGAGGTAAAGCAATGTACCCAGGGTCACCAACTACTGTGTGCTGAGCTGAGGCTCCAACTCCTTCTAGAACTGCCCTTTTAACCAGCTCATGAGCCCCTCAGTAAAAATCATGGCGATAAGGCTATTTAGAAACAAATCCTTTTCTGTGATATACCTTGTGCTTATTTGAGATAGTATTATAAGTTTGATATATATTTTAGTTAATATTACATAAGTATATTCCCATGTCATACCTTGACCCCCTGACGTGAAGAGCAGAGTCATTGGAAAAGACCCTGATGCTGGGAAAGACTGAGGGCTGAAGGAGAAGGGAGTGACAGAGGACGAGATGGCTGGATGGCATCACTGACTCAATGCACATGAATATGGGCAAGCTTGGGGAGCCAGTAGAGGACAGAGGAGCCTGGCCTGCTGCAGTCCATGGGGTGCCCAAGAGTCAGACACAATTTAGTGACTAGACAAAACAATAAAAGAGACTCAGGAGAGGAAGTACCTATTCACTGGATGTGTTCCTGACTGTGGTGATGCCCAGCTCGGCCGCAGCCCTCTAGCAGTCCCCAGGTGGGTGGGGGGGTCATGTCAACACAGGGAAGTGTGACCTAGCACAGAAAGAGCCTGGGATGCTATCCCTGAACAGTCACACCAATCTGGGAATCACCCTCTGGTCTTCTTGCTTTATGAGGTAGATGTCATCATTGTTGAGACTACTTTCAGGTAGGAACCTGCATCTGAAAGCCTCCTGATACGTTCTTTGCCCCGGCTTCCATTGCACACTCAGGCTCCTTGCTGCTGTACCCAAGGCGACTCCCTCATCCCAAACACAGAGGCAGTTCATAGTCCAGGAACAGTCCTTGGCCACCAGGCTTAGGACTATACACACACACACACACACTCACACACAATGCCTTGATTCTTTTCCTTTCAGTTCAGTGTGTGTGTGTGTGTGTGTGATGTATTTTAGTGCCCAGGGAATACTGATGAAGCGCAGAATCCACAGATGAGAAGTGACAATGGCAATGAGTGGCACTGACGGAGGTGGCCCTGGTAATGAGTGAGATGTCCCATGACCGTGTGGGCGGTGGGTCCTTGTTATTCAGGGATCGTTCCCGCCTCTCTTGAGGCTCTTGCCAAGGAAACATTTGTATTCTGTTGACTCAGCACTAGCAGGAAAACCCAAGACAGGCTGGATTGGCTTTGAAGGGCTCAAGATGCCTGAAGAGTGGGTTCCTGCTAAGGGATGGAAGGGAAATGGCCACACTGGTGACAGCTGACGGTGGATAGGTGTCACCGTGAACGGTGTCGGATTCTTGATCTCCAATGGAGAAGAATTCACATTGGGATCAAAAAGACTTGGCTTTGGTCACTCAGAGTTTTCCCATGTCATACCTTGACCCCTGACGTGAGGGCTGAAAAGACCCTGATGCTGGGAAAGACTGAGGGCTGAAGGAGAAGGGAGTGACAGAGGACGAGATGGCTGGATGGCATCACTGACTCAATGCACATGAATATGGGCAAGCTTGGGGAGCCAGTAGAGGACAGAGGAGCCTGGCCTGCTGCAGTCCATGGGGTGCCCAAGAGTCAGACACAATTTAGTGACTAGACAAAACAATAAAAGAGACTCAGGAGAGGAAGTACCTATTCACTGGATGTGTTCCTGACTGTGGTGATGCCCAGCTCGGCCGCAGCCCTCTAGCAGTCCCCAGGTGGGTGGGGGGGTCATGTCAACACAGGGAAGTGTGACCTAGCACAGAAAGAGCCTGGGATGCTATCCCTGAACAGTCACACCAATCTGGGAATCACCCTCTGGTCTTCTTGCTTTATGAGGTAGATGTCATCATTGTTGAGACTACTTTCAGGTAGGAACCTGCATCTGAAAGCCTCCTGATACGTTCTTTGCCCCGGCTTCCATTGCACACTCAGGCTCCTTGCTGCTGTACCCAAGGCGACTCCCTCATCCCAAACACAGAGGCAGTTCATAGTCCAGGAACAGTCCTTGGCCACCAGGCTTAGGACTATACACACACACACACACACTCACACACAATGCCTTGATTCTTTTCCTTTCAGTTCAGTGTGTGTGTGTGTGTGTGATGTATTTTAGTGCCCAGGGAATACTGATGAAGCGCAGAATCCACAGATGAGAAGTGACAATGGCAATGAGTGGCACTGACGGAGGTGGCCCTGGTAATGAGTGAGATGTCCCATGACCGTGTGGGCGGTGGGTCCTTGTTATTCAGGGATCGTTCCCGCCTCTCTTGAGGCTCTTGCCAAGGAAACATTTGTATTCTGTTGACTCAGCACTAGCAGGAAAACCCAAGACAGGCTGGATTGGCTTTGAAGGGCTCAAGATGCCTGAAGAGTGGGTTCCTGCTAAGGGATGGAAGGGAAATGGCCACACTGGTGACAGCTGACGGTGGATAGGTGTCACCGTGAACGGTGTCGGATTCTTGATCTCCAATGGAGAAGAATTCACATTGGGATCAAAAAGACTTGGCTTTGGTCACTCAGAGCTTCATGAAATAAGTTTATTAAGAGAAAAGGATAGAGAGAGAGAGCTTCCAGCACAGACACTGGAAGGAGGGTAGAAGAGAACCTCCTTTGCCAGTTCAGGCAAGACAATTTGTATTTTCCAGTTTGGAAACAATAGATCAAAAGAATATCTTAAGGTTGTAAAGGGCTTTCTAGGCCCCTACCCACAGCTAGAGGATAGTCTCCAGGCTTCGGGGCAAGGTGAGACATTCTAATGTAAAGGCCTTGCTAGGCCCACAACATTAACAGAAGACAATAAACTTAGTTTCAGTTTCAGCATTGATCCTTACCATAACAAACATTTCAGGCTAGAAAATGTTTGCCTTTCTTTCTCTTTTCTTCCCCTTCTCCTCCTTGGGACCTCCTTATCAAGTCTACCTATTAACCCCTTTCACTGGGTTGACATGACTAACTGGAAGGAATCTTGATGCTCTGCGAAGGCAGGATGCCTTGAGAGGAAGTAGTCGTGGATACTTGGAGTAAGAACTAGGCATGGGACCACTACACATAGACATATTTGTATTCCAAACATTAGGAAATCAAATGTCTTCAGTTCCAGGAGAAAGGATATGTAATAGGCTATGGTCGACTTGGCTTGTGGAAAAGCCGGGCTTGGATGCAGAGGACTGGACGGTCTGGAAAAGGCAGGGCAGGGTGCAGATGTGAGGTAGTGAAATGGGAGAAGAACTCAGTCCACTCCAAGGAGAGGAAAACCACCATGGGGGCCTCCAGAACACTACTGTTCACCAAAAGGCCTGGCCACAGAAAGCAGGCATCTGGGTCACTGATCCTCACAGGGAAATAGACCTTGAATGCACCCCAAGCCCAATGCCACATCAGAATTATGTGTGGAGCTTCTGCATAGGAAGAGCTTCAGGAAAACCCAAGACAGGCTGGATTGGCTTTGAAGGGCAAGATGCCTGAAGAGTGGGTTCCTGCTAAGGGATGGAAGGGAAATGGCCACACTGGTGACAGCTGACGGTGGATAGGTGTCACCGTGAACGGTGTCGGATTCTTGATCTCCAATGGAGAAGAATTCACATTGGGATCAAAAAGACTTGGCTTTGGTCACTCAGAGCTTCATGAAATAAGTTTATTAAGAGAAAAGGATAGAGAGAGAGAGCTTCCAGCACAGACACTGGAAGGAGGGTAGAAGAGAACCTCCTTTGCCAGTTCAGGCAAGACAATTTGTATTTTCCAGTTTGGAAACAATAGATCAAAAGAATATCTTAAGGTTGTAAAGGGCTTTCTAGGCCCCTACCCACAGCTAGAGGATAGTCTCCAGGCTTCGGGGCAAGGTGAGACATTCTAATGTAAAGGCCTTGCTAGGCCCACAACATTAACAGAAGACAATAAACTTAGTTTCAGTTTCAGCATTGATCCTTACCATAACAAACATTTCAGGCTAGAAAATGTTTGCCTTTCTTTCTCTTTTCTTCCCCTTCTCCTCCTTGGGACCTCCTTATCAAGTCTACCTATTAACCCCTTTCACTGGGTTGACATGACTAACTGGAAGGAATCTTGATGCTCTGCGAAGGCAGGATGCCTTGAGAGGAAGTAGTCGTGGATACTTGGAGTAAGAACTAGGCATGGGACCACTACACATAGACATATTTGTATTCCAAACATTAGGAAATCAAATGTCTTCAGTTCCAGGAGAAAGGATATGTAATAGGCTATGGTCGACTTGGCTTGTGGAAAAGCCGGGCTTGGATGCAGAGGACTGGACGGTCTGGAAAAGGCAGGGCAGGGTGCAGATGTGAGGTAGTGAAATGGGAGAAGAACTCAGTCCACTCCAAGGAGAGGAAAACCACCATGGGGGCCTCCAGAACACTACTGTTCACCAAAAGGCCTGGCCACAGAAAGCAGGCATCTGGGTCACTGATCCTCACAGGGAAATAGACCTTGAATGCACCCCAAGCCCAATGCCACATCAGAATTATGTGTGGAGCTTCTGCATAGGAAGAGCTTCTGGAAAAAGTGCATGTGGACCCTCAGAGTCTGTCTGTTGGAGGAAGTCACTGAGAGGATGCAACCACTGGTTGACCCCCAAGCTGGACTTGGGTCCTTGGAGGCTCTTCATCACCCCTTCCCATCCTTGGAGCATATATTCTGCCCACCATTCCCACAGTCGGAGCCGTCTTCCAGGACACAGCCATGAGAGAGCTGTGTGTGGCCGGACCATCTAGGCTGCACATGTGATTGAACCGAATCAAGACCTCTGTGTAAAGTTTGACGTGAGTGTGTGTGGAGATCTACTCATCCTGCAGCCGCCCGCGACAAGCCTCCTATGTGAGTTCCCTTTCTTATGAGAGCCTCCACCCATGCGTCTGGACCGGCTGCCTCTCTTCTGTCTCTCCTCGTCCTCCGAGTGGGGATCAGCCAGATCTTGAACCAGAACCATCTGGTTCTACCTCTGGGATTCTGATTCAGTAGTTCACAGACTCTAGTCTCACTGGTCCCTGGAATTCCCCTTTTGAGGATGATTTATAGGTGATCCTCATGGTCAGACAGGTTGGGAACTTAAGGAATTTGCAGAAACAGTGTGGACTTGTGGGTCTGGAGCAGGTGGGGCGTATACCGAGGGGAGGCAGGTGGTCAGCACTGAGGACTGGGGACAAAGTTATGAATTCGTCCTTCAGAGAAATGAGGGAATCACCTGGCCCTGGGCTGGACCTCAACAATCTTGGGGAAAACCTTGCATGTTTCTGTCTTGTGAGCTGTGTCCTCGTGTGCCTATTTAACACCAGGTGAAACTGAGGTGCGACTTGGCTTGTGGAAAAGCCGGGCTTGGATGCAGAGGACTGGACGGTCTGGAAAAGGCAGGGCAGGGTGCAGATGTGAGGTAGTGAAATGGGAGAAGAACTCAGTCCACTCCAAGGAGAGGAAAACCACCATGGGGGCCTCCAGAACACTACTGTTCACCAAAAGGCCTGGCCACAGAAAGCAGGCATCTGGGTCACTGATCCTCACAGGGAAATAGACCTTGAATGCACCCCAAGCCCAATGCCACATCAGAATTATGTGTGGAGCTTCTGCATAGGAAGAGCTTCTGGAAAAAGTGCATGTGGACCCTCAGAGTCTGTCTGTTGGAGGAAGTCACTGAGAGGATGCAACCACTGGTTGACCCCCAAGCTGGACTTGGGTCCTTGGAGGCTCTTCATCACCCCTTCCCATCCTTGGAGCATATATTCTGCCCACCATTCCCACAGTCGGAGCCGTCTTCCAGGACACAGCCATGAGAGAGCTGTGTGTGGCCGGACCATCTAGGCTGCACATGTGATTGAACCGAATCAAGACCTCTGTGTAAAGTTTGACGTGAGTGTGTGTGGAGATCTACTCATCCTGCAGCCGCCCGCGACAAGCCTCCTATGTGAGTTCCCTTTCTTATGAGAGCCTCCACCCATGCGTCTGGACCGGCTGCCTCTCTTCTGTCTCTCCTCGTCCTCCGAGTGGGGATCAGCCAGATCTTGAACCAGAACCATCTGGTTCTACCTCTGGGATTCTGATTCAGTAGTTCACAGACTCTAGTCTCACTGGTCCCTGGAATTCCCCTTTTGAGGATGATTTATAGGTGATCCTCATGGTCAGACAGGTTGGGAACTTAAGGAATTTGCAGAAACAGTGTGGACTTGTGGGTCTGGAGCAGGTGGGGCGTATACCGAGGGGAGGCAGGTGGTCAGCACTGAGGACTGGGGACAAAGTTATGAATTCGTCCTTCAGAGAAATGAGGGAATCACCTGGCCCTGGGCTGGACCTCAACAATCTTGGGGAAAACCTTGCATGTTTCTGTCTTGTGAGCTGTGTCCTCGTGTGCCTATTTAACACCAGGTGAAACTGAGGTGCAGAGAGAATAGATATGCCCGAGATCACAAGTCCAGTAAATGGAGGAAACAAGAAGTGGACCCAAGATTTTCCTTCAACCAGTGTCTGTGGGAGGGAACGGGTTAGCAGCACACTAGTGAAACTTGAGTGGAGAAAAGAAAGAGGAAAACCCTGAACTTGATTAGGGTGAGAGTCAGGAGGGGGAAGAAAGGAAGGTATTCCAAATGATAGAAAAACCTGTGATTTTCTGAAGTTGGCTCTGTTTACTCATCCTTTCCTCATCCCGGTTTCCACGATTACTGCTCACCTCCCGCCCTCAGGACATTCGCCTGATTCTCACTTCCTGACAGCGGGAAACTCTCCTCCTCCCGCTCCCAAACCTGATTGGTTCCTTCTTCTCATTCCCTTTTCCCGCAGCCTCTTGCCACGTGGCAGGATGTCATGTGATGTGGTGGCTCTTCAGCTTTCTTTTTGCAGCAGCGTCTTTCCTGTGCAGTCCCTCCGAACTCAGAGGAAGTAGAACGAACGGTTGCCTTCCAGAAGGAATTCTGAGGCATTTCCAAGGTACTAGCTTCTTCTAGTGTTTAAATCAGGGGTCCCCAACCTCCGGGATCTAATGCCTGATGATCTGAGGTGAATTGATGCAATAATAATAGAAATAAAGGGCACAATAAATGCAATGTGCTTGAATCATCACCAAACCATCTCCCTGCCCATGGTCCGTGGAAAACTGTCTTCCATGAACCTGGGATTCTGATTCAGTAGTTCACAGACTCTAGTCTCACTGGTCCCTGGAATTCCCCTTTTGAGGATGATTTATAGGTGATCCTCATGGTCAGACAGGTTGGGAACTTAAGGAATTTGCAGAAACAGTGTGGACTTGTGGGTCTGGAGCAGGTGGGGCGTATACCGAGGGGAGGCAGGTGGTCAGCACTGAGGACTGGGGACAAAGTTATGAATTCGTCCTTCAGAGAAATGAGGGAATCACCTGGCCCTGGGCTGGACCTCAACAATCTTGGGGAAAACCTTGCATGTTTCTGTCTTGTGAGCTGTGTCCTCGTGTGCCTATTTAACACCAGGTGAAACTGAGGTGCAGAGAGAATAGATATGCCCGAGATCACAAGTCCAGTAAATGGAGGAAACAAGAAGTGGACCCAAGATTTTCCTTCAACCAGTGTCTGTGGGAGGGAACGGGTTAGCAGCACACTAGTGAAACTTGAGTGGAGAAAAGAAAGAGGAAAACCCTGAACTTGATTAGGGTGAGAGTCAGGAGGGGGAAGAAAGGAAGGTATTCCAAATGATAGAAAAACCTGTGATTTTCTGAAGTTGGCTCTGTTTACTCATCCTTTCCTCATCCCGGTTTCCACGATTACTGCTCACCTCCCGCCCTCAGGACATTCGCCTGATTCTCACTTCCTGACAGCGGGAAACTCTCCTCCTCCCGCTCCCAAACCTGATTGGTTCCTTCTTCTCATTCCCTTTTCCCGCAGCCTCTTGCCACGTGGCAGGATGTCATGTGATGTGGTGGCTCTTCAGCTTTCTTTTTGCAGCAGCGTCTTTCCTGTGCAGTCCCTCCGAACTCAGAGGAAGTAGAACGAACGGTTGCCTTCCAGAAGGAATTCTGAGGCATTTCCAAGGTACTAGCTTCTTCTAGTGTTTAAATCAGGGGTCCCCAACCTCCGGGATCTAATGCCTGATGATCTGAGGTGAATTGATGCAATAATAATAGAAATAAAGGGCACAATAAATGCAATGTGCTTGAATCATCACCAAACCATCTCCCCTGCCCATGGTCCGTGGAAAAACTGTCTTCCATGAACCTGGTTCCTGGTGCCAAAAAGGCTGAGGACTGCTGGTGTGAGTAATGCCTTTTCAGCAACCAAATACAGAGCTCACTTACTTGTCTGAAACAAACAAATCCATCACTTTCAACACATAAAGATCTGTTGAAACAAACAAATCTTTGATGCTTTTGGATCTCCTGAAATTCTGTACAAAGAACCATGGGAACACTTACAATTCTCAAAGAGTCAAATACAACATATTAATTCACACTTATAAGAGCCAATGTGCCTTCTGAAGAAACCTCTGCCTTTCTAACCATGAGTACCCGGGACGCCAGGGCAACTGCCCTCAGGGACTTTTCACAGGAGGGAGGGAAATGTCGTTTGTTATGGATAGTTCACAGGATGCCCAAGAATCCTGTCATCCAGTTAAAGCAAAAGAAAAATAAATGCTGGCCCTTTTTCTAGAGTTTACTATCAGCAATAAGGTCTATGTTCTTTAGGTTTCTGCAGTAGACATTTTGAGCAGCAATGCATTAGGCCTTATAATAAAATAGTAATTAAAATATTATACAAAGTCTTCCCTATTTACAACATACCAATTTATTGTAAAGCAGTTTACTTTCCTCCGTGGCTGAGTGTAATGACTTTCAAAAGAACCATAAAAAGCCTGCTCAGAGATAGGGGACAGTGTTGTTTTAAAATAAGCAATGTATCTGTCAGCAGATGGTATGAAGATTGATGGCTAATGCATTTTTAATGCAGATAATTTATTAGATAATAGAGGTTTTCCCCTCTAAATTTCCAGTAGGAGGAAATCATTGAGTTTTTCCATTTTAAATTAAAGGCTTTCTACAGCTGTTTTTTCACGAAGACTTACAATGGTGAATCCAATTCAATTATGCAACAAATACTCAGGGTGAAGCCCACTGCTGTAACTTCTCTTTCCTCCATTTACCTTTTATCTCAGCTTGAATCTCCACATACGCCGCTGAGGGCAGGAACCAAATACAAGCCATACCCTAACCAACACTCCGAGTACAGTGCTGTTAGCACTTAGTCAGTGCTCCATGTTGTTTGTTGGATGAAGGGATGTGTTTGCTGTTGTTTTATTGGAAACACTCATTCATAGATTCCTCCTGCTGAAGACACGTGTCTTGAGCTTGTTTCTCAGCAGTGATGGCTGTAATTCCCACTGCTTCCTGTCTCTGTGCTGTCACCAGAGATCAGGACACGGACAGGTGCAGAGCCAACTGTGGATTCAGGTTTCTGTGCTCACAGACATGGTTAACTCCTTTGCCTACTTCGGTTAAGAATAATGATACCAACCATGCCCCTATTGTCTTTGCTGAATGGAGTTGAAACTGTTCCATGCTACCAGTGCCACTGGATCAGGTTTCACTGAGACATCTGGTGGAGAATTTCCTAATCAAGGTGGTCTAAAGCTCGAGATGAAGTTCGAGCTTCCAGGTGAAGGTCCACAGCAATTCTTCTTAGCAGCAGTAAAGCATCTGCCTGCCATGCAGGAGACCTGTGCTCTCTCTCTGGTCTGGGAAGATCCCCTAGAGGAGGAAATGGCAACCCACTCCAGTATTCTTGCCTGGAGAGTCCAATGGAAGAGGAGTGGGGCAGGTGTTGTAACCAATGAGTGAATTTAGAAATCAGTCAGAAAGTTCTAACATCTGTCAAATAACAGGTATGATCTTCATTTGGATGGTTCCCTGGACCCAAATATGAACTTGAACTTCCGGGTTCATATTTGAAGTCATTTAATTCAGATATTCATTTTTGAGGCTATGTGGCTGATTTAACAAAGGCTTCTTACATAGTGACCTTTAGTCATTAGCCAAGGTGACCCCGTGACTAAATTGGTATCAGATTACAGATTAGGTCCTGTGTCCTTTTGAATCAGCAGTCTGGCGGGCATATAATTTGGATGGGAAAACAAGGTTATGTCAGCAGCTGCTTTGCTCTCTTCTGTTTGATCATCCCTGTTTTCTTTGGACCTTAATCACAGAGATGAGATCATTAAGCAACATTTCAGCAGCTGCTTTAGCCTCTCTTCTGATTTGCTCCATGTTGTTTGTTGGATGAAGGGATGTGTTTGCTGTTGTTTTATTGGAAACACTCATTCATAGATTCCTCCTGCTGAAGACACGTGTCTTGAGCTTGTTTCTCAGCAGTGATGGCTGTAATTCCCACTGCTTCCTGTCTCTGTGCTGTCACCAGAGATCAGGACACGGACAGGTGCAGAGCCAACTGTGGATTCAGGTTTCTGTGCTCACAGACATGGTTAACTCCTTTGCCTACTTCGGTTAAGAATAATGATACCAACCATGCCCCTATTGTCTTTGCTGAATGGAGTTGAAACTGTTCCATGCTACCAGTGCCACTGGATCAGGTTTCACTGAGACATCTGGTGGAGAATTTCCTAATCAAGGTGGTCTAAAGCTCGAGATGAAGTTCGAGCTTCCAGGTGAAGGTCCACAGCAATTCTTCTTAGCAGCAGTAAAGCATCTGCCTGCCATGCAGGAGACCTGTGCTCTCTCTCTGGTCTGGGAAGATCCCTAGAGGAGGAAATGGCAACCCACTCCAGTATTCTTGCCTGGAGAGTCCAATGGAAGAGGAGTGGGGCAGGTGTTGTAACCAATGAGTGAATTTAGAAATCAGTCAGAAAGTTCTAACATCTGTCAAATAACAGGTATGATCTTCATTTGGATGGTTCCCTGGACCCAAATATGAACTTGAACTTCCGGGTTCATATTTGAAGTCATTTAATTCAGATATTCATTTTTGAGGCTATGTGGCTGATTTAACAAAGGCTTCTTACATAGTGACCTTTAGTCATTAGCCAAGGTGACCCCGTGACTAAATTGGTATCAGATTACAGATTAGGTCCTGTGTCCTTTTGAATCAGCAGTCTGGCGGGCATATAATTTGGATGGGAAAACAAGGTTATGTCAGCAGCTGCTTTGCCTCTCTTCTGTTTGATCATCCCTGTTTTCTTTGGACCTTAATCACAGAGATGAGATCATTAAGCAACATTTAACTTAGTTCTTGATTTCTGCTTTGGCAACACCTTACCTAGCCTGACGATTCCTTTCCTGGATTAGGAGAACTAAGAAGAAAGAATTAAGCAGTTAAAGAAAGACCCTATACCTCTGGCTTACCCTTAGTAAGTTTACAGGTGGACTCTTTGGGCAAAAGAACATCCAATTGCAGCTGGACCACATGGGCAGGCGGCTTTTCAGGTGGTGCAGAGATCAAGAATCCAGCTGTCAATGCAGGTGATGCAGGTGACTCGGGTTTGATCCTTGGATTGCGAAAATGTCCCAGAGGAGGAAATGGAAACTAACTCCAGTATTCTTGCCTGGAAAATTTCATGGACAGAGGAGGCCGATAGGCTACAGGCCATGGGGTCATATAAGAGTCGGACATGACTAGGTGACCGAGCATGCTCACACCCATGTGGGCAGGACAGCAGCCCAAGGAAGATGGCAAGAAGTCAGCCAATCTGCATGCAATGGAAAGATGACCAAGAATCTGACCTCCAGCTTCAGTGATTTACCGAGATTGTTTCTCCCTTTTCCCTTTAAAAATCGTCATGGCTGAGCAGAAGCTTTGGAAGTGGTCTGTGGATATGAGTTCACCATCTCCCCAGATGGCCAGCTTTTGTGAATAAAGTAACTTTCTTCTCTACTGAAGCTTGCCTCTCAATTTATTGGCTGTTGAGTGACTAGCTGCATTTGGTCACAGTTAGAAATATTGCAGATTTTCCAGCCCTTTGGAAAACATGTTGATCAGGTAGGCTCTTGGATTCAAGTTCTAATTAGCTTGTTTTCCTTGCATCTGTAGTCAAGTAAGGAGTGATGTACACAAGAAATGCAGAGGATGTGATTTCATCCCTGCAGATCTGAACCCGGCCTCAGAAGGGACAATTATGAAGAGTCTACATTCACCTGACGTGCTCTAAGCACATGGTTTATTTGAAAACACATTCCAATGCCGAAAAATCCTGTTCTTCCTCCATTTCTTGAATGGATGGCCATTTTCCTCTCTTTTCTGCTCTGTTCAAATAGTGAAATTGGCAGAACCCATTTGCACGGACTCCCATTGCTCCACAGCAGTAACGTACCGCCTGCTGGTTTCTATGTCATGTGCACGGAAAACATTACTGGTGTCCTTTCATCGTTTTATTACCACAGTATATGTAAATTAATAATTAGAATATTTTGAGTACTTACTATGTGCCAGATACCACACTAGGGATTTTATATATTTTAATTTCAAAATTTGATTTGTATATTTCACTTCATATCCTCCAAAATGTCTTGTCATGTATTATTTACTGTATTATACAGAAGAGGAACAGAAACTCCGAGAGTCAGGGTAACAGAGTCATGTTACATGCTCCAACTAGTCGAGTTCAGTCTGAATCCATAGATTCTGTTCACTCTTCACCGTGTGTGTGTGTGTGTGTGTGTGTGCGCGCGCATGTGTTTTGTTCAGTTGTGCCCAATTCTTTCCCACTCCATGGACTATAGCCCATCAGGTTCCCCCATCCATGGAGTTTTCTAGGTAAGGATACTGGAGTGGATTGCCATTTCTTCCTCTGGGGGATCTTCTCGACCCAGGGATCAAACTCACCTCTCTTGCATTCGCAGGCAGATTCTTTACCAATTAGCCACTTGGGAAACCTATTCTTCACCATGCTGGCAACAATCAGCTGTTGCCTCATTCACTTTGGCCTTATTCTGGACCGATCTCAAAGTCAATCAGTCCTCAGTTCTGTAATCTAGCCATGTTAGGGAAACACAGGCTCTGACCATTTAAGAAGAACAGCTATCGATGTTTGAGCATCTATATTTACTGGGCACTGTGCCATGCAATTACATATATCATTACAGCTGCGTGGTGTATATGTGGCAGGGTTGGAGAAAAAAGTAAAAAAAAGATAAGAAGTTCCCTGAATTGTGAAGACAAAAGTTTAACTGTTAGTAGATCAGCAATAAGATTTTTTAAATTGTCAAACTATTTACTCCATGTTTCTGAATGTAGGAATTTGGGGGAGGAGCACCATTCTAATAATGGGTTTCCCAGGTGACTCTCTGGTAAAGGATCTGCCTGCCAGTGCAGGAGACTGAAGACATAGGGTCAATCCGTGGGGTCAGGAAGGCTCCCTGGAGGAGGGCATGACAGCCCACTCCAGTATTCTTTCCTGGAGAATCCTACGGACAGAGGAGCCTGATGGGCTACAGTCCATAGGGTCACAAAGAGTCAGACATGATTGAAGTGACTTACACGCACAAACACATCATTCTGATAATAAATGGTTTAGTCCTGTTTATTTGGAATTGCAGCATCACCCTGAAAGATAATGTGACTCTGGTGGTCTGTGTTGGAGATCAGTAGAGATCTTCAGTCAAGAACCTGCTTTTCTGAAATAATCATTGTTTTTCTGACCACTTTCAGTTAATAGAGCAAAATTCAAAAGCATCAAAGTCATGCAAAAGCTTTTAGGAAAATGTATATATCAAATAAATGGATCTTTAAAAAACATCCGAGAGTTGATGCACGCTAATAATATTAGCTTCAATTATATTTAGCCTTTTTCAAATAAAGCCCACACAAATAGATAAGAGAGGCTTGCTTCCATTTCTACTCCCCCACCCCTCTCTCCTACCAGAAATGACGCACGGCTGAGTCTGGGACCCAGACGGCGAGCAAAGGGATCAACAGAAGAGCCAAAGGAAGATGGCGCCGCCCCTCCTTCCTCTCTAAGTGCTGACGCAGAGGTCTCCCAAGAGAGGCTGGAATCGGGCAGGATGTGGAATTCTCTCTATCTGGCACATTTCATTCTTTGATACTTATTGTCTTCAGCTCCCAGTTGTCGTTCTCTGCGATTAAGTAAAAATAAATGTTAGCACCATTAGGAGGCTGAGATCATTCGGCGGTGTCTACTAATTCACCCAGGTCGGTCTGCAGTGTGTTTTCAAATGCCAAGCCCGGCTCACTTCATTTCGGGATCTTTAAAAAACACTATTTATAACATGAGTTGTCACCCCCGTCGAAGACACTTTCTTTAAGTGATAATGAACCTTGCTGTGTTCACACAAGAACCTACGTCTCAGTAAATCACAGCCTTCCCCTTTGCATACCATTAATGTTCTCCAGCCAGCCAGCCATACCTGCAGATGAGGAGGGAGAAGGAACAAAACAGTTTGCAGATGTCTGATAACTAACCACAGAAGCTTCTTTGTTTATGTTTTTCCTCTAAAACGAATCGCTTGTCAGAGGAAATTATGATGATACCTTTCCTGTAGCTACAGTGATACCAAATTAACCCTCTTCATTGCTGTGAGCATTAATTTGTAGTGATGCCAGTCTACTTTCCTGCAGTTCCTCAATATCCTTCTGGGTAATAACAGTTTCTGTCGGGAAGCAGGAACAATAGGGAGGCAGCTCTCACCCTTCTGCTGGTGGTCTGTGTTGGAGATCAGTAGAGATCTTCAGTCAAGAACCTGCTTTTCTGAAATAATCATTGTTTTTCTGACCACTTTCAGTTAATAGAGCAAAATTCAAAAGCATCAAAGTCATGCAAAAGCTTTTAGGAAAATGTATATATCAAATAAATGGATCTTTAAAAAACATCCGAGAGTTGATGCACGCTAATAATATTAGCTTCAATTATATTTAGCCTTTTTCAAATAAAGCCCACACAAATAGATAAGAGAGGCTTGCTTCCATTTCTACTCCCCCACCCCTCTCTCCTACCAGAAATGACGCACGGCTGAGTCTGGGACCCAGACGCGAGCAAAGGGATCAACAGAAGAGCCAAAGGAAGATGGCGCCGCCCCTCCTTCCTCTCTAAGTGCTGACGCAGAGGTCTCCCAAGAGAGGCTGGAATCGGGCAGGATGTGGAATTCTCTCTATCTGGCACATTTCATTCTTTGATACTTATTGTCTTCAGCTCCCAGTTGTCGTTCTCTGCGATTAAGTAAAAATAAATGTTAGCACCATTAGGAGGCTGAGATCATTCGGCGGTGTCTACTAATTCACCCAGGTCGGTCTGCAGTGTGTTTTCAAATGCCAAGCCCGGCTCACTTCATTTCGGGATCTTTAAAAAACACTATTTATAACATGAGTTGTCACCCCCGTCGAAGACACTTTCTTTAAGTGATAATGAACCTTGCTGTGTTCACACAAGAACCTACGTCTCAGTAAATCACAGCCTTCCCCTTTGCATACCATTAATGTTCTCCAGCCAGCCAGCCATACCTGCAGATGAGGAGGGAGAAGGAACAAAACAGTTTGCAGATGTCTGATAACTAACCACAGAAGCTTCTTTGTTTATGTTTTTCCTCTAAAACGAATCGCTTGTCAGAGGAAATTATGATGATACCTTTCCTGTAGCTACAGTGATACCAAATTAACCCTCTTCATTGCTGTGAGCATTAATTTGTAGTGATGCCAGTCTACTTTCCTGCAGTTCCTCAATATCCTTCTGGGTAATAACAGTTTCTGTCGGGAAGCAGGAACAATAGGGAGGCAGCTCTCACCCTTCTGGAAACTGACACCTTTATTTCCCTATTTTCCATTTTTGCTCTCATCCTGACTGACCGCAGTGTCTCATAGCAGTCTGTGACGTAACTGATTCTTCATTGATGAAAGTGGTTTACCTGGGTTCTGGGAGGTGGCTCGGGAGAAAGGAGAATAGAGATTGTAAGCACAGTCTGAGTTTGGATAAGCAGGTACAAACTCTTTTGTAGAGAACAGGAAAACAACAGGATCCTGCTGTGTTGTTTAGGGAACTGTATTTGATATCCTGTGATAAACCATGATGGAAAAGAATATGCAAAAGAATATACATAAATGTAATGGAAGCACTTTGCTGTACAGCAGAAGTTAACATTTTGTCAGAACTCTTCATTATGACCTGTCCGTCTTAGGCCCTGCACGGCAAGGCTCATAGCTTCACTGAGTTATGCAAGCCCCTTCTCCATGACAAGGCTGTGATCCATGAAGGGGCAGAAATTAGCACAACATTATAAATCAACTCTGCTTCAATAAAAATTAAAAAAAAAGAGAGAAATTATACTCTCTGGTGAACGGTAGGGCCATAGCTACCTTTCTTGGAAGGCAAAAGCAGGATTCAGAATAGCATTTTAAGTCCTATATACGGGGTTAACTTATTCATTTTCTAAAACTGAATTAGCAGTCAATTCAGCCAAACAACTGGTTTGATGAGCTTGAAAATTTGGAGTCAGCTAATCTAATCAGCCGAGTTTGTGAATCATCAAGCTTCTTCTGTATGTAATCATAAGCCCAAGAAAAAAATTTTTTCAGGGATGTCTTCATCATTTTGGTTTTGTGTACAAATCAAAATGACAGTTACTTTGACAATGGTAAACTTAATTAATAGCTTAGCAAAGACACCCTGTCTTTTCAGCAGTCCTCCTTGTAAATCTGTAAAAAGGACTCAGCTAATAATTTGTTAAAAAATCAAATTGTAGTATCCTGAATATTCCTAAGTAACAGTTCAACTCCAGACCTCGCCTTCTCCCACCATAATCCCACAATGCAGGATGAGGGCAAGGCTATGTAACATTTTGTTTTAGACTCTCAACATATTTTAAATACTTTGTACCAGGAAGGGCTTCACAGGTGACTCAGTGGTAAAGAATTTGCCTGCCAGGGCAGAAGATGCAGCAGGTTTGATCCCTGGGTCACAAGGATCCCCTGGAGATAAAAGTGGCAACCCTCTTCAGTATTCTGGCCTGAGAAATCCTATGGACAGAGGAGCTTGGCTGGCTCCTATCCATAGGATTGCAAAGAGTCAGACAGGACTTACCAACTGAGTACATATCAAGAAATGTTACTTGGGACAGTTTCATATCAGGTCAACCACCTTGGAGGGGAGAAAATATTTTTGAGTTTATTTTTTCATCTTTTAACTTTGTGGTCTTTAGGCTTTTGTGGGAAGAATTAAACTCTGGCATGTGTCTATTAAATTAACATACTGAGACAACCTAACTGTACCTTGAGAAAATAATGCACAGACTAAGGAGTTGATTCAATTCCTGGCGGATGATGTGTTGTAACTGTGTGAGAAGTCCTCTTGGAGGGACTGAGGGGGCTGTGGAGGAGGAGAAGGAGCAGGGACAAACCGTGAAACAGAGACTATCTAATAAGAGATCAGTTACATATTGCAGTAAGTGTGAAATGTATGATCATTTAGTCAAGGGTAAGGGCTGAATCTTCATATAGGATCCATAAAATATTTGACTAAGATACTGAAGTACATAAATCTGTTCAAGTTGTTAAAATAAAAAAATTGAAATCACTCATTCTACATAAATACTTGCTATCTCCGTCAGCTAATCTAATCAGCCGAGTTTGTGAATCATCAAGCTTCTTCTGTATGTAATCATAAGCCCAAGAAAAAAATTTTTTCAGGGATGTCTTCATCATTTTGGTTTTGTGTACAAATCAAAATGACAGTTACTTTGACAATGGTAAACTTAATTAATAGCTTAGCAAAGACACCCTGTCTTTTCAGCAGTCCTCCTTGTAAATCTGTAAAAAGGACTCAGCTAATAATTTGTTAAAAAATCAAATTGTAGTATCCTGAATATTCCTAAGTAACAGTTCAACTCCAGACCTCGCCTTCTCCCACCATAATCCCACAATGCAGGATGAGGGCAAGGCTATGTAACATTTTGTTTTAGACTCTCAACATATTTTAAATACTTTGTACCAGGAAGGGCTTCACAGGTGACTCAGTGGTAAAGAATTTGCCTGCCAGGGCAGAAGATGCAGCAGGTTTGATCCCTGGGTCACAAGGATCCCCTGGAGATAAAAGTGGCAACCCTCTTCAGTATTCTGGCCTGAGAAATCCTATGGACAGAGGAGCTTGGCTGGCTCCTATCCATAGGATTGCAAAGAGTCAGACAGGACTTACCAACTGAGTACATATCAAGAAATGTTACTTGGGACAGTTTCATATCAGGTCAACCACCTTGGAGGGGAGAAAATATTTTTGAGTTTATTTTTTCATCTTTTAACTTTGTGGTCTTTAGGCTTTTGTGGGAAGAATTAAACTCTGGCATGTGTCTATTAAATTAACATACTGAGACAACCTAACTGTACCTTGAGAAAATAATGCACAGACTAAGGAGTTGATTCAATTCCTGGCGGATGATGTGTTGTAACTGTGTGAGAAGTCCTCTTGGAGGGACTGAGGGGGCTGTGGAGGAGGAGAAGGAGCAGGGACAAACCGTGAAACAGAGACTATCTAATAAGAGATCAGTTACATATTGCAGTAAGTGTGAAATGTATGATCATTTAGTCAAGGGTAAGGGCTGAATCTTCATATAGGATCCATAAAATATTTGACTAAGATACTGAAGTACATAAATCTGTTCAAGTTGTTAAAATAAAAAAATTGAAATCACTCATTCTACATAAATACTTGCTATCTCCTAAGTATATGTGATTCTTAAATAGTCATGAAAGCAAAATGACTGGGACTTCCATTAGCCTATATATAGATATTGGTCTCTTTCAAGTGAGTGTGTGTCCCCCAAATATAGAACGTGGACTTCTAAAGTCTTCTGGAAGCCAGATTTGCCTTTTTCCTCACTCTTGAGTTACTGTTGCATTTTAACTTAATAATTCTTGTTTGGTCCAGGATTGGAGTAGAGCTTGGCACATGTTTTTTTTTTTTCTTCTTTTTCCGTATGGACCATTTTTAAAGTCTTAACTTAATTTATTACAATATTGCTTCTGTTTTATGTTTTGGTTTTATGGCCTCAAGGCATGTGGGATCTTAGCTCCCAGACCAGCCTGAACAGGGATCAAACCCACACCCCCTACATTTTAAGGTGAAGCCAACCATTGGACCACCAGGGAAGTCCCTCAGCACATCTGTTTTTAGTTGGCTTCCATAGAATTCCGGGTTCCTCTGCATGTAATCTTCCCAGTGGAACAGAGAGAGAGCTGTAGGGAATTTCCTTCCAAAACCACTTTGCCACGTGACCTTCCTTCACCATCATTGTAGGAAGTTTCCAGGTTTTCTGGAAACACCTTAAAGACTATTTGCTTCTCAGTTATTTGATGCTAGGATCCCTCTACCAAGCATGCTCACTTAATGACACATCATAACCAGTATTAAACTTCTCAAGTCTCAGCCAGGTCCTCCAGGTCCCCATCTTCTCCTCTCCCCTTCCTGCCTCCTGCCCGAAAATTCTCTGGCTGTTCTCCCAGAATCTTTTCTGCCTCTTCTTAAGTTCAGTTCAGTTGCTCAGTCATGTCTGACTCTTTGTGACCGCATGGACTGTGGCACACCAGGTTTCCTGGTCCTTCACCATCACCCGGAGCTTGCTCAAACTCTTGTCCATTGACTCAGTGATGCCATCCAACCATCTTATCCTCTATCATCCCCTTTTCTGTCTTCTGCTTCTTTTCCCCAGCATCAGGGTCGTTTTCAATGAGTCATCTCTTCTCATCAGGTGGCCAAAGTGTTGTAACTTCAGCTTCAGCATCAGTCCTTCCAGTGAATATTCAGCTTATGTTCATGCTCCTAAATCGTGTTTTTATTCCGGCTGTCTCTTCTTCCCATTAAAATAGTAAGTCTCTTCTGACAGTGTTTTAAAATGTATATCTAATTCCCCACCAGTCCAAGTAAAGAAGCTGGGGCATCTAAGGTGGGGCGGGTGGGTCAAAACCGATCCTCTCATTTAAGTCAGTGAGTTATTGCCTGACACACCATATAGCATCGATTCTCTTGGACGAGGCTCAGTGAATTACCTTCATTCCTCAAAGTACAGTTTATCCACATGCTGATCAAAAACTACACATGGCTGCCACTCGCAAAAGAAGATGAGGCTTTTTTTTTCAAGTTTAGAAGCCAGGTGAGCTCTCCATACTTAATATTTTAAAATCACCTACAAAATGATTACCAGAATAACAATTCTGTGCTCACTAAAAACTCTTTTAAAAATAGCAAAAATACACAGTAAGTAAGTACACTGAGCAGTTTCTCACCTTCGGTTTTGAGTAAGTGATCAGCAAATAAAAGTAATTATTATTGCTTTACATTTATTATTTTAATGCTTAATAAAATAAATGGTTACTTTCTTTTGTCCTCACAACTGCCTGATGATGGGGCTTCAGTTTGATCCCCTTTAGCAGATACATTAGCTTCCTAGGGCTGCCATAACAAAATACTACAGCCTGGATGACTGAAACAATGGAAATTTCTTTTCTCACAGCTCTGGAGCCCCGCAGTCCAAGATCAGTCAGTCAGCTGGGTTGGTTTCTCCTGAGACCTCTCTCCTTGGGTTGTAGATGGCCGCCTCCTCACCTCTCCTAGCAAGGGCCTTTACCACACCTAGGAGAAAAACCCACACATAGGCACATTTCCACTCTCAAAAAGTAGCTTTTGAAGCATGTCTGTCTTCTCATGAAGTTTAGATATTTTCAATTATTGTGCCCCGCATCACCAGGAGATGATGTTTCCATTTTTTGGCATCCAGTATATCCATAACCTACCAATCCGCATTTCCCGTTTGCTTGTGCCTGCTAGTGCCTGGCAATCAATTAAATCTAGATCCTGTAGTTCAAATAGAATTCTCAAGCTGTAATTTAAAAACAGGAGACGTGGATGCACTCTGATGCCTAAAAGGCTCTTTTCTCAATGGGTGAATTAATGGCATGGCTGCATCTGCCCAGGAAAACCTGCATCTGTGTCGGTCAAGGGCCAGCTGGAACACCTGTACTCGGAGGGCGCCCTTTGCTGAGACCTGCAGCGCCAGCACTGACTTGAAAGTTCCCACATGGCCCCATGCACAGAAGGCTCCTGTGTGAAGCGTGTTTGACTGTGATGCCCTTGCAGCACCGCTGGAGGCCTTTGGTGGCTGTGATCCCCTGTGCCTTTGTTAATCCCTGCACTGCCCTGTGCCTTTGCTGAGGCCTGTGAGTGTTACAGCTTCTGCCCTGTGTGCAAGCAACCCTGCCGATCAGTGGCCTGTGGATGACACTGGCCTAAGCTGCAGTCACTTACCAAGGTCAAAATACCCTCTAGCCAAAGGCACAAAGCTTTCGCTCAAATTGAAGTACTTAAAATTCAACCAGAGGGCTTCCCTGATGGTCCAGTGGGTAAACAGGCCACCTTGCAGTGCCAAGGGCACTGGTTCGATCCCTGGCCCGGGATGATCCCACATGCTGCAGAACAGCTGGGCCAGTGTGTTCAATTACGAGCCAGCGCTCTGGAGTGCATGTGCCCAGAGCCAGTGCTCTGCAACGAGAGAGGCCACTGCAATGGGAGGCCCATTCTTATGCCAAAGAGTAAAGATGGATGAAAATAAATGATGGCTTAGAGGCAAAAAAAAAAAAAAAAATCTTAAAATTCAACCAACAACTGTGTTAGCCATTGTGGATAAACCGCTACCTGCTCTGAGGTCAAACACCTGTGCATGCGTGCTCAGTCGTGTCCGACTGTTTGTAATCCTGTGGACTGTAGCCTGCTAGGCTCCTCTGTCCAATTTTGCAAAATCGGGGGTGTTTTCACTTTGACTGGGTGACCATATTTTCAATTATTGTGCCCCGCATCACCAGGAGATGATGTTTCCATTTTTTGGCATCCAGTATATCCATAACCTACCAATCCGCATTTCCCGTTTGCTTGTGCCTGCTAGTGCCTGGCAATCAATTAAATCTAGATCCTGTAGTTCAAATAGAATTCTCAAGCTGTAATTTAAAAACAGGAGACGTGGATGCACTCTGATGCCTAAAAGGCTCTTTTCTCAATGGGTGAATTAATGGCATGGCTGCATCTGCCCAGGAAAACCTGCATCTGTGTCGGTCAAGGGCCAGCTGGAACACCTGTACTCGGAGGGCGCCCTTTGCTGAGACCTGCAGCGCCAGCACTGACTTGAAAGTTCCCACATGGCCCCATGCACAGAAGGCTCCTGTGTGAAGCGTGTTTGACTGTGATGCCCTTGCAGCACCGCTGGAGGCCTTTGGTGGCTGTGATCCCCTGTGCCTTTGTTAATCCCTGCACTGCCCTGTGCCTTTGCTGAGGCCTGTGAGTGTTACAGCTTCTGCCCTGTGTGCAAGCAACCCTGCCGATCAGTGGCCTGTGGATGACACTGGCCTAAGCTGCAGTCACTTACCAAGGTCAAAATACCCTCTAGCCAAAGGCACAAAGCTTTCGCTCAAATTGAAGTACTTAAAATTCAACCAGAGGGCTTCCCTGATGGTCCAGTGGGTAAACAGGCCACCTTGCAGTGCCAAGGGCACTGGTTCGATCCCTGGCCCGGGATGATCCCACATGCTGCAGAACAGCTGGGCCAGTGTGTTCAATTACGAGCCAGCGCTCTGGAGTGCATGTGCCCAGAGCCAGTGCTCTGCAACGAGAGAGGCCACTGCAATGGGAGGCCCATTCTTATGCCAAAGAGTAAAGATGGATGAAAATAAATGATGGCTTAGAGGCAAAAAAAAAAAAAAAAAATCTTAAAATTCAACCAACAACTGTGTTAGCCATTGTGGATAAACCGCTACCTGCTCTGAGGTCAAACACCTGTGCATGCGTGCTCAGTCGTGTCCGACTGTTTGTAATCCTGTGGACTGTAGCCTGCTAGGCTCCTCTGTCCATGAGATTTTCCAGGCAAGAATACTGGAGTGGGTTGCCCTTTCCTACGCCAGAGGATCTTTGCCACCTAGGGATCGAACCCATGTTTCTTGTATCTCCTGCGTTGGCAGTTGGATTCTTATCACTAGTGCCACCTGGGAAGCCCTAAACCTGAGAAGCCCTAACCACCTGTTCCTACACTCAAATCCAAGGCACAAAGCCACTTCTTGGACTCAATGACTCCACTTATATTTTGAAAGTGAGAATCACAGAGTTGTGTCTGACTCTGTGACCCATGGACAAGCCATGGATTCTCCAGGCGAGAACACTGGAGTGGGTTGCCTTTCCCTTTTCCAGGGGATCTTCCCAACCCAGGAATTGAACTGGGGCCTCCTGTATTGCAGGTGGATTCTTTACCAGCTGAGCTACAGGGGACACCCACTTATATCTTATGTCTTGTCTTTCCCTAAGGATTACTGACTTGGAGTAATAGTGCCAGATGTTGTTGCATTTGAAGTTATATCTCTGAACTATAACTCCTCATGCCTTGGGCAGAGGACCTGTGGCTACTTTCGAAAGACTTAAGGTGTATGATGCAGAGGGGATGAGTGGTCCCTGTTCAGGAGGAAGTGGAGGGAAAGGGAGCAGTGAGAAGGGAGTGGTGTCCAGATTCTCCTTCCAAACTAAATCATCACACTGCGGTGCTCCATGTCTCCTGGGGAGGAAGACATAAGCGGACAGAGAGAGGCCTGGAGGGTTCCACTCATGGGATTCCTTTTCTTGAAAGAAACACAAGGAGAGGGGCTGGAGTCTTATCTTGTAAACATTATCTTAGCTCAGGTTATGATTCATTCCTTATTGCTTTTAATATCTATAAGCAACAGTTTTCTGGTCTTTAAAATGGATACAGTATTAGTAAATCTACCTGGAATGATCACTGTATGGGTTAGAGACAATACATATAAGCTAGCACAGGGGTACACAGCTGGTCCAGAGGGGAGAAATACATGCACAACTAGATATAAGATGGAGAAGGTGATGTTATAACAATAAAGGACCAGGTCAAGTGCTCTAGAAATTCCAGTGAAGGAAAACTTAGTTATAACACGGGCTTGGGTTGATGGATGATTTCCCAAGAGCAGTGACTCTGGGGCTGAGTTTTAAGGTCTCATGAGAGTCCCTCCATCATTCAGTTCATTTGATGGGCACACGTCTTCATCATCTACTGTAACAGAGACCCTAGGAAAGAAGAGATGTAAAAGATAAATAATACAATTTATAGACCCATTTGAATCTGAATCTGTAGACCCATTTGGAGAAACATCACATACACAAGCACACTCATGCGTGTGCACACAAGACATAAGAGAAAGGCAACGTGTGAATCTGCAAGCAAAGCAATGCAAAACACATGGACCTGGGGAGAGGATGCTGGAGGACGAGTCTGGATGTGCCCAAGCTGCTTTCCTAGAAGGTGGAGGCTTTCAATGTAAGTAAAGGTGGATTCTTTACCAGCTGAGCTACAGGGACACCCACTTATATCTTATGTCTTGTCTTTCCCTAAGGATTACTGACTTGGAGTAATAGTGCCAGATGTTGTTGCATTTGAAGTTATATCTCTGAACTATAACTCCTCATGCCTTGGGCAGAGGACCTGTGGCTACTTTCGAAAGACTTAAGGTGTATGATGCAGAGGGGATGAGTGGTCCCTGTTCAGGAGGAAGTGGAGGGAAAGGGAGCAGTGAGAAGGGAGTGGTGTCCAGATTCTCCTTCCAAACTAAATCATCACACTGCGGTGCTCCATGTCTCCTGGGGAGGAAGACATAAGCGGACAGAGAGAGGCCTGGAGGGTTCCACTCATGGGATTCCTTTTCTTGAAAGAAACACAAGGAGAGGGGCTGGAGTCTTATCTTGTAAACATTATCTTAGCTCAGGTTATGATTCATTCCTTATTGCTTTTAATATCTATAAGCAACAGTTTTCTGGTCTTTAAAATGGATACAGTATTAGTAAATCTACCTGGAATGATCACTGTATGGGTTAGAGACAATACATATAAGCTAGCACAGGGGTACACAGCTGGTCCAGAGGGGAGAAATACATGCACAACTAGATATAAGATGGAGAAGGTGATGTTATAACAATAAAGGACCAGGTCAAGTGCTCTAGAAATTCCAGTGAAGGAAAACTTAGTTATAACACGGGCTTGGGTTGATGGATGATTTCCCAAGAGCAGTGACTCTGGGGCTGAGTTTTAAGGTCTCATGAGAGTCCCTCCATCATTCAGTTCATTTGATGGGCACACGTCTTCATCATCTACTGTAACAGAGACCCTAGGAAAGAAGAGATGTAAAAGATAAATAATACAATTTATAGACCCATTTGAATCTGAATCTGTAGACCCATTTGGAGAAACATCACATACACAAGCACACTCATGCGTGTGCACACAAGACATAAGAGAAAGGCAACGTGTGAATCTGCAAGCAAAGCAATGCAAAACACATGGACCTGGGGAGAGGATGCTGGAGGGACGAGTCTGGATGTGCCCATCTGAGCTGCTTTCCTAGAAGGTGGAGGCTTTCATGATAAGAATAAGTAAAGGGATGGGAGGATGGGGGAAATGTTTGGAAGCAAGGCTTTGAAGACCTCTGTGCAGACAGAGTAAAGCAGCGAGTGTCATCAGAATAGCAGAGCCTTGCTGGAGGAGCTTGTTTTGGAGAGGTTTGTTCCTAGGCAATACCCACATCAGGCTGGGGAATTCTCTTGGGGAGCACAGGGCAGTAGAGGGTTCATGGTTCAGAAAGAAACCATTTTCTAGCTCTGGGTATTCATGTCCTTCCCATCAGGATATTCCTTTTTCTATCCAAGATCTTTAAGATCCTTTTATCCTAATGGTTGAGTCCATTTATAAAGTCTGCCAATGATGCAGGACCCCTTCCACTTAAGGACAGAAAGACCATGACATGATATTCCAGTAATATCATTTATGTTTGAATATGAACACATTTAAGTACATAAACTGTAGTTGGAAATCAGTACTATTTCTTCTCTCTTTTTTTTTCTCTTGGCCACTTCTATTGGTCTTTTGTTTATTCATTTTCATCCATCTTTGTTCTTTGGCCTGTGTGGGCCTCCCATCACAGTGGTCTCTCCCATTGAAGAGCACTGGCTCTGGGCATGCGCTCCAGAGCCCCGGCTTGGTAGTTGAACACATCGGTCCAGCCGCTCCGCGGCACGTGGGATCTTCCCGGGCCAGGGATTGAACCAGCGCCCCTTGCACTGCAAGGCAGTGTCTTTATCCACTGGACCCCCAGGGAAACCCCAGTTCTATTTCTTAATCTATATTTGTGCCTTATTCTGTTTCAATTCATGTAGAGAATCCCAGTGAAAGGAGTAAGTAATTTCCTGATCTATTTAATGGATGGAAATCTATTTAATAGTGTCCGCCATCTCGGAGATGTTGGAGTCAGAATTCTTGTCTAAAGGAAATTAAATCACGCAGTCTCAAATCAACAAACCAGGGACAGTGGTCTGTGCCATCACAGTAAAGCTGGTGACCAGGGATGCATGTGTGGAGTGAGAAAAAAATTCCGGCATGGTGTGTGTGAGAGAGAGTACCCCGTCTCTGGCTTGGCAACGTCCCCAGCAAAGAGCTTGCATCATTTAACAGTGATGTTACTTTATTGACCATCATAAACTGAAGTTTCAACACATCATGTATAAATAAATGAATATCTTAAAAGGACGTAGCAGAGAAAGGAAGGAGAGGAGGGCTGCAGGATCAGAGTGTCCTAAGGTATAGTGGTTTGAGTGATGCAAGTGTTGAATCAAGTCTGCACCTGCCTGGGTGCACCCCTAAAAAGAGAACCTGCCTGTGTGCAGACAGGGATTCTATGAACCCACTGGTATTTGAGAAGTGACTAGCTGAGAGTTATTTCTGCTACTGTTTTCACAGTTCCCTTATGCCATCAAAGTGGAAACGTAATAGGGAAGATCTGAATCTGATTCCACAGTGCGTCTGTTTCTTTTCCTTTAACCTTTGCTTTTTGTTGCCTTTGTTACTCCGATCACTAAAAGGATGCTGGCTTTAGCTGTAGGCACACACAATAGCCTGCCTCGGGGAACCTGCCCCTCCCTCTGTCTGAATGTTAAACACATGCCTTTGTTCAGTTCTTTGGAGACAGTCTGACCCTGCCCACCTGTGAAGGGCTTCAGAGAAAGAAGAAATTAACTGGTTCTCTCCCCTTGCTGGCCAAGCCAGGAGACATTTTCGGAGACTAATGGCCTTTTCACTTTACTTCCTTGCCTCTTCCTGTTCTCTGTTCTGTAACAGAAACTGGCATCCAGACCCTGCTAAGATGGTACTTTAAGTCACTAGTCTGCCATCTTCTTGGACTCCTGGCTTTCCTAATAAAGTCTCCATTCCTTGCTGAAGGCTTCGTCTCCTGATTATTGGATTATTGGCCTGTCATGTGGGGCTAACAGAAATTTACGGAGAATCCACTAAGATGTGGATTACCTCCTATGGCCTCAGAATAGAGCAGGCAGAGGAATATCCCTGCCCCACCTCCCACACTCCTCACTTCGCTGGGAAGGCTACTCTCATCAGATGAGATCCTAGTCAGTTAAACCAGATTCACTGTCCCTTGTCCCTCCTCCCCCAGTAATATGCCCGGGGGTGCTTCCATGACTTGGCTACATTCCTGGCACCTCCAAATTGGCACTGAGTGTTTCTATAAGGATGACATTGAAGCTATGGCATTCTTTCCTTTCACAGGAGGGAGAGAGTAAGTTTCTATTCAGTGTTTTAAATGTTACCTGATTAGCTTGATAAGGGCTGCCATGACCTGCCTGAGTCTTCTACCGGCCAAGGTGTCCTGAAGATGCACATTTTTCTCTTTGCTATTAAACAGTGCCTACATAGCAACAAGTTCATCATGACCCTGATTTGATTGCCAAGTGGTCTGCTTAATTGATTATCCTCTTTATCCCGACGGCCCCAGTCTACCTCCTGCATCCCCTCCCTCCATCCAATGGCAAGCATTCTGTCCCAAGACAGAAACCAAGGACTGTGGCTGTATCGGGGGCAGTGTGATTGCTATACACAGATTTTTCTCTCACTGAGAAGTCAGACCTTGAAGTGACTTGGCAGTTAACATAGCCACACAGTCCTGTAGATGACACGGTGTCCAAGGTATTTCTGTTCTGCAGACATGCACCTGAAAGGGTTCTACCTCGATTTGAGACTTAAACCCAGGGCCCAGACCTAATCAAACCCTGCTTGGGACTTGAACCCAGTGGCCAGGACTCGAACCCAGCCAAACCC
Source organism: Tragulus kanchil (assembly GCA_022376925.1). Taxonomy (NCBI): domain Eukaryota; kingdom Metazoa; phylum Chordata; class Mammalia; order Artiodactyla; family Tragulidae; genus Tragulus; species Tragulus kanchil. The sequence goes on from JAIOJX010000004.1 coordinate 151,775,203, forward strand.
CTGCTTGGGACTTGAACCCATGTGGCCGGGACTTGAACCCTGCCAAAACCCTAGTAATTAAACACTCACGCAACGTCTGGACCCACTGAGGCTCAGGTTCTTCGTGTTACTTTGCAGAGAAGAATTCAGTGAGAGGCAAAGTGATAGGTAGATATATTCAGATTCAGAGAAAGCACACTCCACAGACAGAGTGTGGGCCACCATAGAGTGAATCCAGCAGCCCCGAACACATGGTGTTCTTACCGTTTATGGGCTGGATAAATCCATATGCAAACGAGTGAGAGGATTATTCTAACTCGTTTAGGGAAAGGGCGGAACTGTCATGACGTCTCTGGGTGTGTCATTTAGCTTACAGTTGGAGGATCAAGGTCTGGTCTGCCATCTTGGACCCATTTGATTCTAATGGGTTTCTGCTGTGTCCTTGGGCTATGTCATCCTTTTCAAAAATTGTGCCCTGCCCCTTTCCTTCCTAACCCTTACACAACCAGGGCTCACAAGGAGATGGTCAAGGTGGCTGGTCCACTTCTTCCCCAGTTGGGGAAATCCTCCAAGGTGTTTTTGGATAGTGTAATAGCTGAGATGGACCAACAACTGGAGCTGAGTTTCCAGAGACCTTCCTCTGGCAAAGCATCTCGTGGGAAGCTGCTGTAGAGCACAGGAAGCTCAGCTCAGTGCTCTGTGATGACCTAGAGGGGTGGGATGCCGGTGGGTCGGAGGGAGGCTCAAGAGGCAAGGGCTATGTACACTTATAGTTGATTCACTTTGTTGTACAGCAGAAACTGACACAACATTGTGGCGGAAGTATACTTCCTTTTTTTTTTTTTTTAAAGAGGCAGAGGCTGCCGTCAGGTGGAAATGTTGTAGCAGCCCTACTCGCTGGCCCTCCCTTATGCCATGGGCTGCACAGACTCTGCCCCTGGGGCCGTTGTCAACAGGTGCATCAGGAAGGGCTTCCAGCAAGAGAGGTGGAGGTGTGGAAAGGCACCCTAATTGATTCAACCAATTCCATCTTCCTGGGCGCCTCTGCTGGATGCTGTAAACCATGGGCGCAATCCCCATCCGTGGGCAGCAGGCCAGGATGACAGATGGCGAGGCGGCCAGGCAACTGCCCAGACACGGCGTCTGGAGGGCTGTGCTGGGGAAGGGCAGACTTCAGTGGCCTAAATCGTGACTGAGCTTGAGCTCTTCTGCAGAGGCTGGAGGAAGCACAGCTCAGGCAGCCTGGCACGAACCACACATGTTAATAAAGGAGGCATTCCAGTTCAGGGTTTTGACTTCACTTGGTTCTAAGAGGTAGCAGGCATTGCAGCAGCATGAGTCTCATCTTCATCGTGATTCTTGTTTCGTCAGGGATGGAGAGGGGTCCAGCCTGGGGGGTTGGGCATAAATGAAAAGTGTGTGTGCGAATGTGAGTGTATATCTAATCAGCTGCACACCTAGTGGATTAACTAGGAGGGAGGATGAGCATCATGTTATGTCAGGTGTGCCCTGGGGGAGAGGTCTGGGGAGCAAGGCTGAAGGAGTGCCCATCTTTGAGGCTCAGGGAGGTGCAGGGGCCCTTGTGTGTGTTTGAGGCTGGACGCAGAGAATGAAATGAAAGCTGACGTGTCTTAGAGCCCGCTGCTGCTGTCAGATGTGGTTTCTGGGGGTGAGAGGAGCTGCCTCAGACTTCAGAGTAGAGTCCAGCCTCTCTCCGGGACCTTCCCTTGTGGGTCTGGTTTGGAAAAGAGTCATCTTCTTCGCTCGCTTGACCACATCACTGTTTTGGAATATGGGCACCCATGACACTTCCTGCTGTGATCTTGGTCTTGGGGGGCCTCAGCCATGAGTCAGAGAGAAATCATTTGGTTGTAACATCACCTTGTGTTTCCTCCCAAGCAGGGCAAAAGTTTCTGACACAACATTGTGGCGGAAGTATACTTCCTTTTTTTTTTTTTTTAAAGAGGCAGAGGCTGCCGTCAGGTGGAAATGTTGTAGCAGCCCTACTCGCTGGCCCTCCCTTATGCCATGGGCTGCACAGACTCTGCCCCTGGGGCCGTTGTCAACAGGTGCATCAGGAAGGGCTTCCAGCAAGAGAGGTGGAGGTGTGGAAAGGCACCCTAATTGATTCAACCAATTCCATCTTCCTGGGCGCCTCTGCTGGATGCTGTAAACCATGGGCGCAATCCCCATCCGTGGGCAGCAGGCCAGGATGACAGATGGCGAGGCGGCCAGGCAACTGCCCAGACACGGCGTCTGGAGGGCTGTGCTGGGGAAGGGCAGACTTCAGTGGCCTAAATCGTGACTGAGCTTGAGCTCTTCTGCAGAGGCTGGAGGAAGCACAGCTCAGGCAGCCTGGCACGAACCACACATGTTAATAAAGGAGGCATTCCAGTTCAGGGTTTTGACTTCACTTGGTTCTAAGAGGTAGCAGGCATTGCAGCAGCATGAGTCTCATCTTCATCGTGATTCTTGTTTCGTCAGGGATGGAGAGGGGTCCAGCCTGGGGGGTTGGGCATAAATGAAAAGTGTGTGTGCGAATGTGAGTGTATATCTAATCAGCTGCACACCTAGTGGATTAACTAGGAGGGAGGATGAGCATCATGTTATGTCAGGTGTGCCCTGGGGGAGAGGTCTGGGGAGCAAGGCTGAAGGAGTGCCCATCTTTGAGGCTCAGGGAGGTGCAGGGGCCCTTGTGTGTGTTTGAGGCTGGACGCAGAGAATGAAATGAAAGCTGACGTGTCTTAGAGCCCGCTGCTGCTGTCAGATGTGGTTTCTGGGGGTGAGAGGAGCTGCCTCAGACTTCAGAGTAGAGTCCAGCCTCTCTCCGGGACCTTCCCTTGTGGGTCTGGTTTGGAAAAGAGTCATCTTCTTCGCTCGCTTGACCACATCACTGTTTTGGAATATGGGCACCCATGACACTTCCTGCTGTGATCTTGGTCTTGGGGGGCCTCAGCCATGAGTCAGAGAGAAATCATTTGGTTGTAACATCACCTTGTGTTTCCTCCCCAAGCAGGGCAATATGGTAGGGAATGTGCTTTATGGCTTTGCTTCACATTTAAAAGTATTTGCAAGGCACATATGTGCAGAAATATATCAGCAGCTGACATAGGTATTAGTGCACGCTCAGTCCCTCAGTCGTATCTGACTCTTTGCGACGCCATGGACTGTAACCTGCCGGCTCCTCTGCCCAAGGGATTTTTCAGGGAAGAAGTAGGTTGCCGTTTCCTCCTCCAAGAGGATCTTCCCGATCCTGGGATCAAGCCCAAGTCTCCTCTGTCTTCTGCATTGCAGGTGGATTCTTTCCTGCTAAGGCACTGGGGAAGCCCAGCATAGGTATTAGAGGTGGATAGTACTTAACAATTAATACATTAGACAGATATCTATTAAACACCTACTCTGGGCCAGGCACTGCAACAAACACTGAAAATACAGCAGTAAAAATATGCCAAAATTCTTGAGTGTATGGAGTTTACAATACAGTGGGAGGAGGCTCAAAATAGACAAAATAAATGGGTTAATTAATGAAAGGAAGCTTCTCCGATGAATCAGTGGTATATAATCTGCCTGCAATGCACGGAGATGCAAGAGATGGAGGTTCAGTCCCTACAGTGGGAAGACCCCTTGGACGAGGAAATGGCTACTCACTCCAGTATTCTTGCCTGGGAAAGATCCCATAGTAGGAGGAGCCTGGTGAGCTACAGTCCATGGGGTGGCAAAGAGTCAGACACGATCTGAGCGACTGCGCATAAATGAAAGTAAGTAAAGATGGGAATATTGGGGACCCTCCGCCAGACAGCATGGATGCCAAATCCTGGCTCTGCCACGTAGGTGCTGTGTGATGTTGGCCAAGCTGCTTAATTGCTCAGTGCCTGAGTTTCCTCATCTGTGAAATGGGGCTGATAGGGGCCCCACCCGCCCTGCTGCTCTGAGGATCCATGACACGGCAAGTGTGAGGCTCTTTGAAGGGCCATTGTGGTGTCAGTGCCACCTGGAATATGGGCACCCATGACACTTCCTGCTGTGATCTTGGTCTTGGGGGGCCTCAGCCATGAGTCAGAGAGAAATCATTTGGTTGTAACATCACCTTGTGTTTCCTCCCCAAGCAGGGCAATATGGTAGGGAATGTGCTTTATGGCTTTGCTTCACATTTAAAAGTATTTGCAAGGCACATATGTGCAGAAATATATCAGCAGCTGACATAGGTATTAGTGCACGCTCAGTCCCTCAGTCGTATCTGACTCTTTGCGACGCCATGGACTGTAACCTGCCGGCTCCTCTGCCCAAGGGATTTTTCAGGGAAGAAGTAGGTTGCCGTTTCCTCCTCCAAGAGGATCTTCCCGATCCTGGGATCAAGCCCAAGTCTCCTCTGTCTTCTGCATTGCAGGTGGATTCTTTCCTGCTAAGGCACTGGGGAAGCCCAGCATAGGTATTAGAGGTGGATAGTACTTAACAATTAATACATTAGACAGATATCTATTAAACACCTACTCTGGGCCAGGCACTGCAACAAACACTGAAAATACAGCAGTAAAAATATGCCAAAATTCTTGAGTGTATGGAGTTTACAATACAGTGGGAGGAGGCTCAAAATAGACAAAATAAATGGGTTAATTAATGAAAGGAAGCTTCTCCGATGAATCAGTGGTATATAATCTGCCTGCAATGCACGGAGATGCAAGAGATGGAGGTTCAGTCCCTACAGTGGGAAGACCCTTGACGAGGAAATGGCTACTCACTCCAGTATTCTTGCCTGGGAAAGATCCCATAGTAGGAGGAGCCTGGTGAGCTACAGTCCATGGGGTGGCAAAGAGTCAGACACGATCTGAGCGACTGCGCACAAATGAAAGTAAGTAAAGATGGGAATATTGGGGACCCTCCGCCAGACAGCATGGATGCCAAATCCTGGCTCTGCCACGTAGGTGCTGTGTGATGTTGGCCAAGCTGCTTAATTGCTCAGTGCCTGAGTTTCCTCATCTGTGAAATGGGGCTGATAGGGGCCCCACCCGCCCTGCTGCTCTGAGGATCCATGACACGGCAAGTGTGAGGCTCTTTGAAGGGCCATTGTGGTGTCAGTGCCACCTGGAAGCAGGTGCTCTAGAGAAGATGAAACTGCAGGGGAAGTGGGAGGGCACGTGGGGAAGAGCTCACCTGGTGGAGGAGGCTGTGCAGGTGAAAGGCCTTGCTCAGAGGAGGCAGGCAAAGGCAGAGTCAACACCGAAAGCCGGCAGACGCCAGTGAGGCTGGAGCAAGCAGAGGAGAGGGTGAAAACCAAGGGGGATGGAGAGAACCACAAAGGCCCCCAGGTCACTCTAGAGGTAAATACAGTAAGTCCCCTGCATGTGAACACGTCCCATTCTGAGACTATGCTCATAGTTGCAATTTGTTTGTAAGTCCAATGAAGTGAACCTAGGTACCCAGCTAACACAGTGGGCTATATATATAGTACTGTAGTGTTGTGTAGTGCAGTAGGTTTGTAATACTCTTCACACAAATAATGCATACAAAAACAAACACAAAAAATAGACCTTTAGTCTTACAGCACAGAACCTGGAAAAGGAGAAGTACAACAGTTGGCATGCAGGGGCACAGTCTCATTTTTGAAAGTTAATGACTTGAAGGTTTGTATATGGGGGATTACTGTACATGGAAAGATCGCCTGATCTCACTAGGGTGATTGATTTCTTGGCAGAAGTGACTGCCCGGAGGTGATTACTGATAAGAACTGTGAGTTTTTATGTTCAGATTCTTGGGAACATAATTAAACATTTGTCTTCTGCTTGGTTTGTATTTGTCCTCCTTATCTGTGATGGATAGGCTAAGCCCTGGAGTTTCCTATTGAGTCTGCTCTTAAGTCTATGAAAAGTGTAAGCGTTAGTCATTCAGTTGTATCTGACTCTTTGTGACTCACCAGGCTCCTCTGACCATGGAATCCTCCAGGAAAGAACACTGGAGTGGGTGGCCATTCCCCTCTCCAGGGCATCTTCCTGGCCCAGGGATCAAACCGGGGCTCCTGCATCGCAGGCAGATTCTTTACTGTCTGAACCACCAGGGAAGCCATGTCAAGAGCGGGGCAGTGCACATTTCCAGCATGCCCAGAAATGGTGATAGCATGCAGGAGAGGATGAGAGTAGCTCTAGTTATCTGCACCTGCTCTGAGTCCCAGAAGGTGTCCTCTGGCTTCTGGGGAGCTCTGGCCAGAGGGAGTGGGGGCATTACTAGAAGATCCGAGGGTAAGGGAGAGGGAGGTTCAGATGTTTATTCCTTCAGTTCTCTCCCTGACAAATCCCCATGGGGTTCGGTGTTCTGCCACTGAAGGCCACCACACTGAGTGGTGGTCCTCGTCACTTCTTTCAGGGACCTTGCAACGGCCTTTCCCCACTTGCCTAGTTAGGTCTTAGAATGACATATACCATTCCTTGATGATTTTCATAAACTCTGCCCACATCTTTGCAAACAGGACCCTTGCTAGACTCTTCTATTTCACCAGCTTGAGTGTGCTGTTTGTTTCCTGGGGCCCCTGAAAGATCTGTCTTAATAATTGCTCCAAACCATAAACATTTTTGAGTCGTGGTCCCATCACTGAAATAAGTAGAAACTCACTGAAGCGCTCCAGTGTCAGCTAATGAAGCAGTTTCTATCCTTTCTGGGTTTTTGCTCCACGCAGGATGGAGGGGACAGAGTGCAGACCTCCAGCCTGTGAGTGCTGGGGACGTGGACTCGGCAGGCACTGCTCATGGCTCTTGGAAACCTCATGACTCAGGTTCTGGCCTCACTTCTGGGCATGGGCGTCTGCTTCATGCCTCCAGAAATTATCTGTTCATCTTCTCCACTTCCTGGCAACACAGAAAGTTCTGGGCAAGAGATAGTGTTGAAGGAAGATGAGCACGGAGAGAGGCTGTGTATTCCTAAAGGCCTGGGGCACATGCAGCAGTGATGCTGAATCAGTCAGCTTGCCCGTGGCCCCTGTGCCAGCCAGGGGAGGAGCAAAGCCACCCCCTCCTCCGTCCCCTTGTCTTCAGAGATTTCAGAGGGCGACACTCAAGCGACAACCACAGAGAGACAACCATTTGAAACGACGTCTCGGAGACTTTCCACCAAAGTCTTGGAGTTGGTGTTGAACAGCCATCAACGCCAGCACACGGTTCTTGTTGCCATAACATTGGCCACTCTTCACAAGCATCCCATCTGTTGAGAGATGCTGCATGTCAGCAACGGTAGACGTCAGTTGGCTCTAACATAGGCTAAGAATAAAACCACTGAATGAATGGTGAGATTCCAATTTTCTTTTCCTCCTTCAAGTGCAGGGCAGGAGAAGCTGATGAAATAGATGATCAGCCCACCCTGGTTTGTCCAGGACATCCTTGTTTTCCGTAGTGAAAGTCCTGCTTCTCAAGAACCCTCTAAGTCCCTGGGGGACCCAAATGCTTGTTTGATTACCCAGGAGACGTGATATCAGCTGAAAGGCTGTGTACTGATTGCTCTTATCTATGCAAAGATTTGAACACTGGTTTTCTTTACAGTGATGTGATGACTCACGCTTGCTCTTAGTATGTTTTCACAATGAGAAGAATGTTTTTGAGTCGTGGCCCAAACATTGCTAGACTCTTCTATTTCACCAGCTTGAGTGTGCTGTTTGTTTCCTGGGGCCCCTGAAAGATCTGTCTTAATAATTGCTCCAAACCATAAACATTTTTGAGTCGTGGTCCCATCACTGAAATAAGTAGAAACTCACTGAAGCGCTCCAGTGTCAGCTAATGAAGCAGTTTCTATCCTTTCTGGGTTTTTGCTCCACGCAGGATGGAGGGGACAGAGTGCAGACCTCCAGCCTGTGAGTGCTGGGGACGTGGACTCGGCAGGCACTGCTCATGGCTCTTGGAAACCTCATGACTCAGGTTCTGGCCTCACTTCTGGGCATGGGCGTCTGCTTCATGCCTCCAGAAATTATCTGTTCATCTTCTCCACTTCCTGGCAACACAGAAAGTTCTGGGCAAGAGATAGTGTTGAAGGAAGATGAGCACGGAGAGAGGCTGTGTATTCCTAAAGGCCTGGGGCACATGCAGCAGTGATGCTGAATCAGTCAGCTTGCCCGTGGCCCCTGTGCCAGCCAGGGGAGGAGCAAAGCCACCCCCTCCTCCGTCCCCTTGTCTTCAGAGATTTCAGAGGGCGACACTCAAGCGACAACCACAGAGAGACAACCATTTGAAACGACGTCTCGGAGACTTTCCACCAAAGTCTTGGAGTTGGTGTTGAACAGCCATCAACGCCAGCACACGGTTCTTGTTGCCATAACATTGGCCACTCTTCACAAGCATCCCATCTGTTGAGAGATGCTGCATGTCAGCAACGGTAGACGTCAGTTGGCTCTAACATAGGCTAAGAATAAAACCACTGAATGAATGGTGAGATTCCAATTTTCTTTTCCTCCTTCAAGTGCAGGGCAGGAGAAGCTGATGAAATAGATGATCAGCCCACCCTGGTTTGTCCAGGACATCCTTGTTTTCCGTAGTGAAAGTCCTGCTTCTCAAGAACCCTCTAAGTCCCTGGGGGACCCAAATGCTTGTTTGATTACCCAGGAGACGTGATATCAGCTGAAAGGCTGTGTACTGATTGCTCTTATCTATGCAAAGATTTGAACACTGGTTTTCTTTACAGTGATGTGTGACTGGATGACTCACGCTTGCTCTTAGTATGTTTTCACAATGAGAAGAATGTTGAAATCCATATTTTCATGTTTGAAATTAGACCTTTTAATCCTGGGTCCAGAGAGCTCTGTGACAAGCTCTGTGACAATTTATCTTTTTATGCAAGATTTAATAAAACACTGTGTAAAACAACTGGGAAAACTGGCCAATACAACTTCAAACCACTATTATATAGAGAATACTCTTCCCTGGTTGATTTGGCTCACAATTTATTTACTGAAGCTTCATCTATATCAGTTAAAGAATCCTCTTAACACTCTCTCTTTGTTCCTAAGAATCCATTGCAAGTCCAAACAAGAAAGTATAACTTTATTTGTTTGTCTTTGGCTGTGTTGAGTTTTGCTGCTGTGTAGGCTTTTCTCTAACTGTGGCAAGCAGGGACTGCTCTCTAGTTGCAGTGCGTGAGTTTCTCATTATCATGGCTTCTCCTGTTGTGGACCACAGGCTCTAGGGTGCATGGCTTCAGTAACTGCAGCACATGGGCTCAGCATTGTGGTTTCCAGGATCTGTAGAGCACAGGCTCAATAGTTGTGGCACACAAGTTTAGCCAGTCCTTGGCACATGGAATCTTCCCAGATCAGGGATTGAACCCGTGTCTCCTGCATTGGCCACAGAAAAACTTTCCACCAAAGTCTTGGAGTTGGTGTTGAACAGCCATCAACGCCAGCACACGGTTCTTGTTGCCATAACATTGGCCACTCTTCACAAGCATCCCATCTGTTGAGAGATGCTGCATGTCAGCAACGGTAGACGTCAGTTGGCTCTAACATAGGCTAAGAATAAAACCACTGAATGAATGGTGAGATTCCAATTTTCTTTTCCTCCTTCAAGTGCAGGGCAGGAGAAGCTGATGAAATAGATGATCAGCCCACCCTGGTTTGTCCAGGACATCCTTGTTTTCCGTAGTGAAAGTCCTGCTTCTCAAGAACCCTCTAAGTCCCTGGGGGACCCAAATGCTTGTTTGATTACCCAGGAGACGTGATATCAGCTGAAAGGCTGTGTACTGATTGCTCTTATCTATGCAAAGATTTGAACACTGGTTTTCTTTACAGTGATGTGTGACTGGATGACTCACGCTTGCTCTTAGTATGTTTTCACAATGAGAAGAATGTTGAAATCCATATTTTCATGTTTGAAATTAGACCTTTTAATCCTGGGTCCAGAGAGCTCTGTGACAAGCTCTGTGACAATTTATCTTTTTATGCAAGATTTAATAAAACACTGTGTAAAACAACTGGGAAAACTGGCCAATACAACTTCAAACCACTATTATATAGAGAATACTCTTCCCTGGTTGATTTGGCTCACAATTTATTTACTGAAGCTTCATCTATATCAGTTAAAGAATCCTCTTAACACTCTCTCTTTGTTCCTAAGAATCCATTGCAAGTCCAAACAAGAAAGTATAACTTTATTTGTTTGTCTTTGGCTGTGTTGAGTTTTTGCTGCTGTGTAGGCTTTTCTCTAACTGTGGCAAGCAGGGACTGCTCTCTAGTTGCAGTGCGTGAGTTTCTCATTATCATGGCTTCTCCTGTTGTGGACCACAGGCTCTAGGGTGCATGGCTTCAGTAACTGCAGCACATGGGCTCAGCATTGTGGTTTCCAGGATCTGTAGAGCACAGGCTCAATAGTTGTGGCACACAAGTTTAGCCAGTCCTTGGCACATGGAATCTTCCCAGATCAGGGATTGAACCCGTGTCTCCTGCATTGGCAGGTGGATTCTTTATCACTGAGCCACCAGGGAAGCCCAACAGGAAAGTATTTAAAATCAACTGTTTCTTCTTTTTGCTGGTTTCTAGAGCTACACTTTCAGGGAACTTTTTATGTGACTTTCCCTAAAAAATCCTGGAGCAGGATGATGGTGGTGATGAGTAAGAATTAAATGAGAATTGAGGGAATCCCTTCCGAATGGCAGAAAGGAGCCCTTTTGGTCTCAGTGCATCTCAAGGGCTTCCCTGGTGGCTCAGTGTAAAGAATTCACCTGCAATGCAGGAGATGCATGTTCAATCCCTGGGTCAGGAAGGTCCCCCGGAGGAGGAAATGGCAACCCACTCCTGTATTCTTGGCTGGAGAATCCCAGGGACAGAGGAGCCTGGTGGGCCCCTACTGTCCATCGCATCTGCATCTCAACAGTGGCTGCACATCAGAAACACTTCTTCCTTTCTTGCTCCAGGGCCTTGTGTATGATACATTCACAATAAATGTGAAGCCCAAATGAATAAAGTTGTGTCTCATCTTCATGGCCCCTTAAGAGACTATGTGTGAGAATTTACACACATCAGATGTTGTATTTTCCTGTGATGCATAATACATCTTCCATTTTACAGTATGCCATTTGGTCACACAGGATAAATCAAGTAGACTGTCAGCATAATTTTTTTTTCCTTTTATTTATTTATTTATCGGAGGGAGCGGGTTGGGGAGGGAGGGGGCAGGCGGGCCACTTCTCTTGGTCTTTCATTTATCTATTTTTCATCCATCTTTGTTCTTTGGCCTGTGTGGGCCTCCCATCGCGGTGGCCTCTCAGAGCACCGGCTCTGGGCACATGCGCTCCAGAGCCCCGGCTCGGTAATTGGACACATGGGTCCAGTCGCTCCGCGGCACGTGGGATCTTCCCAGGCCAGGGATCGAACCGGCGCCCCTTGCACTGCAAGGCAGTATCCTTACCCACTGGACCACCAGGGAAGCTCTGTCAGCATAATTTTTGTGAATGTAGTTATTTTTTTTTTAAGAAAATGAAGAAAACAGACCTGCAAAGTTTAATGTCATCTACTCCCAGGCCAAGCCAAGAGCAGCCACGCCACGCTTCCTGGGTGACACAGGTGAATGTTATCAGGACTGAACATACATCCTCTCTCTTTCCCTTTACTTCCCTGTCTCTCTCTCCCAACCTCACTTCCCCCTTTCTCTGTCCTTCCTCCTCCATTTGCTGTGAGGGATCCACTGTGGAGTCCCAGACTTCTGGCTCCCTGAAGGCCTCACATCATGCTAGACTGCACACTTATTACAGGATGTGCCGAGGCTAGACATCCACCATCAACATCAAGTCTTATTTTATGCCCATCAAGCTCACAGGGTGCATGATCTCAATGAAAAACTCTAGGACCAAGAACAAGGGGTGCAGGGAAAAGAAGTGCATGACAGTCACCCCTTGCTCTTAATCATATCTTTTATTTCCACCAGACAATGCCTGCATAGATTTCTCCCTCTCTCCCACTCCCTCCACTGTCTTTCAGCTCCATTTCAGACGGGGAGAATAGCAATTGGTTTGGTAGCACAGAAGAGCAAGGAGAAGGGGTGGGTGGGATAGAGAGAGGAGTGATGAAGATGGCAAGTGCCCAGAAGGAAGTAAAGGCAAAGCACATTCACAAGGTTAAACTTTTTGGCATTGAGGGAAAGGCCCAAAGTCTGCCAGATGCAGTCAGAGAATAAGGGAGCAAAGGAGGGACCTTCTCTGAGAACTCACTGATGAGCAGGCAAACCGTAATTTCTGTATTCCACTTGACTTTCTCCTTATCTTCTTCCAGTTTTGAGCAAGTGCTGCCAATGACTTGGAGACATTATTATGTGAGTAACCAGGGGCAGCTTATCTTTCTATGCGAAGCATTGATTTTCACCTCACTCTGGGTGGAAATTTCTCAAACTCTCAATCAGACAGGCAGCTGGATGGCACTGGAGGAAAAAAGAGTCATTCCTCTTCCTAAATCTTGAAATGAAAACGATGACCTATCAAGAGCTGACAGGCCATCAGCTCAGTTAATTCAATCCTTCCCTTCACAGACACAGATCGTTTGAGTACTCAACTCTCTGACAGAAGAGCCCAGAATAGAGACTTTTCTCCTGAGTCATGATAAGAGCCGCGCGGGGAATGAAGTCAAAGAGGAAGACAAGAGGATTAGGCCGGGGAAGTTCATGTTAATAATTCATTCTGTATTTGTGTTGTTCAGAATTTGAGAATGCTTTCTGATAAATTATTCATGGCGGAAGAAGGTACAGAAAACATCTTATGCCATAGTCCATCTGATCTGACCTTTTTGAGAAGCATTATTTCCTGGGTCCAGCATAGTGTAATGAAATTAGTCCATTAAGGGTCTTTGAATAAATTTAGTGAGCATCTTCCTTAGGCATACCCTAGATGAAAAAGACTGCATTTCCTGAAGAGACTATTATGGATCCTCTTGCATTATAAGCCTGAAGAAATGTCTGCTTTTTGAAGTTAGGAAATGACCCCTCTCTAACAGGTCTGCCAGGTGAATGTGGCACACAGGGTTTCTGAAAGCCACAGGACAGGAGGCTGTGCCTGTCAGGGTGAGAGGGACATGAATGTAGACAAGATAGGAAATCAGGGAATGATGATCTGCATTGTGCCAGCACCTGTTATACTTCCATAGCATTAGTTGATGTTTCTTAAAGGCTTGTTGAACAAAGAGTAGATGGCTGAATGAATGAGTGAATAAAAACTAGTGATCACTTTCAGGGTCCAGAAAGCAAGATTATCTGAAATGCTAGATACATATTTCACCTTCTTTTTGCTCTAAATCCTTAATCGTGGGAGACTGCGGACTGTATTTGAGACTGAAAATGGTCAACCTTAAGTTCTATCAGATTAAAATTGTGTCTATAGCCCCTCTGCTATGTGGATTAGGTTAGGAGTTTATCACGGGTCTGTGTATTAAGAACATGGATTAAAATCTTGAAAATAAATTGCCAGGCTTTTATAAACTAGAACATTTTGTAAAAGAGTAAAAATGATTTAACTTGAATAGCTGGATGAGGCAGAGTGTCTAAGATGGTTGTGAATACGTTTTTTTCTGACTTTTATGAAATTTCTCTTTAAGATTACCCTGGAGAATTCCAGAAGAGCAATTGCAGTGATGCAAGTTCACTACAGAAAACATCTTAATTCAATCCTTCCTTCACAGACACAGATCGTTTGAGTACTCAACTCTCTGACAGAAGAGCCCAGAATAGAGACTTTTCTCCTGAGTCATGATAAGAGCCGCGCGGGGAATGAAGTCAAAGAGGAAGACAAGAGGATTAGGCCGGGGAAGTTCATGTTAATAATTCATTCTGTATTTGTGTTGTTCAGAATTTGAGAATGCTTTCTGATAAATTATTCATGGCGGAAGAAGGTACAGAAAACATCTTATGCCATAGTCCATCTGATCTGACCTTTTTGAGAAGCATTATTTCCTGGGTCCAGCATAGTGTAATGAAATTAGTCCATTAAGGGTCTTTGAATAAATTTAGTGAGCATCTTCCTTAGGCATACCCTAGATGAAAAAGACTGCATTTCCTGAAGAGACTATTATGGATCCTCTTGCATTATAAGCCTGAAGAAATGTCTGCTTTTTGAAGTTAGGAAATGACCCCTCTCTAACAGGTCTGCCAGGTGAATGTGGCACACAGGGTTTCTGAAAGCCACAGGACAGGAGGCTGTGCCTGTCAGGGTGAGAGGGACATGAATGTAGACAAGATAGGAAATCAGGGAATGATGATCTGCATTGTGCCAGCACCTGTTATACTTCCATAGCATTAGTTGATGTTTCTTAAAGGCTTGTTGAACAAAGAGTAGATGGCTGAATGAATGAGTGAATAAAAACTAGTGATCACTTTCAGGGTCCAGAAAGCAAGATTATCTGAAATGCTAGATACATATTTCACCTTCTTTTTGCTCTAAATCCTTAATCGTGGGAGACTGCGGACTGTATTTGAGACTGAAAATGGTCAACCTTAAGTTCTATCAGATTAAAATTGTGTCTATAGCCCCTCTGCTATGTGGATTAGGTTAGGAGTTTATCACGGGTCTGTGTATTAAGAACATGGATTAAAATCTTGAAAATAAATTGCCAGGCTTTTATAAACTAGAACATTTTGTAAAAGAGTAAAAATGATTTAACTTGAATAGCTGGATGAGGCAGAGTGTCTAAGATGGTTGTGAATACGTTTTCTTTCTGACTTTTATGAAATTTCTCTTTAAGATTACCCTGGAGAATTCCAGAAGAGCATTTGCAGATTTCTGCTTAAGTAGATGCCCAAGGTTCAGGAATGAAAAAATGGAACAAAATCTTGAGGCCGAGTGAACTATGGGTAACATATATTGAGAAATGGACAGACAGATGTCTCTATATAGTGGTATCACTCAGCCATCAGACTTTCTTTTTTTTAAAATGGAAAACAAGGAGCAGGGAAGGAGGGCCACGACTGAAGCTGAGCTGGAGTTGTGTTTTACTGGAAAGTCGAACAACAAATGAAAGTAGTTATTCAGCTGGTTTGCTCTGGTCGGAGCGTCTGCCCACCTCCCACTTCAACTCCGCCCTCCTCACTCATTCTCCAACCCAATCAATGGGTTTGTGAATACGGGTTTGGAATTGAGCCAGGAATATCTGAAAATGCCCTCTTACATTGCCTGAATCTATAAGGAGGAAACTGTTCAGACAGTTGATGCTCCTTGGGGCAGAATATTACATTGATCCTTTGGCAAGGAAGACCTTGTGTAACTTAACACCGCAGTTCCCATAAATACCAATGAGATTCTCAACCAGAAGACTTACCTCTTTCTCAGAATGAGGCGAGTTTTGTATACATTTTGGAGTGGTTGTTATGTTTAATACATGTGTACCTTGACATGCTTAAGCCAACCATGACATAGATTACACCAGAGTGAGTCCATGGTCAAGCACCCAATATGCTTGATGAAACACTTCCATTGTAAGACTATTTCAGAGCACATACCTTTCAAGTAAAATATTCTCCAGACTGACATAATTTTTGCTTTTTCTTACCTCAGTGGGGATTCTCATTTCATCAGAAAGCTTATGGTATTCTCTTTTGAGACATGACTCTATTTTTAATGGTTTGAACTTGCAGAAGTTATATTTTAAATGATGGCTTTCTTATGATGAGCCTTAAATGTTTTTAAGTCTTCTGTCCCCCGGATGACATTTCTTGCGTTCATCTGTTCATCCATTCAATAAGTATTTATTAAGTGCCTGCTTTGCATCAGATCCAGTGTTCTAGGTGCTGGGTGTTCATCTGTAACCAAAACAGACATGGTCCTAGGGGAAAAAAAAAGAAAAAGAAAAGAAAAATCAGAGAGAGTAGTTCAGTAGGTTAGCAAAGTATTGGGTGAGGGTGCCGTTAGGTCAGACCCTCTGGGGGCATAACACCTGAATAGAGATCAGAATAAGGTAAGAAGTGAGAAAGCAGCTGTGCCAGGGAAGGAAGCTTGGGGCAGACAGAAAATGTGCAGAAACTTTTTAGGAAGATGTGATGGGTGTTCCTTTTTTGTGTGTGTGGCTTATGGGATCTTATATATATATAATTTACTTATTATATGGATCTTCGTTGCTATGCAGGCTTTTCTCTAGTTGCAGCAAGCGGGGTTTATTCTTGAGTTGCAGTGTGAGGGCTTCTTTCTGCCGTGGCTTCTGTTATTGCAGGGGCACGGGCTCTAGGGCGCTCAGACTTCAGTAGTTGCAGCTCCCGGACTCTACAGCACAAGCTCAGTAGTTGTGGCACACAGTTGTAGTTGCTGCTTGCCATGTGGGATTTTCCTGAACCAGGGATGGAACCTGTCTGTGTCTCATGCATTGGGAAGAGATTCTTTACCGCTGAGCTTCCTGGGAAGGCCCAGTTGTTTTGAATATAGCTCAGGTAAGCAGGATTTTCTTTTGGCTACTTAGAGCCTGCTTTGTTTGCATACCCCATGAAACTGCCCAGGATCTTCTAGAGGTACAGAAGATAAACTGTGGGGCTCTAAAGACCCCAGGTCAGTGCTGTGAGGATGCTCTGACCCGGAGACTCCCCATTGGGTTGCTGAGTGATGTCACTTCGATCTATAAGACCCCTCTCAGATTCCACACCCCATGGGAGTTCCTTGCCCTCCTCCTCTTCTGGATAGTGGTCTTCGGCTATAGCCTCTGCATGGTGTCATGCTGTGAAGGACTTCCCCAGGCTTCCCAACCAGGGATCAAATCCGTGCTCCCTTCATTGGAAGCGTTGTGTCTTAACCACTAGACTGTCAGGGAGGTCCCTTAAAACTGGTCGGAGTATTAGTCGCTCAGTCTTGTCTGACTGCATGCACTGTAGCCCATCAGGCTCCTCTGTCCGTGGAATTCTCTAGGCGAGAATTCTGGAGTGAGTGCCATCTCCTTAGAAAATCTTCCTGACATTTCTTGCGTTCATCTGTTCATCCATTCAATAAGTATTTATTAAGTGCCTGCTTTGCATCAGATCCAGTGTTCTAGGTGCTGGGTGTTCATCTGTAACCAAAACAGACATGGTCCTAGGGGAAAAAAAAA
This sequence comes from Tragulus kanchil, assembly GCA_022376925.1. Lineage (NCBI taxonomy): Eukaryota > Metazoa > Chordata > Mammalia > Artiodactyla > Tragulidae > Tragulus > Tragulus kanchil. Next base: position 151,792,190 of record JAIOJX010000004.1, read on the forward strand.
GAAAAAGAAAAGAAAAATCAGAGAGTAGTTCAGTAGGTTAGCAAAGTATTGGGTGAGGGTGCCGTTAGGTCAGACCCTCTGGGGGCATAACACCTGAATAGAGATCAGAATAAGGTAAGAAGTGAGAAAGCAGCTGTGCCAGGGAAGGAAGCTTGGGGCAGACAGAAAATGTGCAGAAACTTTTTAGGAAGATGTGATGGGTGTTCCTTTTTTGTGTGTGTGGCTTATGGGATCTTATATATATATAATTTACTTATTATATGGATCTTCGTTGCTATGCAGGCTTTTCTCTAGTTGCAGCAAGCGGGGTTTATTCTTGAGTTGCAGTGTGAGGGCTTCTTTCTGCCGTGGCTTCTGTTATTGCAGGGGCACGGGCTCTAGGGCGCTCAGACTTCAGTAGTTGCAGCTCCCGGACTCTACAGCACAAGCTCAGTAGTTGTGGCACACAGTTGTAGTTGCTGCTTGCCATGTGGGATTTTCCTGAACCAGGGATGGAACCTGTCTGTGTCTCATGCATTGGGAAGAGATTCTTTACCGCTGAGCTTCCTGGGAAGGCCCAGTTGTTTTGAATATAGCTCAGGTAAGCAGGATTTTCTTTTGGCTACTTAGAGCCTGCTTTGTTTGCATACCCCATGAAACTGCCCAGGATCTTCTAGAGGTACAGAAGATAAACTGTGGGGCTCTAAAGACCCCAGGTCAGTGCTGTGAGGATGCTCTGACCCGGAGACTCCCCATTGGGTTGCTGAGTGATGTCACTTCGATCTATAAGACCCCTCTCAGATTCCACACCCCCATGGGAGTTCCCTTGCCCTCCTCCTCTTCTGGATAGTGGTCTTCGGCTATAGCCTCTGCATGGTGTCATGCTGTGAAGGACTTCCCCAGGCTCCCCAACCAGGGATCAAATCCGTGCTCCCTTCATTGGAAGCGTTGTGTCTTAACCACTAGACTGTCAGGGAGGTCCCTTAAAACTGGTCGGAGTATTAGTCGCTCAGTCTTGTCTGACTGCATGCACTGTAGCCCATCAGGCTCCTCTGTCCGTGGAATTCTCTAGGCGAGAATTCTGGAGTGAGTTGCCATCTCCTTGTCCAGAAAATCTTCCTGACCCAGGGATCGAACCCAGGGTCTGCTGCATTGAGGCAGATTCTTTACTGAATGAGCCACCAGGAAAGTCAGGGAACCCAAAAAAGCCTGTGTGTGGTTCTGCCACCTTGTGGTCTTGTTTTCCTCCTTGGTGAGCTTGGAAATTCTTCCATAACGCCCTATGCTGGGAAAGCCCGTGCCGCAGTTCCGGTCTAGGAGTAGCAGGAGGAGTCCCCCTGGGAACCGCAAAATCAAGGGGATAGAGGGACCTTGAACCGAAGAAATAGAGGGGCTTGTTCACACTCAGTATTTGTAGAAGGGCTAGAGAATCTTTATTTCTGAAAATCTCTCTCCATTTCGAATTCTTTGGATAAACTTGGTAGTTTTGTAAAAACTACAGATCTTCACAGGTGGCTCTAGTGGTAAAGAACTCGCCTGCCAGTGCAGGAGACATAAGAGACCTAGGTTTGATCCCTGTAGTGGTAAGATCCCCAGGAAGAGAGCATGGCAACCCATTCCAATATTCTTGCCTGGTGAATCTCAAGGACAGAGGAGCCTGGCAGGCTACATTCCGTGGGGTGACAAAGAATTGGACACAACTGAAGTGACGTACCACACACACTTCAGATACATTTTGAAAAATGGGTCTCTGTGAAAAAAAATGGGTCTCTGTGAAATAAAATGGGTTTCTTGTGAAATAAACCTTTCCTATATCATTGAGGCCTTTAATTTTTGCTGTAGTTGGAAAAAATAGCTAGCTGCTCCTCCTGTCACCAGTCTCAGCCAAACAAATGTGAAATGTGTCAACACAGCCTTATTGAGTTGTTATCTGGGCTTCCCAGGTGGCGCAGTGGTAAAGAGCCCGTTTGACAATGCAAGAGACGTAAGAGATGTGGGTTCTATCCCTGGGAAGATCCCCTGGAGGAGGAAATGGAAATCCACTCCAGTATTCTTGCCTGGACAATCCCATGGACAGAGGAGCCTGGTGGGCTGCAGTCAATGGGGTTGCAGAGAACGCCACATGACTGAGCAACTGAGCGTATATCCAGTTATTTATTGTAAATTTTGGCTCATTCTTGTATTTTATAAGAAACACAATTTATATGTGATGCAGCCATTCACACATCTAACCTAATAATCTGAAACTAGTTAGCTCTTCTGGGAGCAAGAGGTAAACTGTCTACATACAGCATTCCAGATACAAAGCAACTTCAACGAAACAATGTTTTTCTGGATAATGTTTTTGAGAAAGAGACCTGGCTCTTAGGCCTAAATGCAGAACACACAGCTTTGCTTGAGTTATAAATGGGACCCGTCCATTTAGAGCCTCATAAATACACCTTAGCTGTTTTGAGAGTTTCACTCGTGTAGAATAATACAAAGACAGATGGAGGACAGAAGCATAGTAAAATATTCTGTGGAATGAAGGAGGAACACGAAAGTCAAGCAATTAACTATGCAGCCAGTTGCCTGTGTATTTGCCCTTCATCTCATTGAATAGAGGACTGGATACTGAAATTCCTGAATTCAGCCTTCAGTTAAATGCCATAAACTAAAGAATTGCACCACATCTTGACAAACGTTGAGGTTCTTCTAACCTAACAATGACAGGAGATTAGAGCTAGACAGGGAGGAGTTTTCCAGAAAAGGAAGCAGTTCCATGATTTTCCTAGGCTGTGGATTGCTGCACAGGTGTGCAATGATTCTTTTAGTAAGACTCAGTTTTATTAAGGTGCCAACTAGTATCTCATTATGCCAGGTGCAACCTGGCAGCAGAATTTGGTAAGAGCTTTCTGCTGAAGTCGTGGATGCTTCTTAGCACCATTTGAGACAGAGTTCCCCTCTGTCCAGAAAGTGCCATTCAGGATTGATGTAATTGGTATCTAACAGTATGTCTCCTGTAGCCCTCACATTTATAACTGACCTTTTTGCATCTTACATGGGGTGTGGGGACTCTTCAGATGTAGAAAGACTGGCGCTAAGATCTGGGTCTAAAAAAACTATCCTGGGAAGATCCCCTGGAGGAGGAAATGGAAATCCACTCCAGTATTCTTGCCTGGACAATCCCATGGACAGAGGAGCCTGGTGGGCTGCAGTCAATGGGGTTGCAGAGAACGCCACATGACTGAGCAACTGAGCGTATATCCAGTTATTTATTGTAAATTTTGGCTCATTCTTGTATTTTATAAGAAACACAATTTATATGTGATGCAGCCATTCACACATCTAACCTAATAATCTGAAACTAGTTAGCTCTTCTGGGAGCAAGAGGTAAACTGTCTACATACAGCATTCCAGATACAAAGCAACTTCAACGAAACAATGTTTTTCTGGATAATGTTTTTGAGAAAGAGACCTGGCTCTTAGGCCTAAATGCAGAACACACAGCTTTGCTTGAGTTATAAATGGGACCCGTCCATTTAGAGCCTCATAAATACACCTTAGCTGTTTTGAGAGTTTCACTCGTGTAGAATAATACAAAGACAGATGGAGGACAGAAGCATAGTAAAATATTCTGTGGAATGAAGGAGGAACACGAAAGTCAAGCAATTAACTATGCAGCCAGTTGCCTGTGTATTTGCCCTTCATCTCATTGAATAGAGGACTGGATACTGAAATTCCTGAATTCAGCCTTCAGTTAAATGCCATAAACTAAAGAATTGCACCACATCTTGACAAACGTTGAGGTTCTTCTAACCTAACAATGACAGGAGATTAGAGCTAGACAGGGAGGAGTTTTCCAGAAAAGGAAGCAGTTCCATGATTTTCCTAGGCTGTGGATTGCTGCACAGGTGTGCAATGATTCTTTTAGTAAGACTCAGTTTTATTAAGGTGCCAACTAGTATCTCATTATGCCAGGTGCAACCTGGCAGCAGAATTTGGTAAGAGCTTTCTGCTGAAGTCGTGGATGCTTCTTAGCACCATTTGAGACAGAGTTCCCCTCTGTCCAGAAAGTGCCATTCAGGATTGATGTAATTGGTATCTAACAGTATGTCTCCTGTAGCCCTCACATTTATAACTGACCTTTTTGCATCTTACATGGGGTGTGGGGACTCTTCAGATGTAGAAAGACTGGGTTAAAGTCGCTTCATTCTCTTACCTATCTGGGTGACCTGGAGAAACGTGTTAATCTTTCCGAGTCTCTGTAAAGTACAGGTGGTAATGGCTCTCTAATGGACATCCTGTAAGGATTACTTGCACTAAGAATGGTTGCTTCATCCCCACCTCACTGGGAAACTGCTGGGTTACTTGAACAGTCTTAACAGACGCTGCTTCTTTCCTTTGTTTTAAAATTAGGCTCTATGAAAAAGTATTCCATACTCGGTCCACTTTCTATACCTGCATTCATTTCTCAACCTGTTCTAGAGCATCTGCCAACCTCATTCTTCCAAAACTGTTTTTTCCAAGGTTATTGCCATGGACTGTTTGCATAGCCCCAAATTCATATACTAAAGTCCCAACCCCCAATCAGATGGTATCAGGAGGTGGGGTCTTTGGGAGGTAATTAGGTTTAGATGAGATCACAAGGAGAGAGCACCTGTGATAGGCTCAGTACCCTTATAAGAAGAGACAAGAGACCTAGCTCTCCCTCTCACTGTCTTTCCCTGTCTCTGCCCACCATGTAAGGATACAGCATCTGTTCACCTGGAAGAAGGTGTTCACCAAGAACCTGACTGTATCAGCATTCTGATCGTGGACTTCCAGCTTTCAGTCCAGAACCACGAGAAATACATGTTTGCTGTTTAAGACATTCAGTCTATGATATTTTGGTCAAAGCAGCCCAGATGAGCTAAGTCAGTTGTCATCGACCTCATTTTCCAGTTCGATGGTCTTTTTTAGGATGCCTTCTGCATGTCTCTAGGCCATACATGCCTTCTGCATGTCTCTAGGCCATACAGATCCACTCCTAAAACTCTCCTCTGCGCCACCCCGCACCCGGCTCTCTGGACCTCACCTCACCCTCTGGTCGTCCTTCTTCGTCTCTCAGCAGCTCCTGAGAGGCAGCAGGTCGGTAACTCCTTTCCCTGCTCCTCAGCTGCCTCCACCACCATCTGCTTCTTCGCTTGTTCCCTTCTGCTCAGGAGCTGGTATTATTTTCTGCCATAATTTCAGCTGTTACCCATATGCTCATAATTCCAAATCTGTATTTACCACCCTAACTTCTACCCTACACATAGTTCCAGCTGACGTACTTGTCATTTCTCCCCAGGTACCCTTCAAGCGTCTTCTAACTGCCAATAAGACTTGAACTCATTATGCCCTGAATCCACCAATAACATTAATCCAATAAACAGAAAAAGGACACCCCAATAGATCTACCTCCTGATGGTTTCCTCTTGGTGCACCTGGCATAGAATCCCAGGCTAGGAATTTATGGGGCGCCTTTGGCTTCTGTCTTTTCCCATCTTCCAAATACAACTACCGGGCACTCGCCCAGGCCGGGCTATTTGTGCTTGGATGTATCTCTGCCTCTGTCCCTCTTGTCCACGCTCACGCTGCCTCGGTTCACCTCCTGCCCCCCTCGTTTGACCAGACTTCCTATTTGGGCCAGCCTCCCTGTTCCAGTCCATTGCCTGTATGTGCCTGTGAGGTCTTCCTAGACCTCAAGTCACATCACATCACTTTCTTGCTTGCAGGACAAGCCCAAATACCCTAGCAGGACACGGCCCAGGTAATTAGGTTTAGATGAGATCACAAGGAGAGAGCACCTGTGAAGGATCCCAAGGAAAAAATAGCTCTCCTCTCACTGTCTTTCCCTGTCTCTGCCCACCATGTAAGGATACAGCATCTGTTCACCTGGAAGAAGGTGTTCACCAAGAACCTGACTGTATCAGCATTCTGATCGTGGACTTCCAGCTTTCAGTCCAGAACCACGAGAAATACATGTTTGCTGTTTAAGACATTCAGTCTATGATATTTTGGTCAAAGCAGCCCAGATGAGCTAAGTCAGTTGTCATCGACCTCATTTTCCAGTTCGATGGTCTTTTTTAGGATGCCTTCTGCATGTCTCTAGGCCATACATGCCTTCTGCATGTCTCTAGGCCATACAGATCCACTCCTAAAACTCTCCTCTGCGCCACCCCGCACCCGGCTCTCTGGACCTCACCTCACCCTCTGGTCGTCCTTCTTCGTCTCTCAGCAGCTCCTGAGAGGCAGCAGGTCGGTAACTCCTTTCCCTGCTCCTCAGCTGCCTCCACCACCATCTGCTTCTTCGCTTGTTCCCTTCTGCTCAGGAGCTGGTATTATTTTCTGCCATAATTTCAGCTGTTACCCATATGCTCATAATTCCAAATCTGTATTTACCACCCTAACTTCTACCCTACACATAGTTCCAGCTGAGGTATTTGTCATTTCTCCCTGGGTACCCTTCAAGCGTCTTCTAACTGCCAATAAGACTTGAACTCATTATGCCCTGAATCCACCAATAACATTAATCCAATAAACAGAAAAAGGACACCCCAATAGATCTACCTCCTGATGGTTTCCTCTTGGTGCACCTGGCATAGAATCCCAGGCTAGGAATTTATGGGGCGCCTTTGGCTTCTGTCTTTTCCCATCTTCCAAATACAACTACCGGGCACTCGCCCAGGCCGGGCTATTTGTGCTTGGATGTATCTCTGCCTCTGTCCCTCTTGTCCACGCTCACGCTGCCTCGGTTCACCTCCTGCCCCCCTCGTTTGACCAGACTTCCTATTTGGGCCAGCCTCCCTGTTCCAGTCCATTGCCTGTATGTGCCTGTGAGGTCTTCCTAGACCTCAAGTCACATCACATCACTTTCTTGCTTGCAGGACAAGCCCAAATACCCTAGCAGGACACGGCCCTCTTCATACTGAGGTGTCAGAACTTCATCTCTAGTTTATGTCCCAGGACTCTCTTCCCGTTGGGTATAGATTCCAGGCACCCGAAATCGAGTAACTCCTTTGAACATTGACTTCCATGACTTCATACCCTCTCTTATGGGCTGAACAGTGTCTTCTCAAAGCTCATATTTGAATCCCTAACCCCCAGTACCTTTGGACATGACTGTATTTGGAGAAAGAATCTTTAAAGAGGTAATAAAGCTAATACGAGGCTGTTAGGGTTTGGCCCTAATCCAACAGGACTGAGGCCTTCCCTGGTAGCTCAACTGGTAAAGAATCCACCTGCAATGCAGGAGACCCTGGTTTGATTCCTGGGTTGGGAAGATCCCCTGGAGAAGGGAATGGCTACCACTCCAGTGTTCTTCCCTGGGGAATCCTATGATTGGAGGAGTCTGGTGGGCTATGGTCCATAGAGTTGCAAAGAGTTGGACATGACTGAAGCGACTTAGCACACAAGCATGAGGAGGAAGGACAGGGTCTCTTACTTCCCCAAATATGCCAGCATGTCTCCAAGTCAGTGGCTTTCTCTTCATTTTTACTTCTACCTACTATGTATATGAGTATGTGCATGCTTAGATGTGTCCCGTCCTACTTTTTGTAACCCCATGGACTCTAGCCACCATGATCCTCTGTCCATGGAATTTTCCAGGCAAGAGTACTGGAGTGGGTTGCCATTTCCTCTTCTAAAGGATCTTCCTGACCCGGTCTCTTACATCGGTTCACTGAATTCTTTACCACTAGAAAACAGCGCCTAGGAATAGATCTACCTCCTGATGGTTTCCTCTTGGTGCACCTGGCATAGAATCCCAGGCTAGAATTTATGGGGCGCCTTTGGCTTCTGTCTTTTCCCATCTTCCAAATACAACTACCGGGCACTCGCCCAGGCCGGGCTATTTGTGCTTGGATGTATCTCTGCCTCTGTCCCTCTTGTCCACGCTCACGCTGCCTCGGTTCACCTCCTGCCCCCCTCGTTTGACCAGACTTCCTATTTGGGCCAGCCTCCCTGTTCCAGTCCATTGCCTGTATGTGCCTGTGAGGTCTTCCTAGACCTCAAGTCACATCACATCACTTTCTTGCTTGCAGGACAAGCCCAAATACCCTAGCAGGACACGGCCCTCTTCATACTGAGGTGTCAGAACTTCATCTCTAGTTTATGTCCCAGGACTCTCTTCCCGTTGGGTATAGATTCCAGGCACCCGAAATCGAGTAACTCCTTTGAACATTGACTTCCATGACTTCATACCCTCTCTTATGGGCTGAACAGTGTCTTCTCAAAGCTCATATTTGAATCCCTAACCCCCAGTACCTTTGGACATGACTGTATTTGGAGAAAGAATCTTTAAAGAGGTAATAAAGCTAATACGAGGCTGTTAGGGTTTGGCCCTAATCCAACAGGACTGAGGCCTTCCCTGGTAGCTCAACTGGTAAAGAATCCACCTGCAATGCAGGAGACCCTGGTTTGATTCCTGGGTTGGGAAGATCCCCTGGAGAAGGGAATGGCTACCACTCCAGTGTTCTTCCCTGGGGAATCCTATGATTGGAGGAGTCTGGTGGGCTATGGTCCATAGAGTTGCAAAGAGTTGGACATGACTGAAGCGACTTAGCACACAAGCATGAGGAGGAAGGACAGGGTCTCTTACTTCCCCAAATATGCCAGCATGTCTCCAAGTCAGTGGCTTTCTCTTCATTTTTACTTCTACCTACTATGTATATGAGTATGTGCATGCTTAGATGTGTCCCGTCCTACTTTTTGTAACCCCATGGACTCTAGCCACCATGATCCTCTGTCCATGGAATTTTCCAGGCAAGAGTACTGGAGTGGGTTGCCATTTCCTCTTCTAAAGGATCTTCCTGACCCGGTCTCTTACATCTCCTGTGTTGGCAGCTGAATTCTTTACCACTAGCAGCAACTGGGAAGCCCATATCTACCTACTACCTTTATCTAATGTAATGCCACCCCCAAAATAGCAAAAGTGTCAGCATATTATATGTATATAATGTATACACAAAAGTGGATATACTATCATATATATTATATTTACCTTTAATTTATAGTATATATTTGATTTACAATGCATTGTATTATAATATATACAATATAGTTGTAATACATAACATATTTATATGATGTTAATATTTTATGCACATATATGAAAAGATGTACTTTCTCTTTTCATATATGAATATGCACATGTATATATGTGTACGTGTGTGTATGTGTGTGTGTATACATATATACACATATGACAGACTAGTTACTGGTATGTTTATAAATCAGCTACATCAGTTGGTTGTTTCAGAATGACAGTACACTGAATGATGCAATATTTTTTAAGACTTTTGTTTTTGATGTGGTTACATCCAACCATCTCATCCTCTGTCGTCCCCTTTTCCTCCTGCCTTCAATCTTTCCCAACCTCTGTTGCTCAGTTATGTCTCTTCGTGGAATATAGACCTCTATCTCCTCTGTCCATGGAGCTTTTCAGGTAAGATTATTGGGATGGGTTGCGATCTCCTTATCTAGGGAATCTTCCTGACCCAGGGATCAAGCCTGCATCTCTTGCAGGTCTTGTGCATTTGCAGGCAGATTCTTTATCACTAGCACCACCTGGGAAACTCACTTTTTAAAAAGTCCATTTAAAATGATCTTTGAAGGCGGATATTTGCCTGCTCTGCTTTTAAGACTGCTTCTTATTTCCTGCTAATGTCACCAGAGACTCCTCAATTGAGTCCTTTATTTGACTTCTTATAAACTTTCTCTCCAGCTTCCTCCAGACTCAAAATTTACATTCACAATCTTCAAATTATTTTGATGGGAGAACCTGGTGTACAGTGCTTTCTTTTATTTGCACACCTTTTGTTTTTATCCTTCCTGGTTTTTAATTTGCTAGTAGTTTCTGGCATTCTTCTGTACTGGGTAGAAAATTGATTCTGGTGCCACGCCATGACCTTTTTCTTTGCAGTTGGAAATCCTTTAATAAAAATCATCATAATGGAGCTTTGTAACCTTCAGAGGTTGTTTGGAAAGAAGAGTCAGTTTTTACTGGGTACAGGTCATGAATCACGAGTGAAGTTTTGTAAGAGATCCTGACATTCATACTTTACCATTACTGAAGAAAGCAAGCCATACACATGGCTTAGCTCTACTAAAGCTATGACACAGCAGTGACTACAGAATCCAGTGATGATTTGTAAGGCCATCATTTTCCTTTAACTTACTGAAGCTGCCAAATGTCAAAACAAAAGTTAATTTTACAATTTAAAATAATAAATTGTGTGGAGAATAAAGCCAATTCCACTGGGCAGTCAGATTTGACATATCACACGCTTGTTAAAATGGCAGAGCTCTAAATATAGGCGATGATTGTCAAAAGGGTGGTGGAACCAGGCTAGTCAAATTTCAAGCATCCCACACTAATGCAGTGAACAATACACCATATGTTACAGAGCATAGAAGGACCACAAGGAGATGTTAATTAATGGACGCTGTACCAGCACAAGGCAAAAACCAGCACTGCTGTAGGAGAGACAAACAAGGTCAATGGAATAAGAAGACACAGCACTGTGTTTTAAATTCTGTGACAGCTGGTTCAGTTGGGTGAACCTGACTGAAACAGTCCTAACAATCAAAACAGAAAATATTGTTTAGGGACACTTGCTGAAACAGAGGCTAAGTTTTTTCTGCTGGCGTAACAAGTTACTGCAAACATAGTGGCTTTAGACCATTACTCATTTATTAATTCACAGTGTGTTAATTCACAGAAGTCTAGGGGCTCTGTGGGCTCTGGGGGAGGGGGCTACCTCCAAGCACATTCAGGTGTTTGTTGACTCAGTCCTAGCGTGGGTTGGAAAAGAATTTCCAGACACATAGTATTTCAGAAGGGAAAAAAGTCAAAAAGGGAAAGTGTTACTTATGTTCTACTCTTTGTGGGCCCCATGGACTGTAGCCCTCCAGGCTCTTATGTCCAGGAAATTCTCTAGGGAAGAATACTAGAATGGGCTGCCATTTTCTTCTCCACGAGAAACTTCCGGACCCAGGGATAGAACGCAGGTCTCCTGCATTGCAGGCAAATTCTGTGTCATCTGAGCCGAAGGAAGTGAGTTTTTTAAGAGCAAAGAGCAGAGATAATGAGGGCACTGCAAACGAAGTGGGCCGACCCTCTGACAGACTATAGAAAGTTGTCACTTTTTGTGAGTTGGTAGCTAAGTTTTACAGCCTCGAGACAAAGAAAATTCCCAGTGGAAGGATGGCATGAAGTGATTGGTTAGGGTGCTATAGGGTGATTACTAGGGTGGGCATTCTTGCCTGATTTAGGGTCAGGAAGTCTATTGGTGATGATTAGAGGGAACTTTTGGCAATGGTTACAAAGGAGTTCAGTCAGCTTTGGAGATGACCTTGGTTCTGGGCTCTGCTTCTGTGGCCACCATACAAGGTATCACACCTGTGGCTGTGGGGCAGGACAAGTTGGCAGGATCAAGTTCCTTGCAGGTGTAACACTGAGGTCCCCATTTCCTTGCTGAATTTCTGACTTCTTTATTGTGGTCTTCTCCAACTTCAGCCAGCAATGGCTTGTAGAGTGCTTCTCATGCTTCAGTGATCCCTGATTTCTCCTTCATCTTCTTCCCAGCTCCCTTTAATGCTGGCAGCCAGGTAAAGCTCTCTGCTTCAAAGTGCTAATGTGATTAGATCAGGCCCATCCAGATAACCTATCTATTTAAGGTCAATTATCCTTTATAATGGGCTTCCCGCATGGTGCTAGTAGTAAAGAACTACCTGCCAATGCAGGAGACATAAGATAAGCAGGTTCAATTATTGAGCCAGGAAGATCCCCTGGAGAAGGGCATGGCAACCCACTCCAGTATTCTTACCTGTAGAATCCCATAGACAGAGGAGCCTGGTGAGCTACCGTCCATGGCATCCCAAAGAGTCAGATGCAACTGAAGCAACTTAGCACACATACAAAGAAATCTGCATATACTAACAAGGGAGAAGAGGAAACCTGAGGCACAGATGTGTGTATGATTAAAATACGTACTTGGTATTCAGGTTCATGTCTTGGGTGTGTGGCTTAAGCAGCTGTGTTAAGGAGGGAAAGTCCAGGCAGTTGCTATAAACAGAGTAACACTTGGTTTATCACTCTCCTCCCCAAGTCAGAGAGTGTGGCTGATAAAACAGAATAAACAATGGCATTTGCAGCAACACGGATGGACCTACAGATTGTCATACTAAGTTAAGTCAGTCAGACAGAGAAAGACAAATACCATATGATATCACATCTTAGTGAAATCTAAAATACGACACAACTTACCTACGAAACGGAGACAGACTCACAGATATAGAGAACAATCTTGTGGTTGCCAAGGGGAGGAAGGGAAGGATTGGGAGTTTGGGATTTGCAGATGCAAATTGTTATATTTAGAATGGATAAACAAAAAATTCTACTGTAGAGTTGCTGTTGTTTAGTTCCTAAGTCATGTCTGACGTTTTCAGCCTCATGGACTGTAGCCCACCAGGTTCCTCTGTCCATGGGGCTTCATGGGCAAGAATACTGGAGCGGGTTGCCCTATCCTTCTCCATACTGTTATAGTACATGAACTATATTCAACATCCTGCGATAAACCAAATGGAAAAGAACATGCAAAAAAATGTATATATCTGAATCGTTCCACTGTACAACAGAAATCAGCACAACATTGTAAATCAACTATGCTTCAGTAAAATAAATTTTTAAAAAGTGTGGCTGATTAGGAAAAACTGAAGAGAAAGACAAGAAAGTCGGGGCTCACTAGTTCATCTCACTCACTTTAAAATTATTTAAAATTAATTATTTATAGAGGTCATTTATTTTCAAAGTGTTTGGGACAATAGGAGGATCATATACAATACAGAATATATTCAATACATGTGCAGATTGTTTTAAAAAATGGAGCCAGCATAAAGAGAGAATGTTCCCTACCCTGTGGACACAATGTGTATTTCAAATTGATTTCATCAGGAATTGTTTTGACCTGATGTTCATGTGTCATAGCATTTATGGAGGTTGCAGACATGATTTTTCAAAACTCTTTGCTGAAATTGAGCGTTTACAGTAATTATGAATTTAGATTTCATTAGACTATCAAAGGAATTCGTGACACACAAAAAAGGATAAAACTTCTGCAATAGAGTTATCTTTAGCAATAATGAGAATATAAATATTTTTCATATTTGAACCAAAATATTAGTATGCTCAACTAGTCTATATAAAAAAATGGTATATATCAAGACATATGTTAGTAAGACACAAGTATAAAGAATGTAAAGTAAAACATTAAATGATAAGAGAATATTTATATAAAATATATGACTAAATACATACTTATGAAAGTGTTAAAAAAATGTGTTAGATCTAAGGAGACTGATAACATTACTTATCACACTCTAAATAGTTTTCATCTTAGTCTCTACATCTGATATTTTAAATTTAATTCTATTTGTTTATTGAGTATCTACTATGAAACAAATATTTTGTAAAGCTCTGGACTATAGTGATTGCAAAATCTTCCAGGATTTTGGGAGAGTCGGGCAGGTAATGATGATTATAATGTAAAAAATGGTGTAATTTTTAAAAATTAAAAGATAGGAAGCAATGATTCAGTAACTTGCTTAGATTCTGTGTGCACTGGCAGGGATGTTAAGTTCTCCTAGTATTAACATATGCTTTCTTCCATTTCTTTGTGAAACTAGTTTTTGAGCCTTGGATGAGAGAGGTAGTGTTTTAATAGCCAGTTAGAGACACCAAAACCCCTCACCCACACAAAGCTTGCATACTCTTCTTTGTGATCTCCTGACCACCAAAACCCCTCCTCTACAAGAAAGTCGGGGCTCACTAGTTCATCTCACTCACTTTAAAATTATTTAAAATTAATTATTTATAGAGGTCATTTATTTTCAAAGTGTTTGGGACAATAGGAGGATCATATACAATACAGAATATATTCAATACATGTGCAGATTGTTTTAAAAAATGGAGCCAGCATAAAGAGAGAATGTTCCCTACCCTGTGGACACAATGTGTATTTCAAATTGATTTCATCAGGAATTGTTTTGACCTGATGTTCATGTGTCATAGCATTTATGGAGGTTGCAGACATGATTTTTCAAAACTCTTTGCTGAAATTGAGCGTTTACAGTAATTATGAATTTAGATTTCATTAGACTATCAAAGGAATTCGTGACACACAAAAAAGGATAAAACTTCTGCAATAGAGTTATCTTTAGCAATAATGAGAATATAAATATTTTTCATATTTGAACCAAAATATTAGTATGCTCAACTAGTCTATATAAAAAAATGGTATATATCAAGACATATGTTAGTAAGACACAAGTATAAAGAATGTAAAGTAAAACATTAAATGATAAGAGAATATTTATATAAAATATATGACTAAATACATACTTATGAAAGTGTTAAAAAAATGTGTTAGATCTAAGGAGACTGATAACATTACTTATCACACTCTAAATAGTTTTCATCTTAGTCTCTACATCTGATATTTTAAATTTAATTCTATTTGTTTATTGAGTATCTACTATGAAACAAATATTTTGTAAAGCTCTGGACTATAGTGATTGCAAAATCTTCCAGGATTTTGGGAGAGTCGGGCAGGTAATGATGATTATAATGTAAAAAATGGTGTAATTTTTAAAAATTAAAAGATAGGAAGCAATGATTCAGTAACTTGCTTAGATTCTGTGTGCACTGGCAGGGATGTTAAGTTCTCCTAGTATTAACATATGCTTTCTTCCATTTCTTTGTGAAACTAGTTTTTGAGCCTTGGATGAGAGAGGTAGTGTTTTAATAGCCAGTTAGAGACACCAAAACCCCTCACCCACACAAAGCTTGCATACTCTTCTTTGTGATCTCCTGCAACTCCAACCAGGTAAGATATTTCCCTCTCCTGTATTTCCTCATCCAGTTCTCTCCAGGTCACTAGAACCTACAGACAAAAGACTGTAGAAGAGTGTAACATATTCATTCTTTTTGGACCGCAAATGAAAGCTTGTTCTTCAACAATGGCGGTCCAAAAGTATCATCTGTGTTTCCAATATAGGCTGCTATAGAATAATCAAGACTTTATCAGATTTGAGTAAAGTCAACTCACTTGATTTGTGCTCCTTATTTGAGAAAAGATAATTAATGGGAAGATATTGGACATTTCACTTGAAATGCTGAGTCTCCTGATTTCTTGCTGAGGCAGATACTTTAATTTTCAAAAGAGATTGTAAAAATTGACTCTTTTAAATGCCAGTTTAACTGTATAGTATTTTAAGAGTAATCAGCTTGGAGAATAGAACACTAAGATCACATACCACTGAAGGCTTATGTAAACCAAGAATATTTCACACTATGCTTGTTATCAAGTGGAATATATTAAAAAATACTTAAGACATTTGTCATTTGGCATCCCTTGCCCAGGTGAGGATGTACATTTCTGCCCAATGCTCTGAGGAAGTTCTCCGAGTTCTCGTCCTCATGTTCTTTCTGACATTAAGAGATGGAGCCACTGAAACCAGGGCTCTCGATGCAGTAGTTTCAGTGCTGTTTCGATTGTTAGGCTAGTAGCTAATCTTGCCCAAACCCCAGTTTTCTCATCTGCAAAACAAACATAATAATGAAAGTATCTATAATACTCCACAGAGTTATGAAAGGGATCAAATGAGATAATTCATGTGAAATGCTTAGCAAAATGTCTTGGACACCAAATACTTTTTGTCATTCTTATTATTGTTATCATCTTGCTATTTATGCACTCCAAAAATCATTGACAAAAACCATTGACATGTACCTTACTATCTTCCGAGTCTCTTGCCCACAATAAATTTCTCCAGTCTATTCTTGTCTTAGTCACTCAATCCCAGATTTCGGGATGCTTCCACCTGACAAGGTTATATTTTCTATGTGGTTACTATTCGTTTCAATGCTTGCTTAGATTCTGTGTGCACTGGCAGGGATGTTAAGTTCTCCTAGTATTAACATATGCTTTCTTCCATTTCTTTGTGAAACTAGTTTTTGAGCCTTGGATGAGAGAGGTAGTGTTTTAATAGCCAGTTAGAGACACCAAAACCCCTCACCCACACAAAGCTTGCATACTCTTCTTTGTGATCTCCTGCAACTCCAACCAGGTAAGATATTTCCCTCTCCTGTATTTCCTCATCCAGTTCTCTCCAGGTCACTAGAACCTACAGACAAAAGACTGTAGAAGAGTGTAACATATTCATTCTTTTTGGACCGCAAATGAAAGCTTGTTCTTCAACAATGGCGGTCCAAAAGTATCATCTGTGTTTCCAATATAGGCTGCTATAGAATAATCAAGACTTTATCAGATTTGAGTAAAGTCAACTCACTTGATTTGTGCTCCTTATTTGAGAAAAGATAATTAATGGGAAGATATTGGACATTTCACTTGAAATGCTGAGTCTCCTGATTTCTTGCTGAGGCAGATACTTTAATTTTCAAAAGAGATTGTAAAAATTGACTCTTTTAAATGCCAGTTTAACTGTATAGTATTTTAAGAGTAATCAGCTTGGAGAATAGAACACTAAGATCACATACCACTGAAGGCTTATGTAAACCAAGAATATTTCACACTATGCTTGTTATCAAGTGGAATATATTAAAAAATACTTAAGACATTTGTCATTTGGCATCCCTTGCCCAGGTGAGGATGTACATTTCTGCCCAATGCTCTGAGGAAGTTCTCCGAGTTCTCGTCCTCATGTTCTTTCTGACATTAAGAGATGGAGCCACTGAAACCAGGGCTCTCGATGCAGTAGTTTCAGTGCTGTTTCGATTGTTAGGCTAGTAGCTAATCTTGCCCAAACCCCAGTTTTCTCATCTGCAAAACAAACATAATAATGAAAGTATCTATAATACTCCACAGAGTTATGAAAGGGATCAAATGAGATAATTCATGTGAAATGCTTAGCAAAATGTCTTGGACACCAAATACTTTTTGTCATTCTTATTATTGTTATCATCTTGCTATTTATGCACTCCAAAAATCATTGACAAAAACCATTGACATGTACCTTACTATCTTCCGAGTCTCTTGCCCACAATAAATTTCTCCAGTCTATTCTTGTCTTAGTCACTCAATCCCAGATTTCGGGATGCTTCCACCTGACAAGGTTATATTTTCTATGTGGATACTTGACCTTATCCCTCCCGTTTCTTCTTCTTCGATCTTCAGTCTCTTATTTTCTTTGGCTTTTGCCATTTTTTTTTTTTTTGGTTAGCATGGGCAAATCCATTTGTTGTGTGCTGGTTTCACCACATTGATAACCAATGTTGGGGCTGGACTGGCCTTTATGGCTCTTGCTATGATTGCAAGATGCCCTTAGCAATGAACTATCAGGACACTTTGCAAAAGAAAACCTTATTATGTACAGGTCCTAGAAATGCAATGGAACACTTAAGGCCACACTCCAATCTTCATGATATCTTTTCATGGATATTATGTTAGGTCAAATAAATAATAAAGTCAATGAATAGGTAAAAATTTTCTCTGTCTTTCTTTCTCCAGAGAAAGTAACCATCAGTTAAATATCTTTAGCTTAGAAATATTAACATAAGTGTATGTCATTATTTTGCACATCATAAATGAGCTTTGGTTATTATACATATCATTAGATGTATTGATGAATGAATGTAGTAGATAAATGGTCTCAGAAGCGGAAGCAAGAGGCCTGAGTTCTAGTCGACTGTGTGAATCAGCTCTGTGCTATTAGAGAATGCTGCTGCTGCTGCTTAGTCACTTCAGTCGTGTCTGACTCTGTGTGACCCCATGGACTGCAGCCTGTCGGTCTCCTCTGTCCATGGAATTTTCCAGGCAAGAATACTGGAGTGGGTTGCCATGCCCTCCTCCAGGGGGTCTTCCCAACCCAGGGATAGAACCTGGGTCTCCTGCATTGCAGGCAGATTCCTCACCACTGAGCCATCAGGGAAGCGATATAGATACAGATATAGATATAAATGTAGATATAGATACATTTGAGACCCTATGGATTGTAGCATGCCAGGCTTCTCCGTCCATGGAATTTTCCAGGCAAGAATACTGGAGTGGGTAGCCATTTCCTTCTCTAATGTGAGAGAATGCATTCTCTTAATTTGTTAATTAATTTAATTCATGTCTTAATTTCTGCTTACTAACACATCTTTCTTAATTTCACTCTCTATAAGTATGGAGATGATAGCATTTGCTTTGTCTATATGATGGTGTTGGTAAGAGGTTCAAAGGAGACAATATAATCAGACCTGTTTAACATCAAAGTGTCCATAACAGTGTTGTGTTATTCCCAAATAATTTATAATCTAATAATTTACAATTATCGGGTAGTTATTCCCATTACAATAATGAAATCAAACCAAGGCTTGCCACTATCTCTGTGATTATATTTGTCTGCTTATACTAATATTTCTAAAGTAATTTAAATCCATTCTTTGTATGTTCGAGGTAACTAGGGATACAGATTTATTCCTAGGCTGCTATCTTTGTTATTCTTATTAACTATAAATAAATAACTTGACGATTCTATTATGTTTTTCAATTAAAATTAAAATTGAATTTGAACTTAATTTACTGTTGCAAAATGATGACTTTTTATCTTTTTTTCCCTCAAATTCAGTCGAAGTTCACTTGGGGAGTATGGTGAATGTGCGTAGTTCCTAGCCAAAGGCCAGTTTCCCTTCTTTGTTCTTCCTTGCTCACAGGCTACATGTGCTCAGGGAACTGCCAGTGATGGTTTAGTAGACTGCCCTGAGCCAATCTTAGCAGCCCCATGCCTCTTTGCCAGTAATTGGTTTAGGGGTTGGCATCCAATTGTCCACCAGATCTGAAACCTGGGAAGTGTGCTGCTGAAGGAATGAAGGACACTCTGGGAAGGGTTTTCTTCCCAGATAAAAAGAAATAGACAAGCAAGAAAAAAACCTTCTTCCTTCCATCTCACTGTTGTAAAGACCTGATTTTGGTGAACGACTAGGTTAACCAACTCGAACTGCTTACCTTGGAGGCAGGCCATATAATGGGGGAGGTTGTTTACAACAAAATATAGAGACAGTTTTTAAAAATCAAGAAGGAAAAGGATGAAAAATAGGTGAAGACTTGAACAGACATTTTGCAAATAACACATACAAATCACCTAGAAGTGGTTAAATATCATTGTTCTTCAGAAAATCCTGCATTAAGACCACAGGATGCCACTGTATAACCACAAGAAGGAACACAATGTAAAAGAGTGACAGACCAAAACTAGGGAGAAACTAGAATTCTCTTAGACCACTGATGAAGGGTAAGGTGGTACGAGCACTCTGGAAAACTCTTTAACAATATGTACCAAAACTGAACTTGTGCATATCTCTTGAACCAACTGTTCCACTCCTGGGTACCACCCAACCTAAGTATGGACACGTATCTACCAAGAATATTTATAGTAGCACTCTTTGTAATAACCCTGAATCAGAAACGGCCCAAATACTTGTTAACAGTAGAATGGATACCTGAATTTTGGTATACTCATGTTAACATTGATATAGTAGGATACTAGGGAACAATATGAATATGTAAGCCTCTGCTACACACAGCTACATGGATACAGTTCATAAACACAATTTTAAACAAAGAAAGTCAAGACATGCCATATGATTCCATTTGTATAAAGTTCAAAAACCAGCAAAACTAACCTCTGTTCTTAGAAGTCATGGCAGTGATTGGGAGGGGTTTTACACTGCTGGCAAGCTCTGTTTCTTGATATGGGTTTTGATTCCATGTTGTATTTCACTTTACTTATAAAAATTGAGTTATATGAGCCTTCACCAAGGCTGTGTGAAGGCTTTATAGATTAAAGACTTTCACAGTCCTCAGTTTGCCCTATGACTGTCGTTGTTGACGAAAAGTTTTCTCTAAAAAGTTAGAATTCACTGTTTGGAACTATTTGTCTGCCAGAAGCACTCCGACATTGTTTTTCTGGTCTGTGAATGGTTTCATAGTTATGAGTCCATTTTTATCTCTCAGTTAGTACCTACTTTTAGATGCATGGGCCTTCCCTGGTGGCTCAGCTAGTAAAGAACCTGCCTGCAGTGCAGGAGACCTGGGCTCCATCCCTGGGTCGGGCAGATTCTCTGGAGGAGGGCCTGGCTGCCCACTTCAGTATTCTTGCCTGGAGAATCCCCATGGACAGAGAAACTTGGTGGACTTTCAAAGAGTCAGACACTGACTCAGTCAGACACAGACTGAGAGACTAACACTTTTACTTTAGAGGCATGCATTCAGTTTGTAACTTAGACTTATTTGCTAAGAAAGTCAACATACTCTACTATTATGGAAGAATAGTGCTTTAGATACAGCACATTTAATCAATTTGTAATTTAGGCAAAGACTTCATTAACTAACAAGTTATGTTTGCTTGCTTTTTTTTATCGTTGCAAGATCTTAACTGATGATTTGCTTCTGTTTGGAATTTCTCCAACTTTAGCCTTTAGTCCTCACGGCTGACCAGAGTTATGTTCTGCCTTGAGCTGTTGGCAGGGTTTGGTTTTTCTACCATGGATGCTCATCTTAGCTCCCTACCCTGACCATAAGTTATTTAAAGGTAGGAGCCATATCTTATCATCTTTCAAAATTTTTCTAACCTTGGGCTTTCTTCATAGTAAGTGCTTAGTTTTCACAAATGGATTGCAATCAATCTTAGCTTGCCCTGAGAAAGTCAAGACATGCCATATGATTCCATTTGTATAAAGTTCAAAAACCAGCAAAACTAACCTCTGTTCTTAGAAGTCATGGCAGTGATTGGGAGGGGTTTTACACTGCTGGCAAGCTCTGTTTCTTGATATGGGTTTTGATTCCATGTTGTATTTCACTTTACTTATAAAAATTGAGTTATATGAGCCTTCACCAAGGCTGTGTGAAGGCTTTATAGATTAAAGACTTTCACAGTCCTCAGTTTGCCCTATGACTGTCGTTGTTGACGAAAAGTTTTCTCTAAAAAGTTAGAATTCACTGTTTGGAACTATTTGTCTGCCAGAAGCACTCCGACATTGTTTTTCTGGTCTGTGAATGGTTTCATAGTTATGAGTCCATTTTTATCTCTCAGTTAGTACCTACTTTTAGATGCATGGGCCTTCCCTGGTGGCTCAGCTAGTAAAGAACCTGCCTGCAGTGCAGGAGACCTGGGCTCCATCCCTGGGTCGGGCAGATTCTCTGGAGGAGGGCCTGGCTGCCCACTTCAGTATTCTTGCCTGGAGAATCCCCATGGACAGAGAAACTTGGTGGACTTTCAAAGAGTCAGACACTGACTCAGTCAGACACAGACTGAGAGACTAACACTTTTACTTTAGAGGCATGCATTCAGTTTGTAACTTAGACTTATTTGCTAAGAAAGTCAACATACTCTACTATTATGGAAGAATAGTGCTTTAGATACAGCACATTTAATCAATTTGTAATTTAGGCAAAGACTTCATTAACTAACAAGTTATGTTTGCTTGCTTTTTTTTATCGTTGCAAGATCTTAACTGATGATTTGCTTCTGTTTGGAATTTCTCCAACTTTAGCCTTTAGTCCTCACGGCTGACCAGAGTTATGTTCTGCCTTGAGCTGTTGGCAGGGTTTGGTTTTTCTACCATGGATGCTCATCTTAGCTCCCTACCCTGACCATAAGTTATTTAAAGGTAGGAGCCATATCTTATCATCTTTCAAAATTTTTCTAACCTTGGGCTTTCTTCATAGTAAGTGCTTAGTTTTCACTGAATAATTGCTGGTGACTCTCATGCTTAGGTCATTTCAAATAAGGAAGGAGCAAATTCATGGGTGATTGGCGGGGGACTTTTCTTGGCAACACTGAAGGATAGAATAGGTATCCTTCTGCTTATAGTCTTACAGAAAGGCAAGGAAATGAACTATGAAAATCATGACAGTCTCTATCAGCTCTGTGGCCTGTGAATGTGACAAAAATAACAGGCAAATTATTGTCTGGCTTACCCAATACCAAACAACCCATTTGACTTTTTTTTTTTTTTTAAGCAGACTTGATTAAATTACCCAATTGTTCTGTCTTTGTGTATACAGACCCTGGGATTCTATTGATGAAACCATATTTCATGCTCATGGGCTGTAACAGCTGTAGTTCACTGATTTGAAATAACTTAATGAGGTATTGATTTTGCTGCTCAACAGGCTCTAAACAACTACCAAAATTGTGAAGCTGACATCATAGGGAGGGGACAGAAAGAAAGGTGAATTTCTAATGAATGTGCTAGATGAGTTCCTGTCTATTTATTATTGGAATTGAATGCTTTAGGATTAAAGACATGAATTATTTAATTGGAGATGAAAAATATGAGTTCATTTTGCTCATTTGGAATTGGAATTGGGACTGAATCACATGCAGTTCAGGAAACGTAAAAAGTGTTTTTTAAAAAGCTCAGAGATGAATTATAGCAGTAAGTTATTTTTCAAGCCCATTTTTAGTTGTTCGAAGGAGAAGAACTGGAGAGAATCTCAGAGTGGAAAAAGACCGCTAGGGAGAGGAAATAAAGGAACTGTTCCTTTTGCATGTTTCCTAAATACTCCTGGTGAGTTTTAATGAGCTGCATTATTGTCTTGGCTTTAGAATGGAGCTCTGCCATAAATTAGTGAGGTGAAGATCTTAACTGATGATTTGCTTCTGTTTGGAATTTCTCCAACTTTAGCCTTTAGTCCTCACGGCTGACCAGAGTTATGTTCTGCCTTGAGCTGTTGGCAGGGTTTGGTTTTCTACCATGGATGCTCATCTTAGCTCCCTACCCTGACCATAAGTTATTTAAAGGTAGGAGCCATATCTTATCATCTTTCAAAATTTTTCTAACCTTGGGCTTTCTTCATAGTAAGTGCTTAGTTTTCACTGAATAATTGCTGGTGACTCTCATGCTTAGGTCATTTCAAATAAGGAAGGAGCAAATTCATGGGTGATTGGCGGGGGACTTTTCTTGGCAACACTGAAGGATAGAATAGGTATCCTTCTGCTTATAGTCTTACAGAAAGGCAAGGAAATGAACTATGAAAATCATGACAGTCTCTATCAGCTCTGTGGCCTGTGAATGTGACAAAAATAACAGGCAAATTATTGTCTGGCTTACCCAATACCAAACAACCCATTTGACTTTTTTTTTTTTTTTAAGCAGACTTGATTAAATTACCCAATTGTTCTGTCTTTGTGTATACAGACCCTGGGATTCTATTGATGAAACCATATTTCATGCTCATGGGCTGTAACAGCTGTAGTTCACTGATTTGAAATAACTTAATGAGGTATTGATTTTGCTGCTCAACAGGCTCTAAACAACTACCAAAATTGTGAAGCTGACATCATAGGGAGGGGACAGAAAGAAAGGTGAATTTCTAATGAATGTGCTAGATGAGTTCCTGTCTATTTATTATTGGAATTGAATGCTTTAGGATTAAAGACATGAATTATTTAATTGGAGATGAAAAATATGAGTTCATTTTGCTCATTTGGAATTGGAATTGGGACTGAATCACATGCAGTTCAGGAAACGTAAAAAGTGTTTTTTAAAAAGCTCAGAGATGAATTATAGCAGTAAGTTATTTTTCAAGCCCATTTTTAGTTGTTCGAAGGAGAAGAACTGGAGAGAATCTCAGAGTGGAAAAAGACCGCTAGGGAGAGGAAATAAAGGAACTGTTCCTTTTGCATGTTTCCTAAATACTCCCTGGTGAGTTTTAATGAGCTGCATTATTGTCTTTTGGCTTTGGAGTTGAATGGAGCTCTGCCATAAATTAGTGAGGTGAAGGGAATTTGAATGAAAATACTGCCTAGGCAGGTACACATGGGAGAGCTCTTTCCCAGATTTCACTTGGCTAGATTTTGATTCCAGGGATAAGCGATTGGCATCCTGAAGGCTATCTCAAAAGTACCCAACTTTGCAAAGTACTTTCTAGAATCATTGGGTCAAACATTATGCTCATCAGGCACATTTCCCTAAGCCACTTCCCCACTCTCCTCAGTTGCCCATCTCCTTTTATTAAGAAAACCCAGCATTGATTATTTGTCTGAATGAAATAAATCCGGTGTTTCCTACAAATACAGAGTGCTTCTATTACAGGCCAATTTAGAGCCAGCGAGGATGACATGGTGTACCACAAGAGGAAACGGTCCTGAAGCAGCTCAGAGGCCAGAGTGTAAGGAAGAAGTTTCAGTGAACTGCATAGGAAGAGTCCTTTTGGGTTAAGAAAACCATTGGGGAGAAAATAAACAGCCTCCTATCATGAGGGAGGAGTCCTCTGAGGGCCCGTCAAGTCTCAGCTCTTTCCCAAATTTAATTGACTTGTTTTCTTGATTTCAGATTCCCTTAAAGCAGTGGTTCTCAACTTGGGGTGAGGGTGATCTGCTTCTTGGGGACATCAGGAGATAGCTAGAGATATTTTGGTTCTCACAGCTGGGGAGGGGGAAGGGGGTTACTAGATTCTCAGAGTAGAGGCCAGAAATGCTGCTAAATATGCTAAAGTGCACAGGACTGCCACTTGTCCACGCCCTGCTGTTACGAAGATGGATTTGGCCCCAAATATCAGCTGACAAGGTTGAG
Source organism: Tragulus kanchil (assembly GCA_022376925.1). Lineage (NCBI taxonomy): Eukaryota > Metazoa > Chordata > Mammalia > Artiodactyla > Tragulidae > Tragulus > Tragulus kanchil. Next base: position 151,816,752 of record JAIOJX010000004.1, read on the forward strand.
AAACCGTGGAAGGAAGGACTGATTTCAGTGGCCATTGAAAAAGAAAGAACTAATAAAAAATTAGAAAGACCTTAAGGTGTGCTGTCTCAAGTAGGGAAAGGCATGACAAGGTGATGCACTGCTCTTGCTGGTGTGTGGAGTTCCATGGCACGAGTGTCTGGATTGTGTGACTTAGAATCACCGTGGTTACTTGGCCAGAGCCTCAGGGCTGCCACAGATTTTCATATAATGATATGTTTACATAAAATATGTAGTGAGCCTAACATGAAACAGCAGCGGGTGTTTTTTTTTTTTTAATGTATCTCTTCCAAGATAAGGATCATTTATTGAGCTTCTGTTGGGCTTTGGAGCTGTGTTCAATATATTTTTTCAAGCTATTCCTATTTGGTATTTTTGTTTCAAAACAGCAACCGACATCAGCCGTCCTCATAAGGCTTGTCTAATTGTTCCAGAAACAGAGGAATTTCTTTTGAGTCCCTGACTTTTCCACATGTAGAATAAGTTGCTGTTATTGTTTAGCTGCTAACTCACGTCTGACTCTTGGAACCCCATGGACTATAGCCCACCAGGCTTCTCTGTCCATGGAATTACCCAGGCAAGGATACTGGAGAGGGTTGCCATTTGCTTCTCCGGGGGATGGTCCCAGCTCAGGATTGGACTTCTGTCTCCTGCATTGGCAGGCAGATTCTTTACTGCTGAGCCACCAGGGAAGCCAGTAGAGTAAGTCAGTACAGAGGAAATACAACTTTGAAATGGAAAGATTTTCAGGATTTCTGCACGAGGGGAAATAAGCCTCATGCACTTGAAATATTAATGATCTTAAGGAGCTTAAAGGGATTTGCATGTTACAACCTAAACCAAACTTATACTAGGTCTGCTTCCTAGAGTTTAAAATGAGAAGTCCGCTCTGATGAGCCTGAAAATGCTTTGTCTCTAAGAATCTAGGATCTTGCCCTTCTCTGCCAGATGGTTAGGAGTGAGACAGGTGGGTCATGTGCTCATCTGAGTAGGGTGCAGGATTTGTAACCATTATTTCAGGGGCTTCAGGATGATGGTAAAATTGGATGACAAACTTTATGAATTATGTGTGTTTTCTTAAGGTGACCTTTCATATCTGCATGATCATTGAATAGTCTATGCTTTAAAAAAAAATTGAAGCTCTAATGCAGTAGGTTGTTGTTGTGTTAGTTGCTCAGTCATGTCTGACTGTGAACCCCATGGACTATAGCCCACCAGGCTTCTCTGTCCATGGAGTTATCCAGGCAAGGATACTGGAGAGGGTTGCCATTTGCTTCTCCGGGGGATGGTCCCAGCTCAGGATTGGACTTCTGTCTCCTGCATTGGCAGGCAGATTCTTTACTGCTGAGCCACCAGGGAAGCCAGTAGAGTAAGTCAGTACAGAGGAAATACAACTTTGAAATGGAAAGATTTTCAGGATTTCTGCACGAGGGGAAATAAGCCTCATGCACTTGAAATATTAATGATCTTAAGGAGCTTAAAGGGATTTGCATGTTACAACCTAAACCAAACTTATACTAGGTCTGCTTCCTAGAGTTTAAAATGAGAAGTCCGCTCTGATGAGCCTGAAAATGCTTTGTCTCTAAGAATCTAGGATCTTGCCCTTCTCTGCCAGATGGTTAGGAGTGAGACAGGTGGGTCATGTGCTCATCTGAGTAGGGTGCAGGATTTGTAACCATTATTTCAGGGGCTTCAGGATGATGGTAAAATTGGATGACAAACTTTATGAATTATGTGTGTTTTCTTAAGGTGACCTTTCATATCTGCATGATCATTGAATAGTCTATGCTTTAAAAAAAAATTGAAGCTCTAATGCAGTAGGTTGTTGTTGTGTTAGTTGCTCAGTCATGTCTGACTGTGCACCCCATGGACTGTAGCCCGCCAGGCTCCTCTGTCTGTGGGATTCTCCAGGCAAGAATACTGGAGTGGGTTACCATTCCTTTTTCCTGGGGATCTTCCCAACCCAGGGATCGAACCCAAGTCTCCTGCATTGCAGGTGGATTCTTTACCATCTGAGCCACCAGAGAAGCTGGTGCTATTATTTCAGGAGGACAAGTTTCTACTCTCTATGGCTATGAATAGAGGAGACACTATCCTGTAACTCTAAACCCCACAACAGAGCCTGGGGAGCTACATGGAGATGCGCACTGTTAGTCACAGAGGTGCAAGGAAAGACAGCACGCGTGGGTCAGCAACTCCCACCCTGCCTCTACTCAGCATGGTGGACACAGATGATGAAGAGTTGTTATGACACCATGTGCTATTTTAGAAAACCAATGGATGACACTCATCTTTCTCTCTAGATTTTAGAGCCAAAAGAGAGACAGGTCAGAGAATACAGACAGATGGAGAGTAAAATGAAAGTTGGCTTTATTATTGATGAAGTTGGTGGGGGAAATATGGCTCTAAATGTGGGTTTAAGTGATTTAGATGTATGGAGAGAGTAACAGGGAAACTTAACACTACCATATGTAAAGTAGATAGCCAATGGGAATTTGCTGTATGACTCAGGGACTCTCAAACAGGGGGATCCGTAACAACCTTGAGGGGTGGGGCCTGGGGGGCGATGGGAGGGAGGTTCAAGAGGGAGGGGACATATGTATACTTATGGCTGATTCATGCTGATATTTGGCAGAAAACAGCAAAATTCTGTAAAGCAATTATCCTTCCATTAAAAAATAAATAAATTTTAAAAAGAGAGACTTAGAAATACTGCTAAATTCCAAACTCTTCCTCCAGGTGTCCCTGATCCAACACAGACAACAAGTCAGCTCCTTTCCTTTAGCTGAGCGTCTGGGCGGCAGAAGGTCATGTCTCTCTCAAGGGACTGAGCCTGGCGCTGCTCGGCTCTGCCTCCTGACCTCACCAGTCTGTGTGTCTCTCCGGTCAACAGGAGCAGTGAATGAAAGGTGGTGAGCAGTTTCCCCAGTAACTTTCGCCTCTGGGGTATTGGATGCACGTTATTTCTCTCTTTAGAACATCACAAATTAGCAATAAAGTCTTCCCTCCAATTTACGTGCATCTCTGCCTCAATTGCAGATGGAAATACAATATTGATGGAGAGGTATCTGGGAGTGACTTATTTCCAAAAATGAAATAAGTCTTTCAAGGCCATGTAAAGCAGAAAAGGAATTGATCAGAGGTTTCTAAGAGTCTGTCCATAGTAAGGTGGATCTCTTTTGCCAATATCTCTTAAAGCCAAACTGAGTAAAAGGCAAACATTTTTAAACATTAGAAACGGCTGTTAGTCACAGAGGTGCAAGGAAAGACAGCACGCGTGGGTCAGCAACTCCCACCCTGCCTCTACTCAGCATGGTGGACACAGATGATGAAGAGTTGTTATGACACCATGTGCTATTTTAGAAAACCAATGGATGACACTCATCTTTCTCTCTAGATTTTAGAGCCAAAAGAGAGACAGGTCAGAGAATACAGACAGATGGAGAGTAAAATGAAAGTTGGCTTTATTATTGATGAAGTTGGTGGGGGAAATATGGCTCTAAATGTGGGTTTAAGTGATTTAGATGTATGGAGAGAGTAACAGGGAAACTTAACACTACCATATGTAAAGTAGATAGCCAATGGGAATTTGCTGTATGACTCAGGGACTCTCAAACAGGGGGATCCGTAACAACCTTGAGGGGTGGGGCCTGGGGGGCGATGGGAGGGAGGTTCAAGAGGGAGGGGACATATGTATACCTATGGCTGATTCATGCTGATATTTGGCAGAAAACAGCAAAATTCCGCAAAGCAATTATCTTTCAATTAAAAATAAAAAAATTTTTAAAAAAGAGAGACTTAGAAATACTGCTAAATTCCAAACTCTTCCTCCAGGTGTCCCTGATCCAACACAGACAACAAGTCAGCTCCTTTCCTTTAGCTGAGCGTCTGGGCGGCAGAAGGTCATGTCTCTCTCAAGGGACTGAGCCTGGCGCTGCTCGGCTCTGCCTCCTGACCTCACCAGTCTGTGTGTCTCTCCGGTCAACAGGAGCAGTGAATGAAAGGTGGTGAGCAGTTTCCCCAGTAACTTTCGCCTCTGGGGTATTGGATGCACGTTATTTCTCTCTTTAGAACATCACAAATTAGCAATAAAGTCTTCCCTCCAATTTACGTGCATCTCTGCCTCAATTGCAGATGGAAATACAATATTGATGGAGAGGTATCTGGGAGTGACTTATTTCCAAAAATGAAATAAGTCTTTCAAGGCCATGTAAAGCAGAAAAGGAATTGATCAGAGGTTTCTAAGAGTCTGTCCATAGTAAGGTGGATCTCTTTTGCCAATATCTCTTAAAGCCAAACTGATGAAAAGGTAAACATTTTTTTAAAAGACATTTATGTCTCTTATTTAGGGTTTCCCTTGTAGCTCAGCTGGTAAAGAATCCACCTGCAATGTGGGATACTTGGGTTAGATCCCTGGGTTAGGAAGATCTCCTGGAGAAGGGAATGGTCACCCACTCCAGTATTCTTTTTTTTTTTTCTTGTTTCGCTCCAGTATTCTTGCCTGGAGAATTGCATGGCTCATCCATGGGTCTCAAAGAGTTGAACACGACTGAGTGACTTTCACTTTAATGTCCCTTATTTATTTATTTGGCTGCATTAGGTCTTGGTTGCAGCATGTGAGATCTTCCTTGCATCCTGCAGGACTTTTTGATGTGGTCCATGGGCTCTCTAGACATTCACGTTCTCTAGTTGTGGTGCAAGTTCCAGAGTATGTGGGCTCAGTAGTTGCAGCACATGGGCTTAGTTGCTCCAGGACATGGGATCTTAGTTCCCCAATAAGGGATCAAACCCCTGCACTGCAAGACACATTCTTTTCCACTAGGCTAGGTAGCTTCCCAGGTGATGTTAGTGGTAAGGAATCGCCTGCCAATGCAGGAGATGTGGGAGGCATGATTTTGATCCTTGGGCTGGGAAGATCCTCCAGACAAGAGAATGACAACCCACTCCAGTATTCCTGCCTGGAGAAGTCCATGGATAGAAGAAGCTGTTGGGCTAGTCCATGGGGTCACAAAGAGAAGGTCATGATTGAGTATAAGCATTTCATTGTCTTGACAAGGGATCAAACTTGTGTTCATTGAATTGCAAGGCAGTTTCTTTACCACTGGTCCACCAGGGAAGTCCCAGAGTTAAGCTTTGTTAAGCAGAGCTAAATGTACTGGTAGGAAGTGTTTGGAAGTGAGAAGTACAGGAGTGGGTGGTCCTCCCAGATAAAACTGTGAACAAAACAAAGATGTGCTATGTTCTAGATGGAAATACAATATTGATGGAGAGGTATCTGGGAGTGACTTATTTCCAAAAATGAAATAAGTCTTTCAAGGCCATGTAAAGCAGAAAAGGAATTGATCAGAGGTTTCTAAGAGTCTGTCCATAGTAAGGTGGATCTCTTTTGCCAATATCTCTTAAAGCCAAACTGATGAAAAGGTAAACATTTTTTTAAAAGACATTTATGTCTCTTATTTAGGGTTTCCCTTGTAGCTCAGCTGGTAAAGAATCCACCTGCAATGTGGGATACTTGGGTTAGATCCCTGGGTTAGGAAGATCTCCTGGAGAAGGGAATGGTCACCCACTCCAGTATTCTTTTTTTTTTTTCTTGTTTCGCTCCAGTATTCTTGCCTGGAGAATTGCATGGCTCATCCATGGGTCTCAAAGAGTTGAACACGACTGAGTGACTTTCACTTTAATGTCCCTTATTTATTTATTTGGCTGCATTAGGTCTTGGTTGCAGCATGTGAGATCTTCCTTGCATCCTGCAGGACTTTTTGATGTGGTCCATGGGCTCTCTAGACATTCACGTTCTCTAGTTGTGGTGCAAGTTCCAGAGTATGTGGGCTCAGTAGTTGCAGCACATGGGCTTAGTTGCTCCAGGACATGGGATCTTAGTTCCCCAATAAGGGATCAAACCCCTGCACTGCAAGACACATTCTTTTCCACTAGGCTAGGTAGCTTCCCAGGTGATGTTAGTGGTAAGGAATCGCCTGCCAATGCAGGAGATGTGGGAGGCATGATTTTGATCCTTGGGCCGGGAAGATCCTCCAGACAAGAGAATGACAACCCACTCCAGTATTCCTGCCTGGAGAAGTCCATGGATAGAAGAAGCTGTTGGGCTAGTCCATGGGGTCACAAAGAGAAGGTCATGATTGAGTATAAGCATTTCATTGTCTTGACAAGGGATCAAACTTGTGTTCATTGAATTGCAAGGCAGTTTCTTTACCACTGGTCCACCAGGGAAGTCCCAGAGTTAAGCTTTGTTAAGCAGAGCTAAATGTACTGGTAGGAAGTGTTTGGAAGTGAGAAGTACAGGAGTGGGTGGTCCTCCCAGATAAAACTGTGAACAAAACAAAGATGTGCTATGTTCTGGGAGGGAGTTTCACTCCATTTTCTTTATCTCACTTTACCTTTCCTGGATCTATAAAGTCTTTCTAGTACATATTTTATAATCTTTAAAAACTTTCAAGTTGTCACTTTTCTCAAATCATAACTGTAGTTACCTTTGGGGAAGGCGGAAGACCCAGCCTTTATTGGGGAAGACCCAACAGAATTTTCTCAAGGTGCTTTAATTAGGATTTTTATTTGTATGGTGACCCCATATCCTAGTTTGTCTAATGGTATACCTGACCTCTTAGCATAACAATTAAAGGTACTTGCATTTAACTTCAACAGTGTCTTAGTTGGGATAATAAATCATATGGCCACTCAACTTTGTCTTTTTTTAAAACAATTTTATTTATTTATGTATATTTTGCTGCACTGGGTCTCCATTACTGCTCAGACTTTTCTCTAGTCACAGTGAGTGGGTCTATTCTCTAGTTTTGGTGCATGGACTTCTGTTTGTCATGGCTTCTCTTGTCGTGGAGCATGGACTTCTAGGCATATGGACTTCAGTAGCTGTGGCAAGTAGACTTGGTAGCTGCAGCTCATGGGCACTAGATCACAGGTTAAATAATTATGATGCATAGGCTTAATTGCTCCTTGCCATGTGGATTTTCCCAGGCAGGGATTGAACCTATGTCCTCTGCATTGGTAGGCTCTTTACCAGGTGGCCACCAGAGAAGCCCTCATCTTTTTCTTTAATGTTTAGCACTTTTCCTTTTTAAAAGAGGAATGAGTTTATTGTTGCTTGAATAGTTAAAATTTTGTTGTGTAGAAGGCTATGACATGATTTCTGCTTCAAGGAGAATTAACTGATTATTATAACATTAAAGCAAGCATTGATTGATATGTTGCTTTTTGACTTACAGAACACTTTAACAAGGTTTTTAAAGGGGTGAATGGGAGGCTGTTGGGCTAGTCCATGGGGTCACAAAGAGAAGGTCATGATTGAGTATAAGCATTTCATTGTCTTGACAAGGGATCAAACTTGTGTTCATTGAATTGCAAGGCAGTTTCTTTACCACTGGTCCACCAGGGAAGTCCCAGAGTTAAGCTTTGTTAAGCAGAGCTAAATGTACTGGTAGGAAGTGTTTGGAAGTGAGAAGTACAGGAGTGGGTGGTCCTCCCAGATAAAACTGTGAACAAAACAAAGATGTGCTATGTTCTGGGAGGGAGTTTCACTCCATTTTCTTTATCTCACTTTACCTTTCCTGGATCTATAAAGTCTTTCTAGTACATATTTTATAATCTTTAAAAACTTTCAAGTTGTCACTTTTCTCAAATCATAACTGTAGTTACCTTTGGGGAAGGCGGAAGACCCAGCCTTTATTGGGGAAGACCCAACAGAATTTTCTCAAGGTGCTTTAATTAGGATTTTTATTTGTATGGTGACCCCATATCCTAGTTTGTCTAATGGTATACCTGACCTCTTAGCATAACAATTAAAGGTACTTGCATTTAACTTCAACAGTGTCTTAGTTGGGATAATAAATCATATGGCCACTCAACTTTGTCTTTTTTTAAAACAATTTTATTTATTTATGTATATTTTGCTGCACTGGGTCTCCATTACTGCTCAGACTTTTCTCTAGTCACAGTGAGTGGGTCTATTCTCTAGTTTTGGTGCATGGACTTCTGTTTGTCATGGCTTCTCTTGTCGTGGAGCATGGACTTCTAGGCATATGGACTTCAGTAGCTGTGGCAAGTAGACTTGGTAGCTGCAGCTCATGGGCACTAGATCACAGGTTAAATAATTATGATGCATAGGCTTAATTGCTCCTTGCCATGTGGATTTTCCCAGGCAGGGATTGAACCTATGTCCTCTGCATTGGTAGGCTCTTTACCAGGTGGCCACCAGAGAAGCCCTCATCTTTTTCTTTAATGTTTAGCACTTTTCCTTTTTAAAAGAGGAATGAGTTTATTGTTGCTTGAATAGTTAAAATTTTGTTGTGTAGAAGGCTATGACATGATTTCTGCTTCAAGGAGAATTAACTGATTATTATAACATTAAAGCAAGCATTGATTGATATGTTGCTTTTTGACTTACAGAACACTTTAACAAGGTTTTTAAAGGGTTGAATGGGAGGGGTTCGGTATATTTTGAGTAGATGAATGAATAAGCGAAGCTGGAGTGATAGTTATCAGTAGGCATAAATATATTGTGCATGCTAAGTCACTTCAGTTGTTTCCAACTCTTTGTGACCCTATGAACCTTAGCCCACCAGGCTTCTCTGTCCATGAGATTTTATAGACAAGAGTACTGGAATGGGTTGCCACGCCCTCTTCCAGGGAATCTTCCGCACCCAGGGATGGAACACATGACTCTTATGTATTCTGCATTGGCAGGTGGGCTCTTTACCACTAGCACCACTAAATATTAGTTACACATAAATTGCCAACATCATTTCGTGCTTGTGTACATTTTCTCCTATCTAATCTAGTGACTCTACTGTGTGAAACTTCTTTCTCTCTTGCCTTTTTCTGAGTGGCCAATGAGACTTGAAATTGTTTTGGTCTTTCAGAAAGTTGGCGTTTCTCCACAACTCCTAATTTGCACTTTCTTTAACATCTAATTAGATCTCTTTATTTTTTTCCCAGCCGCCATAAAGGTGCTAATTATTGTAGGCATTATTGTATAAAGTAAAATCAAATTACTAAGTGAGTGAACACCATTGGTCTCAAACTCTTGTGGAGTATTGTTTCCTAGCCTCTCCTATCTGATGTGGAGTCATTGAAATCCTCTCTGTATTTGACCTTCCAGCCAAATCTTTGCTTGTATGTTGTGAAATCCAACCAACCTTTTCCCCATTTATTAATGTCTGTGTCAAACAGAAGAGAAGGAAGAGAAGGAAGAACCTAGATAAACTCAGACAGATTGCCTTTCTTTCAATTCCCTTCAACCTCTCTGTCAAGGAGGAGAGTGGGATTGACAGTATATAGATTCACACTGGTGGCTGACCCAAGATTGATCGCCGATCTGTAGTCCCTGACTGTGTTGGTACTGCTTGTTAAAATAGGCAAATAATTCCAAACCAGGGAATAAGTAGCCACTGTTTCAAAGACTCCTTTTAAGTTATCCTGCCCCCAGTTTTCCTGACTCTAACCTCAGCTACCTCTGGATGTCTCCAGATCCAGTAAATAAGGCTTTACCCTTGACATAGCAAGGGGATACTGGAACCTTGCTCCAACCCATTCTGATTAGCTGGTATCTATGCTATATAGGTAGTTGAATACCAGCCATGGTTGTTTTCTTTCATCTCCTTTTTAAGATGTTGAACCATGACTTTGGCATACCTTCTCATAATTTAAAAAATAGAGATCAAACTAGTACCGCAGAATAAACTCAATTCTTTCCCGAGAGAGAATGAGTGGGAGTATGTGGTGCGTGCGTGTGTGTCTGTGCATGCATAGCAATGGCTCTAATCCAATTCCTGTCTCTCAGTGTCTACAGTTAAGCCTGCTATGCAACAATTTGGCCAACTGTTCTATTTTCATAGAAGGCCTTAGTCTTACAGTTAAGACATTTTCTCCTATCTCCTAGTGTGAAACTTCTTTCTCTCTTGCCTTTTTCTGAGTGGCCAATGAGACTTGAAATTGTTTTGGTCTTTCAGAAAGTTGGCGTTTCTCCACAACTCCTAATTTGCACTTTCTTTAACATCTAATTAGATCTCTTTATTTTTTTCCCAGCCGCCATAAAGGTGCTAATTATTGTAGGCATTATTGTATAAAGTAAAATCAAATTACTAAGTGAGTGAACACCATTGGTCTCAAACTCTTGTGGAGTATTGTTTCCTAGCCTCCTATCTGATGTGGAGTCATTGAAATCCTCTCTGTATTTGACCTTCCAGCCAAATCTTTGCTTGTATGTTGTGAAATCCAACCAACCTTTTCCCCATTTATTAATGTCTGTGTCAAACAGAAGAGAAGGAAGAGAAGGAAGAACCTAGATAAACTCAGACAGATTGCCTTTCTTTCAATTCCCTTCAACCTCTCTGTCAAGGAGGAGAGTGGGATTGACAGTATATAGATTCACACTGGTGGCTGACCCAAGATTGATCGCCGATCTGTAGTCCCTGACTGTGTTGGTACTGCTTGTTAAAATAGGCAAATAATTCCAAACCAGGGAATAAGTAGCCACTGTTTCAAAGACTCCTTTTAAGTTATCCTGCCCCCAGTTTTCCTGACTCTAACCTCAGCTACCTCTGGATGTCTCCAGATCCAGTAAATAAGGCTTTACCCTTGACATAGCAAGGGGATACTGGAACCTTGCTCCAACCCATTCTGATTAGCTGGTATCTATGCTATATAGGTAGTTGAATACCAGCCATGGTTGTTTTCTTTCATCTCCTTTTTAAGATGTTGAACCATGACTTTGGCATACCTTCTCATAATTTAAAAAATAGAGATCAAACTAGTACCGCAGAATAAACTCAATTCTTTCCCGAGAGAGAATGAGTGGGAGTATGTGGTGCGTGCGTGTGTGTCTGTGCATGCATAGCAATGGCTCTAATCCAATTCCTGTCTCTCAGTGTCTACAGTTAAGCCTGCTATGCAACAATTTGGCCAACTGTTCTGTTTTCATAGAAGGCATCCTTTAGAGGTCTCTTCAAACGATATTTGGGACTTTCTTCTAGTACCTGGCAGATGGTCATCAGTTTTGGGATAACTTTGGTAATGGAGAAATCACTATTTTCCTCTCTGAAGTACTTTGCACAGGACCACCTACACTCATTTCTCAGAAATGTCTCAATCACAAAGTGCCATACTTGAGAGTCAACCATGGGGCTAGCCTCTCTCTGTGTAAATATGCTTCTCCGGATCATCTTCTCTTAGCCATTGTCTCCGTGTGCATACATGCACACATCACAACATTTAAGAAATATCACAAGCCTAATGAGACTACGTGGTCCCGGATGCTGCATTTTGGTTGAGAAATATGCTTTGTATATATCTCTTTGGGGAACAGTTGTTGGGCACTTGATCACTTATAGCAAAGGAATGAATGAATAAGTGAGTGAATGAATGAATGAAGAACCCCAGGTGGAAAATCTTTATAGAAAATCTCTCAAGGATAGAAATCTCATGACTTCTGGTTGGCCTATTTCAGTATTTTAGCATAGCAAAGATCAAGACCCTTCCTTATTCTTAATGGAAACCTCTGTCTTTCATTAGGCTAATTTCTTCTTCTTCCATGCTCTGGTTGGATGTCCTTCATCTGACTTCTGTTCCAGATCCTTGTGTGTGTGGACAGGTCAGTAACAGAAAGAAGAAAGGGCAGACATGTGTTATAGGAGCCTGGTGTCACAGAGAACTCTATTTATTACCAAATTTATATCCCCACATAGTAATGGAGAGCATTTTCCTTATAATCCTAGACAGCCAATTACACTAAAATGTTAAAAAATGCTATTCATTTTGTTACAGCAAGTGAGGCTAACTCTTTTTGTAAAGCAGGTCATATTTCAGCTTTGGCTAGTCAGAGAGATGAAAAAAGGCTGACACTGTGAACAAGCAGGGGAAAGTGTTTTTTTTTTTTTTTTCTTCAAACTTTCTAGAAAAATTATCAGTTACAGTCTGTGCTCAAATTTGAAACTTAGAATTATGTGTTTTGTCTTTTAGATTGACCTTCTAACTCTTAATTAGGCTGGTTATACACTTTCGCTGGCTTTCCTAGAGAATAATAAGGAAACCACAGAAAGAAGCTTTAGCATGATACTCCTAGTTCTAAGGCTTTTCGTTCTGGCCAGGCATCAGCGGATTCTTTATGGACAAAACCCATGATTTTATTTGACTTGCAGTTTTTATGATTTTTGAAAAGATGCTAAGTCTAAAAGAGACTTTAGAGATTCCATAGCTTAACTCTCTGTTTTGCAGAAGAAAAAATTGTTGCTTGTGCATTGACTGTACACAAAGGACTGAGCACTGGGGCAGAGTATTGATCAAGAATCCCCTGGACAGAGGAGCCTGGGTGACTACAGTCCATAGGGTCACAGAGTCAGACAGAACTGAGTGATTATCACACACATACATTGATCAATATTGAACACTGGTTTTGACCTTGTTGGATATATCTAGATCAGATCTATCCCCTGCCACCCCACAGCCAGGCCCCCACCAGTTAGAAATAACCCTCCTAGGACTTCCCTGGTGGTCCAGTGGGTAAAAGAGTCCGCCTTGCTGTGCAAGGGGCACCGATTCGATCCCTGGCCCGGGAAGATCCCATGTACCATGAAGTGGCTGGACCAGTGTGTCCAATTACGAGCCAGTGCTCTGGAGCGCATGCGCCCATAGTCAGTGCTCTGCTACAGGAGAGGCCACTGCAGTGGAAGGCCCACACAGGCCACAGAACAAAGATGGATGAAAATAAATAAATGAAAGACCAATAAAAAAGTAGCCAAAAAAAAAAAGTTCTGTAAAAAAAGAAATAACCCTCCTACACTGTTGGTGGGAATGTAAGTTTGTGTAGCCACAGTGAAGAAAGGTATGGAGGTTTCTCAGAAAACTGAAAATGGAATTGCCATATGATCCAGCAGTCCCACTCCTGGACATATATCCAGACAAAACTATAATTCAAAAGATACACGTACTCCTATGTTCATTAGCAGCACTATGCACAATAGCCAAGACAAGGAAACAACCTAAATATCCATCAACAGATCAATGGAAGATATGGTCCATATACATACTACTCAGTCATGAAAAGAATGAAATAATGCCACATACAGCAGCATCTAGAGATTATCATACTAAGTCAGAAAGAGAAAAATAAATACCATACGATATCACTTATACGTGGAATGTAAACTATTATACCAATGAACCTGTCAATGACACAGAAAACAGAATCAGGGACACAGAGAACAGATTGGGAACACCCCAAGGCGGATGTGGGATGGGGAAATGATGGACTGGGAATTTGAAGTTAGCAGAGGCAAACTATTAGGCATAGAATGGGCTAACAACAAGGTGCTACTGTATAGCACAGGAAAATTTTGGAACCAAAAACAATTGTTGGATGATCTGAGCACTGGGGCAGAGTATTGATCAAGAATCCCCTGGACAGAGGAGCCTGGGTGACTACAGTCCATAGGGTCACAGAGTCAGACAGAACTGAGTGATTATCACACACATACATTGATCAATATTGAACACTGGTTTTGACCTTGTTGGATATATCTAGATCAGATCTATCCCCTGCCACCCCACAGCCAGGCCCCCACCAGTTAGAAATAACCCTCCTAGGACTTCCCTGGTGGTCCAGTGGGTAAAAGAGTCCGCCTTGCTGTGCAAGGGGCACCGATTCGATCCCTGGCCCGGGAAGATCCCATGTACCATGAAGTGGCTGGACCAGTGTGTCCAATTACGAGCCAGTGCTCTGGAGCGCATGCGCCCATAGTCAGTGCTCTGCTACAGGAGAGGCCACTGCAGTGGAAGGCCCACACAGGCCACAGAACAAAGATGGATGAAAATAAATAAATGAAAGACCAATAAAAAAGTAGCCAAAAAAAAAAGTTCTGTAAAAAAAGAAATAACCCTCCTACACTGTTGGTGGGAATGTAAGTTTGTGTAGCCACAGTGAAGAAAGGTATGGAGGTTTCTCAGAAAACTGAAAATGGAATTGCCATATGATCCAGCAGTCCCACTCCTGGACATATATCCAGACAAAACTATAATTCAAAAGATACACGTACTCCTATGTTCATTAGCAGCACTATGCACAATAGCCAAGACAAGGAAACAACCTAAATATCCATCAACAGATCAATGGAAGATATGGTCCATATACATACTACTCAGTCATGAAAAGAATGAAATAATGCCACATACAGCAGCATCTAGAGATTATCATACTAAGTCAGAAAGAGAAAAATAAATACCATACGATATCACTTATACGTGGAATGTAAACTATTATACCAATGAACCTGTCAATGACACAGAAAACAGAATCAGGGACACAGAGAACAGATTGGGAACACCCCAAGGCGGATGTGGGATGGGGAAATGATGGACTGGGAATTTGAAGTTAGCAGAGGCAAACTATTAGGCATAGAATGGGCTAACAACAAGGTGCTACTGTATAGCACAGGGAACTATATTCAGTTTCCTGTGATAAACCGTAACAGAAAAGAATATAAGAATGCATATATGTATAACTGAGTTTGTTTGCTATACAACAGTAATTGACACACAATTGTAATTCAACTATACTTCAGTAAAATTTTTTTAAAAAAGGAAACATGTGCAAAGCAGGAATACGATGTGTCTGATGTCTTCGACTTGTTGGAGGTGTCCCCTAGGACCTCTGACCCTGCTAAAATGAATTTTCTGATCATGAGAAGTCTATGGGCATAGCGCTCTGAACATGCCCAGTCTCGACTGACTGTGGAATAATGTCTTGATCGTTTTCTTACTAAGAGAGAGTGCTTTGAATAGAGAAGAGATATAGATCATTCTCCTGAAATAAGTAAATTTTCACCATTCTGATTTTTAAGTGTTCCTTGTGAGTTTGATTGTTTTGAGGTTTTTTTTTTTTAATTTAAAAAGCTCTGTGTGGACTTGAGTTTCCATCAGGAATTTTTTTTGTTGTTGTTGTTGTTGTTTTTTTAAATCCTATAAACAACAAAAATGTATTGCTCACTGTCTGAAAGCTGGGAAGTCTAAGATCAAGGTACCAGCATGGCTCCATTCTTAGTTCATACCCAGTGCTTTCTTGCTGTGTCTCGCCTAATAGAAAGACTGTGAAGTCTTTTGTAATAAGCATGTATTGAGTGTCTAGTGTCAGTTTATTTATTCAACAAGAATTATTTTATGTCTGCTTTTATCAGAACTATTCCAGGTGACAGAGATACAGTTGAAATAAGAGAATTCCCTATACCCATGGATTTGTGGTCTCATTATGGACACAGATTAGCAAGACACACCCTGTCCTTGCCCCGCTGAGCTTGGAACCTAGAGCAAAAGAAAATGTTTAAATTGATTGCTACAATTAGTATGATGACTATTCATTAAAAGAGTCAGTAAGTATAAGGTATTAAGTCAACAGAAAATAAGGAGTTGGGACCAAATTCTGGGCTCACAGGAAGCTCTTCAAGAAGGGTAGGGAGATTCATTTAAACTGATGTCTATAGGGTGAGTAGGAGAGGAGTGAAATGGACAGTTGGGTGAGAGATGCTTCATCAAAGGGAAAAACATCTGTGAGTTTTGGCACTGAGAGAAAGAATGGCGCATTTGGGAAACTGGAAACAGCTTGGTTTGACCGGAGCAGAGGCTGGGGTTCTGTTCACAGTGTCATACAACACAGTGAGTTAGGTATCTGTGTACACATGTCCCCTCTCTCAGGACCCTCCTTCCACTCTCCCACCCCCATCTGATCCATCTAGGTTATCACAGAGCACCCAGCTGAGCTTCCTGTGCCACACAGCAGCTTCCCCCCAGCTCGTTTGCACATGGTGCTTTATATATGTCAATCCTAATCTCCCAGTTCATCCCACCTCCCTTCCCAATGCCACCCTGTGTCCACAGGGCCTCTCTCTACATCAACATCTCTGTTCCTACCCTGAAAACAGGTTCATCTGAAGCATTTTTCTAGGTTCCACATCTATGCCTTAATTTATGATATTTGTTTTTCTCTTTCTGACTTACTTTGCTCTGTATAACAGACTGTACTTCCATCTGCATCTCTGCAAATGACCCAATTTTGTTTCTTTTTGTGTATATGTACCACATTTTCTTTATCTAGGACATTGAAGCAACCTAAATGTCCATTGACAGATGACTGTGAAGAGTTCTGACATGAGGTTCCATTGCTGAGGCCTTTGCAAACCATTTTAAGGAGACTGTCCTATATTTGAAGGGCAATAGGGAGGCCCTGAGGGTCTTAGGCATGTTTGTTCTTATTCTGAGGATCACTCTTGCAGCAATATGGTTAAGAGAATGGAAGGAAACAAAACTAGGCTAAAGGAGCCACAAGACAATTGACATAATCCAGGTAGGGGAAGGGTGTGATCAGAACCAGAGTGGTGGCAGAAGGGATGGAGTGAAAGGAACAGATTCAAGTGACATTTAGGAAGTAGAGTGATTAGACATAAATGAGTAGAACAATTTAAATGAATACTCACATGTGCATGAGAAGGAAAATTCAAGAGAATTGTGGATTCTGAATTCAGATGGCTACAAATTAAAAGGCCAGAGCCTGGACCTATGTAATTTCCCATCTCTCTGATTCCCTTCCTTTACTTAATGGTTTGTAGTGTATTCCATTACTCTCAAGCATTTCTTCCAGGTTTTCATGCCAATGAGATTCCCCCATCATAGACGGAACCGAGTTCCAATGAGACCTATTGTTAACAAAGCCTGGATGGTTTTTAAAAATTTTTATTGGCGGATAGTTGATTTAGTAGGCTTCCCCAGTGACTCAGTGGTAAAGAATTCTACTGCAATGTAGGAGCCTCAGGATACTGGGGTTCGATTCCTTGGTAGGGAAGATCCCATGGAGAAGGAAATTGCAATATACTCCGGTATTCTTGCCTGGAAAATCCCATAGACAGGGAGCCTGGTAGGCAACAGTCCATGGGATCACAAAGAGTTGATTTACAATGTTGTATTAGTTGCAGGTGTACAGCAAAGTGATGAATTGCACATAGTTTTTAAGGTGAACTGAGCATCTTCTGAATTCCATTCAACAGTGAATACTGCTGAACTGAATGAACACTTGAGAATGATTATGTCAGAAGTACCTATGGCTCTGTCCACATCATGGACCAATTGACCATTAACTCACTCAACTGTTCTACACAAATAGTAGCAGGCTTGAAACTCTATTTTCCTTCTCTGAATAGACTGTTGTTGGAGGTTGAATTACACATCACCCGTTGCTTCCATACTGTGAAAACTCAATATATCCTCTCCCCTGCTGAGTCAGAAGGGGACAATTGAGATGAGTATTTTATTATTTTAAAAATGCCTCCAAGATACTATCTGATTCACTCTCATAACAATTCTGAGAGACAGGAAGGAAGCACGTAAATGTGCACTTCACCTAGATTTTACTTAATGGCAAATTTAGTGCTGTTTGGCCAAAGATATAAATGAAGGAATTACTCATGTAGAATCTAATTTATGATCATCATTCTTGGTGACAGTTACGACTTGCTTCTGGCAGGAATTTTGTTTGTTGCTTTAATATGAGGAGTGTTCTACT
Source organism: Tragulus kanchil (assembly GCA_022376925.1). Classification (NCBI taxonomy): domain Eukaryota; kingdom Metazoa; phylum Chordata; class Mammalia; order Artiodactyla; family Tragulidae; genus Tragulus; species Tragulus kanchil. Next base: position 151,834,342 of record JAIOJX010000004.1, read on the forward strand.
TATTGCATTTGAAGGTGACATCTCTCTCCTCCATGAGTTGTACATGTGCTTTGAGAGGTTTTTCTAATGGAAAGGACAGATTACCATTAAGTCATTGGTACTGTCTGTAGATATCAGGACAAGTGACACACATTTCTGATGCCTGGACTTGGGACAGGTGTTGCAGCCGTCACCACAAGCCGAGAGAAACAAATTGTCTGCCTGGGGATTTGAACTGTTGCCACTGGTCTCATTATTATGGTGTACTAACCAACAAGGGTAGACCCAGGAATGCAATTATAAGACAGCAAGAATCCAGCCTGGTCTATGGTCCTGCAGGTGAACCTTTGAATATATCCATTAGCCTTGACACATTGCCATGGTAGAGAGTGACCTTTCTCTAGAGTCATATACTACAGAACGTTTTGCAGTTTTCTTTCATTGAAATTTATTTTTCAAATTTAATTGCCTGGAAAATCCCATAGACAGGGAGCCTGGTAGGCAACAGTCCATGGGATCACAAAGAGTTGATTTACAATGTTGTATTAGTTGCAGGTGTACAGCAAAGTGATGAATTGCACATAGTTTTTAAGGTGAACTGAGCATCTTCTGAATTCCATTCAACAGTGAATACTGCTGAACTGAATGAACACTTGAGAATGATTATGTCAGAAGTACCTATGGCTCTGTCCACATCATGGACCAATTGACCATTAACTCACTCAACTGTTCTACACAAATAGTAGCAGGCTTGAAACTCTATTTTCCTTCTCTGAATAGACTGTTGTTGGAGGTTGAATTACACATCACCCGTTGCTTCCATACTGTGAAAACTCAATATATCCTCTCCCCTGCTGAGTCAGAAGGGGACAATTGAGATGAGTATTTTATTATTTTAAAAATGCCTCCAAGATACTATCTGATTCACTCTCATAACAATTCTGAGAGACAGGAAGGAAGCACGTAAATGTGCACTTCACCTAGATTTTACTTAATGGCAAATTTAGTGCTGTTTGGCCAAAGATATAAATGAAGGAATTACTCATGTAGAATCTAATTTATGATCATCATTCTTGGTGACAGTTACGACTTGCTTCTGGCAGGAATTTTGTTTGTTGCTTTAATATGAGGAGTGTTCTACTTATTGCATTTGAAGGTGACATCTCTCTCCCTCCATGAGTTGTACATGTGCTTTGAGAGGTTTTTCTAATGGAAAGGACAGATTACCATTAAGTCATTGGTACTGTCTGTAGATATCAGGACAAGTGACACACATTTCTGATGCCTGGACTTGGGACAGGTGTTGCAGCCGTCACCACAAGCCGAGAGAAACAAATTGTCTGCCTGGGGATTTGAACTGTTGCCACTGGTCTCATTATTATGGTGTACTAACCAACAAGGGTAGACCCAGGAATGCAATTATAAGACAGCAAGAATCCAGCCTGGTCTATGGTCCTGCAGGTGAACCTTTGAATATATCCATTAGCCTTGACACATTGCCATGGTAGAGAGTGACCTTTCTCTAGAGTCATATACTACAGAACGTTTTGCAGTTTTCTTTCATTGAAATTTATTTTTCAAATTTAATAAAGATAGAAACATAAATGAATCTTGAAATAAAATTTAGTGTTTCTATAACACTAGGTACTTATTTTTAAATGGTATTTATAAAAACATCATTCATCTGTGACAGCTGCTTTCATTAACTTCTTTTTAATAGTTAGGGCAAGCCTGAACCTCAACTGAATGTATGTTTGTTCACATGTGGGAGGGAATAACATTTCAAAATTAGATCACAAATGTCAGAAGGCTACTCAAAGTGGGAGCTTCATAGAAATGTTAGAGAGCGGAAGGAGGTAAAGTCATTATTTTTTTTTAAAGAAAGCAAATTCTTTGCAGTCAACATACTCTTGCAAACTATTTTGAAAATGAAACAATTACCAATGGTGGTTATAAGGATTGAAAAACCACTTGAAGAAGTGAAGATATTATGGAAACAGATGTTATATTCTAAACTGTTAGTTTGCTTGGGTTGATATAACAAAATGTTATGGAATAAGATGGCTTAAATAACAAACATATATTTCTGACATTTTTGGAGGCTGGGGAGTCCAAGGTCAAGGTTGAACCTGGAGATTTATTTCCTAGAGGGGATTTTTCCAAGCAAGCACATGACTGTCTTCCTGCTATATCTTCACACAGTTGAGAGAGAAAGCACTCTGGTCTCTTTCTCTTTTTAAAGGACATTAACACCAGCATGGAGCCCAGTCCTTATGAGTTTATCTAACCCTATTTAATACCCTAAAGCCCCACCTCCATACACCATCATCAGAGCATCAACTTTTTGGGGGTTTGGGGATGCGACATTTGAAAACATTCAAATCCTTACACCACTTCTGACTCAAAGCCGAGAGAAACAAATTGTCTGCCTGGATTTGAACTGTTGCCACTGGTCTCATTATTATGGTGTACTAACCAACAAGGGTAGACCCAGGAATGCAATTATAAGACAGCAAGAATCCAGCCTGGTCTATGGTCCTGCAGGTGAACCTTTGAATATATCCATTAGCCTTGACACATTGCCATGGTAGAGAGTGACCTTTCTCTAGAGTCATATACTACAGAACGTTTTGCAGTTTTCTTTCATTGAAATTTATTTTTCAAATTTAATAAAGATAGAAACATAAATGAATCTTGAAATAAAATTTAGTGTTTCTATAACACTAGGTACTTATTTTTAAATGGTATTTATAAAAACATCATTCATCTGTGACAGCTGCTTTCATTAACTTCTTTTTAATAGTTAGGGCAAGCCTGAACCTCAACTGAATGTATGTTTGTTCACATGTGGGAGGGAATAACATTTCAAAATTAGATCACAAATGTCAGAAGGCTACTCAAAGTGGGAGCTTCATAGAAATGTTAGAGAGCGGAAGGAGGTAAAGTCATTATTTTTTTTTAAAGAAAGCAAATTCTTTGCAGTCAACATACTCTTGCAAACTATTTTGAAAATGAAACAATTACCAATGGTGGTTATAAGGATTGAAAAACCACTTGAAGAAGTGAAGATATTATGGAAACAGATGTTATATTCTAAACTGTTAGTTTGCTTGGGTTGATATAACAAAATGTTATGGAATAAGATGGCTTAAATAACAAACATATATTTCTGACATTTTTGGAGGCTGGGGAGTCCAAGGTCAAGGTTGAACCTGGAGATTTATTTCCTAGAGGGGATTTTTTCCAAGCAAGCACATGACTGTCTTCCTGCTATATCTTCACACAGTTGAGAGAGAAAGCACTCTGGTCTCTTTCTCTTCTTTTTAAAGGACATTAACACCAGCATGGAGCCCAGTCCTTATGAGTTTATCTAACCCTATTTAATACCCTAAAGCCCCACCTCCATACACCATCATCAGAGCATCAACTTTTGGGTTTGGGGAGGACATGAACATTCAGTCCTTAACACCAGCTCAAAGTAGCTTGACTCTTTTGATTGGCGAACCATTCCTCTGTTTCCCTCACATCCTTTATACAAGTTAGGTACAAAGTCCTGCTGATTCTATCAGCCAAATACTTCTGATTCAACCCCTGTTCCAGGATGACTGTACTGCTCCTCACCTCCCCATGCCCCGTCTCTCATGTGGGTGACAGCAGCTGTTCCCAACTGGCTCTTGTATCTAATTCTGTCTTCCATTTTTTTTTAGATTTATTTATTTATTTATGGGGGAGTGGGGTGGGGAGGGAGGGGAGCGGGCAGGCCACTTCTATTGGTCTTTCATTTCTCCATTTTCATCCATCTTTGTTCTTTGGCTCCTGTGGGCCTCCCATCGCGGTGGCGTCTGTCGTTGCAGAGCACTGGCTCTGGGCGCATGCGCTCCAGAGCTCCGGCTCGGTAATTGGGCACATCAGTCCAGCCACTCCAGGCACGTGGGATCTTCTCAGGCCAGGGATTGAACCGGTGGCCCTTGCACTGCAAGGCGGTGTCCTTACCCACTGGACCACCAGGGAAATCCCAATTCTGTCTTTCTTGAATCCATTTCCAATAGTTGATAACATTGCATATGAGATTTTGTCCCTCCCCTGCTTCAGTTCTTTGCAAGGATTTCCATTGCTCTTGTGATAAAATTCTCAATCCTTATCATTCCTTACATGGAAGATTTCTTAAGTGGGTACTGTGTGGGTCCCGGGCATTGTGTGTGTGTGTGTGTGTGTGTGTGTGTGTGCAACTAGTGTTTGGGGGGAGGTAGCCTCACACTCATAGAAAACTGAAAATTTATATTTTTTGCTCTATCTCCAAATGAGATCACTCACATAGTCATTGATGTTTATATATTTGTATTGAAGCACTAAGCATAAACATTTAAAATACCTACTTTTTGAATCTTCTTAGGCAATTCTTTATTTTCTTGGTACACTGGTAAATGAAGCAAAGCCAATGGGCCTTGATTTCTCACCACTTAGAGGCTCTGCCCACAGAGAACTGTCTGTTCAAATCCTGTTCCTGCAGCTTTATTTCTGTCTGCTCTCCACCTACCACTGCACACCTTAAGCTCCACCTCCACGAGTGCTGGGTGATTATGACATGTCAATAGAGATTCATGAGTTGTAACAACTGTACTCCTCTGGTGGGGGTGTTGATAATGGGGCAGGAAATACTTTTCTCTGAATTTTTCTGAACCTAAAATAGACTTTAAAAAACATTTATATATATATACACAGCACTTATGTGCAAGACATTGTCAGAGGTGCTTGGACATAACCCAATGAACTATAAAGAATGACTGAAGTCCCTGTTCCCATAGAGCTTCTGTGGATCAAGGATGTATTTAGTGCCTTTGGGATGCTTCATTCTCTGCCTGACTATGTATGAGAGAGTGCATGAAGCAGTTAAGAAGGCGAAAAAGCAGTTAATAGAAGCCCCATGGAAGCAGGGACTCTGGTCCTTTTGTTTAGTTCATTGGGATATTCCCAAGCACTCGTGACAATACTTTGCATGTAGTAAGTGCTGTGTATATATAAAATAGTTCATTTTTTCAGACTTTTTGAAAGAGCAGTTTTAAGTTCAGCAAGATTTAGGGGAATGGATATCCTTCCCCATTATCAACACCCTCCACTAGAGTGGTATGATTGTTATGACTGATGAACCTATGTTGACATATCATAATTACCCAAAGTTCATAGTTTGTATTAGGATTCATCTTTGGTATTGTATTTTCTGTGAGTTTGGAGAAAAGCAGAATAACGTGTATCCATCATTATAGTATCAGAGAGTGTCTTCGTTGTCCTGAAAATTCTCTGTGCTCCACCCATCCATCCTTCCCCAAACACCCCACTGCCTTGTCCAACTTTGGCTACCATTGATCTACCATAGCTTTGCCTTTTCCAGAACTTTATATGGTTGGAATCACACAGTATGTAAGTTTTTCAGACTGACTCTTTCCCTCAGTCACATGAGCTTAATGTTCATCCGTGTCTTCTCATGGTTTGGTAGCTGATTTCTCTTTAGTACTGACTAATATTCCCCTGACTGGATGTACCATGGTGTGTTCATCCCTTCACCTGTTGAAAGACATTTGGCTACTTCCAAGTTTTGTCAGTTATAAATAAAGCTGCAAGAAGTATCCCTGTGCAGGTTCTCGTGTGGGTATAAGTTTTCGAGCCTACTGGATATGTATAAACAAACACAATTACTGGGTAATACGATAGGAATATGTTTTGCAAGAAACCACACAATGTCCTCCAAAGTGACTGTACCATTTTGCATTTCCACCAGCAAGGACTGAGAGTTCCTATTGCTCCACACTTCTACCAGCAGTGGGTGTTGTCAGCATTCTGCATTTTGGAATTCTAACAGGTGAATTTATCTGGCAGACCTAATCTCACCTGTATACTAGGGCTGGGATAGCAACACTGAAGGATCTGAGAGCTTTGTTAAGTGGTATGCTCATGCTTAGTCTCTCAGTCTTGTCCAACTTTTTGTGACTCCATGGACTGTAGTCTGCCAGTCTCCTCTGTCCATGGGATTCTCTAGGCTGAAGTACTGGAGTGGGTTACCTACCATTTCCTCCTCCAGGGGATTTCTCAGACCCAGAGATTGAACTCACGTCTCTTGCGTCTCCTGCACTGGCAGGTGGATTCTTCACCACTGAGCCACCTGGGAAGCCCTATTAGGTGCTATAAGAGTGCATTATTTACATCAGGAATCAGAGCACAGGTGGCATCCCGCTGTCATTCTATTGTAAACAACACACATTAAGGAATTTTTCTCTTCAGCCCCTATGGCTCATAAGTGTTTTATCTTCAGAGAGCAGGAAGCCATGCTGGTCTGTCACCCATTTTTTTAAGCAATTTTTTCCCTTTGTAATGAATTCACAGTAACACGCTTCAGTGCGAAGGAGATAATTGATGACAATTATTTTTAAAAATGGATTGTCTTTAACTTTCCCTAATGAAAACTTAGCTGTATTTTTGCCTAGATAACAAAAGCCTCAAATTATCAAAAAGACTGCTGACTCTAATTAGCTAAGAACACCAGTATAGCTTCATGCTGAAATTTTTCTACCATAGCTCTGAGTTCATAAATATGAAAGGAGGAAAAGCTAACCACATGGTATTTAATGCATCAAAAATTCAAGTAATAGTTAAATGTTTAAAATCTTTTCTGAGGTTCAATTTCCTAAGCTCTATGTCTGTGATCTATAAAATTAGGAAGTAAATCTAAATGGTTTTCTCTAAAACAGCATAAAATAGGCTTTAAATGAAGGTTGACCAAATTCTTCGATATTAAGATCCTTTCATTATTTGATAAATGCTTAATGTAAATACAACAATTTATAATAGCTACTAATAATTGCATCTCTGATTTCAATTTACTGTTACTTTTACATGCATAAATATAATTTAATCCTCACACTATTTCTGTAAGCCAAGTATAATTATTCCAGTTTTGCCAAAAAGAGGACTAAGGATCGGAATGGTTAAGAGGGCACACAGCATGGAGTCGTCATAGAGAGCAATGCCCCTTACCCAGTGCAGCCCCTTCCCCTGGGCATGTCTTAGACTCCAGTTAATGATTCTCCAAAGAGGTGTCTAAATTATTGTTGTTTAAATGTTATTTTGCTGCATCTGGTATTCCTGGAAATATGTGGGCTGCCAGGGAAGAGTTCCTTTTTTAAAATATTTATATTTTGACTGCACTGGGTCTTTGTTGCTGTGTGCAGGCTTTCACTAGTTACAGCAAGCGGAGGCTACCCTCTTGGTGTGGTGTGCTGGCTTCTCATGGCAGCGGCTGCTCTTGCTGCAGAGCACGGGCTCTGGAATGCATGGGCCTCTGGAGTTGTATCACACAGGCTCAGCTGCTCCATGGCATGTGGCACCATCCTGGACCAAGGATCGAACCTGTGTCCCATGCGTTGGTAGACAGATTCACAGACACTGGACCACCAGAGGTGTCCCGGGGAAGAGTTCTTAAAGGGTGGTTTATACTCAACTCTTCACATTTTCTCTTATTTCCACTATTCAGTTAGAACTGGACATGGAACTACAAATTGGTTCAAAATTGGGAAAGGAGTATGGCAAGGCTGTATATTGTCATTCTACTTATTTAACTTATATGCAGAATACATCATGCAAAATGCTGGGTTGTGTGAAGTCAGGCTGGAATCAAAGAGTTGGACAGGACTGAGAGACTGAACAACAACAAATTCAGCTTCCCCTTTAACATTGTCACTAGTCTTGATGATTGACCTCCATGTCAGCAAATTCGATGGTTTCTCTGTCTTTCTTTCTAGTACTTGAAATTGCCAACTCATCTTCACTTGAATAACTTTCATTTCTCACTGGCACGATCCAACCACACTTCTGGGGTTAATTTCAGAACTTGTTTAGTGGTTCTACAGGCATTTCTAACTGTACAAGTCTGAAACAAAACTCATTTTTCTGTGCTAACATTTTTATCTTTGTTAGTGAACGTAATTGGTGCTACTATTACACTGGTTGCTTGTGATGGTTAATTTTATAGGTCATTTTGACTGTCCTATTGTGCCCAGCTGTTTGGTCAAATACTAGTTGTGATGTTGCCGGAAGGTATTTTGCAGATGCCATTAATATTTACAGTCACTTAAGTAAAGCACATCATTCTTTATAATGCAGGCAGGCTTCATCCAATCAGTTGAAGATCTTAAGAGCAGAAACTGATGTTTCCCAGAGAGGAAGGAATTCTGATGACTGAAGGTAAGTTTTCTTACCACATCCTCCTTCCAGATCTCCACCTGTGAGTTCTGGTGAAAGTGGAAAGAGTCCTTTTTTCTTTCTCTCTCAGATTAGATTAGCAGGAGAAAACATTTGTGGAGTCAGTTTCTTGAGTAGTAGCAACTCTGGTGTTTGTAAATGGGTGCTTTCCATTTTTTCTGATCCTTTTCTCCCAGAGATGTTTGTCTTGTCTATTGTCTCACTTGTCGTGAGAACAAAGTACCACAGAGCAGAATGCCAGGCACAGGCCCTATCAGCCTGCTCTTTGAGCCAACTGGTGAGTTGATGGTTTTCCCCAGTTGTTGTTTCAGTTGCTTAGTCATGTCCAGTTCTTGGAGACCCCAGGAACTATAGCATGCCAGGTTTCCCTGAGATCGCCCAAACTCATGTCCATTGAGTCTGTGATGTTTTTCCCTCTGATCTTAACTTATATGCAGAATACATCATGCAAAATGCTGGGTTGTGTGAAGTCAGGCTGGAATCAAAGAGTTGGACAGGACTGAGAGACTGAACAACAACAAATTCAGCTTCCCCTTTAACATTGTCACTAGTCTTGATGATTGACCTCCATGTCAGCAAATTCGATGGTTTCTCTGTCTTTCTTTCTAGTACTTGAAATTGCCAACTCATCTTCACTTGAATAACTTTCATTTCTCACTGGCACGATCCAACCACACTTCTGGGGTTAATTTCAGAACTTGTTTAGTGGTTCTACAGGCATTTCTAACTGTACAAGTCTGAAACAAAACTCATTTTTCTGTGCTAACATTTTTATCTTTGTTAGTGAACGTAATTGGTGCTACTATTACACTGGTTGCTTGTGATGGTTAATTTTATAGGTCATTTTGACTGTCCTATTGTGCCCAGCTGTTTGGTCAAATACTAGTTGTGATGTTGCCGGAAGGTATTTTGCAGATGCCATTAATATTTACAGTCACTTAAGTAAAGCACATCATTCTTTATAATGCAGGCAGGCTTCATCCAATCAGTTGAAGATCTTAAGAGCAGAAACTGATGTTTCCCAGAGAGGAAGGAATTCTGATGACTGAAGGTAAGTTTTCTTACCACATCCTCCTTCCAGATCTCCACCTGTGAGTTCTGGTGAAAGTGGAAAGAGTCCTTTTTTCTTTCTCTCTCAGATTAGATTAGCAGGAGAAAACATTTGTGGAGTCAGTTTCTTGAGTAGTAGCAACTCTGGTGTTTGTAAATGGGTGCTTTCCATTTTTTCTGATCCTTTTCTCCCAGAGATGTTTGTCTTGTCTATTGTCTCACTTGTCGTGAGAACAAAGTACCACAGAGCAGAATGCCAGGCACAGGCCCTATCAGCCTGCTCTTTGAGCCAACTGGTGAGTTGATGGTTTTCCCCAGTTGTTGTTTCAGTTGCTTAGTCATGTCCAGTTCTTGGAGACCCCAGGAACTATAGCATGCCAGGTTTCCCTGAGATCGCCCAAACTCATGTCCATTGAGTCTGTGATGCCATCCAACCATCTCATCCTCTGTCATCCCCTTCTCCTCCTGCTCTCATTCTTTCCCAGCACTGGGGGCTTTTTACCATCAGTTGGCTCTTTGCATCAGGTGGCCAAAGTATTGGAACTTCAGCTTCACCATTAGCCCTTCCAATGAATATTCAGGGTTGATTTCCTTTAGGATTGATTGGTTTGATCTTGCTGTCCAAGGGACTCTCAAGCGTCTTCTCCAGCACAGCATCTGTATAGCAAACGTGGTCATGGGTACTATATGTAAAAAAACAGATGGGGTTTTCATTCCATCTTGTTCTATGTCCTGAGAGCTTGGTTTTGTGTCTATTGAGAATACTGTCACTGCTCTCCACCATCTAGAAAGTGCATTTGCCAGGGTGCATCTGGTGGCTAAATAAACTGAGGTTCCAAAACACAAAGTCATAAGCAACACTCTTTACCTGGCTGTGCCAGCTCTCAGGAGAGTTTATCACAAGGTGTTCTAGTCGACAAGAGACCTTTGTTGTCTCAATCACTGTTGCTTTGTTGGTGCTGGAATGGTTCAATTCCTGTAGTGCCTACCTGGTGTCCCAGATTAGTGGGTCTGTGACCTGGGACATCCATGCTTTTGCTGAAGACTGGAGACACAATTTTCATGGCATCATTCTGACTGCCTGTAGCAATGGAGGGCTTGTACTTCCTTAGACTGACTCTGGGAGTAAACTTTTTAGAACTCGTGAGATCTATGTATTCTCTTGTGAGATGACTCTGTGTCTTTGGCTAGGATATAAAAAATGGCTTATTGGTTTGCGTCACCACTCGAGATTAATATGAGATCCTACTGGTAAGTGACCAGATGATGACTGACTATATGTGAAAGGAAATTTTTGAAAGCTCTCATAATTGATAAATAGCTTTCACATTGTTATTATGAGGAGAACTGAATTAAAAGGGGGAAATATGCATAGCAGCTGGCCTTAGGGAATCCCTTATTCAGATGAAAGAATTGAAATTCAATAGAAAACAGAGATTTAACATTCATTTGCCTTCCTAAAATTGCCCCATCTCCTCAACCATTTCCCAGGCCCTCCTACAAATAAACAGGAAATTGATCAGCTGGAATCTGATGTTTAAGGGTTGATAGAAGCCGCAGTCTTTGTCTTGGATGAGCGCTAAGCTGTTTCAGTCCTGTTGAACTTTTTGCACCCCTATAGACTGTAGCTGGCCAGGCTCCCCTGTCCATGGGATTATCAAGGCAAGGATAAGGGGTGGGTTGCCATTTCCTCCTCCAGTGGATCTTCTCCAGCTAGGGACTGAACTGGGGTTTCCTGCGCCCCCTGCACTGCAGGCAGATTCTTTACCACTGAGCCACTGGAGAGGCGCCTTTGTTATGCTAATCTCTATAAAATCAGAACTACAATGCTAGTAACAAGTCAATGCCCACTTCTCTTGACCAGTCTCAAAATGTCACCTGTTCCTCTCACATGCCTGTAAATATTATGAAAACCATGATATTGCAATAAAAGTATTCTGTACTTTAGAAGAAAAAAACTTAAACAATAATAACCCTAAGACTTATGCTAGTAGACAAAGGTACTCCAAAATTCTTAGGAGAAAAATTTTCTTTCTCTGCCCCTTAAAGTTATTAATTTTATCATGTCTTTGAAATGGAAACAGTCCACGGTCACCTGAGACTGAGCCTGAATGAACTCAATCACTAGAATCTGAAACGAAAAAAAAGGCAAGAGAGGCTTTTAAAATACAAGCTACTAGAGGATCTCTCTTGTCCCTAAATTGCAGCCTTCTTCAAAATTGCTTGTCAAGGGCAAATGATCCTAAACGTCTTCTCCACCAACTGGGGAGGATATAAAAAATGGCTTATTGGTTTGCGTCACCACTCGAGATTAATATGAGATCCTACTGGTAAGTGACCAGATGATGACTGACTATATGTGAAAGGAAATTTTTGAAAGCTCTCATAATTGATAAATAGCTTTCACATTGTTATTATGAGGAGAACTGAATTAAAAGGGAAATATGCATAGCAGCTGGCCTTAGGGAATCCCTTATTCAGATGAAAGAATTGAAATTCAATAGAAAACAGAGATTTAACATTCATTTGCCTTCCTAAAATTGCCCCATCTCCTCAACCATTTCCCAGGCCCTCCTACAAATAAACAGGAAATTGATCAGCTGGAATCTGATGTTTAAGGGTTGATAGAAGCCGCAGTCTTTGTCTTGGATGAGCGCTAAGCTGTTTCAGTCCTGTTGAACTTTTTGCACCCCTATAGACTGTAGCTGGCCAGGCTCCCCTGTCCATGGGATTATCAAGGCAAGGATAAGGGGTGGGTTGCCATTTCCTCCTCCAGTGGATCTTCTCCAGCTAGGGACTGAACTGGGGTTTCCTGCGCCCCCTGCACTGCAGGCAGATTCTTTACCACTGAGCCACTGGAGAGGCCCCTTTGTTATGCTAATCTCTATAAAATCAGAACTACAATGCTAGTAACAAGTCAATGCCCACTTCTCTTGACCAGTCTCAAAATGTCACCTGTTCCTCTCACATGCCTGTAAATATTATGAAAACCATGATATTGCAATAAAAGTATTCTGTACTTTAGAAGAAAAAAACTTAAACAATAATAACCCTAAGACTTATGCTAGTAGACAAAGGTACTCCAAAATTCTTAGGAGAAAAATTTTCTTTCTCTGCCCCTTAAAGTTATTAATTTTATCATGTCTTTGAAATGGAAACAGTCCACGGTCACCTGAGACTGAGCCTGAATGAACTCAATCACTAGAATCTGAAACGAAAAAAAAGGCAAGAGAGGCTTTTAAAATACAAGCTACTAGAGGATCTCTCTTGTCCCTAAATTGCAGCCTTCTTCAAAATTGCTTGTCAAGGGCAAATGATCCTAAACGTCTTCTCCACAAATGAGAAAAGACTTTTGTCACCTGAGTGCGTAAACTTAGTGTATTTCAGTTGTTATTTATAAACTGCTAAGTTTTGTGTTGTACCTGATTCATGACTAGAAGTTTGAAACTAAAAACTGTGAGATCTCTGGTTGTGTCTATCTGCATGTCAATGTGTACATCATAGATATGGTATATTTTTTACCTTCAAATGATATTGCCAAAATTTATGCTTTTTTTTTTTTTTGGCTACTTCTTTTGGTCTTTCATTTCCATCTTTGTTCTTTGGCCTATGTGGGCCTCCCATCACAGTTATCTCTCTTACTGCAGAGCACTGGCTCTGGGCGCACGTGCTCCAGAGCTCTGGCTCAGTAGTTGGACACATCGGTCCAGCCGCTCCACAGCATGTGGGATCCTCCCAGGCCAGGAATTGCACCGGCGCCCCTTGCACTGCAAGGTGGTGTCCTTACCCACTGGACCACCAGGGAAGCTCAAAATTTATGCTTTTTAAAAGAACTCGATTTAATTGGCTTAAATAAATGTATATAAAAATTCTCAAAACTATAATAAAAATTAGCTCAAATATTGTTCAAGTTCACATGATATAGGATAATCTTTGATTGTCGTTTTTTTATTTAGTCACTAAGTCAGGTCTGACTCTTTTGCCTGCCAGGCTCCTCAGTCCATGAGATTTCCCAGGCAAGAATCCTGAAGTGGGTTGCCATTTCCTTCTCCAGAGGATCTTACTGACCTAGGGAGTGAACCCACATCTCCTGCATTGGCAAGTGGAGTCTTTACCACTGAGCCATTGAGTAAGCCCAATAAAAGCTAATTTTAAGCTAGCTGGTTTAATACAGGTATGTCTTCAGAGTTATCAATATTAAATATAATGTAGATAAACAACTTTGTTCTATCTGGGTTTACTAGTCAGATGGGATCCTGTTGTCTTTGCTGCAGTCTGCCAGCAAAAGGCAAAGAATCAAAAAACACAAAACTTAAGATAATGCCTAAGTGCTTAATGTCTCATGAAATATTCATGAGTAATCTAAGTATGATTGTAAAGAAGTGAATTAAATAGATATAAATAATACAAGAATTTTTAGGTGAACTTTCAAACAATAATTGTTTTATGATATGTCTAATTAAATAGTTTTGTAAATCTCTTTGGTAATATACTTATTAGAGTTTTGCCAAGTTAAATTTGCTAAAAGCAATTCATTGAATGTCTACATCATTTTCAAATGAGATAAAAGACTGAAACATTAATTGCTAAACAACTTTAAGTTTATGTACCTGTGACCTTTTCTTACAGTTTGGGGTCTATTAGTAAATACATATATCGTGTGCATTATTGAAAGAATGAACTATGAAGTAGAACATGTTTCTAGAAATTAGGAAATGTATTTATAAGTTTGCCAATGCACAAAATGCTAACACAGTCTATGATTTTCTTCATTTTTCCCCCAAATTAAGATTTCAAAGGATTAAGGACTCTAATTAATATATGTGGTTAAAGCTACTAGAAATAATAAGACACATAAGATATATTTGGGGATTGGAAGAAAAGGCATATGGATCGGAGATGTTTTTGTTAAGGAAAGTGGTTTTGGCCTAAAACTTTTTATTTCTAAATGGGAAAGAAAACAAGGGACAAACTAAAATGGACATAGAGAGTAGTAGAAAGTTTGTAAAAATAATTTTAAAAAGGCACTCTCAGGAAAGAATTACACTGATATAGGATATCTTTGATTGTCGTTTTTATTTAGTCACTAAGTCAGGTCTGACTCTTTTGCCTGCCAGGCTCCTCAGTCCATGAGATTTCCCAGGCAAGAATCCTGAAGTGGGTTGCCATTTCCTTCTCCAGAGGATCTTACTGACCTAGGGAGTGAACCCACATCTCCTGCATTGGCAAGTGGAGTCTTTACCACTGAGCCATTGAGTAAGCCCAATAAAAGCTAATTTTAAGCTAGCTGGTTTAATACAGGTATGTCTTCAGAGTTATCAATATTAAATATAATGTAGATAAACAACTTTGTTCTATCTGGGTTTACTAGTCAGATGGGATCCTGTTGTCTTTGCTGCAGTCTGCCAGCAAAAGGCAAAGAATCAAAAAACACAAAACTTAAGATAATGCCTAAGTGCTTAATGTCTCATGAAATATTCATGAGTAATCTAAGTATGATTGTAAAGAAGTGAATTAAATAGATATAAATAATACAAGAATTTTTAGGTGAACTTTCAAACAATAATTGTTTTATGATATGTCTAATTAAATAGTTTTGTAAATCTCTTTGGTAATATACTTATTAGAGTTTTGCCAAGTTAAATTTGCTAAAAGCAATTCATTGAATGTCTACATCATTTTCAAATGAGATAAAAGACTGAAACATTAATTGCTAAACAACTTTAAGTTTATGTACCTGTGACCTTTTCTTACAGTTTGGGGTCTATTAGTAAATACATATATCGTGTGCATTATTGAAAGAATGAACTATGAAGTAGAACATGTTTCTAGAAATTAGGAAATGTATTTATAAGTTTGCCAATGCACAAAATGCTAACACAGTCTATGATTTTCTTCATTTTTCCCCCAAATTAAGATTTCAAAGGATTAAGGACTCTAATTAATATATGTGGTTAAAGCTACTAGAAATAATAAGACACATAAGATATATTTGGGGATTGGAAGAAAAGGCATATGGATCGGAGATGTTTTTGTTAAGGAAAGTGGTTTTGGCCTAAAACTTTTTATTTCTAAATGGGAAAGAAAACAAGGGACAAACTAAAATGGACATAGAGAGTAGTAGAAAGTTTGTAAAAATAATTTTAAAAAGGCACTCTCAGGAAAGGAATTACACTGGAAAAAATTTAAGTAAATGAGTTTTAATATCAAAAATGTGTGCATGCATGCTCAGTTGCTCAGTAGTGTCTGACCCTTGGTGATCCCATATCAAAAGTAAGCTGGCACAAATTAAAATTTGTTTCTTTCTTTCCATTAAAAGGCCAATTTTTAAGAAATTTTAATTATTTATTTTTGGCTATGCTGGGTCTTCATTGCAGTGAGGGCTTTTCTCTAGTTGTGGTAAGCAGGGGCTACTCTCTAGTTTCAGTGTGGGGGCTTCCCACTTCAGTGGCTTCTCTTGTTGGGGAACACAGGCTCTAGGCACGGGGGCTTCAGTAGTTTTGGCACATAGGCTCAGTAGTTGTGGCTCCAGGCTCTAGAGCAGAGGCTCAGTAGTTGTGGCGCACGGGCCTAGTTTCTCTTTAGCATGCAGGATCCTCCACGACCAGGGATCAAACCTGTGTCCACTGCATTGGCAGGTGGACTCTTCATTACTTAGCCAAATTTTTTAATTTTAAAAAATTGTTATTTATTTTTAATGAGGGCAATTAAATTTATTTGTTCTTTAGTTTTTTGTTTTATTTTTTGCAGTATAGTTGATTTATAAGATTATGTTAGTTGTTGGGATACAACATAGTGATTAAAAATATTTACAAGTGTACTCTGTTTAAAGATACTATAAAATACTGGCTGTATTCCCTGTGCTGTTTATCCTTGTAACCTAATAACCTTATAAACACTAGCTTGTTCCTCTTAATCCCCTACATCTATCTTGCCCTTTTGCCCTTCCCTCTCCCCAAGGGTAAGATAGTAGTTTCTTCTCCTACCTATGGGTCTGTTTCTGTTTTGTTATGTTCATTTATTTTTCAGATTCCACGTATAAATGATAACATACATTATTTGTCTTTCTCTCTCTGACTTATTTCACTCAGAGTAATACCCTCCAGGGCCCTCCATGTTGTTGTATGGATCGAGATGTTTTTGTTAAGGAAAGTTTTGGCCTAAAACTTTTATTTCTAAATGGGAAAGAAAACAAGGGACAAACTAAAATGGACATAGAGAGTAGTAGAAAGTTTGTAAAAATAATTTTAAAAAGGCACTCTCAGGAAAGGAATTACACTGGAAAAAATTTAAGTAAATGAGTTTTAATATCAAAAATGTGTGCATGCATGCTCAGTTGCTCAGTAGTGTCTGACCCTTGGTGATCCCATATCAAAAGTAAGCTGGCACAAATTAAAATTTGTTTCTTTCTTTCCATTAAAAGGCCAATTTTTAAGAAATTTTAATTATTTATTTTTGGCTATGCTGGGTCTTCATTGCAGTGAGGGCTTTTCTCTAGTTGTGGTAAGCAGGGGCTACTCTCTAGTTTCAGTGTGGGGGCTTCCCACTTCAGTGGCTTCTCTTGTTGGGGAACACAGGCTCTAGGCACGGGGGCTTCAGTAGTTTTGGCACATAGGCTCAGTAGTTGTGGCTCCAGGCTCTAGAGCAGAGGCTCAGTAGTTGTGGCGCACGGGCCTAGTTTCTCTTTAGCATGCAGGATCCTCCCCGACCAGGGATCAAACCTGTGTCCACTGCATTGGCAGGTGGACTCTTCATTACTTAGCCAAATTTTTTAATTTTAAAAAATTGTTATTTATTTTTAATGAGGGCAATTAAATTTATTTGTTCTTTAGTTTTTTGTTTTATTTTTTGCAGTATAGTTGATTTATAAGATTATGTTAGTTGTTGGGATACAACATAGTGATTAAAAATATTTACAAGTGTACTCTGTTTAAAGATACTATAAAATACTGGCTGTATTCCCTGTGCTGTTTATCCTTGTAACCTAATAACCTTATAAACACTAGCTTGTTCCTCTTAATCCCCTACATCTATCTTGCCCTTTTGCCCTTCCCTCTCCCCAAGGGTAAGATAGTAGTTTCTTCTCCTACCTATGGGTCTGTTTCTGTTTTGTTATGTTCATTTATTTTTCAGATTCCACGTATAAATGATAACATACATTATTTGTCTTTCTCTCTCTGACTTATTTCACTCAGAGTAATACCCTCCAGGGCCCTCCATGTTGTTGTACATGGCACGATTTCATTCTTTTCTTATGGCTGAGCAGTATTCCAGAAGACAGGCTTCATGCCTACTCAGTAGCTGTTTGAACCACTCAGGAAATTTACCTGAACATCTGATGACATCATCAGAAACATTTCAAACTGCCAAAGATGCTTCAACCTTGACATTCAGAAATCTCCTTGACTGACTGCCCCTGAGCTCCGAAACTGGTTTACAATCATGCCAATCATTAGCCTTTGTTTTTTCTTGTGTTTCCTTAGACACACCTTTTATTAAATACCTGATTGCTTGCAGAATGTAGGCCTCATTTTGGGAGCTGACTCGCATCACTGTCTCCTGAAATAAGTTTAAATAAACGGACCCATTTTCAAGGCTAAGAGACTGGTTCAGTGAATAAAACAACCTACCAGTTCAACTTTTAATATGAAAAACTTGCAAGGAAGTTGCAGAGGAGGTAACTGTTGGGATTCAGGGCAGGCTGTCCGCAACATGCCTCAGTGGCATATTGCTTATTTTGAATTAAAGTGACTTAAGAAAGGGTCTTAAAGTTACTTAGGAGACACGAGGGACACTCTGATTCTCCTCGCTGTCACTCTGAAAGCAGAAGGTAAGTCTCCCATGTGAAAGTAGAAAGGTGGAATCTCCCTGCATTTGAAGGTGGAAAGTGTATTAGTCACTCAGTCATGTCTGACTCTTTGCAACTGTAGTTCGCCAGACTTCTCTGTCCATGGAATTCTCCAGGCAAAAACACTGGAAGGGGTTGCCATTTCCTTCTCCAGGGGGTCTTCTTAACCCAGGGATCAGACCTGGGTCTCCTGCATTGAAGACAGATTCTCTACCACCTGAGTCACCAGAAATAGGGAATCTGGGGCCAAGAAAGCTATATCAACAATCCTTGTCACTTCTCTAATCTGCTACCCCAATCCCAAATTTTAAACTCTTCACTAATTAAGCCTTCAAAACCCAGTTTTTTTGGCCTGTCAAATCCTTGTACATTTATTGTTTCTTTGTCTCTATCTCTGACTTATTTCACTCAGAGTAATACCCTCCAGGGCCCTCCATGTTGTTGTACATGGCACGATTTCATTCTTTTCTTATGGCTGAGCAGTATTCCAGAAGACAGGCTTCATGCCTACTCAGTAGCTGTTTGAACCACTCAGGAAATTTACCTGAACATCTGATGACATCATCAGAAACATTTCAAACTGCCAAAGATGCTTCAACCTTGACATTCAGAAATCTCCTTGACTGACTGCCCCTGAGCTCCGAAACTGGTTTACAATCATGCCAATCATTAGCCTTTGTTTTTTCTTGTGTTTCCTTAGACACACCTTTTATTAAATACCTGATTGCTTGCAGAATGTAGGCCTCATTTTGGGAGCTGACTCGCATCACTGTCTCCTGAAATAAGTTTAAATAAACGGACCCATTTTCAAGGCTAAGAGACTGGTTCAGTGAATAAAACAACCTACCAGTTCAACTTTTAATATGAAAAACTTGCAAGGAAGTTGCAGAGGAGGTAACTGTTGGGATTCAGGGCAGGCTGTCCGCAACATGCCTCAGTGGCATATTGCTTATTTTGAATTAAAGTGACTTAAGAAAGGGTCTTAAAGTTACTTAGGAGACACGAGGGACACTCTGATTCTCCTCGCTGTCACTCTGAAAGCAGAAGGTAAGTCTCCCATGTGAAAGTAGAAAGGTGGAATCTCCCTGCATTTGAAGGTGGAAAGTGTATTAGTCACTCAGTCATGTCTGACTCTTTGCAACTGTAGTTCGCCAGACTTCTCTGTCCATGGAATTCTCCAGGCAAAAACACTGGAAGGGGTTGCCATTTCCTTCTCCAGGGGGTCTTCTTAACCCAGGGATCAGACCTGGGTCTCCTGCATTGAAGACAGATTCTCTACCACCTGAGTCACCAGAAATAGGGAATCTGGGGCCAAGAAAGCTATATCAACAATCCTTGTCACTTCTCTAATCTGCTACCCCAATCCCAAATTTTAAACTCTTCACTAATTAAGCCTTCAAAACCCAGTTTTTTTGGCCTGTCAAATCCTTGTACATTTATTGTTTCTTTGTCTAAAAAAGTATAAAATTTGCCTACTTTGGCCACTTTGTTAATCCCATTTATATGAGACCTCTATGCCTACAAGTTG
The DNA here is from genome assembly GCA_022376925.1 of Tragulus kanchil. Lineage (NCBI taxonomy): Eukaryota > Metazoa > Chordata > Mammalia > Artiodactyla > Tragulidae > Tragulus > Tragulus kanchil. Next base: position 151,854,000 of record JAIOJX010000004.1, read on the forward strand.
AAATTTGTTTGTTTTTCTTCCTCTTAATGCGTCTTGGGTCAGTTTTATTGTGTTAGTCCTTCCACAAGAGCTCAGGAGGCATATGAGGGAAATTTCTCTCTCCCTGGCAATGCCTCCACGAGGAATCCTCCATAAAAATCCCAACAGTCATAGGATCAGAGAGCTTCCAGTTTGGTGAGCACAGCCTGTACTGGGAAGGCAATGCGCTTGACCTCCACTGGGACAGAAGCTCCTTTGCTGGGCACTCTCCTAGACCTCGCCCTGGCATCTCTTCATCTGGGTGCTCATTTGTACCTTTAGTCACATACTTTAATAAACTCATAGATGTAAGTATTGGGGCTCCCCACGATCCCACCTGCAAATGCAGGAAACATAGTGAGATGTGGGTTCGATCCCTGGATCAGGAAGATCTACTGGAGGAGGGTATGGCGACCCACTCCAGTATTCTTTCCTGGAGAATCCCATGGATGTAGGAACCTGGTGGGATGCAGTCCATGGGATCATAGAGTCAGACACAATGAAAGCAACTTAGCACCCACTCACTCATATGTAAATAAATGTTTTCCTGACATCTGGGAGCTGTTCCATCAGATAACCTAAGCCGAGGAAGAGGAAGTCATGGGAACCTGTGGTTTTAGCCACGTCAGACATTGTAGGGACCCTGGGGATCTATTGCTTGTGATTGGCATTGGAGGTGAGGGAGAGTCCTGTGTGACTGAACCCTTAAACTATGGGATTTGGTGCTGCCTCCAGGTAAATCCAAGTCAGTCCAGGGTCTTTCCTGATAGCTCAGCAGGTAAAGAATTCACTGCAATGCAGGAGACACAGGTTGACCCCTGGCTTGGGAAGATACCCCAGAGAAGGGCATGAAAATCCACTTGGTTTTCTTGCCTGGGAAATCCCATAGACAGAAGAGCCTGGCAGGCTACAGTCCAAAGACTTTGCACTTTTAATCGCCATTTTATATGCCTTAAAAGGGAATCCTTGTACATTTATTGTTTCTTTGTCTAAAAAAGTATAAAATTTGCCTACTTTGGCCACTTTGTTAATCCCATTTATATGAGACCTCTATGCCTACAAGTTGAAATTTGTTTGTTTTTCTTCCTCTTAATGCGTCTTGGGTCAGTTTTATTGTGTTAGTCCTTCCACAAGAGCTCAGGAGGCATATGAGGGAAATTTCTCTCTCCCTGGCAATGCCTCCACGAGGAATCCTCCATAAAAATCCCAACAGTCATAGGATCAGAGAGCTTCCAGTTTGGTGAGCACAGCCTGTACTGGGAAGGCAATGCGCTTGACCTCCACTGGGACAGAAGCTCCTTTGCTGGGCACTCTCCTAGACCTCGCCCTGGCATCTCTTCATCTGGGTGCTCATTTGTACCTTTAGTCACATACTTTAATAAACTCATAGATGTAAGTATTGGGGCTCCCCACGATCCCACCTGCAAATGCAGGAAACATAGTGAGATGTGGGTTCGATCCCTGGATCAGGAAGATCTACTGGAGGAGGGTATGGCGACCCACTCCAGTATTCTTTCCTGGAGAATCCCATGGATGTAGGAACCTGGTGGGATGCAGTCCATGGGATCATAGAGTCAGACACAATGAAAGCAACTTAGCACCCACTCACTCATATGTAAATAAATGTTTTCCTGACATCTGGGAGCTGTTCCATCAGATAACCTAAGCCGAGGAAGAGGAAGTCATGGGAACCTGTGGTTTTAGCCACGTCAGACATTGTAGGGACCCTGGGGATCTATTGCTTGTGATTGGCATTGGAGGTGAGGGAGAGTCCTGTGTGACTGAACCCTTAAACTATGGGATTTGGTGCTGCCTCCAGGTAAATCCAAGTCAGTCCAGGGTCTTTCCTGATAGCTCAGCAGGTAAAGAATTCACTGCAATGCAGGAGACACAGGTTGACCCCTGGCTTGGGAAGATACCCCAGAGAAGGGCATGAAAATCCACTTGGTTTTCTTGCCTGGGAAATCCCATAGACAGAAGAGCCTGGCAGGCTACAGTCCAAAGATTCACAAAAAGTTGTTTATGACTGAGCGACGAACCATGCACACAGGTAAACAGTGTCAGAATGAAATTGAAGGACACTCAGCTGATGTCACAGAATTGCTTGATGAGGGGGAAATCCCCACACATTGGGTTCCCAAAGTATCAGAAAAGAAGTGTTCTGAATGGGAAATAAAAGATAGACAGGAGGGAGATTTGGATTTTTCTTCACTCAGGTGGAAGACCACTGGGTTTTCCCCCAGTAAAAAGAGTCTAACTATGTATTAAGAGACAATCTATAGCAGTGTTTTATACATTTAAAGTTATACGAGGAGCTACACATCCAACTGTCTGAAATGTATTTGAAACTCATCCTTGAAGATAGATATAGAACTATGTGATTTTGGTGGGTTTTTTTTAACACCATTTTCCAGATTCTTCAGTCTTATGTGGTTCAGGAAATATTTCCAGGAGGGTGAAATGTAATTCCACAAGATCATATCTATCTTGTTCACTAGTGTATCCCTAGTCAAGAGCCCTTCCATCACAGGTGCTCGGTTAAATGTCTGGCCAAAGGACAGAAGACAGTGTCAGGACTAAAGGAGTCTTCCAGACCAGCTCCAGGGCATCTTGCCATCCTGGTTATTTCTGATCCAAGAGAACTTTCTGATCCCTAGTTCTGTGACACTAACTCCTGGGTCAGAAAATTCGAATGTATGGAATCTTATGTTCTGGAATTTTCTTAAAAATTTGGTTTTGAATTTACACTGGAAGCAGTAATCAAGATTAATACTAGCTGTTGGATACACACACTTCCTTACTGTCATAAAAGAACATTATTAGTATTTGAGAATAGCAAGTCTCCATATTTTGCTGCTATTAAAACTTCAGCACAAAGCCCTTTCAGGATGTTTTAATGATCAGTGAATGACTTAATGAATGTTGAGCTGCAGGCTATTAACCCTGACTCTGACCTCTATTAGCTATGAATTAAGGCAGAGATGCAGACTGCTAGGAAGGGATGAGAGTAAATATGGAGAGTAATTAAGCTTCAGTGGGTCTCCAGATTTTTGCATTTCCCATTGTAGTAACCCGGGTAATTGCCGAAGAAAGTTGATCCCTCTGAAACTTGAAAGCAAAGAGATGTGTTATTCTTTGATCCTGATGTTCATGCAGATTAGATGGTGTGCATTCTTCTTTCACACTTTGAAGACAGTAGGTAGAAAAACAAAGAGACTTCAGAAGTAAAATTGATGATACAGGAAAGTAATTACCAAGCTTTGGACCATATAATACAATCATCTCAGGGAAACAGCTTAGTAGTCATGCTTTTACCCAAATAAATGTGTATAATTGGCCAAGTGCAAACAGAAACTTTGAAGCACATTTCTTTGAATCAACAGGCTGTCAAATTAGGTAGTGTATTGTTCAACTCTTAACACAATAAATGCAGTGTTTTTTGGAATGTTTAGGAATCATCAGGCATTCTATGTATATTTACCTCGCAAGATTTTACGTTTGTTTTAATTTGCATATTCGAACAAAAGAAAACTCATTTCTAAAGTTTATTATTTAAAGATAAATTTTCCTATTTTATGAACCAAAATGGGTCAAAATATATTTACTTTTTTAAAATCAGGTTCCCCAGTATAAGGCTTTAAGATTCTAAAGAATTATTTTTTACTATGCCCTCCAAAATATACCTTATCAATCTTGTATCAATACTGGACCTCATTGTTTATTGAAATAAAATTAATTTACAGTGTGTTAATTTCTTCTGTAAAGTATAATGATTCAGTTTTATGTATATATATATTCTTTTTCATATTTTCCATTATGGTTTATCATAGGATATTGAATATATAGTTCCATGTGCTATGCAAGACCTTGTTGTTTATCCATTCTATATCTAATAGTTTGCACCTGCTAATCCCAAACCCCCAATCTATTCCTCCCCAAACCCCCAATCCACTTGGAAACCACAGGTCTATTCTCTATGTCTGTGAGTCAGTTTCAGTTTCATAAAAGTTCATTTCTGTCCTATTTTAGATTCCACATATAAGTGATATCATGTGGTATTTATATTTATTTTTATGGTTTGATTTAATATGATAATCTCTCACTCCATCCATGTTGATGCAAATGACATTATTTCTTTTTTATGGCTGAGTAATATTCTATTGTGTATATGTACCACATCTTCTTTATCCATTCATCTGGATATTTAGGCTGTTTCTATGTCTTGGCTCTTGTGAATAGTGCTGCTATGAACACAAGGACGCATGTATCTCTTTAAATTATATTTTTGTTCAGATATATGCCATGAGTGGGATTTCTGGATCATATGGCAGCTCTAATTTCAGATTTTGAGGAATTTCCATATTATTTTATATAGTGTTTGCATCAACTTGCATTCCCACCTAGACACTTGCTCCTTGGAAGAAAAGCTATGACAAACCTAGACAGCACATCAAAAGCAGAGACATCACTTTGCCAACAAAGTTCTGGATAGTTAAAGTACTGATTTTTCCAGTAGTCATGTATACATGTCAGAGTTGGACCGTAAAGAAGGCTGAACGTCGAAGAATTTGCAATTTTACGTTTGTTTTAATTTGCATATTCGAACAAAAGAAAACTCATTTCTAAAGTTTATTATTTAAAGATAAATTTTCCTATTTTATGAACCAAAATGGGTCAAAATATATTTACTTTTTTAAAATCAGGTTCCCCAGTATAAGGCTTTAAGATTCTAAAGAATTATTTTTTACTATGCCCTCCAAAATATACCTTATCAATCTTGTATCAATACTGGACCTCATTGTTTATTGAAATAAAATTAATTTACAGTGTGTTAATTTCTTCTGTAAAGTATAATGATTCAGTTTTATGTATATATATATTCTTTTTCATATTTTCCATTATGGTTTATCATAGGATATTGAATATATAGTTCCATGTGCTATGCAAGACCTTGTTGTTTATCCATTCTATATCTAATAGTTTGCACCTGCTAATCCCAAACCCCCAATCTATTCCTCCCCAAACCCCCAATCCACTTGGAAACCACAGGTCTATTCTCTATGTCTGTGAGTCAGTTTCAGTTTCATAAAAGTTCATTTCTGTCCTATTTTAGATTCCACATATAAGTGATATCATGTGGTATTTATATTTATTTTTATGGTTTGATTTAATATGATAATCTCTCACTCCATCCATGTTGATGCAAATGACATTATTTCTTTTTTATGGCTGAGTAATATTCTATTGTGTATATGTACCACATCTTCTTTATCCATTCATCTGGATATTTAGGCTGTTTCTATGTCTTGGCTCTTGTGAATAGTGCTGCTATGAACACAAGGACGCATGTATCTCTTTAAATTATATTTTTGTTCAGATATATGCCATGAGTGGGATTTCTGGATCATATGGCAGCTCTAATTTCAGATTTTGAGGAATTTCCATATTATTTTATATAGTGTTTGCATCAACTTGCATTCCCACCTAGACACTTGCTCCTTGGAAGAAAAGCTATGACAAACCTAGACAGCACATCAAAAGCAGAGACATCACTTTGCCAACAAAGTTCTGGATAGTTAAAGTACTGATTTTTCCAGTAGTCATGTATACATGTCAGAGTTGGACCGTAAAGAAGGCTGAACGTCGAAGAATTGATGCTTTCCAACTGTGGTGCTGGAGAAAACCCTTGAGAGTCCCTTGGGCTGCAAGGAGATCAAATCAGTCTAAAGGAAATCAACTCTGAATATTCATTAGAAGGACTGATGCTGAAGCTGAAGCTAACGCTCCAATCCTTTGGCCACCTGATGCAAAGAGATGACTCATTGGAAAAGACCCTGATGCTGGGAAAAACAGAAGACAGGAGAAGGGGACGGCAGAGGAAGATGGTTGGGTGGCATCACCAAGTCAATGAACATGAGTTTGACCCTGCTCTGGGAGACAGTGACGCACAGGGAAGCCTGGCGTGCTGCAGTCCATGGGGTTGCAAAGGGTCAGACATGACTGAGCAACTGGCCTGAAGAGGATGAAAGTATAAATCTGATACAGGTTGTATTATTCAGTTTTCAGTGGATGTGCTACAGATAGCCCCCAAATCATTTTGAAGGACAGTAACTTTTCCCTTTGGCCTCCATACTGAAGGAGCTGAATTTAGGACGTTTCATTCTTGTGGCAGAGAGAAAAGAGCAAGATGTAGCATATGATGTCTTTTAAAATGTTTACCCTGTTGTGAAATGTATCTTTTCTATTCATGTATCATTGGCCAAAGCATGCCATGGCCAAGTAGCTCAGGGCAGAGAACTAAATGCTACAGGGAAGGGCTGCTAGTCACATAGCAACAGGCAGAATTGTATCAGCCTCCTTCAGGGAGGACAGAGAATAAACAACAGAAATAATATAATCTAACACTGGGCATCTCCCCTTAAGACATGTTTACAGGAAGGTCTATGAGATATCTTACTACTTCCATTATTAATCACTTATTAGATGATTAATGTAACTAATATAACTATTGTAAAGCATTAATAATATGTGATCGAGTATTTCATTCACAGATACAAGTAGCCCTACTCAGTGAGCTTGACAAGTGTGATAAAGCACATAAACTGAATCCACATCAAGAGTCATCAAAGACACCACTACTCAGTGGCCACCCATGTTGCTGCCAAGCACAAGTTCTCTCATTCTCTTCCGTGTCTGTCACTGTAAGAACTCATGGGCCACAACTTTTAAAAATATACATTATAGTTAATTTTTCTTTTAGACCCAAGACTGAAAATAGAAGCATCTGATTGAACTCCAGAAAGTGGGGAATGTCCACAGGAGTTCTTGGGAGCTTTGAAATGAATTGTCTTCAACTCTTAGACCTTCTTTTTATCTTATTTTATTTGACTGTGCTGAGTCTTAGTTGCATGTAGGATCTTTTTAGTTGTAACATGTGAACTCTTAGCTGCAGCATGTGGGATCCAGTTCCCTGAACTGGAATTGAACCTGGGCAGGCCCCCTGCATTGGGAGTGTGGAGTTCTAGCCATTCGACCACCAGGACATCCCATAGACTTATTTTAACCATGACTGGTGCATAAATAATATCCCACCCAAGGGTCAGTTGGCCAACCTCCATTCAAATCTCCACCCAGTGGTTTCTGCCCTATATGCTGAAGATGCTCAGGGAAATTTCAAAGGGAACTGCCTTCTATGTGGAGAAGAGATGTTCATGTTTGATTTGCACACTGTCTTAGTCCAGTTGGGCTGCTATAACAAAATATCTCAGACAGAGTAGCTTAGAAACAACAGAAATTTCTTTTAAGTTTTGGAGGCCAGAAGTTCAAGATCAAGGTGCCACTATAGTCCCATTCTTGTGAGAGTCCTCTTCCTGGTTCAAAGTAGGCGCCTTCTCACTGTGTCCTCATATGGTAGTAGGGATTAGGGATCTCTTTTATAAAAGCACTAAACTCGTTCATGAGAGCTTGATCCTTGTGATGGAATCACTTTTCACAGACCCCCCCTTTTAATACCATCCACTTCAGGGAGTTAGGATTTCGACATATGAATTCTGGGGAGATGTGCTGTGCTCAATTGCTCAGTCGTGTCCAACTGTTTGTGACCTCATGGACGTAGCCTTCAAGGTTCCCAGTCCATGGGATTATCCCAGCAAGAATACTGGAGGGGGTTGCCATTTCCTACTCCAGGAGATCTTCCCCACCCAGGAACTGATCCCTAATCTCCTGCAGCTCCTGGGCTGCAAGTGGGTTCTTTACCACTGAGCCACCTTAGGAAGATACAACCATGCTTATTTTCCATGAAATTAATTAATTCCAACCAACTTGTGGCTTTGGCTATCTCCTAATTGAGTCAAGAGGGCACTTGCTATCAAGCTAGGTACAGCTTAATTAATTAATTTTCCAGTTTTACTGAAGTACAATTAGTTGGCAAAGACATACACACAATTAATGTAGACATTAATTGGTGACTTTTGGCAGGTGTATACATCACCTGTTTCCGGGAAATAAATCTGCCTATCATCTCTGAAGGGCAGATTCAGTTTTTTTTTTTTTTTTAAACCTTTATTTTACTTTTAACCTTTACAGAGTTTTGTTGTTCACAGACATGCATGTTCTCAGATTAGTTACATGTATATCCCCCCCTTCCCTCCCCTCCCGACCGTCACACAGCACTCCTGAAGGATCCCCTTTTCTCACAGAGCACAGATTCAGTTTTAATCATCCTTTTTCTTCTCCAGACTGTTGTAATCAGTTTCTCATTAAAAAAAGTAAGAGCTGGGCTTCCCTGGTGGTCCAGTGGGTAAAGAGGCCCCCTTGCAGTGCAAAGGGCACTGGTTTGATCCCTGGCCTGGGAAGGTCCCACGTACTGTGGAGCAGCTTGGCTGGTGTTTCCAATTACGAGCCAGCACTCTGGAGCGCATGTGCCCAGAGCCAGTGCTCTGCAACAAGAGAGGCTACTGCAATGGAAGGCGCACACATGCCAAAAGAATAAAGATGGATGAAAATAAATGATGATGACTTGGAGGCCAAAAAAAAAAAAAAAAAAAACCAAACCAACTTAAAAAAGAAAAAAGAGCTGTTCCTGTTTTGCTCTCATATTTTTTTGGAGGTGGGGGAATAATTTTTGGACATGCACACATGGTTTTATTTTCTTTTTACTTATTCATTTATTTTATTTTTGACGGCACTAGGTCTTTGTTGCTGCATGCAGGTTTTCATTTACAGAGAATGGGGACTACTCTCTAGTTCTGGTGTACAGACTTCTCATTGCAATGAATTCTCATTGCAATGTTGTGGAGCAGAAACTCTAGATACACCAGCTGCAGCAGCTGTGGCATGTGGGCTCAGTAGTTGTGACTCCTGGATGCTAGAGCACAGGCTCGGTAGTTGTAGTGCACCGCCTCAGTTGCTCAGCAGCATGTGGAATTCTTCCTGACCAGGAATTGAACCTGTGTTCCCTGCATTGGCAGGCAGACTCTTATCCGCTACACCACCAGGAAAGTCCTGCTCTCTCTGTAAAAATCTCCACAACTCTTCTGAGTTCCGCTACTAGATTATGGTATTCCTGAAGGGAGATTTTTTTTTTTTTTGGTTACTGCTGGTATGTGGTGTTGCCCAGCAACTCTTTGTTGAATGAATGAATGAATGGCTTCACTCAAAAATCCACTGAAAGTCTCGATAGGGTCATAGATTTCTCTGATTCAGATACACATAAACTGTAAAGTATTTAAGAAATAGAATAGACTCAGCCCCAAACACTAATCGAAATTAAAGAAAGTTTCTGCAAAATGATATTGGGCAGAGTCATTACTTTAATATAAATTTATATTTTATTAATTTAATATCTTTAAATAATTTAATCTAAATTTAATATAGTTATATACAGTAAATTTATGTCTCTCTCTGTGTATACATATATATGTGTATTTGTATATGATTTGCACTTGCCCTGAACTTCTAGAAGAAAGCAGCATATGCAAGCAGGATATTCTCAAAACAAGTTGGGAAAATATGACAAAATCATCTATGTCTTAAAATCCTAGGACATCAGAAACCTGACAAAGTATATGCTTAATTAGTAACAAGTGAGGAGAATATTGGCTTATTTTGTGGCTACTGGTGTCTTTGACTTTGCAGAATGTCCCCAGTATAGGCAAAATATCACATATGTGAGTTAAAAGGTTGAAGGCCTCTGGGTCTGTTGACTTAATAAAAACCAAAAACTATGTCCCATTGTCTTTGTTTTGCTCCAGAAGCAAATATTTCAAAAAAATTAGAGAAGTGTAGGTTATAATTTGATCCCTGGGTTGGAAAGATCCCCTGGGAAAGGGAATGGCTACCTGCTCTGGTGTTCTTGCCTGGAGAATCCCATGGACAGAGGAGCCTGGCAGGCTACAGTCCATGGAGTTGGCAAAAGTTGGACATGACTGAGTAACTAACACTTTCACATTCTTTCAGGTTATAATGTAATGAACACTCAGATTCTCACCAATCAATTTGTTAACTTATGCTGCTTTTTCACTTTTGCGCAAATTGTTGCCTTTTTGAACAACTCAGTATGCTCAGCTGTTCCCTGAAAAAATCCGCTACACCACCAGGAAAGTCCTGCTCTCTCTGTAAAATCTCCACAACTCTTCTGAGTTCCGCTACTAGATTATGGTATTCCTGAAGGGAGATTTTTTTTTTTTTTGGTTACTGCTGGTATGTGGTGTTGCCCAGCAACTCTTTGTTGAATGAATGAATGAATGGCTTCACTCAAAAATCCACTGAAAGTCTCGATAGGGTCATAGATTTCTCTGATTCAGATACACATAAACTGTAAAGTATTTAAGAAATAGAATAGACTCAGCCCCAAACACTAATCGAAATTAAAGAAAGTTTCTGCAAAATGATATTGGGCAGAGTCATTACTTTAATATAAATTTATATTTTATTAATTTAATATCTTTAAATAATTTAATCTAAATTTAATATAGTTATATACAGTAAATTTATGTCTCTCTCTGTGTATACATATATATGTGTATTTGTATATGATTTGCACTTGCCCTGAACTTCTAGAAGAAAGCAGCATATGCAAGCAGGATATTCTCAAAACAAGTTGGGAAAATATGACAAAATCATCTATGTCTTAAAATCCTAGGACATCAGAAACCTGACAAAGTATATGCTTAATTAGTAACAAGTGAGGAGAATATTGGCTTATTTTGTGGCTACTGGTGTCTTTGACTTTGCAGAATGTCCCCAGTATAGGCAAAATATCACATATGTGAGTTAAAAGGTTGAAGGCCTCTGGGTCTGTTGACTTAATAAAAACCAAAAACTATGTCCCATTGTCTTTGTTTTGCTCCAGAAGCAAATATTTCAAAAAAATTAGAGAAGTGTAGGTTATAATTTGATCCCTGGGTTGGAAAGATCCCCTGGGAAAGGGAATGGCTACCTGCTCTGGTGTTCTTGCCTGGAGAATCCCATGGACAGAGGAGCCTGGCAGGCTACAGTCCATGGAGTTGGCAAAAGTTGGACATGACTGAGTAACTAACACTTTCACATTCTTTCAGGTTATAATGTAATGAACACTCAGATTCTCACCAATCAATTTGTCAACTTATGCTGCTTTTCCACATTTGCTCAAATTTTTGCCTTTTTTCCTAAGAAGCAAAACCTGATGGCTATGGTCCATAATATATGCCTCATTATGCCTATGATCCGTGATCCGTCTTCCCTCTCCAGTTAAGTGTTTCCCTAAATTTCTTCTTTATCATTCTCATGCATACTTTTATACTTTCATTAACATGAATGTATTCTTAAATAATTTATAGTTTCTTGGCATGTTTTTAAAAACTTTATAGAAATGGCATCCTACTGTCTATGTTCATTTGAAATATTTTTCTGTTACTAAAAATTATGTGTTTCAGATTCATCCATGTTGATACATGTGGTCTTGGCTACTGTGGTACTATATTGTTTACATGTGCCTATTCACCATTATAAACACTGCTGTACCTGTTAGTCCTTGTCTACATTTTTTGTGTACAGCTGATAGTTCTCTGAGATGGCTTCCTGGAAGTAGGTCTATGTTTCTTCAACTTTTCTAGAAATCAACTGATTATTCTCCAAAGTAGTTATGCCAATAATGAGCATTTTTCATTAGATCATGGCCTGTTTTCTATGAACTTGTTTACTTTGCACAAAAAAATCATATCACCATATCTACTCACTCACCTCCAACTCCGTATTCTGACTTCTTACTCTGTATAGAACTTACTCACAGGTCAAAGGTTTATAACCATTGAGCACTTTCTAAGTGATCTGATATATGGTCTGATAGCAGTTTCATGAAAGGTGCCTCCCAAATATTTTAACCAATAGTCTCATCATTGAACTAAGTGTTTATCTTCCACAGCTTACAAGTCTGCAGAGCTATTTCTCATGTTAATATGTAAATGTATTATTTATTTAAAATCCAGAAGCAAATATTTCAAAAATTAGAGAAGTGTAGGTTATAATTTGATCCCTGGGTTGGAAAGATCCCCTGGGAAAGGGAATGGCTACCTGCTCTGGTGTTCTTGCCTGGAGAATCCCATGGACAGAGGAGCCTGGCAGGCTACAGTCCATGGAGTTGGCAAAAGTTGGACATGACTGAGTAACTAACACTTTCACATTCTTTCAGGTTATAATGTAATGAACACTCAGATTCTCACCAATCAATTTGTCAACTTATGCTGCTTTTCCACATTTGCTCAAATTTTTGCCTTTTTTCCTAAGAAGCAAAACCTGATGGCTATGGTCCATAATATATGCCTCATTATGCCTATGATCCGTGATCCGTCTTCCCTCTCCAGTTAAGTGTTTCCCTAAATTTCTTCTTTATCATTCTCATGCATACTTTTATACTTTCATTAACATGAATGTATTCTTAAATAATTTATAGTTTCTTGGCATGTTTTTAAAAACTTTATAGAAATGGCATCCTACTGTCTATGTTCATTTGAAATATTTTTCTGTTACTAAAAATTATGTGTTTCAGATTCATCCATGTTGATACATGTGGTCTTGGCTACTGTGGTACTATATTGTTTACATGTGCCTATTCACCATTATAAACACTGCTGTACCTGTTAGTCCTTGTCTACATTTTTTGTGTACAGCTGATAGTTCTCTGAGATGGCTTCCTGGAAGTAGGTCTATGTTTCTTCAACTTTTCTAGAAATCAACTGATTATTCTCCAAAGTAGTTATGCCAATAATGAGCATTTTTCATTAGATCATGGCCTGTTTTCTATGAACTTGTTTACTTTGCACAAAAAAATCATATCACCATATCTACTCACTCACCTCCAACTCCGTATTCTGACTTCTTACTCTGTATAGAACTTACTCACAGGTCAAAGGTTTATAACCATTGAGCACTTTCTAAGTGATCTGATATATGGTCTGATAGCAGTTTCATGAAAGGTGCCTCCCAAATATTTTAACCAATAGTCTCATCATTGAACTAAGTGTTTATCTTCCACAGCTTACAAGTCTGCAGAGCTATTTCTCATGTTAATATGTAAATGTATTATTTATTTAAAAATCAAGAAACATTAGTAGAGAAAGGTTCAAAAAACAAAAAAAGCTTGGAACAGCAATTAAGAGAGATGAATATATTGTAAAGTCAATTTAGTTGGTATTACCTGTGAATTCTTTCTGTTTATCCCAGGGATCACAAACCTGAAAGGGGAAAAAAGGATTCCTGCTGTTTTAATTAGAGCCAAATTTATTGGGATCATTCTAGGGAGGGTTGCAAAGCCAGGAGGTCTTCACTCAGGTTAGGCTGTGTTGCCTCTACCAACCATCTCCCTAACTCCCTCTTGTGGCCCATCCATCAGTCTTTGAGGTGGAGACAGGGAAGGGAAAATAAGGAAAACCGTGCCATGCTTTCTTCTGGCAACTTTTATTATATTGCTTTACTTCAAGCAAAAGTAAATAGTATCCCTCCTCTTTCTAGCCCTTCCCCCACTGCCATTTCCCACTTCTGCCATTCTCTGACTATATCACCATTTCCTTCTCTTCATCTTCCCCTCTATCTTCAAAGTAAAAAACAGCAGGTAGGTAGGGACATACTAGAATGGCGAAAATATGTCTGAATATGCCTCATTCATGCTTGAATGAGGCTGAGGAGAAGACACGGACTTTTCCATTATCTCAAAAGCTGATACATTCTTCATCCCACTTCTTTTAAATCTTTCAACCTTATTTTTCTCGAAGTCTTTTGGGTTAAGCAATGACTGATGCTCTCCAGGTCTCCCCTCCCATGTATAATAGGGCATGACCTTTCCTTCTGGGCCTTTCTGCCGTGGGAAGGGAACCTGGTTAGACATATGATTTTTTTTTTTTTTAAAAGTCTTTAAATAATTCGTTCATAGTATTAAATGAACAATGTCATTTTGGGGAAAAGCATCACTTTGATTAAAAAAACACAGTCCAGCTGTTAAATTACAACTGCTGCCATTTCCCAATCTAGAAAGTGAGATCCAGGAGGTCATTTGGGAGAAAATGACTTTGTCAATACCCAGCTTAACACCATTGCTACCGCTGTGTTCTATTCTCCTAAAGCACAAATGGACTTTGTAAAAATGCTCAGCTGGATAGAAGGTTAACATTTTTCAGAACTTTAATGGAATTCCTGAACTTGCCTTTCTGCAGGTTATAAGGTGATTTGACCTCAGCAGAGCAGCCAGAAAAATGCATGCAGTCCTCTTAGCTCTACAAACACTAATTGGGAGAAATGGGGTAAATTAAGGGATTCGTCTTCCTGTGTCCAGGTAGCCTGAAACAGTGTTGCTCACCTTTTATGCCACTCACATAGGCACATTGGAGTGAGGAAATGGCTTTAAATAACTCCTTGAATTTTGTTCATATAGACAGTTTAAGGGTCTGAGAAATTTTATACCCATAGACTTAAGATATGATTGAGTTAACTCTAAACACATGTGTTTGTGTGTGTTTATATATTTTTGACTGTGCTGGGTCTTTGTTGCTACTCAGTCTCGTTGTGGCGAGTTGGGGCTACTCTTCGTGACAGCATGCAGGCTTCTCATTGCTGTGGCTTCTCTTGTTTCGGAGCATGGGCTCTAGGGATTCAGTAGTTGTGGCCCATGGGCTCAGTGGCTGGGGCTCCTGGGCTCTAGAGCACAGGCTCAACAGTTGTGGTGAGCAGGCTTAGTTGCTCTTCGGCATGTGGGGTCTTCCTGGATCAGAGACTGAACCCATGTCTCTTGAATTGAGAGGCAGACTCTTTACTATTGAGACACCAGGGAAGCCCTTATTTACTTACTTTGTTTTAACTTTTTCTAGTTATTTTTTACTAAGTTCAGGACATTGTTTACACAACTAACATTGGAGAGAGAATTTATATGGCTCTGGGGGAACATTACCTTACTCCAGACAGGACTTAATTCTCTTTTTTGTTTGTTTTTTGTCTTATTTGTTTTTTGGCAGTGCCGTGTGGCATTTGGGATCTTCTTTCCCTGATCAGGCATGGAAACCCGGACTCCTTGCAGTGGAAGCATAGAGTCTTAACCGCTGGCCTACCAGGGAAGTCGCAAAACATGTTAACTGTTGATGACTTGTCTAGCATTTGGATGACTGTCAAATAGAATATAACTCTGAAACCCTAGTCCCTTTCCCAAGGATAGCTTAACACCATTGCTACCGCTGTGTTCTATTCTCCTAAAGCACAAATGGACTTTGTAAAATGCTCAGCTGGATAGAAGGTTAACATTTTTCAGAACTTTAATGGAATTCCTGAACTTGCCTTTCTGCAGGTTATAAGGTGATTTGACCTCAGCAGAGCAGCCAGAAAAATGCATGCAGTCCTCTTAGCTCTACAAACACTAATTGGGAGAAATGGGGTAAATTAAGGGATTCGTCTTCCTGTGTCCAGGTAGCCTGAAACAGTGTTGCTCACCTTTTATGCCACTCACATAGGCACATTGGAGTGAGGAAATGGCTTTAAATAACTCCTTGAATTTTGTTCATATAGACAGTTTAAGGGTCTGAGAAATTTTATACCCATAGACTTAAGATATGATTGAGTTAACTCTAAACACATGTGTTTGTGTGTGTTTATATATTTTTGACTGTGCTGGGTCTTTGTTGCTACTCAGTCTCGTTGTGGCGAGTTGGGGCTACTCTTCGTGACAGCATGCAGGCTTCTCATTGCTGTGGCTTCTCTTGTTTCGGAGCATGGGCTCTAGGGATTCAGTAGTTGTGGCCCATGGGCTCAGTGGCTGGGGCTCCTGGGCTCTAGAGCACAGGCTCAACAGTTGTGGTGAGCAGGCTTAGTTGCTCTTCGGCATGTGGGGTCTTCCTGGATCAGAGACTGAACCCATGTCTCTTGAATTGAGAGGCAGACTCTTTACTATTGAGACACCAGGGAAGCCCTTATTTACTTACTTTGTTTTAACTTTTTCTAGTTATTTTTTACTAAGTTCAGGACATTGTTTACACAACTAACATTGGAGAGAGAATTTATATGGCTCTGGGGGAACATTACCTTACTCCAGACAGGACTTAATTCTCTTTTTTGTTTGTTTTTTGTCTTATTTGTTTTTTGGCAGTGCCGTGTGGCATTTGGGATCTTCTTTCCCTGATCAGGCATGGAAACCCGGACTCCTTGCAGTGGAAGCATAGAGTCTTAACCGCTGGCCTACCAGGGAAGTCGCAAAACATGTTAACTGTTGATGACTTGTCTAGCATTTGGATGACTGTCAAATAGAATATAACTCTGAAACCCTAGTCCCTTTCCTAGTCCCAGTCCCAGTAAGGTTATTATCAAGTGTGTCAGTTTTCTAGGTCTGTAGTAACAAATTAGCAGAAACTGGGTGGTTTAGAACAACAGATGTTTCTTTCCCAGCTCAGGAAACCACAGTCCAAAGTCAAGATGTCAGCAGGATTGGGTCCTTCTGGAGGAAGAATCCATCCCGTGCTTCTCTCCTGGCCTCTAGCGGCTACTGCCACCCTTTGGTGCACCTTGGATTGCAGATTCATTACTCCACACTGCCTTCTTTCCTTTGTGTCTCTGAGTCCTTTCTTCTTATAAAAATACCAAACTTTGGATTTAGGGCTTATCCCATATCTAGGATGATTTCATCTCACAATCTTTAACTAATTACATCTGCAAATACTCTTTTCCTAACGGAGGTTACGGTCTGAGCATGGGCATGAATTTTGGCAGCATACCATTCAATCCACTATACCAAGCAAAGACGTAAAAAAAACCCTGAAGAGCATATTTTAAAATACAGCCTGGAGGCCAGTTGTAAATCATAAAATTCCTCTATGCATTTGGCTTCTGCCACACCTTGAATCACTTGTGTTCATGGTAAGAACATACACGGTTGTCCTCCACACAGTGATACCACTCTGTCACTTCTCTGAATGCCAAGAGACCCAGCCCAGAAGGGCTCTGAGAAATAGACCAGATGATCCATATTCTTTGTGGGCACATCAGGTCTAATACCCTACTTCCCAAGTCACCAGAGATCTAACTTTCCCAGGTCATCCATCCTTGGAGGGGCACTAATTCTATGCATTCCCAAATCTCACTGGTTGCACAGATCTCTGAATCTTCTGCCCACTGGCATTAATTAATGATCTGTCAACAGCAAAATAACATATTCTTAACCTCTTCTCTGCACAGCCTTTGAACTTTTTGTCCCAACTGAAACTCATTCCCAAAGAACTCTAATTCCCCTATAAACTACTCAAATGGTGCTTTAAAAAAATATACACCATTTATGTACCACATGCTTACATTTCTGTAATCAATGAATTCTCCATTTCTGTGAGACTTTTTCTCTTCTCTTCCAAAACTGATTATCTCACTCCTCGTTTCACTTAGAAAGTAGAAGCAACCAGAAGAGAACCACCTCATTTTTTTCCCCAGAAAATCTATCAACTAATGGGTCTTCATCTGTCTATTCTGTCTGATGCCCTATTAACAAGATGGACAGTGGATTTCTCCTATATCAAGGGGTGTCGTTTTCTTGGCTTGGATCCTGTTTAAGGTCACTGATTTAGGGATTTAAACTACAATTATCACCCTCATCATCAATTGCTGCCCCCTCTCCACTGGATTCATCTCATCCTTATACAGAAGGGCTACCTGTATTACATCCTATTTTTTTTTTTTAATTCTCCCTTGATCTTAGAATCTCCTCCAGGAATGCTCCTCTTCCAGTAGATATGACTTGAATTCCTGCCTACCCATTTAGTGATGACAGACATCTAAGGCAACTGTGATCGGACATACATTATGCTGTTGATCTACAAAGTTCTCAACTTTGGTTGTGAATATGTATTAAGTCAACACAATAATACTACCCTTTGTTTGTTTCGAGGTGATTTATCATCCAGGAAGAAAGGAAGGTGGGAGAAGAGCACACCCCTTGCCTTTAAGGCAGAAATCTCAAAGTCGTACATATTACCTACCCTAATACACTATTGGCCAGAACCTGGTCACCTGACCATGCTCACCAAGCTGTGTAGAAAGAAGAGAAATTTACCCTTAATCTCTGTGCTCATGTATTACATACCAGTTAAATAGCAAGGAGTTATTATTACAGAAAAAAAGGTGAACTACTATCAGATAATGATGGGTAAACTTGGATAATGTGCATTTCATATAAAATAATCCCCCCCCACCACCACAATTCTAGACTCACCATATTCTAATAACCTGGCTCTCATGTTCACCCATGTGAGGGGTGTGTGTGTGTGTGCATGTGTATATGTATGTGAAAAGAGAAACTCTCGGAAGACTGTAAAGAGGAGTTCTGAAGTTTCGAAGACAACATTAGAATAAATCTATAACCTCCCAGGGTAGCGCCTTTAGAGCAGACATCAATAAGTTGAGTTTTCCTGCCTGCTGTGTTTGTACTTTATACAAATGCATCAGGATGTGCTTCACACTCTCTGTGTTAAGAACATGACATGACTGATTCGTGAGTATCCAGATATGTGGTCTAACAAAGAACTTTTTAATTTCCTCATTAGAATGAGTAATCATGACTGCAAACAGCATCTATGACAGGGTTAATTGTTCTATTCTGTCTGATGCCCTATTAACAAGATGGACAGTGGATTTCTCCTATATCTGTTTCTTGGCTTGGATTTAAGGTCACTGATTTAGGGATTTAAACTACAATTATCACCCTCATCATCAATTGCTGCCCCCTCTCCACTGGATTCATCTCATCCTTATACAGAAGGGCTACCTGTATTACATCCTATTTTTTTTTTTTAATTCTCCCTTGATCTTAGAATCTCCTCCAGGAATGCTCCTCTTCCAGTAGATATGACTTGAATTCCTGCCTACCCATTTAGTGATGACAGACATCTAAGGCAACTGTGATCGGACATACATTATGCTGTTGATCTACAAAGTTCTCAACTTTGGTTGTGAATATGTATTAAGTCAACACAATAATACTACCCTTTGTTTGTTTCGAGGTGATTTATCATCCAGGAAGAAAGGAAGGTGGGAGAAGAGCACACCCCTTGCCTTTAAGGCAGAAATCTCAAAGTCGTACATATTACCTACCCTAATACACTATTGGCCAGAACCTGGTCACCTGACCATGCTCACCAAGCTGTGTAGAAAGAAGAGAAATTTACCCTTAATCTCTGTGCTCATGTATTACATACCAGTTAAATAGCAAGGAGTTATTATTACAGAAAAAAAGGTGAACTACTATCAGATAATGATGGGTAAACTTGGATAATGTGCATTTCATATAAAATAATCCCCCCCCACCACCACAA
The DNA here is from genome assembly GCA_022376925.1 of Tragulus kanchil. Taxonomy (NCBI): domain Eukaryota; kingdom Metazoa; phylum Chordata; class Mammalia; order Artiodactyla; family Tragulidae; genus Tragulus; species Tragulus kanchil. The sequence continues at coordinate 151,873,325 of JAIOJX010000004.1, forward strand.
TTCTAGACTCACCATATTCTAATAACCTGGCTCTCATGTTCACCCATGTGAGTGTGTGTGTGTGTGTGCATGTGTATATGTATGTGAAAAAGAGAAACTCTCGGAAGACTGTAAAGAGGAGTTCTGAAGTTTCGGAAGACAACATTAGAATAAATCTATAACCTCCCAGGGTAGCGCCTTTAGAGCAGACATCAATAAGTTGAGTTTTCCTGCCTGCTGTGTTTGTACTTTATACAAATGCATCAGGATGTGCTTCACACTCTCTGTGTTAAGAACATGACATGACTGATTCGTGAGTATCCAGATATGTGGTCTAACAAAGAACTTTTTAATTTCCTCATTAGAATGAGTAATCATGACTGCAAACAGCTATCAGTATGCTCACAGGGTTCAGCAATACCTATGGATGATGCAAGTCTGATTTTAGGCATAATGGTCCCTTCCTCCTGCTCCCTCTTTGCTTTGCCTTGACTGCTGTTAAATGTTATCCTTTTAATCAGTCTCAATTGCTCCGCCTTGCTCCGAGACCTGCTTAGAGACTCCTCAGAGGCACATTGTTTCGTGGGCAACAGCTGTTCTCTCCCAGCTCATACTGACGGGAGTTATATATAGGGACGATAATAATAAATTGTCTATACATACACATACAGCACATGGGGCCCACTGATGAAAATTAGTGTTTTATGTGTGTGTAGTGCTTTCCTTTGATTGTATTTACAAACACTCTGCTTCACTGTCTCCCTCAAGCTGCTGCAGTGTACCTCTTCAGCTCAGAGAGGACCATAGTTACCCCTTCCACCTTCAGGTCTCTTTTGCAATTTCCTAACTAACACATATATTGTCTAACTTTCCCTTCCGGTTCTATTGTGATGGAACATCCTAAACGCCCTGACTCTTTAAATATGCTTTTATTCTGTGAATATAGACTGATTTCTAGATAGATTCAGTTGTGTCCAATTGTTTGAGACCCCACAGACTGTAGCCCACCAGCCCCCTCTGTCCATTGGATCCTCCAGGCAAGAATACTGGAGTGGGTTGCCCTTCCCTTCTCCAGGGCCTCTTCCTCACCCAGGGATGGAGCCCAGGCCTCCTGCCTCGCGGGTGGACTCTTTACTATCTGAGCCACCCAAAATCTACTTACGAAAATGCAGTATGTGTGAAATTGATATGTTTATAAAACGCAGTATTTCCTCTTTCTAGGAGGCCCCTTACCCAAAAAAATCACCATTGGGAAGGAAAATGAAATCAGATTCTGATTAATATGTTGGACAGTAGTTCTGAAGTTTCGAAGACAACATTAGAATAAATCTATAACCTCCCAGGGTAGCGCCTTTAGAGCAGACATCAATAAGTTGAGTTTTCCTGCCTGCTGTGTTTGTACTTTATACAAATGCATCAGGATGTGCTTCACACTCTCTGTGTTAAGAACATGACATGACTGATTCGTGAGTATCCAGATATGTGGTCTAACAAAGAACTTTTTAATTTCCTCATTAGAATGAGTAATCATGACTGCAAACAGCTATCAGTATGCTCACAGGGTTCAGCAATACCTATGGATGATGCAAGTCTGATTTTAGGCATAATGGTCCCTTCCTCCTGCTCCCTCTTTGCTTTGCCTTGACTGCTGTTAAATGTTATCCTTTTAATCAGTCTCAATTGCTCCGCCTTGCTCCGAGACCTGCTTAGAGACTCCTCAGAGGCACATTGTTTCGTGGGCAACAGCTGTTCTCTCCCAGCTCATACTGACGGGAGTTATATATAGGGACGATAATAATAAATTGTCTATACATACACATACAGCACATGGGGCCCACTGATGAAAATTAGTGTTTTATGTGTGTAGTGCTTTCCTTTGATTGTATTTACAAACACTCTGCTTCACTGTCTCCCTCAAGCTGCTGCAGTGTACCTCTTCAGCTCAGAGAGGACCATAGTTACCCCTTCCACCTTCAGGTCTCTTTTGCAATTTCCTAACTAACACATATATTGTCTAACTTTCCCTTCCGGTTCTATTGTGATGGAACATCCTAAACGCCCTGACTCTTTAAATATGCTTTTATTCTGTGAATATAGACTGATTTCTAGATAGATTCAGTTGTGTCCAATTGTTTGAGACCCCACAGACTGTAGCCCACCAGCCCCCTCTGTCCATTGGATCCTCCAGGCAAGAATACTGGAGTGGGTTGCCCTTCCCTTCTCCAGGGCCTCTTCCTCACCCAGGGATGGAGCCCAGGCCTCCTGCCTCGCGGGTGGACTCTTTACTATCTGAGCCACCCAAAATCTACTTACGAAAATGCAGTATGTGTGAAATTGATATGTTTATAAAACGCAGTATTTCCTCTTTCTAGGAGGCACCAACAACTGTAAAAAAAATGAAAGGGCCCTTGTTTAAAAATATTGATCACCATTGGGAAGGAAAATGAAATCAGATTCTGATTAATATGTTGGACAGTAGTTCTTGTCTAAGCCAAGTTTTTTCACTAATCACATAGAATTTGAAATAAACATACAAAAAATTGTTATTGTTGTTTAGTCACTAGGTTGTATCTGACTCATTTGCAAGCCCACAGACTGCAGCCCACCAGGGTCCTGACTCCATGGGGTTTTCCAGGCAAGAATACTGGAGTGGGGTTGTCATTTCCTTCTCCAGGGGATCTTCTAGACCCAGGAGTCTAACCTGCATCTCCTCCATTGGCAGGCAGATTCTTTACCACGGAACCACAGGGAAAGCCCCTGCTAAAACTGGAGGCCATCAGTTTGAAATAACATCATATAGTATGGGCTTCCCAAGTGGTTCAGTGGGTAAAGAATCTGCCTGTAATGCAGGAGACATGGGCAGATGTGGGTTCCATTCCCAGGTGGGGAAGATCCCCTGGAGGAGGGCATGGCCACCCACTCCAGTATTCTTGCTTAGAGAATCGCATGAACAGAGGAGCCTGGTGGGCCACAGTCTGCAGGGTGGCAAGCACCACACAAGACTGAGCATGCAGTTGTTCTAAAGGCACCCTCCAGCATCATGTGTTTGCCATGGGGCCAGGCTAATCAGGTTTCACACAATGGCAAACGTCCTCTCTCACTGCCCAATGGACCATCTCTAAAACAGAAAATACAATTGTTCACCACTCTGGCCTTTTAATAACAATATATTTTGAAGTCAAGAGTTGTGTTAAAGGGCATGATATTTACACTACGGCATGCTTTCTCCAGGGCCTCTGGTCTTTCTCTACTTTTAGATCTTCCTAGTAACATTATTTCCCTTCCTAATTTTGCATATCTGTTATCTTTTCATTGATGCATAAAATCCCTTTGTTTTTCCTTCATTTCTTTTTTCATTTAGAACATCAATTTACCTTACGTGCTATTTGCCTTTCAGCATACATGCAGGTTATAATTTCTCTGTCTCCTGCTTGATCTCCATCGGTCCATGACCTTCGAGTAATCTAGATGGCCTTCTCCCAAAGAGAGGATTCTGGAGAAGAGCACATTTTATCTGAGGTCAAAGATAAGTCCACTGGCCACCTTGCATGTGGTACCTGTGGCCAGAAGTTTAGAAGAGAGAATCTCCCTTCCACTTAGAGCCTTCTTGCTAGGCTTCTGGGTCAGGTTCCCTTTTCCTGCACATCTGGGGTATGTCTTTCCTGATGTCCATTTTCTCTGGATGTGCTCTTCTAAACTGCATTAGGAAGTCTTCTGCTCTGAGCTGTTTCTCTTTCTGTATCAATTTTGATATGACAGGCGGCATCTCTGAGCCTATCCACTTACCTTTCAAATGGGTGCAGTGTGCTGGAAAGAACTTGTAGGCCAACTTGGGTACTAGTTTTAGCTGTCTATTGTTAACTATGTGACCCTTTAAAAACTCTTGCCTTTAAGACTTTTCTGACTACTTATAGGTCTTGGGTGAAAGACACTCGTTGAAAGGAAAGTAAATAAAAGGGTAAGTCCACAAACTTTCATTGGAAATAGATAGATAAATCTGATTAAGCTGTGATTCCTGTAATGAGGAGACATGGCAGTGTGGGTTCCATTCCCAGGTGGGGAAGATCCCCTGGAGGAGGGCATGGCCACCCACTCCAGTATTCTTGCTTAGAGAATCGCATGAACAGAGGAGCCTGGTGGGCCACAGTCTGCAGGGTGGCAAGCACCACACAAGACTGAGCATGCAGTTGTTCTAAAGGCACCCTCCAGCATCATGTGTTTGCCATGGGGCCAGGCTAATCAGGTTTCACACAATGGCAAACGTCCTCTCTCACTGCCCAATGGACCATCTCTAAAACAGAAAATACAATTGTTCACCACTCTGGCCTTTTAATAACAATATATTTTGAAGTCAAGAGTTGTGTTAAAGGGCATGATATTTACACTACGGCATGCTTTCTCCAGGGCCTCTGGTCTTTCTCTACTTTTAGATCTTCCTAGTAACATTATTTCCCTTCCTAATTTTGCATATCTGTTATCTTTTCATTGATGCATAAAATCCCTTTGTTTTTCCTTCATTTCTTTTTTCATTTAGAACATCAATTTACCTTACGTGCTATTTGCCTTTCAGCATACATGCAGGTTATAATTTCTCTGTCTCCTGCTTGATCTCCATCGGTCCATGACCTTCGAGTAATCTAGATGGCCTTCTCCCAAAGAGAGGATTCTGGAGAAGAGCACATTTTATCTGAGGTCAAAGATAAGTCCACTGGCCACCTTGCATGTGGTACCTGTGGCCAGAAGTTTAGAAGAGAGAATCTCCCTTCCACTTAGAGCCTTCTTGCTAGGCTTCTGGGTCAGGTTCCCTTTTCCTGCACATCTGGGGTATGTCTTTCCTGATGTCCATTTTCTCTGGATGTGCTCTTCTAAACTGCATTAGGAAGTCTTCTGCTCTGAGCTGTTTCTCTTTCTGTATCAATTTTGATATGACAGGCGGCATCTCTGAGCCTATCCACTTACCTTTCAAATGGGTGCAGTGTGCTGGAAAGAACTTCGCGGTAGGCCAACTTGGGTACTAGTTTTAGCTGTCTATTGTTAACTATGTGACCCTTTAAAAAACTCTTGCCTTTAAGACTTTTTCTGACTACTTATAGGTCTGTGGTTTAATGTGAAAGACACTCGTTGAAAGGAAAGTAAATAAAAAGGGTAAGTCCACAAACTTTCATTGGAAATAGATAGATAAATCTGATTAAGCTGTGATTATTTGAAACATGGAGGAGTGAAAATCAATGTTGATGAAGTCACTGACAGATTTACAAAGTTAAGGTTTTTTTTTTTTTTAACATTTATTTATTTATTTATTTTGGCGGGGGTGGGGAGGGAGGGGGTGGGCTGGCCACTTCCACTGGTCTTTCATTTGTCTAGTTTCACCCATCTTTGTTCTTTGACCCGTGTGGGCCGCCCATCGGGGTGGCCTCTGTTGTCGCAGAGCGCCAGAGCTCCGGCTCGGTAACTGGACACATCGGTCCAGCCGCTCCACGGCACATGGGACCTTCCCAGGCCAGGGATCGAACTGGCGCCCCTTGCACTGCAAGGCGGTGTCCTTACCCACTGAACCACCAGGGAAGCCCCAAAGTTAAGGTTTAATATAAGAACTGGTATGCTATTATTCATTACTGTGCTAGATCAATGCGTGCCTGATCAGTTGTTAAGTTGTGTCTGACTCTTTGTGACCCTATGGATTGTAGCCTGCTAGGCTCCTCTGTCCATGGGGATTCTCCAGGCAAGAATTCTGGAGAGGGTAGTCTTTTCCTACTCTAGGAGATCTTCCGGACTCAGAGATCGAACTCTCATCTGCAATGGCAGGCAGATTCTTTACCACTGAGCCACCAGGGAAGCCTGTTCTAAATCAGTATGAAGGGATAAATCATTTGTCCTTTTCCAAAAATTATGCTTTTTGTGATCAAAAATATCAATTTGTTATAGTACTAGTTTTCTATCACAGGCCAGATGGGTTAAAAAAAGAGAAATAAATGTTCTCACAGTTCTGGGGACCAGAAATCTGAAATCAGGCTAATGGCAGTACCGTTGCTGTGGGGAACTCTGAGAGCAAATCTCATTCCTCTCTCTTAAGTTCTTGTGGCTGCTGGCAGTCTTTCCAATGCCTGCCTCCGGCTTCTCACACCTTCTGCCCTGTGTCCGTGTTTCTCTTTCTTCTTGTAAGGATGCATACTTGGATTTAGGGATCACTCAGTCCAGAATGATTCACCTTGAGATCCTTCACTTCATTATATCCTCGAAGACCCTGGTACCATATCTTTTGGGGAGATGCAGCTCAATCCAATGCAGTGACATTTTCCCAAATTTGTACTGCAATGCCTATTTTTAAATTATTTTCATTTTGAGGCATGATTTTGCACACAAAGCTTTATGAGGAATATTTTCACTGTCTCTATTTCTATTCTGGTCATTATTGTTATTTATTTAATGATAAATGATGCAGTGATATCTGATCTTAGCAGGAGTTCACCAAGTACAGAGACTTTTCTGAAGAGAATGCAAGAAGGAAATCTTACAATTATTGTTTAGTTGCTGTACGTGTTGGGCTGCAAATTTAGGGACATGTTGGGCCTTGGATAACTGGCAAGAGTTCAGCAGATCCTGGCTGCTCAAGGCAGAGGGATAGCAGGGTTGGGAAGGGTGGGTGAATTTGATCAAATAGAAGATGACATGAGGGCCTTGGGACTGGGAGAGAAGGACCAGCTACCCTGTGTTTATTGTAGTATCTATTCTTTCATGCATGAGAAACAATGGAAAATGAAAAAATGAATGAGATGCACGATGAGTAAACCCTAGCGTATCAGCTCTAAGTGAAACCCTGCACCCTTATACCCCTCTGCTGCTGGGTTTTCTTTGCAGTGCTGGGTCTTTCTCCAGTAGTGGTTTGAGGGAAGTTTTCTTGCTGTGGAATACGGGGTATAGAGCCCTCACTGGTTGCTGCATATGGACTCTAGTTGCCGGTGGTGGACTTAGTTTCTCTGCAGAATGTGAGATCTCAGTTCCCCAACCAAGGAACTGCATTCTGTATTGAAATGTGGATTCTTAACCAGTGGACCACCAGGGAAGTCCCTCAATAAGTAGAGAAACAGTTATCCAAGCTGCCTCATTTCAAAAAGAAAGTCCACAGAGCTCTAATGTGTTATCTGAGACAGTGCATCACATGGGTGGGAAACCACCATTGCTTGGTGTGGGAAAAAGACCTTACTTTTGTTCAGTAAGTTCTCATCATCTGATTTTGAGACTTCTTTGAACTCTCTACTATGTATTTATTTGAAATGTGTGAGCCCAAGCAAATATGCCTCTGCAAGCAGTGCAATTGCAGTCTCAAATTTATTATAGGAAGGTCAAAATAAAGTAAAAAAATTAAAACCTGAGTCAAATAATACACTTTACTGAGAAATACTCACCTTGTGTAAGTTTAGTCTCTGATATGTTAAATGATAACTACTTAGAAATGCATTACAGAATTCCTTTAATAAAATATAAAATCCAGAGTTAATAGCTATATGTATTTTTTAATGACACACATTTATTACCACACATAATTCATTGCATACATTAAGTATGAAATTTCCAGTGGGAAATAATAAAGAATGTGATTTATAAGTCACAAGTTGTGTGAAGTCTATTTCTTATTCTCTTGAGGACAGTTCTAAAAATCATCAAAAATAAGAAATAAAGTCTAAAACACTTGAAGACTTATTTCTTTATGGAATTATCTTTGTTTTAGCTCATTCTACAAAATATATTTTAAATGAAATTAGCTTATTTATATTCCTAACAATATTATACAAAAATTGAAAGATGTAACTTTAAGGTTTTCTTCATTTTAATCACTCAAGGTATATATATACTCATTTGTTTAAGATTTCAAAGAAGTAATTTTCCTGTTTTTTTTAAATTAAAAACAAACTTACTATTAAAAAAATCAGTGATTATAAATTGTAAAAAAGTAAGAAAATTAAGCCAGTATATTTCCAACACAAAAAACACTTTCATAAATATAGCTTTATATTTTTATACATATGCATTTTTTGATACATGGAATAGTATGATATATAATGTGTAGGAGCGGTCTTCTTTTGTCAGTTGGCATTTTTTATTTATCCATTTGTAATAAAACTATCCCATCTAGTACCCAAATCATATTGAATTGTTCCAATTATACCCATAAGATCTTTACAGCTAGTTTTTCCAAGAAAACTCTAATGTGTTATCTGAGACATTTCCCCCATAAAAACAATGGGTGGGGGAAACCACCATTGCTTGGTGTTGGAAAAAGACCTTACTTTTGTTCAGTAAGTTCTCATCATCTGATTTTGAGACTTCTTTGAACTCTCTACTATGTATTTATTTGAAATGTGTGAGCCCAAGCAAATATGCCTCTGCAAGCAGTGCAATTGCAGTCTCAAATTTATTATAGGAAGGTCAAAATAAAGTAAAAAAATTAAAACCTGAGTCAAATAATACACTTTACTGAGAAATACTCACCTTGTGTAAGTTTAGTCTCTGATATGTTAAATGATAACTACTTAGAAATGCATTACAGAATTCCTTTAATAAAATATAAAATCCAGAGTTAATAGCTATATGTATTTTTTAATGACACACATTTATTACCACACATAATTCATTGCATACATTAAGTATGAAATTTCCAGTGGGAAATAATAAAGAATGTGATTTATAAGTCACAAGTTGTGTGAAGTCTATTTCTTATTCTCTTGAGGACAGTTCTAAAAATCATCAAAAATAAGAAATAAAGTCTAAAACACTTGAAGACTTATTTCTTTATGGAATTATCTTTGTTTTAGCTCATTCTACAAAATATATTTTAAATGAAATTAGCTTATTTATATTCCTAACAATATTATACAAAAATTGAAAGATGTAACTTTAAGGTTTTCTTCATTTTAATCACTCAAGGTATATATATACTCATTTGTTTAAGATTTCAAAGAAGTAATTTTCCTGTTTTTTTTAAATTAAAAACAAACTTACTATTAAAAAAATCAGTGATTATAAATTGTAAAAAAGTAAGAAAATTAAGCCAGTATATTTCCAACACAAAAAACACTTTCATAAATATAGCTTTATATTTTTATACATATGCATTTTTTGATACATGGAATAGTATGATATATAATGTGTAGGGAGCGGTCTTCTTTTGTCAGTTGGCATTTTTTATTTATCCATTTGTAATAAAACTATCCCATCTAGTACCCAAATCATATTGAATTGTTCCAATTATACCCATAAGATCTTTACAGCTAGTTTTTCCAAGAAAACTCTAAATCAGTACCATATATTGTATCCTGTTTAAATCTAATCTAGAAGGGCTGAGGCAAATCCATCAGGTAGCCTGTTTTGGTAAACAAAGTTTTATGGGAACACTGACACTCTTGTTTCTTTAAGAGATGTCCGTGGCTGCTTTCCCTCTATATAGACAGAATTTAGTGGCTGTGAAAGAGGCCATAGGGGCCACAAAGTCTAAAATATTTACTATCTAGCCCTTTATGGAAAAGATTTGCTGATCCCTGATCTATAAAAGTCTTCTTTCTCATGACACTAAATTATTGATGTATCTGGACCTGTTATACTCCAGTGTGTCATATCCTCTGGATTTATATGGCTGCTTCTTACAGTATCTTAGCTTGTTCTTCTTACTGGGTATTTTTGTCCATTGCACATCAGTAGTCTTAATTACCTTAGTATCCCTATGATTGGGCTTTTATACAGACAAAAAGGACAACATTTGAACAAATGGCTGCAGGAAATTTCCACATGCTGCCACAATTTTTCATCATTTTTTTTTCCTGAAATTCCCTTAACTTGAAATAAGGCTTCTTATTTTCTCAATTAAAAATGATATCAGGGGCTTCCCTGGTGGTCCAGTGGGTAAGGACACCACCTTGCAGTGCAAGGGGTGCCAGTTTGATCCGTGGCCTGGGAAGATCCCACGTGCCGCAGAGCGGCTGGACTGATGTGTCCAATTACCGAGCCGGAGCTCTGGAGTACATGTGCCCAGAGCTGGTGCTCTGTGACAACAGAGGCCACCGCGATGGGAGGCCCACACGGGTGAAAGAACAAAGATGGATGAAACTAGACAAATGAAAGACCAATAGAAGTGGCCCGCCCGCCCCCCTTACCTCCCAATCCCCCCCCCCCAGCCAAAAAAAATGATATCAAATGGAAATACCTTTGGAGGGAAAAAGTGGAATGGAGGAGACACACAGGCAAATGACTGGACTTTCAGGTGGGGAATGAGGGGAAGAAGGGAGGATAAGGCATTGTGGGAAAACCCAGTCGTGTAAGGTGTGAATTACAGATAAGGTTCAGACCTGTGGGCAGTAGAAGCAAGAAGCGTACAGGAAGATTTTGTTTTTCAGTAAGAGTGGAGAGTAGAAACACTATAAAGAAGGGAAAATGGGAATTTCAATGACAATGAATGTCTATTCCAAAATTTTGCATGGATTCAATTCTGAGCCGTAAATATTGAGTAGGTAAAATGGATTAGGGGAGCTGGTGACAGGATGAGGTGGTTGGATGTCATCACTTACTCAATGGACATGAGTTTGAGCAAGCTCTGGGAGACAGTGAAGGACAGGCAAGCCTGGTGTGCTTCAGTTCATGGGATTGCAAAGAGCCGGACAAGTCTCAGCTACTGAACAACAAGATGGACTGCAAGCATTTCAAAACTCATTCCTGTTTCCATCTTTATTATGGGAGGCATTGCATAGCTACATAGACGAATAAGACAGTGTTCAGATTACGTTTCTACAACACTGTTATCTATAAACTCCAAGTAACCTTGAATGGGCTTCCCAAATGGTGCTAGTGGTAGAAAACCTGCCTGCCAATTCAGGAGATGGGAGTTAAGTCCCTGGTTCAAGAAGATCCCCTGGAGGAGAACATGGTAACCCACTCCACTGTTCTTCCTTGGAAAATCCCATGGACATAGGAGCCTTGCAGGCTACAGACCCTACAGCTGAAGGGTTCCAATTGACGGGCACAACTGAAGAGACTTAACATGTGCACATCCTTTAATGGTACAACTGTATCCTTTACCATGCAGTATTCACTTTCAGCCAAGGACTTACAACAGAATAATTGAACACTGTCATAAAGTTTCTACTACTGTAGTTTTTAAGTACTAGATAATTCTTTTGTGATCTTTGGTTTTAGCATTTTGATTCTTAACCAAGAACAGTTGACTAAGCAAAGCTGAGTTCACCAAACTACCTGCCATAAAGAAGATCATCACCTTATCTCAAAAGGAAGAGGTTAAGGAAGGAAATTTTCTTAATAATGTTCCTTAGAAAGGTTTTGAGATTTGGCCAAGTGTTTAAGATGGATCTTTCAAAGCAGAAACTGAATGGAATTGGTTAAGACCCATGACATGAAAATATAGGTTTGGTGAACACAGCAAAGCAAGGTTCTGATGAACAAGCTGTTTGCACAAGGTGAGCAAATCATTCTGGTGGGAGAGCTGTTTGCCCAGAGAAGCAGACTGTTTGCCTTGATAAATTGCCTTGCAAGGGTTTCCTGAAGCAAATGGTGAAGTTAATTATTGGTTTATAGTCTTATCTTCTGGGACATGAATTACCTAGAGCAATCAGGTCAAGTTAACATAGGTGGCCTTAGGTCTCAGTCTCAATGTTGAGTTATGTTGGTTGACTTAGGTCTCAGGTTTCAAGAACTTCATGTAAAGTGAAATTATAAGAAAGAAAGATATAGGGCTTCCCCTGGTGGTCCAGTGGGTAAGGACACCACCTTGCAGTGCAAGGGGCACCAGTTTGATCCCTGGCATGGGAAGGTCCTGCGAGCCTCGGAGTGGCTGGACCGATGTGTCCAGTTACCGAGCCGGAGCTCTGGAGAGCATGCGCCCAGAGCCGGCGCTCTGCAACGACAGATGCCACTGTGATGGGAGGCCCACAGGAGCCAAAGAACAAAGACGGATGAAAATGGAGAAATGAAAGATCAGTAGAAGTGGCCCGCCCACTCCCCTCCCTCCCCAACCCGACCCCCGCCCAAAAATAAAATAAATAAATCTTTAAAAAAAAAAAAGAAAGAAAGACATAAAATTATTGAACTTAATTGTTTTAATACATTTGTCAGAGAAATTTGTTTTGTTATATCAGAATTATGTTGGAAATTTTTCAATTTGCTTTCAATAGTTATTTTATTTATTATGATCATTTTTTGAGTGACATGATTTGTTATTTATAAGAACAAATATTAAACCTATGGTATTGAAGATAGTGGGCCTTTTCCCTTAATGATAATTATAGGTATTTAGACATCTTTAAATCAAAAGAATATATCAAAACTAGCATGCTCATTGAGGAGTGTTGTTTTTAGTAAAATTTGTGGAAGGAATCTATAGTTTTGAGTAGATACTCAAAGACAAATTTGCCAATTAAAATTATTTCTTAAGACATCATATATAAAAAAGCTATTCATTTATACTTTTCTTTACATTTATCAGATACTTATTAGGCATCTACCACTTGTAAGACACTGTAAAGACTTAGAAAATTCCAAGGTATATTTTTCCAGGGCCCTGATCTCCAGGAATTGATAGTTTAATAAACCTGACAGCACAAAAAACCAGGAGTAAAGTAGAGATCATGTGAGAATTAAGAAAGGTCATGTAAAGTACTACTAAATGATAGAGTTAAAATATAATTCCTAAAAAGATAAAAACGTGATTCTCATGCAGATAATAGCATGACTTGAGTCAGAGTTTTATTAACTCATTAAAGAGGGAATCACTAAAATGATAAAGTTGATTCAAAGAGCATTCTGAGGAACTAGACCTTATTGGCATTTTGAGAAAAAAATTTTAGAACACGATGGGTAGGTTAGATACAAAATTGGTTAAGGTCTACAGAGCAGTAAAATCTCAACCTTGAGGATTATGTTTTCTACCAGAATAAAATGTACATGTAAACACAGTTTCCCAGAGTCTGAGTCCTTCAGTTCAATTCAGTCACTCAGTCTTGTTTGACTCATTGTCATACCCATGCACTGCAGTATGCCAGGCTTCCCTGTCCTTCACCATCTCCCAGAGCCTGCTGAAACTCATATCTGTTGACTCAGTGATGCTATCCAACCATCTCGTCCTCTGGCAACCCTTTCTCCTTTTGCCTTCTATTTTTCCCAGCATCAGGATCTTTTCTAGTGAGTCATCTCTTTACATCAGGGGGCCAAAGTATTGTAGCTTCTAAACCCTTAGTTAACAGTATATAGCAAAGTCCCTTGGACGGCAAGGAGATCAAACCAGTCAATCCTAAAAGAAGTCAACCCTGAATATTCATTGGAAGGAATACTGCTGAAGCTGAGGCTCCAATAGTGGTCAAGAACTCCCCTGGCAATGCAGGAGACATAAGAGTCTGGGTTCAGTCCCTGGGTTGGTAAGACCCTCTAGAGAAGGGCATAGCAACCCATTTCAATATTCTTGCCTGAAGTACCCCATGGACCTAGAAGCCTGGTGGGCTAATCTATAGTTTTCAGTATATCCTCAAAGACAAATTTGCCAATTAAAATTATTTCTTAAGACATCATATATAAAAAAGCTATTCATTTATACTTTTCTTTACATTTATCAGATACTTATTAGGCATCTACCACTTGTAAGACACTGTAAAGACTTAGAAAATTCCAAGGTATATTTTTCCAGGGCCCTGATCTCCAGGAATTGATAGTTTAATAAACCTGACAGCACAAAAAACCAGGAGTAAAGTAGAGATCATGTGAGAATTAAGAAAGGTCATGTAAAGTACTACTAAATGATAGAGTTAAAATATAATTCCTAAAAAGATAAAAACGTGATTCTCATGCAGATAATAGCATGACTTGAGTCAGAGTTTTATTAACTCATTAAAGAGGGAATCACTAAAATGATAAAGTTGATTCAAAGAGCATTCTGAGGAACTAGACCTTATTGGCATTTTGAGAAAAAAATTTTAGAACACGATGGGTAGGTTAGATACAAAATTGGTTAAGGTCTACAGAGCAGTAAAATCTCAACCTTGAGGATTATGTTTTCTACCAGAATAAAATGTACATGTAAACACAGTTTCCCAGAGTCTGAGTCCTTCAGTTCAATTCAGTCACTCAGTCTTGTTTGACTCATTGTCATACCCATGCACTGCAGTATGCCAGGCTTCCCTGTCCTTCACCATCTCCCAGAGCCTGCTGAAACTCATATCTGTTGACTCAGTGATGCTATCCAACCATCTCGTCCTCTGGCAACCCTTTCTCCTTTTGCCTTCTATTTTTCCCAGCATCAGGATCTTTTCTAGTGAGTCATCTCTTTACATCAGGGGGCCAAAGTATTGTAGCTTCTAAACCCTTAGTTAACAGTATATAGCAAAGTCCCTTGGACGGCAAGGAGATCAAACCAGTCAATCCTAAAAGAAGTCAACCCTGAATATTCATTGGAAGGAATACTGCTGAAGCTGAGGCTCCAATAGTGGTCAAGAACTCCCCTGGCAATGCAGGAGACATAAGAGTCTGGGTTCAGTCCCTGGGTTGGTAAGACCCTCTAGAGAAGGGCATAGCAACCCATTTCAATATTCTTGCCTGAAGTACCCCATGGACCTAGAAGCCTGGTGGGCTACATTCCATTTGTGGCATGACTAAAGCAACATAGCACACGTGCAAGGTGGACCAGATGCTGGAGGGTCTTGAAATTCCATGATGGGATTTGAGTCTTAATATGTGAGGAGAGCGATGATATGATTATAGCTGGTGTGTGTGTGTGTGTGTGTGTGTGTTTGTGGCAATTGGGCTTCCCTCATGGTAGTCTGTAAAGAAGCCACCTGCCATGCAGGAGACACAGGTTTGATCGGTAAGTCAGGAAGATCCCCGGGAAAAATGACAGCCCACTCCAATATTCTTGCCTGGGAAATCCCTCAGACAGAAGAGGTGGGATACAGTCTTCTGAGAAGAATCCAACATGACTTAGTAACTAAACCACCACCACCACCAGAAGTGGTAATTAAGGCTGCAGATTGTTTGGAATGGGATAGGGGGTGTTAGGCTGAAGAACAATGAGGCTGGAGTCAGACAGATAGGATAGGACAGACAGTGTGGGCACAGTTTAGGTTAGATGTAAGTAACTGTGGTCTTGGCTAGATTATGGCAGTAGGAAGAGAGAATGATGGGAAAACAGGTATGTTATTTTGGTAATAGATTTCAAAAGGCAGGACAAATGCTTGAATATGTGTATCAGATGGGAAGGGACTGATTGGAAGGGAAGAACTGTTAAAAAATAACTGTGAGGTTGAAATATATATGAAACAGAAATAGTAGCAGGTATTTTCTGCTTTGCCATATCAATAACATATGGCAATTGTCTTATTAATATACTAGAATATTCACCAAAGAATGGTTTTATATAAACTGTTTCATTGGAATAAATTCTCTGTGTCAAAATTACAGAAAATATTTTTAAAAATCCAGAATACATTTTCTCATTTGAGAAAAAGAAGGTCATTCAGATAATAACAGCAGACTGTGAAGGCAGTGATCTTAGGAAATAAGCCAGCTCAGAAAACAAGAATCTGGACAGAACCTCATCAGCTGAGTACCCCAAACTCAGGTTCTTTTCAAGCCAGTCTGTGTCTTGGACAATATCGCCTGGCCATCGGCAATGTGAACTGGCAGGGAGGAAAACAAGGTAGTGTTTTGGAGATACAAGGGCTCAGAGGAAGGAATAATTTTGTCCGAACCATGGACAGTATAAGAAGAAATATGGACGACTCTGTTATAAATCTGTGAGAAAATAGAACATTAAATTCAGTACTAACACTATTCACTTATCAATTCATTCAGTCTTACATCCATAACTCTTATTCCGAGGCTTTTGAATTAACCCTCTGTTTTATGAAGTTTTCTGCCTCTGGACTAAAGAAAATTCTGACTCAGGACACTTTTGCTCCTTATTTTTCTAAGCTATGTTGTTCTTGTTCAGTCGCTAGGTCATGTCCAACTCTGCCATGCCATGGACTACAGCACACCAGGCTTCTCTATCCTTCATTGTCTCCTGAAGTTTGCTCAAATTCATGTCCACTGAGTCAGTGATGCCATCCAACCATCTCATCCTCTGTTGCCCACTTCTCCTGCTGTCCTCAATCTTTTCCAGCATCAGCGTCTTTTCCAATGAGTCAGCTCTTTGCATCAGATCGCCAAAATATGTAGAATGCTATGCTTCTGCTATATGTGTGTATGTAATGAGATGTGTGTATTTGGGATGTGTGTGTGTGTGTGTGTTTACAATGCTTTGTTACCTATGTTTCAGTGTTCTGTCTTACACACGTTTCAGTCTATTGATATTTGAATACATAAGTTTGAATTTTTACATTTCTAAACATTATGTAGAGTGTTAGTTATCTCACCAATAAACCAACACAAGTCATTTAAGAAATCAGATGAACTAGCCTCTTCATGAGAAAACAAAGTCAAATTTAAAAAAAAAATGTTCTCGTATTACATATTTCCTTGATAACCTCATGTAAAAGACATAGTTAATAATTATTTTTTGTAAAGTGAAATTATTAAAATAAGTCTGACTTGTCTAAAGATTCACCTTAAGTATGGGAAACCAAGTTCCTATTTAAAAGATACTTTGGGACATTCCCTGGTGGTCCAGTGGTTAGGACTTGGCACTTTTACTGCTGGAGCCCTAGGAGGGTCCCTGGTCAGAAAACTAAGATCCCACAAGCTGCACGGCATTGACAAAAAGATAAAATATTAAAATAAGAAAAATAAAAGAAGCTTCTGAGTCATCAGTTTCTCATTCACCTTCACTTTGACTTTTGTTTTACTTAAAAGGCTCTCATAATAAAATATTAGAAATTCTTTTTCTTTATTTTTATAAATTTTGGCAAATAATTGATGTGTATAAGTGCGCATTTCTATAAAACAATGAGAACATCATCAACAACAAAAGAAACAATCATAACAGAAGTTTTACATGTAAGATGTGCTATAATCTGATTTAATAATAATCTACAGAGATAGGAACATATTTGAGTGCTAAAGGTCTTTCCTGGTTGGTTACAGACACACAGGTATCGAAACAATTTCAGTCTCAGATAACACAGGTCACACAGAGCACAGAAATACAAACCATCACCAGTCTAGCTTGCAAAAAGGTCGTTCTTTCTTTTCTTTTTAAAAATTTGGCCTCTTTTTATTTATTTTTTATCCATTTATTTTCATCCATCTTTATTCTTTGGCCTATATGGGCCTCCCATTGCAGTGGCCTCTCTCATTGCAGAGCACTGGCTCTGGGTGCATGCACTCCAGAGCGCTAGCTCATAACTGGATGCACCAGTCCAGCTGCTTCATGGCATTTGGAATCTTCCTGGGCCAGGGATTGAACTGGTGCCCCTTGCACTGGAAAGCAAACTCTTTACCCACTGAACCACCAAGGAAGCCCCAGTCATTCTCTCTTGATTTTAGATCACATGTAGGCAAGAAAAGAGAACACACAAACCAAATGGCAGCTACTATCTTTCACCTACTCAATTGACACAACTTATTAAATGGTCACACCATTAAACTGGATTCCCTGGAGAAGGAAATTGTGACCCACTCCAGTACTCTAGCCTGGGAAATCTCATGGACAGAGGAGCCTGGTGGGTTGCTGTCCATGGAGTTACACGACTGAACATACATTGACAGGCGGATTCTTTACCAATAGGAGCACCTGGGAAGCCCCATAATGTCTATGCTTTAATCAAATAAACAGTAAAGTCTCACACAGGTGTATTTGCCTAAGTAATTAATTATGACCTGTGTGGACCTTGAAGACTTTGAATAGAGTTTGGATTTTCCCCAATGTGCAATGTTTTCAGTAGAGTGATGATATTGGCAAAGCCTAAGGTAATGGCAAGGGAAACCAAGAATGCTCTGTGGATTCTGGACATATTTTAAGGAGGAAGATATCCATGATGATGATCAGGTTACTGGCACGAGAAACTGAGGTATTTGGGTGTCATTTACTGAGTTAGAACTTGAAGGGGAGCAGATGGAGAGGAGGATAGAACATTTAATTTGGGAAGCAGTAGGTGAGAGATGTTTGTGAGATAACTAAGAAGTTATTTTAAGTAGACAGTTGGGCATTTGGGTCTGGGGCTCAGAAGAGAAGTCGGTGTTTTCTGTTTTCTTTTCTGTTTTACAGACACATTTCAGTCTCAGATAACACAGGTCACACAGAGCACAGAAATACAAACCATCACCAGTCTAGCTTGCAAAAAGGTCGTTCTTTCTTTTCTTTTTAAAAATTTGGCCTCTTTTTATTTATTTTTTATCCATTTATTTTCATCCATCTTTATTCTTTGGCCTATATGGGCCTCCCATTGCAGTGGCCTCTCTCATTGCAGAGCACTGGCTCTGGGTGCATGCACTCCAGAGCGCTAGCTCATAACTGGATGCACCAGTCCAGCTGCTTCATGGCATTTGGAATCTTCCTGGGCCAGGGATTGAACTGGTGCCCCTTGCACTGGAAAGCAAACTCTTTACCCACTGAACCACCAAGGAAGCCCCAGTCATTCTCTCTTGATTTTAGATCACATGTAGGCAAGAAAAGAGAACACACAAACCAAATGGCAGCTACTATCTTTCACCTACTCAATTGACACAACTTATTAAATGGTCACACCATTAAACTGGATTCCCTGGAGAAGGAAATTGTGACCCACTCCAGTACTCTAGCCTGGGAAATCTCATGGACAGAGGAGCCTGGTGGGTTGCTGTCCATGGAGTTACACGACTGAACATACATTGACAGGCGGATTCTTTACCAATAGGAGCACCTGGGAAGCCCCATAATGTCTATGCTTTAATCAAATAAACAGTAAAGTCTCACACAGGTGTATTTGCCTAAGTAATTAATTATGACCTGTGTGGACCTTGAAGACTTTGAATAGAGTTTGGATTTTCCCCAATGTGCAATGTTTTCAGTAGAGTGATGATATTGGCAAAGCCTAAGGTAATGGCAAGGGAAACCAAGAATGCTCTGTGGATTCTGGACATATTTTAAGGAGGAAGATATCCATGATGATGATCAGGTTACTGGCACGAGAAACTGAGGTATTTGGGTGTCATTTACTGAGTTAGAACTTGAAGGGGAGCAGATGGAGAGGAGGATAGAACATTTAATTTGGGAAGCAGTAGGTGAGAGATGTTTGTGAGATAACTAAGAAGTTATTTTAAGTAGACAGTTGGGCATTTGGGTCTGGGGCTCAGAAGAGAAGTCAGGGTAAGAGATAACTGACAGTCTGAGGATGGAAAAGTGAAGGCATGGAAGACCTCAAAAAGGGGCAAATCAGAGTGAGATATGTGTTCAGAATGGAGGCCCTGGTGCTCCAACCTTGTGAGGTCAGGTAAGAGAGGGAGAGTCTGAAATGGAGACAGGATGAGGGGCATTGAAGTCAGAGAACTGGAGAGTAAAGAGAAGAGAGTGGGGTTTGAAGGTTTATCAAAGAAAACTCTTGAGACTTTGTCTGTCTTATGGGTTGCATTGTGTTTCCCCAAAAACTTATACGGAAGTCCTAACCCCAGTGCTTCAGAATACGAGTTTATTTGGAAATAAGGTCCTTGAATCTATAGTTAGTTAAGGTGGCATCGTATCAGTGCTGAATGTTCATGACTTGAGCAAGAGTGGCCTTGCTGAAGGTTGAGGCAGAGCCAAACTGGAGTGGACAGTGGAGTGAGCCATTGGCTCCTGGAGGCAGCTTGTGCAGAGCTGTGATCCCCAAGCTTTGTGTACTCATAGAGGTTCTAGAAAGTTTTGGAAGACTGTGTACCACCAGCATAATGGCATACTGACAACTTTCATCATAATTTTAAGTAATTTCAAAATATAAATGTTTCTGCATTCTTTTGGGTTCTGTACCCAATTTCAACATGTGTGTTTAGGGGAGTTTGACTCCCACTGAAACTGAGGAGGCACAGCCTTTCTTGTAGGAATATCTCCACCCACGATCTTCCCAGAGTTCCAAAGAGCATGCCTTGAAGACTAGAGTTTGGATTTTCCCCAATGTGCAATGTTTTCAGTAGAGTGATGATATTGGCAAAGCCTAAGGTAATGGCAAGGGAAACCAAGAATGCTCTGTGGATTCTGGACATATTTTAAGGAGGAAGATATCCATGATGATGATCAGGTTACTGGCACGAGAAACTGAGGTATTTGGGTGTCATTTACTGAGTTAGAACTTGAAGGGGAGCAGATGGAGAGGAGGATAGAACATTTAATTTGGGAAGCAGTAGGTGAGAGATGTTTGTGAGATAACTAAGAAGTTATTTTAAGTAGACAGTTGGGCATTTGGGTCTGGGGCTCAGAAGAGAAGTCAGGGTAAGAGATAACTGACAGTCTGAGGATGGAAAAGTGAAGGCATGGAAGACCTCAAAAAGGGGCAAATCAGAGTGAGATATGTGTTCAGAATGGAGGCCCTGGTGCTCCAACCTTGTGAGGTCAGGTAAGAGAGGGAGAGTCTGAAATGGAGACAGGATGAGGGGCATTGAAGTCAGAGAACTGGAGAGTAAAGAGAAGAGAGTGGGGTTTGAAGGTTTATCAAAGAAAACTCTTGAGACTTTGTCTGTCTTATGGGTTGCATTGTGTTTCCCCAAAAACTTATACGGAAGTCCTAACCCCAGTGCTTCAGAATACGAGTTTATTTGGAAATAAGGTCCTTGAATCTATAGTTAGTTAAGGTGGCATCGTATCAGTGCTGAATGTTCATGACTTGAGCAAGAGTGGCCTTGCTGAAGGTTGAGGCAGAGCCAAACTGGAGTGGACAGTGGAGTGAGCCATTGGCTCCTGGAGGCAGCTTGTGCAGAGCTGTGATCCCCAAGCTTTGTGTACTCATAGAGGTTCTAGAAAGTTTTGGAAGACTGTGTACCACCAGCATAATGGCATACTGACAACTTTCATCATAATTTTAAGTAATTTCAAAATATAAATGTTTCTGCATTCTTTTGGGTTCTGTACCCAATTTCAACATGTGTGTTTAGGGGAGTTTGACTCCCACTGAAACTGAGGAGGCACAGCCTTTCTTGTAGGGAATATACTCCAGCCTCCACGATCTTCCCAGAGTTCCAAAGAGCAGGTTTGAATAGTTATTAATAGGAAGGGAAAAGATGCCATGGCAAGGGATGAGCAGCCAAGAAACAACTATACAGCTTTGGGGCAGGTTCCTGGTTCCACCTCAAGCTATACATAACAATGCCTTTAAGCTCTTTATAGAATTGCTGTTTAGTCACTGAGTCATGTTTGACTCATGGCGATCTCATGGACTGTAGCATGCTAAGCTCCCCTGTCCTCTGTTACCACCTAGAGTTTGCTCAGATGCCTGTCTATTAAGTCAGGAAAGCTGTCAAAACACTTCATCTCTCCACACTCTTCTTCTGCTTTCCATCTTTTCCAGAATCAGGATCTTTTACAATGAAACAGCTCTTTGTTTCAGGTGGCCAAAGTATTGGAACTTCAGCTTCAGCAACAGTTCTTCCAATCAGTATTCCTTTAGGATTGACTGGCTTGATCTCCTTGCAGTCCAAGGGTCTCTCAAGAGTCCTCTCCAACACCGCAGTTCAAAGGCACCAGTGCTTTGGTGCTCAGCCTTCTTTGGGGTCCAGCTCTCACATCCATACATGACTACTGCAAAACCGTATCTTTCACGATATGGAACTTTGTCAGCAAAGTGGTAGCTCTACTTTTTAATACGCTGTCTGGGTTTGTCATAGCTTTCTTTCCAGGGAGCAGACATCTTAACTTCATGGCTGCAGTGACCTTCTGCAGTGATTTTGGAGACCGTCCCCCCCCCCCCCCAGAATAAAATCTGTGACTGTTTCTATTTTTCCCCATCTATTTGCCATGAAGTGTTGGGATTGGATGCCATGATTCTAATTTTTGTAATGTTGAGTTTTAAGCCAGCTTTTTCACTCTCCTTTTCCACCTTCATCTAGAGACTCGTTAGTTCCTCTCTGCTTTCTGCCATAAGAGTGGTATCATCTGTATATGTGAGGTTGTTGATATTTCTCCCAACAAGCTTGATTCCAGCTTGTGATTCATCCAACCTGGTATGTCACATGATGTATTCTGCATATAATTGAAATAAACAGGATGATAATATACAGCCTTGTTGTACTCCTTTCCAATTTTGAACCAGTCTGTTGTTTCACGTCTGGTTCTAACTGTTGCTCCTTGACCTGCACACAGGTTTCTCAGGAGGTCTGGGTATTCCCATCTCTTTAAGAATCTTCCACAGTTTGTTGTGATCCACACAGTCAATGAAGCAGAAGTAGATGTTTTTCTGGAATTCCCTTGATTTCTCTATGACCCAACTGAATATTGGCAATTTGACCTCTTTGTAGAATTAAAAACAAATGGAAGATGTCAGCTTTCCTCATAAGCTCAAAACCACCTAGAGTTTGCTCAGATGCCTGTCTATTAAGTCAGGAAAGCTGTCAAAACACTTCATCTCTCCACACTCTTCTTCTGCTTTCCATCTTTTCCAGAATCAGGATCTTTTACAATGAAACAGCTCTTTGTTTCAGGTGGCCAAAGTATTGGAACTTCAGCTTCAGCAACAGTTCTTCCAATCAGTATTCCTTTAGGATTGACTGGCTTGATCTCCTTGCAGTCCAAGGGTCTCTCAAGAGTCCTCTCCAACACCGCAGTTCAAAGGCACCAGTGCTTTGGTGCTCAGCCTTCTTTGGGGTCCAGCTCTCACATCCATACATGACTACTGCAAAACCGTATCTTTCACGATATGGAACTTTGTCAGCAAAGTGGTAGCTCTACTTTTTAATACGCTGTCTGGGTTTGTCATAGCTTTCTTTCCAGGGAGCAGACATCTTAACTTCATGGCTGCAGTGACCTTCTGCAGTGATTTTGGATCCCGCCCCCCCCCCCCCCAGAATAAAATCTGTGACTGTTTCTATTTTTCCCCATCTATTTGCCATGAAGTGTTGGGATTGGATGCCATGATTCTAATTTTTGTAATGTTGAGTTTTAAGCCAGCTTTTTCACTCTCCTTTTCCACCTTCATCTAGAGACTCGTTAGTTCCTCTCTGCTTTCTGCCATAAGAGTGGTATCATCTGTATATGTGAGGTTGTTGATATTTCTCCCAACAAGCTTGATTCCAGCTTGTGATTCATCCAACCTGGTATG
Organism: Tragulus kanchil; assembly: GCA_022376925.1. Taxonomy (NCBI): domain Eukaryota; kingdom Metazoa; phylum Chordata; class Mammalia; order Artiodactyla; family Tragulidae; genus Tragulus; species Tragulus kanchil. The sequence goes on from JAIOJX010000004.1 coordinate 151,896,490, forward strand.
TCACATGATGTATTCTGCATATAATTGAAATAAACAGGATGATAATATACAGCCTTGTTGTACTCCTTTCCAATTTTGAACCAGTCTGTTGTTTCACGTCTGGTTCTAACTGTTGCTCCTTGACCTGCACACAGGTTTCTCAGGAGGTCTGGGTATTCCCATCTCTTTAAGAATCTTCCACAGTTTGTTGTGATCCACACAGTCAATGAAGCAGAAGTAGATGTTTTTTCTGGAATTCCCTTGATTTCTCTATGACCCAACTGAATATTGGCAATTTGACCTCTTTGTAGAATTAAAAAACAAATGGAAGATGTCAGCTTTCCTCATAATAGAGAAGTTCATCAGGAAGATGAACGGAAACCAGATTAGAGGAGTGCAGGCCTCACATTTATCTTAATCTTATCAACAACCCCACCTTGAACCATTGCTATAAAACTCCTCACCAAACTGCCATGGATTGGGACACAGGTTTTGAGGGCAGGAGCCCACTCTGTCCCCCTGGTTAGTCAATAAAGCTATTCTGTTCTACTTCACCTAAAACTCTGTCTCCAAATTTTGGTACTGGTGCACAGAGGCTGAGCTTTCAGCATGACCAGCAACAAGCAATTGGTGTTAGGACAGCAGTAGTCAACACAAGTTTGGGCACTCTCTCTGGAGATAGGGTTAGATTCCACCAATTGAGGGTTCAGTCCTACAAGAATCCTGCCTCCTCTTTTGACACCAATCACAAGTCCAAGTAGTCACTTGTATTCCTATAGTACAAATTTAGGGTTCTGGTGACTGAGGGCTCACAGAACTCAAACATTTTACTTGCAGGATCACTGGTTTTTTAGGAAAGATGGAAAAAACAGAGGCCGAGGTATATGGGTAAGGGCTTGGAGTTCCCATGCCCTTTGCAAGCCCACCATTTTCAAATATCCATGTGCTTGCCAACCTGGAAGATTTCTGAACCCCATCATTTTCAGTTTTATGAAGGCTTCATTACATGGATATGATTGATTGAATCATTGACTATTGGTAATTGAACTTGATTGCCAGTTCTTCTCCGCTCTTTGGAGATCAAGGTGTGGGACTAAATTTCCAACCCTTGAATCAGATGTCTTCTGACTATTAGACCTCATTCTTAGGGAGGGTCCCCAAACCATCTCATCAACAAAGCAAAAGACAGCTCTATCACTCTTTAAGAAACTCCAAGGGGTTTAGGAGCTCTGTGCCAGAAATGGAGATGAAGACAAAGGTTCTCTATATATTTGTTATTTAAATGATCACAGGCATGTTACAATTTTAAAATAAAACTGTTGTGAGGTCTTTTAAAACTTACTTATGGAAACAACATACAGTCAAATTTGGGATTCAGTGCTTTCGTTTAAAATATTCATGAATGAGTTGGAAATTTTATGTCATTCTTTTTCCCTTGGAATCTTATTTCCACTTGATTTTATTTCTTCCACAGAATTTTATTATATCTTTATGTTTGGAAATCATTTTTTGAGCAATGTTTGCAACAAATTATAGACAATGAAATTAAAGCTTTGAAAAGTCCTGTAACCATAATGTTATATGTATTAAATTTTTTTTCTGGATTGACTTAATATTTGCATATAATTAGTCAAGGTAAATAAAATGCATTAGGCAATTGGATAAATTATTGTTAAATATATAAAAGTTATTCGAAATGTGCCAGTTAAAGGGATAGATGGAAGATTTTTTTCCAAATTTAAGTATCTCTTTTCAATATTATTTTTTGTGAAAATGAGACAGAGTTCTACATCAATATTTTTCCTGACTTTTATTAATACAATCTCTAACAAACCTTTTCACAGAATTAAGTAGACAAAGACAAAGGACTTTGTTTATTGCAGTGCCATGCCATTCTTTAAATGACTTCTGAGGTTTGTGGCAAAAATCAAAGAGTATATATAAAAAATCACTTTAAATAACCTATTGTTTGGCAAAAAGATTCAGTTCTCCTTCAATCAGTTTGAAAGTAAGAATTAGGAAATGATCTTTTACCCAATTGCTACAGTTATTCAATTTCTCAACATCTATACCAACATTTTTGTTTGTTTGTTGCCATGTTGGGTGTTTGTTTCAGTGTAAAGGCTTCTCTATGTTGGGGTTTTATGAAGGCTTCATTACATGGATATGATTGATTGAATCATTGACTATTGGTAATTGAACTTGATTGCCAGTTCTTCTCCGCTCTTTGGAGATCAAGGTGTGGGACTAAATTTCCAACCCTTGAATCAGATGTCTTCTGACTATTAGACCTCATTCTTAGGGAGGGTCCCCAAACCATCTCATCAACAAAGCAAAAGACAGCTCTATCACTCTTTAAGAAACCCCAAAGGGGGTTTAGGAGCTCTGTGCCAGAAATGGAGATGAAGACAAAGGTTCTCTATATATTTGTTATTTAAATGATCACAGGCATGTTACAATTTTAAAATAAAACTGTTGTGAGGTCTTTTAAAACTTACTTATGGAAACAACATACAGTCAAATTTGGGATTCAGTGCTTTCGTTTAAAATATTCATGAATGAGTTGGAAATTTTATGTCATTCTTTTTCCCTTGGAATCTTATTTCCACTTGATTTTATTTCTTCCACAGAATTTTATTATATCTTTATGTTTGGAAATCATTTTTTGAGCAATGTTTGCAACAAATTATAGACAATGAAATTAAAGCTTTGAAAAGTCCTGTAACCATAATGTTATATGTATTAAATTTTTTTTCTGGATTGACTTAATATTTGCATATAATTAGTCAAGGTAAATAAAATGCATTAGGCAATTGGATAAATTATTGTTAAATATATAAAAGTTATTCGAAATGTGCCAGTTAAAGGGATAGATGGAAGATTTTTTTCCAAATTTAAGTATCTCTTTTCAATATTATTTTTTGTGAAAATGAGACAGAGTTCTACATCAATATTTTTCCTGACTTTTATTAATACAATCTCTAACAAACCTTTTCACAGAATTAAGTAGACAAAGACAAAGGACTTTGTTTATTGCAGTGCCATGCCATTCTTTAAATGACTTCTGAGGTTTGTGGCAAAAATCAAAGAGTATATATAAAAAATCACTTTAAATAACCTATTGTTTGGCAAAAAGATTCAGTTCTCCTTCAATCAGTTTGAAAGTAAGAATTAGGAAATGATCTTTTACCCAATTGCTACAGTTATTCAATTTCTCAACATCTATACCAACATTTTTGTTTGTTTGTTGCCATGTTGGGTGTTTGTTTCAGTGTAAAGGCTTCTCTAGTTGTGGTGCACAGGCTAAGTTACCCTTTGGTCTGTGGGATTCTAGTTCCTCAACCAATAGTCTAACCCATGTGCCCTGCATTGGAAGGCAGATTCCTAACCACTGAACCACCAAGGAAGTCCTGCCTACCAACATTTTGAACTGCCCTTTTGTTAGGCATTGGAAGGGTGAAGTGATTGACAACTGAAAGAATGAAATTTGTGAGGTTTAAGCTTCCTGGGCCCTTAGTTGCACCTTCCCTGGCAAATGCTGGGAGTTAGAGCCTTGCTACCTGAAATGTGGCTCATGGCTGGATAACACTTGCTCATGTCCTGGTCCTTGCAAAATATGTAGACTATTAAAGCCCACCCAAACTTACTGAATGAAGGTCTGCATTTTTAGAAGTTTCCCAGAAGTTCAGTGTGTGTGTATGTGCTCAGAATCTCAGTCGTGTTTGACTTTTTTGACCCCATGGACTGTAGCCTGCCAGGCTTCTCTGTCCATGGAATTCTCCAGGAAATACTGGAGTGGGTAGTCCTTTCATACTCCAGGAGATCCTTCCAAACGTGCCAAGGTACTTTGAAATATGTTGCTCTTGGATATTCTATGTTAGGAAGGTAAAGCAAGTTTCAGCATTTCTCATAAATTGTTAAAAGAGATCTCAGAAGAAAAGGACCTGGATTTCCAAGTCTCTAGTATTTATGTTTCTTTCTTTCTTTTTTTTTTTTGCTTATTTGAAATAAATATTCTCTTTTAGACCATTTTATAGTCATTATATTTTTCTTAAAAGGATTTCCAAATCTTTATAACCTTCAGGGCTTCTAAAACGTGTGTCTGTCCCTGGCCATGGGCATCTATGGAGAATAGAAAGTGTAGGAGAGGACTTTGTTATTGCAGTGCCATGCCATTCTTTAAATGACTTCTGAGGTTTGTGGCAAAAATCAAAGAGTATATATAAAAAATCACTTTAAATAACCTATTGTTTGGCAAAAAGATTCAGTTCTCCTTCAATCAGTTTGAAAGTAAGAATTAGGAAATGATCTTTTACCCAATTGCTACAGTTATTCAATTTCTCAACATCTATACCAACATTTTTGTTTGTTTGTTGCCATGTTGGGTGTTTGTTTCAGTGTAAAGGCTTCTCTAGTTGTGGTGCACAGGCTAAGTTACCCTTTGGTCTGTGGGATTCTAGTTCCTCAACCAATAGTCTAACCCATGTGCCCTGCATTGGAAGGCAGATTCCTAACCACTGAACCACCAAGGAAGTCCTGCCTACCAACATTTTGAACTGCCCTTTTGTTAGGCATTGGAAGGGTGAAGTGATTGACAACTGAAAGAATGAAATTTGTGAGGTTTAAGCTTCCTGGGCCCTTAGTTGCACCTTCCCTGGCAAATGCTGGGAGTTAGAGCCTTGCTACCTGAAATGTGGCTCATGGCTGGATAACACTTGCTCATGTCCTGGTCCTTGCAAAATATGTAGACTATTAAAGCCCACCCAAACTTACTGAATGAAGGTCTGCATTTTTAGAAGTTTCCCAGAAGTTCAGTGTGTGTGTATGTGCTCAGAATCTCAGTCGTGTTTGACTTTTTTGACCCCATGGACTGTAGCCTGCCAGGCTTCTCTGTCCATGGAATTCTCCAGGAAATACTGGAGTGGGTAGTCCTTTCATACTCCAGGAGATCCTTCCAAACGTGCCAAGGTACTTTGAAATATGTTGCTCTTGGATATTCTATGTTAGGAAGGTAAAGCAAGTTTCAGCATTTCTCATAAATTGTTAAAAGAGATCTCAGAAGAAAAGGACCTGGATTTCCAAGTCTCTAGTATTTATGTTTCTTTCTTTCTTTTTTTTTTTTGCTTATTTGAAATAAATATTCTCTTTCAGACCATTTTTATAGTCATTATATTTTTCTTAAAAGGGATTTCCAAATCTTTATAACCTTCAGGGCTTCTAAAACGTGTGTCTGTCCCTGGCCATGGGCATCTATGGAGAATAGAAAGTGTAGGAGAGGATGAGGAAAAGAGAATCAGCTCAGTGAGGAAAAGCACCAAGGTTGAATGGCAGTGAGGAGAGCCTACTTGAGTCTGGAATGCCAGTTTGATTGGCTGTGTGAAATTTTTTTTAGCATCTCCTGGTGATATATAGGGCTTTCCTGCTGGTTCAGAGGGCAAAGAATCCACCTGCAAGTCAAGAGACCCTGGTTCTATCCGTGAGTTGGGAAGATAGAGAAGGAGAATCCCCATGGACAGAGGAGCCTGGAGGGCTGCAGTCCTTAGGTTGCAAAGAGGAGGACATGACTGAGCATGCACTGTGATAGACAGGCAGCTGGGGTAGGGGGCAGGTTGCATCCTTCCTGCTTTGGAGTTTTATAGAATGTGCATAGAGAGAAGGAGGAGAGGGATGAGAAGATTAAAGTCACATGTCTCTCATTTTTATCCTCATGATACTCTTATGACATGGGAGGACATGTGTGTGATCCACCTTCTAGAGCTGAACAAACTCAGAGCTGGATCAGATAGTTTCCTACAGTGTCCCACCATGCCTGACCCTGCTTATAACCACTCCATGCCCCTCGCCCATGAAACCATGTAGCTTTGCCTTCTTCTTGGGACTGGACCACCTACTCGGTGGAGAAAGCCTCTGACCCTCCATTCCTGGTGGGATGGGTGCTCCAGGGGTGTTGGCTTTTGGCATTACCTTCACGATGCCTCTGAAAGAAGAGCTGCTCCTGTGTCAAGGGCAGCCTGGCTTAACCTGTGGGTTCTACCTCCTCCCTCCACCCCTAGGTTCAGGTGCATTATTTTGCTGTAGGCAATGCAATATGGCTGCTCCAGCAGCTACGGTGAGGTAATACCAGACGGCTGTGTGGGAGTCAGTGTCGCAGGATGTAATCTGAGGGATAGGACACAGGTAGGAGCTGAAAAAGTGAATTCCTTTCATTTGAATTCATCCAAATGAATGAATTCCTTTCCTCTGGGAAATGCATTTAATGGCGTCTTGTGCTTAGAACCAGCTGTCTCAGTAACAGACATATCATCTTCAACTGGCTTCTTTTATCTACCTTTCTCCTAATGCCTTGGGTTTGTGCCTCCCAAGAAAGCTGTAGCACATGGTTCTGCCTCAACTCTGCTTCCCAAAGTACGCTGGACCAGGAGGCAGCAGACTTTGAATTTGAACTCTTCATTCTGAATGCTTTCTGTGTGCCATGCACCAAGCTAAACTCTAGAAATGCAAAGTAAACCTAGAAAGATATGAGCCCCTCTTTTGGGGAAATACAAGCCCAGGTTTTCCCATCTCCTGGTCCTCTGTTCTTCCTAGACTACAGGGTAGTGATTGCAATGGATGATTGGTTTTTCAACCACGGGGGGATCATTTCACCAGCTTCATCCTACTGCAGAGTTAAATTCCTCTTGTCGCACTTTGTTTTCTGGGTGGATTTTATATGAAAGTTTAACCTGCTCTTTCTGTGTGTATGAAACAGAAAGAAAGCAGAAAACAATATACTTCATAATAATTAAGCTTACTAGCCATTCTACAATGAATAACCACACATATGCAGCCTTCTAATTATCCTGTCTCCTATGTAATTGTCATTATTCATATTTCATTCATTCACAGAGAAAGAGTTGACCACTAAATTTAACAAAATAAAGTATTAACTTCTGGTATAATCTTAGCCTCTGGTGAAGAGTTTAGGAACCTGCTTTGAACAATGAAGTTGGACATTTGGAAGGTTCAAAGTTAGCACAGAATGGACCATAGGGATCATGACCTTACCCAGGAAGAAGCCGAATCCCAGAGAGGGTAAAGGGCTTATCCAACAGCAACGATAGAACCGGGAGTCAAGTGTCATCAGGTCCTCTTCTACCATCATGATGTTTAGGAACTTTTTTCTTTACCAGAAAAAAAATCAATTTCTATATATTTTGAGATTGAAATACTCACCCACCTACTGAACTCCACTCCTAAGAGTGAACAGCTGGGCTAAAGTCTATTTTTCAAGGAAAAGGCTGAAACCTTGGTGTTACACAGTGATGAGGAAAACATCCCTCCTTGCAACTGTCTCGTAAGAATTTGGGAGCAGCTGGAGCATAGTGAACAGTGTATAATGCCTCTTCCCCTACTCCAGTGGCAAAGCCAAGACTATGTCTGCTAAATTTTCTATGTGATTTCCTGCTTTACATTTTGCCTAGATTAAAATGTCCAGAATACCCTATGTGTCATTTTGCAGGGTTGATAATGTTTAATCATGCTAACATCTTGGTAATCATTACTTGGAAAATGTGCACCTAAAAAACTCTAGAAATGCAAAGTAAACCTAGAAAGATATGAGCCCTCTTTTGGGAAATACAAGCCCAGGTTTTCCCATCTCCTGGTCCTCTGTTCTTCCTAGACTACAGGGTAGTGATTGCAATGGATGATTGGTTTTTCAACCACGGGGGGATCATTTCACCAGCTTCATCCTACTGCAGAGTTAAATTCCTCTTGTCGCACTTTGTTTTCTGGGTGGATTTTATATGAAAGTTTAACCTGCTCTTTCTGTGTGTATGAAACAGAAAGAAAGCAGAAAACAATATACTTCATAATAATTAAGCTTACTAGCCATTCTACAATGAATAACCACACATATGCAGCCTTCTAATTATCCTGTCTCCTATGTAATTGTCATTATTCATATTTCATTCATTCACAGAGAAAGAGTTGACCACTAAATTTAACAAAATAAAGTATTAACTTCTGGTATAATCTTAGCCTCTGGTGAAGAGTTTAGGAACCTGCTTTGAACAATGAAGTTGGACATTTGGAAGGTTCAAAGTTAGCACAGAATGGACCATAGGGATCATGACCTTACCCAGGAAGAAGCCGAATCCCAGAGAGGGTAAAGGGCTTATCCAACAGCAACGATAGAACCGGGAGTCAAGTGTCATCAGGTCCTCTTCTACCATCATGATGTTTAGGAACTTTTTTCTTTACCAGAAAAAAAATCAATTTCTATATATTTTGAGATTGAAATACTCACCCACCTACTGAACTCCACTCCTAAGAGTGAACAGCTGGGCTAAAGTCTATTTTTCAAGGAAAAGGCTGAAACCTTGGTGTTACACAGTGATGAGGAAAACATCCCTCCTTGCAACTGTCTCGTAAGAATTTGGGAGCAGCTGGAGCATAGTGAACAGTGTATAATGCCTCTTCCCCTACTCCAGTGGCAAAGCCAAGACTATGTCTGCTAAATTTTCTATGTGATTTCCCCTGCTTTACATTTTGCCTAGATTAAAAATGTCCAGAATACCCTATGTGTCATTTTGCAGGGTTGATAATGTTTAATCATGCTAACATCTTGGTAATCATTACTTGGAAAATGTGCACCTAAATACTGGGCCTAAACAAAGGGAAATGTTTGCCTTATCAGGCAGTTTAGTCAATTTCAAAGTGGATTGATCCACTGGGAAAGAGTTTATATGAGATTGTTCTGCTCTTTTTTTCTTTAAGCTAATTTTTTGAAATTTGCTACATAAGAATAATGAAATAAACTCCAAGGAGATGAATTTAGTTTACTGCTTTCTATAATCAAATCCCAGGTTAAGAGTAGTACTGAAAATATGAGTAAGTGACTAAATTAAATATGTTTTAACTAGGTTCTAATAGTCTAAGTCTATGCTGGAACCATTGACTCAGATAGTATATCAATGGAATGTCTCTCCTATGATATCAAAATATAAAATGGAAATATTTGTTAAGATTTAATAAAAATCAGAATATTTTGCCTTCTGATTTTTTAAACATATTCTCTCCCTAACAACTCCTGAAATTTTTATATTTGTTATTTAGTGTGAAAATGTTGGGACATAGCTCTAGAGTTTGTGTGGAGTAGTTAAAAGAATTCTACAGTTGTATTTAAGGGTTCTAATTCCAGTTCTACAGTAAAGCAGCTGCCTGACAGAACCACTTAATCTCTATTTCAACATCTATAAAATGAGAGGTTTAGTCTACTCAACAGTGTCTGTGCTTCCGTCCCCATTCAATGATTCTTAGTGAATATCAGTATGAGCTGTGGCCTTTATTTATTTATTTTTATTCTTTTGATTACACCAAGTGACTTGTGGGACTGAGATGTTAGTTCCTTAGTTCAGTTCAGTCACTCAGTTGGGTCGGACTCTTTGCTAGCCCAGGGACTGCAGCATGCCAGGCTTTCCTGTCCTTCACCATCTTCCAGAGCTTACTTCAACTCATGTCCATGAGTTGGTGATGCCATCCAACCATATTGTCCTCTGTCATTCCCTTCTCCTCCTTCTGCCTTCTGTTTTTTCCAACATCAGGATCTTTTCCAGCAAGTCATCACTTCCCATAAGGTGGCAAAAGTATTGGAGCTTCCGCTTCAAGTATTAGTCCTTCCAATGAATATTCAGTGTTGATTTCCTTTAGGATTGATTGGTTTGATCTCCTTGCACTCCAAGGGACTCTCAAGAATCTTCTCCAACACCACAGTTCAAAGGCATCAAGTGATCAACCCCCCTGCAGTGGAGTGCAGAGTCTTAACCACTGAACCACCAGGGAATTCCCTGGGCTGCAGCATTTAAATGTACCTTTAGCCCTTGCTTTGATTTTTATCATCACCTATTTGGAGATACTGGCTTAAGTTGCTTTGAGAAATAATGTACAAGGAGTTAACTTTACAGATACTCATATGTAATAATCAATAATGGCCCTGGAATTACGCAAAATCAATCAGATTTTAAGCCCTTTGGAAATTTCATATTCTCAAATTATGGTAACACACATCTTCCTAAGAGGTAGTTTCTAAATGAAATGGAATATTGAATACCTATAATAATTTCTAATTACTGAAGAAAGACATCTAGCCTCATGTGGTTTACCACTTTCAGGTGAAAATCTCAGCTGGATAAATTGTTTATTTGAAATATACTTCATAATACAGATTTCTAAGTTTGTATGCAAGGAGATCAAACCAGTCAATCCTAAAGGAAATCAACCCTGAATATTCATTGGAAGGACTGATACTGAAGCTGACACTCCAGTGCTTTCGCCCCCTAATCCAACTCATTGGAAAGGAGCCTACTGTTGGGAAAAATAGAAGGCAAAAGGAGAAGAGCATCACTGAGTCAATGGACATGAGTCCGAGGAAATTCTGGGAGATGGTGAAGGACAGGGAAGCCTGCCGTGCTGCAGTCCATGGGGTCATGAAGAGTCAGATATGACTGAGCGACTGAGCTGAACTGAAGTTTGTATGCATTTTGCAATCAAAGAACCCCCTCCCCAAGAGCAAATATCTTCCTCTCAAATAATAGATGTTAGAAATATCACATTTGGTCACTAACCAACTCCATGAGTTAGACAAAGTCATATTTATATTCTAACTTTACAGGTTTTACTTTTTTAACTGAGTTTCAGAGTTTAATCACTTTTGCCAATTTTACACAGCTCTTTAGATGAATCAGAATCTAAATCTTTCAGTCAGTTGCTCTCTTCCAGGCATCCCAAACCTCTAGGATCTAATGGCTGATGATTGGAGGTAAAGCTGATGTAATTATAATATAAATAAAGTACACAGTCAGTGTAATGTGCTTGAATTATCCTGAAACCATCCATCCCCCTCCCCTGTCCTTGGAAAAAATGTCCTCCTCCAAATCAGTCCCTGGTGCGGAAAGGTTGGGGAATGTCACCCTATTAGTTACATCAGAGGTTCCTTTGAATTGCCTAAAAGGAGGAAAAATATTGTTTATGGAAGGTGATAAGTGTCATTGTAAATGGATAAAAATAACAAAACAAAAGCAGACTGTTTGCCTGAAGAATCCAGAGGAATTTGGAAGTATTCAAATAATTTCTCTCACATATAATTGTTCTTGTTTCTCTAGACCTTATAAGAGATGCAAGTGAATTGTTGAAAAAATAGATTGAAAAAGTAGCTTTCAGAAGCAGTGTTAAGGCTTGTATTACGCGATGAAAGTCAACAAAAGCTCAAGCGTTGAGGTAAATGCTTTTCTCCTCCATATCTAGAATGTAGGGGGAGAGACAACACATCAATGCAGTGAAGGAGGAGGGGTGGTCCTTGATGGAAGGCTCAAAGAGCAACTGAATAAAACCTGAATAAAAGTAATTTGATTCTAACTTATGTAGATTAGGACACAGAGGTTTGCTCAATATTTAATTATGTATTCTAAGTCAGAAAAATATCAATAACGGATTGCTGAACAAATATAGTCTGGTTGCCATATTAGAATTTCTCCAGATAGGTAAAACAACTTACCTTTGCATGACTAAATATTCAAAACACTTAGTGCAGTTGTATTTTCAGTGAACGAATTACTTAAAAGATAAATGCAAAGACTTCATGTTTTTGTTCCACTGTTTTTCCTTTTGGGAAATTTCCTCAAGAATGTTCAAATTGTTAATCTGTATTGAGCTCTAAGAAGTGTTAATAGAAGTTGGTGTAAGGCAGTAATTCTCAACCCTGAATGTCCCCTGGGCAATTCAAGTGTGTGAACTGAGTGGAGAACTCTAGCCGAAGTGTGAAGGGACAGATCCTAATGTCAGAAGACTTGAGTGTGAAAACCAGTTCTCAAAGGTATTAATTTAATTCATTTAAAAATTAGATTAATTTTACTTGTCTATTCTCTATGAGACTTGAATTAGAGCCATTATACATGGTGCTATAGTTGTACTGCCTCTCATGTAATTTGGGGGACCTCTCTGAGAAAAGAGTATAAAAATAAATTACCTTTGCAAATACCAGAAAACTGTGCATCTAAATGAAAGCTAAGTGTCAATAGCTTCACGGTAAATCTCACTCTGACTTTACTATCAGACGATTGACAGTGTCTCGTTGAAGAGTGGCTGTAAGATTGCATGATAGTATTATATAACTTTGAGGGGTATTATTGTCAACAACACTGTGGCAATAGAAGACCGGAGGATGAGGTGTTGGGCGCAGCATTTGTAGAGGAGATGGGGTCTGCTGTGAAATTCAAAGGCTGGAGGAGGACCACCATCATTTGTTCATATACAGTGGATGTTTTTTCCTTAATACTTTATAATCAAGAGATAATCATTGATTGTCAGCTTTATTATTCAAATAGCTTCCTTTGGGACTGAAAGATGTCATCCTTTAAATCACTAACTCTTGTCAGAGTTAGGAATGTACAACTTGGATCTGGAACAAGAAAAGTAGCTTACTTACACAGTAATGATATGTTTATAAATAGAACATGGAAATACCTTCTGACATTTCTTATGTAATGTCCTTTTCTATATCTTGGAGGTCTCATCTATTCACATGGCCTCAAAAGCCACATATATCTTTATTCTCAGTTTATGCATGCCTTGACTGCACATTCAGTTCATGTGCTGAAGAAACCCAAATATCACTCCCCAGTCTTCTCTCCTGAGGGCAGGATATATACAAATGCTGACCAGATCTCACACGGCACCTTTGCTATTCAGTTACTCCGTCGTGTCTGACTGTTAGCAACTCATGGACTGCAGCACGCCAGGCTTCCCTGTGCTTCACTCCCAGTATTTGCTCAAACTCACATTTCACCTTAAACCTCACCAGATCACAAGTCCAAGCACAGTCATTCCTAGTCCCTTATTGGGACCTCATCTTAGAGGAGGACATACTATTCACATACCCATCTGAGGAGGATGCCTTAGAATCTCCCTCTTTCTCACTCCTGATGTTGAACCAGTCACTATGTCCCTTGGTGTCTGCCACTGTATCCAAAAGTATGCCTTATTCTATACACCACCATTTCTAATTTGGACCAGGTCCTTATTGTCTTGCACTAAACTATTACAATATCTGATGAACAGATCTACCCTCTCTCCAATGCATGATTATATTTGCACAATTTGATCATGTTTGCAATCCTTCAGTAGCTTCATGTTTTAGAAGAGAAAGGAGTATTGATATCTCAGACATAATTGTGGCACTTCCTATTTTCTTTTTTTAAATTCTTGTTACATTAGATATTCTATTAATAGAAGACCGGAGGATGAGGTGTTGGGCGCAGCATTTGTAGAGGAGATGGGGTCTGCTGTGAAATTCAAAGGCTGGAGGAGGACCACCATCATTTGTTCATATACAGTGGATGTTTTTTCCTTAATACTTTATAATCAAGAGATAATCATTGATTGTCAGCTTTATTATTCAAATAGCTTCCTTTGGGACTGAAAGATGTCATCCTTTAAATCACTAACTCTTGTCAGAGTTAGGAATGTACAACTTGGATCTGGAACAAGAAAAGTAGCTTACTTACACAGTAATGATATGTTTATAAATAGAACATGGAAATACCTTCTGACATTTCTTATGTAATGTCCTTTTCTATATCTTGGAGGTCTCATCTATTCACATGGCCTCAAAAGCCACATATATCTTTATTCTCAGTTTATGCATGCCTTGACTGCACATTCAGTTCATGTGCTGAAGAAACCCAAATATCACTCCCCAGTCTTCTCTCCTGAGGGCAGGATATATACAAATGCTGACCAGATCTCACACGGCACCTTTGCTATTCAGTTACTCCGTCGTGTCTGACTGTTAGCAACTCATGGACTGCAGCACGCCAGGCTTCCCTGTGCTTCACTCCCAGTATTTGCTCAAACTCACATTTCACCTTAAACCTCACCAGATCACAAGTCCAAGCACAGTCATTCCTAGTCCCTTATTGGGACCTCATCTTAGAGGAGGACATACTATTCACATACCCATCTGAGGAGGATGCCTTAGAATCTCCCTCTTTCTCACTCCTGATGTTGAACCAGTCACTATGTCCCTTGGTGTCTGCCACTGTATCCAAAAGTATGCCTTATTCTATACACCACCATTTCTAATTTGGACCAGGTCCTTATTGTCTTGCACTAAACTATTACAATATCTGATGAACAGATCTACCCTCTCTCCAATGCATGATTATATTTGCACAATTTGATCATGTTTGCAATCCTTCAGTAGCTTCATGTTTTAGAAGAGAAAGGAGTATTGATATCTCAGACATAATTGTGGAACTTCCTATGTCTTCATTCTGTTACATTAGTTTATTTATTCATTTATTTTGAATTTCTCTGATTAGATATACACATATTTATGATTTTAATGTCTTGTTGATAGCCACAGTTTTGTTGTAGCATGTCCGTCTTAATCCCTAAAAACATTTTTTCTCCTGAAGTGTAGTTTGTCTGATACTAATATAGCCTGCCCAGTATTCAGTTGATGACAGCAAGTAGACTTTCTTCTATCTTTTCCTCTCTTATAAACCAAATACTGATTTTTAAAAAAAACTTCAGACTAAAAATCTTTTACTTTTAATATTCCAGTAATCTTGCCTGGAGAATTCCATGAACACAGAAGATTGGCAGATGATAGTCATGGGGTCACAAAGAGTCAGACTGAGTGACTAACACTTTCACTTTCTTTTCATACCTTCTTTTATCCTTTTCTCTGTTATAAATCACATATTACTTTAAAAAATCAGTGTAATAATCCTTTACTTTTAATTAGAGTTCAGTGCCATTTCATGTGATTACCAAGTAATCAATTGCATTTAAATATGCCATCTTGTGTTTACAATTTTTCTGTCCCATTAGGTCTTTGTCCTTTTTTTCTTCTTTCTTGCTGCCTTTAGGATTAAGAATTTTTAAGGATTTCATTTTATGTCTTCTACTGTTTTGTCAAGTATGCTTCTTTCCTTTTCTTTTCTTTCATACACACACACACACACACACACACACATATATAGACACACATACATACACATATACATGGGGCTTCCCCAGTGGCTCAGTGGTAAAGAATCTGCAATGCAGGGGACCCAGGCTCGATCTCTTGGTCGGGAAGATCCCCTGGAGGAAGAATGGCAACCCACTCCAGTATTCTTGCATGTGAAGTCCCATGGACAGAGGAACCTGGCAAGCTACAGTTCATAGGGTTGCAGAGACATGACTGAAGTGACTGAGCACACATACATATGCATATATATATATATAATTACAAATATTTGCGTATGAATACTTATAGCCATATACTTCTATTTTTCTCTGGAATTAAGCAAAGAGATGTTTTTTTTTTAAAGGGCCATATACTTCCTATGTCTTCATTCTGTTACATTAGTTTATTTATTCATTTATTTTGAATTTCTCTGATTAGATATACACATATTTATGATTTTAATGTCTTGTTGATAGCCACAGTTTTGTTGTAGCATGTCCGTCTTAATCCCTAAAAACATTTTTTCTCCTGAAGTGTAGTTTGTCTGATACTAATATAGCCTGCCCAGTATTCAGTTGATGACAGCAAGTAGACTTTCTTCTATCTTTTCCTCTCTTATAAACCAAATACTGATTTTTAAAAAAAACTTCAGACTAAAAATCTTTTACTTTTAATATTCCAGTAATCTTGCCTGGAGAATTCCATGAACACAGAAGATTGGCAGATGATAGTCATGGGGTCACAAAGAGTCAGACTGAGTGACTAACACTTTCACTTTCTTTTCATACCTTCTTTTATCCTTTTCTCTGTTATAAATCACATATTACTTTAAAAAATCAGTGTAATAATCCTTTACTTTTAATTAGAGTTCAGTGCCATTTCATGTGATTACCAAGTAATCAATTGCATTTAAATATGCCATCTTGTGTTTACAATTTTTCTGTCCCATTAGGTCTTTGTCCTTTTTTTCTTCTTTCTTGCTGCCTTTAGGATTAAGAATTTTTAAGGATTTCATTTTATGTCTTCTACTGTTTTGTCAAGTATGCTTCTTTCCTTTTCTTTTCTTTCATACACACACACACACACACACACAAACACACACACATACATACACATATACATGGGGCTTCCCCAGTGGCTCAGTGGTAAAGAATCTGCAATGCAGGGGACCCAGGCTCGATCTCTTGGTCGGGAAGATCCCCTGGAGGAAGAATGGCAACCCACTCCAGTATTCTTGCATGTGAAGTCCCATGGACAGAGGAACCTGGCAAGCTACAGTTCATAGGGTTGCAGAGACATGACTGAAGTGACTGAGCACACATACATATGCATATATATATATATAATTACAAATATTTGCGTATGAATACTTATAGCCATATACTTCTATTTTTCTCTGGAATTAAGCAAAAAGAGAAGATGATTCTTATTTATTTACATATTTAGTTTTTTTGGAACTTTCCTTTCTTTGTGTAGACTGTATTTCCATCTGGAATCATTTTTCGTTTAGTCAGAAGAGCTTCTCTTAATATATCTTGTAGTGTTTGCCTGCTGGTGACAGATGCTTTCAGTATTTGTTTGCCTAAAAATGTCTTTATATTCCCTTCATGTTTGGAGGGTATTTTTTACAAGACTTTAGGCTTACTTTTTCCTTTCAGTACTTTAAAGATGTCAATCTTAATGGGGTCTGGTGTACATTGTTTCTAGTGAGGTTAGCAGTTGCTCTTTCCTTTTTTTCTAATTTCTTTAAAATTTTTATCTTTATGCCTTTCTCCATTTTGGAAAAGACTTTTTGAAACATTCAAAGATTTATGAGGTTTATCTCATTTTGCTAAAAATAAACAATTTATATTTCTATTAACTGACTTTTCTTTTGGTTCTACACCACATTTTGCTGCTTTTTCTCAATGTCAAGTAATGTTTTGTTATATACTGAATACTGTGGATGCTATGTTGCTAAAGAGCTGGCTTTTATATTCTTCATTAGCAAAATATTGAATTTTGTTCCAGCAGATAGATAATTAATTTCCTTAAGGTTAACTCATTCAAGGATAATCTTTATACTTTGTTAAGGACACTTTCTGAAGAAGGGTATGACTACCCACTCTAGTATTCTTGCCTGGAGAATCCCCTGAACAGAGAAGCCTGGTGAGCTATAGTCCATAGGGTTGCAAAGAGTCGCACATGACTGAAGCAACTTAGCACGCATGCAAGGACACTGTGAAACAGGATTAACATGACCTCCCTGGGTCTCCATTGAGTGTAAGGGATGTTTAGTGAGATGTGTCCACTCTGATTGGTCAGTACTCAAGTGTCTCACAGACTAGGTGAGTCTAACGGTTGTTCAACTCAAATTTCCGCAGTAATTTCTCTTTCTTCGATGACTTTTTTGCCCTGCTTTATGGATTCTGTCCTATGCATACCCAGTTTTGTATTTTGTCAAATAGTAAGGGGAAACACATGCAGCATTCTGGAGCTTCATTTCTGTATGACTCTCTTCTCTTTTTTCCTGCCCCATAATTTCCGACCATTTCTGTAGCCCAGAGCGACGACGTCTGCCTTCTCCACCCATTGAGACCCTGCACTCTGCTGGGGCTCCCTGCCTCCCACCCTACCATTTTCAGAATGCCTCCAGGCAGAAAGCTGGTGTAACTATGACACACATCTTAAGGCTCTCCCACTTCCCTGGGGCACCAATAGATCTATGCTGCCTATTGTCTAACATCTAAAAATAATCACTTCCTATATTTTGTTCAGTTTTATAATTGTCTATGGTGAGAAGATTAATCTGGTACAAGTTACTCTGTTATGGCCACAGGCAGGAGACCTCTAACATGCTTTGAAATATCACTTGTGAGGTTATAACTCAGCTGGCTTTGCAAGTTTTAAAAATTCATTTGTCTTATGAATATTCCATGAAGAACAGGTTTTTTCTATTTTAACAATATTGATGAGACTTTCCCAAGTCCTGAGGAGTAACATTTTCACTGGATAAGCCTTAGATTACCTTCCTAAGGTTTGCCATTTTAAAACTGAAATGGCAAATAAAAAAGAAATGATCAGAAGTATATGAGCAATTTTATATTCTGTTCATCCCTGTGCAGTCACTTTGTTTTCTGGCTGTGCCAGGTCTTCATTGCTGCTTGGGCTTTTCTCTAGTTGCTCTGAGTGGGGGCTCCTCTTTGTTGCAGAGCTAGGGCTCTAGGGCCAGTGGTTTTCGGTAGTTATGGTTCCCAGGCTCTAGAGCACAGGCTTCATTGTTGTGGTGCAAGGGATTCATTGCTCCCAGGCATGTGGGACCTTCCTGACTCAGGAGTCAAACCCATGTCTCCTGAATTAGCAGGCGGATTCTTTACCACTGGGCCACCAGGAAAGCCCTTAGTACAATCTTAATGCTGTTTTATAAAAGGCAGAGGAAGCTTTTTTGTGAGTTTAAAATGGTTGCCAAGTTTCAAAGAGAAGACAACTCAGTATCACAAGGTGGTCTTGTGGTTTTATTACTTCCTAATCATGTGATCTTGGTGTCTTGGGCAGACTCTGGAAATTCTTAAGAATATACTGGGTCTTAGGGTATAGAGCAATCCTCAAACCCCAGATAAGCTCTTGAGACCAAGAATCCGTCCTCTAGAAAGTGATGTTAGTTCAGATAGGGCCAGAGTGGGTGAATATGATGATACCTAAAGGGGACGTATATACTAAAGGAAAAAATCTGTCTCTAAGAGAAATTGCAGCCAGGTGAGCCAAAGCTCGTCCTCCAGCAATGAGGAATCTGTAACTCACTGCCAGCCACTTCCACAGAGTTCTACCCGCAAGCGAAGCTTGAAAGCTGCTAGTAAATGAGAAAAGCCCTAATGGCAGCATTCCAACCTTATCTGCTTATTTTCCTATGAACAAGTTAGCTTAATTCTTGACCTGAGTAACCTGCTCCAGTCTAGCTCAAGTTGTAGGCTCACATAGAAGCCAGGAGCAGTGTTTTTCCTTTAATTTCTTAGGATTGTAAGTAGAAGCAGAAGTAAAGTATATGCAGCTGTGTCTGAGGTTTTCCCTTTAAAAGGGGGAGAGTAAATTGGGCAGAAGCTCACTCACAGAACTCAATTGCATCTGAGGTGAGATTGAAGCTCTCAAGCTCTGGGGTAAGATCTTTCTCTTCACATTTTGATTGAGTTCTGATTAATTCTGATTATTTGTGCTTACCTAATAAACCCACTCTTGTTTTAACAATACTTGAGACCATGACACTCTATTATCGAGGTCCGAGGCTCACACCCTGAGGGGACCACGCCGTGTTCGCGAAAACGTCCCTGAGCTATTCAATGTAGTTTCTCTGAGTAGAGCTAGTGAGAATAGTAATCAGTAAGCTCCGAGGCGGCACCCGCAACAGTTGATAAAGGTGATAGCTTTCTCATCAGTGAAATTATTTCTAGTTTAGCTACCTCATGAGATTAGCATGTGGTTTAAATGTAATTAAATAGATCAGAAAGGACATTGCAGATGGTAAAACACCACATACATAAGGTATAATTCTCCTCATACCTTTGAGAAAGATGAGAAAAATTTATGAGTAAAGAGGATCATTTCAAGTGCAAAACATTCAAAGCAAGGAAGAGGTCAATTATAGAATGAAAATAAGAACTTAGAGGGGACAGCTTATTTACTTTTTGTTTGTAGAATTTCTGGTGTCTTGGGCAGACTCTGGAAATTCTTAAGCGGTCTTAGGGTATAGAGCAATCCTCAAACCCCAGATAAGCTCTTGAGACCAAGAATCCGTCCTCTAGAAAGTGATGTTAGTTCAGATAGGGCCAGAGTGGGTGAATATGATGATACCTAAAGGGGACGTATATACTAAAGGAAAAAATCTGTCTCTAAGAGAAATTGCAGCCAGGTGAGCCAAAGCTCGTCCTCCAGCAATGAGGAATCTGTAACTCACTGCCAGCCACTTCCACAGAGTTCTACCCGCAAGCGAAGCTTGAAAGCTGCTAGTAAATGAGAAAAGCCCTAATGGCAGCATTCCAACCTTATCTGCTTATTTTCCTATGAACAAGTTAGCTTAATTCTTGACCTGAGTAACCTGCTCCAGTCTAGCTCAAGTTGTAGGCTCACATAGAAGCCAGGAGCAGTGTTTTTCCTTTAATTTCTTAGGATTGTAAGTAGAAGCAGAAGTAAAGTATATGCAGCTGTGTCTGAGGTTTTCCCTTTAAAAGGGGGAGAGTAAATTGGGCAGAAGCTCACTCACAGAACTCAATTGCATCTGAGGTGAGATTGAAGCTCTCAAGCTCTGGGGTAAGATCTTTCTCTTCACATTTTGATTGAGTTCTGATTAATTCTGATTATTTGTGCTTACCTAATAAACCCACTCTTGTTTTAACAATACTTGAGACCATGACACTCTATTATCGAGGTCCGAGGCTCACACCCTGAGGGGACCACGCCGTGTTCGCGAAAACGTCCCTGAGCTATTCAATGTAGTTTCTCTGAGTAGAGCTAGTGAGAATAGTAATCAGTAAGCTCCGAGGCGGCACCCGCAACAGTTGATAAAGGTGATAGCTTTCTCATCAGTGAAATTATTTCTAGTTTAGCTACCTCATGAGATTAGCATGTGGTTTAAATGTAATTAAATAGATCAGAAAGGACATTGCAGATGGTAAAACACCACATACATAAGGTATAATTCTCCTCATACCTTTGAGAAAGATGAGAAAAATTTATGAGTAAAGAGGATCATTTCAAGTGCAAAACATTCAAAGCAAGGAAGAGGTCAATTATAGAATGAAAATAAGAACTTAGAGGGGACAGCTTATTTACTTTTTGTTTGTAGTAATTTCCTTGAAAGTCACATATCCTTAGAAGCAAAGCAAATTTCATTTGACTTAGTAAAAATGAGTATATATGTGATATTGTAACCAAAAGTGTTACAAAAGCCAATAAAGAGGCAAGGTTGGTGGAAAGGAAAGTTGCTTTATTTCTGATGCCAGCAACTGGGGACAGGGCTTGGGAAACAGACTCCTGTCCAAAGGCTGACTTCTCTTCTCACTGACAATCAGTGGGCAAGAGTTTCTTACGGATGGAGGAAGAAGCATTGGTCAGCTCCAGCAGTTGTCTTGAAGTTGGTCATCTTGAAAGTGGAAGTTGATTAGACTAAACCAGTCCCCCATTGCCATGAATATTATGATCCATGTGGATGTCAGCCAGTTCTGGATAGGAAGAGATAAAGGGAGCCTGAAAGGCTGCTATTATTTTTCTTTCTCCCATAAACTGAGCCTGGCATTTGGCTTTGCCTAGTTTCCACCTCTCAATGAAAACCTCTCAGGCGGTTGCATCCATCTTGGGATTCTGAAGCAGCAAATGTGAAAAATAAATCCCAGAGATTCAGTAATGGCAATAGAGAGGAAAGAGAGAGGTGCCCAGGCTGCAAGAAAATCTGGAACTGTGAGCCTCTGCCTATTTTTTTTTTAAATTTCAGCCTCTTTTATTGATTTTTTGGTCCATTTATTTTCATTCATCTTTACTCTTTGGCCTGTGAGGGCATCCCATCACAGTGGCCTTTCTCCTTGCAGAGCTCTGGCTCTGGGTGCATGCGCACCAGAGCGCTGGCTCATAATTGGACACACACCGGTCCAGCTGCTCTGTGGCACATGGGGTCTTCCTGGGCCAAGGATCGAACAGGTGCCCCCTGCACTGCAGTACTGACTCTTTACCTACTGGACCACCAGGGAAGCCCCTCTGCCTATTTTTTATGTAACAAATTATACTTGATATGGACTAAATTAGGTCTCCTTTCCAAATTCATTTGTTGAAGTTCTAACTTTCAACATGACTGTCTTTAGAGAAAAGATTTTTAGGAGACAGTTAAGGTTAAATGAGTTCATAAGGGTGGGACTCTAATTCAATAGATGGGTGGTCTTATAAGAGGAGAGAGTTTTTTTTATGCACATGCACAGAGAAAATTCTTGTCAAGATAGACTGAGAAGATGGTCATATGTGAGCCAGGAAGAGAACCTTCACAAGGAACTGAACTGGCTGGCATCTTGATCTAGGATTGCTAGTCTGCAGAAATTTTAGAAAATAAATTTCTGTTATAAGTGACCCAGTGTAAAACAATGTTATTTAGCCCAAGTTGACTAATATAAGAACCCTATATATTGTTGAGAGAGAAAGAAGAATAGAGGGAGAGAAGGAGGAAAGAAAACATAAGGAAGGCAGGAGGGAGAGAATGAAGGGAGAAAATACAGGTCAGCATTATGAATGACTGATGTGGAAAATAGGAAAGATAGGTTATTTCCAAAGAATGAAATGGTTGTGAATCTCTAAAGACTCACAAAAAGCAAATTCTATAAGAGTTGAAATCATTTCAGAAGAGTATTGGTGACCCCAACAATTCAAATGATGTGAACAGTATCAAGATGGTGCTAGAACAAGGAATGACTAGGAATTGAGCAAGGGGATTCAAATGTTGACCACATTTTCTAAAAGGTTGGTTGAAAGGGGAAGGTGGGGAGGTGTCTGAAGAGATATAAGGGTAAGGAAGAGTTAATGTTTAGAATGGAAAAATCTTTCAAGAACTATATAGGCAGACAGTAAAGATTCACAAAAGAGGAAGAGGCTGAAGATACAGAAAAGTGAGAATTATTTATACAGATAATCTGAAAAGATGAAAAGTGGTCAGCTTAAGAAAAAAAGGTGTAAAGATTTTGACTTGAAGTAGAAAACACACAGTATTCTCAAATCATGGAGAGGACAGAAGAAGCAAGGAGTGTGGTTATACAAGTCAGATGAAAGAGTGGACAGCAGAAGCCAGAGAGATGGTGCTATTCTTTGCCCTTAACTGGGAGAGAATTTTGTTTGCAGAGAATGGAGGGAGTGGATGTTAGCATGGAAGCAGGAATGGCCACATTCTACATCCTTGAACATGCTCAAGCAGCTGCCTCTTGGCTGACCGAAGAGGGGAATTACCTCAGGAATGTGACCCTGTTAAGTCATGCATCTCTTTACATCCAAGTGAATGACAGGTCATTGGAGTTGCTGCTATAATTAGGTTGAAGTACATGCCACAGGGCCTTATCAAGATTTGTGGTGATCCTAGGAGATATTTGACAGCATCAGTTACAAAAGTAAAAGATGAATTCACACATTAGGGATAAAAAGGCAATTTTTGCAAAACTAGAAATGCATTGTATCTCTAGATCTAGTATCTTGTGATATCTTGCATCTTAATTCTTATCAGCCTAGCACCTATGGAGTGATGAGGAATGTTTTGTTGGTTTTTTTTTAATTAAATACACGGATAGTCATTTGAGCATGATATGCATGTTTCGAGGCTTCTGGTTCACAGAGACCATTTACCTTGGAGAAAGCAGGATCTTGTTGATTCTGGAAGCACATTTAGGAAAGGCAGGTAACATGGAAGTCAATAAAAGAAATCTTGGACCAATTGATTGAAATATTAAAAAGTGAACATAAGAGCTAGACATGATATTATCAGTTATTATTTTCTACTGATTTAAGTAGCAGCAGCAACCAGCTGCGCTTTTCTTTTTGTACACCTCATCCTCATTTGGTTATCTATTGCCCCGTAAGGAGTCACATCAAGGCAATAAAAATCACATCATTATTTTCTCTCACTGCACCTGGTGTTGACTGGGCTCAGTTAGTCAATGTTTGCCTCTGGGTTGGGGAGTGCTTCTCATGCTATTGTGGCAGATGATGTTTGCTGCTAGAGTCACATTGTGACTCAGCTACTCATGTGTCAGGAAGTGGACGTTGGCTACTTGAGGGGCACCTCAATAGTAGCTTTAGCCAAAAAGTTTGCCTGACTTCTCTGTGGTCTTTCCACTTCCTCATAGCATGGTGGCTAAGTTCCACAGTGAGAGTCTCAGAAAGGCCAAGTGAAATCTGTATAGTCTTTCGTGTCCTAATGTTCAAAGTTCCATAGCATCAGTTGTGCCATTGTCAGATTCAAGAGGAGCACAAAATCCCACCTCTCTGGGTGCAGTGACAGCATCCCATAGGAAGTGTGAGAAGGGAGATCTTGTGGCTGCCATCTTGGAATATATAACCTGCAAGATGGCTCGACACACAGGCGCCAACCTTGGTCCAGACTACAGCTCAAGGCAAACACTTTACATCTCTTCCACCCCGCTCTCCTGTTTGGAAATATTGTCTCTGGGAGCTTACTAAGGCTGTCTTCTAGGGTCATAAATGGCACCTATATATCCCCATCAGACATGTTAAATCTGGGATTATTCCATGTCAGAGACTTTAAAGTAGAATTTAATATTTAGAGCAGTTTCAGGTTCACAGAAAAATAGAGTACAGAAACTTCTCATGTAACTTTTGCCCTCACATAAGTGCAATTTCCCTTCATTATCAAATTCTGCATCAGAATGGTACATTTGTTACTATTGGTGAACATACATGGATGCACATAATCATCCCAAATCCGTAGTTTTCATTGGACTTCAGTCCTGGTGCTGCACATTCTGTGGGTTTGAACATGAATGTTTGAGATGTTTCCCCCAGCATAATATCATGGAGAATAATTTCACTGCCTATTCTTCCATCCCTCCCTCTAGCTCTTGGCAACTCCTGAGATTTTTAACTAAAACACACTGGTGCCTCTTCATTATACGTTGTTAGCAGAATTACATTTTCTTTAAAAATTCTAAACAATGGCTCTCCTGATCAACAATCTCCAGTATATGTTTCCATGGTGTATAGACTAAGCTGAAATGCTTCATTTGGGGGGAGCCTGTATTCAATAATTAAAGGAAAATCAGTGGGTTGGTAAATAGTGGGCACTCAAAAGCAAGGCTTGAGGATTACAAAATACACCAAAATGATATTTTTCTTCATTTTCCATCTTTCCTCTTCCAACTGACCTCCTCTTTATGCACGTAGTTTATGCACATAGTTCCAGTCTCAGGCCCAAACCAAAGGAGCAAAATTAGCAGAAAGGAAGGTGTCTTTGATAAAACTAGACGAGAGACCCTTCAAGTATAGTAACACCCTGTGGTTATGCTAAAAGGTTTGTCTTCCAAATCCTTCATCTTAAAGAGCAGACAAGAAAAGCCCATCCTTTCTATCATTGCTTCCAAAATTTGGTTCTGCTCCAGATTCACCAAGACTGGAAATCTGATGACTTCAAATAACTACCAGTTTTGACTGAAGATAGAGTTGGAACAACTAAGATTCTTTGGAGGAGACAAAGGAATTTTTAGGACCTAGAATAAGGGTCCATAAAATACAATCAATGGTCCAAATCTGGTCTGCCATCTGCTTTTTAATCAAGTCTTATTGGAACACAGCCACACCATTCATTTACCTATTGTCTGTGAGAGCTTTTATGCTATAACAGTAGTGATGAGTAGCTGTGAGCAATTTGTTTTTTTTTCAGCGTTCACAGAAAAATAGAGTACAGAAACTTCTCATGTAACTTTTGCCCTCACATAAGTGCAATTTCCCTTCATTATCAAATTCTGCATCAGAATGGTACATTTGTTACTATTGGTGAACATACATGGATGCACATAATCATCCCAAATCCGTAGTTTTCATTGGACTTCAGTCCTGGTGCTGCACATTCTGTGGGTTTGAACATGAATGTTTGAGATGTTTCCCCCAGCATAATATCATGGAGAATAATTTCACTGCCTATTCTTCCATCCCTCCCTCTAGCTCTTGGCAACTCCTGAGATTTTTAACTAAAACACACTGGTGCCTCTTCATTATACGTTGTTAGCAGAATTACATTTTCTTTAAAAATTCTAAACAATGGCTCTCCTGATCAACAATCTCCAGTATATGTTTCCATGGTGTATAGACTAAGCTGAAATGCTTCATTTGGGGGGAGCCTGTATTCAATAATTAAAGGAAAATCAGTGGGTTGGTAAATAGTGGGCACTCAAAAGCAAGGCTTGAGGATTACAAAATACACCAAAATGATATTTTTCTTCATTTTCCATCTTTCCTCTTCCAACTGACCTCCTCTTTATGCACGTAGTTTATGCACATAGTTCCAGTCTCAGGCCCAAACCAAAGGAGCAAAATTAGCAGAAAGGAAGGTGTCTTTGATAAAACTAGACGAGAGACCCTTCAAGTATAGTAACACCCTGTGGTTATGCTAAAAGGTTTGTCTTCCAAATCCTTCATCTTAAAGAGCAGACAAGAAAAGCCCATCCTTTCTATCATTGCTTCCAAAATTTGGTTCTGCTCCAGATTCACCAAGACTGGAAATCTGATGACTTCAAATAACTACCAGTTTTGACTGAAGATAGAGTTGGAACAACTAAGATTCTTTGGAGGAGACAAAGGAATTTTTAGGACCTAGAATAAGGGTCCATAAAATACAATCAATGGTCCAAATCTGGTCTGCCATCTGCTTTTTAATCAAGTCTTATTGGAACACAGCCACACCATTCATTTACCTATTGTCTGTGAGAGCTTTTATGCTATAACAGTAGTGATGAGTAGCTGTGAAAAAGAATGTTTGACTTGTGAAACTTAAAATATTTACCATCTGGGGCCTTTCCTGTAAAATGTTTGCTGGCTCTTCATCTGGAAAATCATGGTGAAATGAAAAGGTACCAGTAGCTAAAGAGGAGAGACTGACTTGGGACCCCCTGAGATAGACTCATTACAGAATGAAGCATTGTCAAGGGGAAATACATGAACTGTTTGGTATCATTTTCTAGATTCTGAATAGTATCACAATAGTATGACACATTCTGGAAGGGGACTGTATAATTATGTCCTGTTGATGATGGCAGAAGAAATTACAAAAAGATAAGTAAGCCATTCCACAATTTTATGTTTTTATCTCCCACTTCCTCCTGTCATATCCTCTGCACATTCCTCACTGTAGCCTTCTTTCTAGAATGGAATCTGAGCCCTCATATTGCTGGGACTTTGTGCAAGTTCCTTCTTGGATCTGTAGTACTCTTCTACTTTGTTGAAGACCTTGGATCTTCAACTGAATGGTCAACATTAAGAAGGCTTTCCCAGGTACCCGCACCCTTACCACCCACAATGAGTCTGAGCTTCCTTTGCACCACTTTGCATAGCTCAGTTTGTACCAGATTATTAGAACATGTCTTTGTCTCTTCAACAGGATATCAGCAATTGGAGGGTAGAAATATGACTTTATGTTTGTTTTCATGTTTCATGTTTTCACAGTTTGATCTTACCAACTCTTCTAAAACCAATCTTCTGATTAGTACAGTGTTTTATAGACTTTAAATACCTATTGACTTGAGCATGAGGGCTTTGAAAACAAAAGCTTTGTAGTTTCATTTCTTTTCTTGTAAAAATCTATAGAGAAGGTACTTTGTTTGGCTCAATAATATTTTGTGTAGCTGTTGTAGAAAAGTAGGAAAT
The DNA here is from genome assembly GCA_022376925.1 of Tragulus kanchil. Lineage (NCBI taxonomy): Eukaryota > Metazoa > Chordata > Mammalia > Artiodactyla > Tragulidae > Tragulus > Tragulus kanchil. Next base: position 151,923,830 of record JAIOJX010000004.1, read on the forward strand.
ATTTACTGACTTGACACGAGAGTTTTGAAGACAAAACTTTGAAGTTGCATTGCCCTTCTTGTAGAAATCTAAAGAAAGAGTACCTTGGCTCAAGATTTTTTTGTGTAGTTTTTCTTGGTTCAGTTCAGTTCAGTCACTCAGTTGTTTCTGACTCTTTGCAACCCCATGGACTGCAGCATGCCAGGCTTCCCTGTCCATCACCATCTCCCAGAGTTTGCTTAGACTCATGTCCATTGAGTCAGTGATTCCATCCAACCATCTCATCCTCTGTCATTTCCTTCTTCTGCCTTCTATTTTTCCCAGCATAAGGGTTTTTCCCAACAAGTTGTCTGTTCACATCAGGTGGCCAAAGTATTGGAGCTTCAGCTGCAGCATCAGTCCTTCCAATGAATATTCAAGGTTGATTTCTTTTAGGGTTGACTAGTTTGATCTCTAGTAGTTATTCTTGAAAAGCAGAAATTCTTCTCTGGAAAATACTCCAGAGACCTGAAGTCTATCATCTAATGAAAAATGGAACCCATGTTCTCAAAGCAATGGGCTAAAAGGAGATTACATCTGGAGGAGGAAGTCACTGCAGAAGGAGAAGCTATTGTCCTACCATCTAAACCAAGAGGAGACCAGACCATCCTCTTTGAGAGCTTATTTGGAGGTTCTAGCAGAAGAGTGCAGCTACTTGTATACCCTTGACTGAAGACCAGTCCTCGTCTATTGGGAATGGTCGTCCTCTTTGACTGGGCACGCAGCTTCTGAAGGGACATACATTGGGCTGTGAGGGAAGGTGGGACATCCACCTAGCCAGCCAGATCAGTCAAATCAACCCCAACAATTAATGGGGTGATGGACGTCACAACCAGGTTGCCCTCACATCCCAGACTATCCTCCTTGACTGACATCTGCTCTGCTCTGTGATTCTCTACCCTTGGCCAAGACTAAGCCAGATGGAAGGGTGAGTCCAGGAAGCATGAATTTTTCTATCCCACCAAGTACATTTTGTGCTAAGAGGAGAGAGAGTACTAATTTTGTGCTTGAAAAAAAAAAAACAAAAGAATCCCATTCAAACATAAACTAATTTCCTCTTTTCAGTGGTGGCTGCTATCATTCCCAGACTGATGTCATTATTATGGTCTCTCTGGGATTTTGACTGGCACAGGAGAAGGTGACTAAAGCAGCTGTAGCAAAAATGTTTTTTAAAAACATCATTTTAGACCTGGGCAAGTGATAGAAACTTTAAATCCAAGATTATTTTTTCTTAATAAGATTTCAGAAATGAAGATAATAAAATTGCATCACAAAAAGTGTTTCTACTGACTTATATAGTCTTTGTTGTTCTACCTGTGATATGTGTGTGCATGTCTGTGCTCAGTCATGTCCAACTTTTTGTGACCCCATGGACTGTAGTCTGCCAGGCTCCTCTATCCATGGGATTTCCCATGCAAGCATACTGGAGTGAGTTGCCATTTCCTTCTACAGAGAATCTTCCTGACCCAGGGATCGAACCCACATGTCTTGAGTCTCCTGCATTGATAGACAGATTCTGTACCACTGCACCATCTGGGAAGCCCTACATATCATATAGTTTATTGTTATTCGTAGAGTTTAGTCTAATAGTGGATGAGTAAGTAAGGACTAAAATGAGATGAGCACTCAGAAGGATGCATATGACAAAGGTAGTCATGGCAAATGTAGTCACAGTACAACAGCAAGGGCCCTCTGCATTTTTCTTTCCTTTGGAAAAAGTGAGTAAATAAATTTTGCTTTAAAAATGTTTAATATTTAATGTAAATTTACTTATAATGCTTGGGAGAATGTTTCTTTAATAAAGCACATTATGTTCTTAGGAGTCTACTATTTTATCATTGTTTATCCCTATCATTGACTGAGTCTTAGAACATCCTTTATTATCACTCCAAAAATTATAATGCTTATTTCGATGTAAAGAAAAAGAGAAAAGAGCAGATTGTATGCAAAACTAAGGTCCTGAATAATACTCAATTGAAAGATATCATACTGGTGTATAAATCAGTGTTCTTCGCTTGGCTCAGTGAAGGTAAAGCTTAGTGTCTGAGTCACAGCCAAATACTCTTTAAGAGCCATGAAGCACAGACACTAAATTTCCCTTTACTCAAATATAAACCTACTGTCTAATGTTAAGTAGTCTTCATTGAATTGATGTACTTCCTCTCAACTTATTTTACTTAATCATATTTATTAGGGAAGCTTAGCACATCAAAAGCACATTTGAAAATAATCCCATGATTAACCTTAGGGCAAAAAGTTAATGCAATGTATATTGCCAAGTTCATTAACCATCTTCTTGATGGCCTAACAGCTGTGTGATGGAGACAGTAGCCATCAATTAAATGAACAGTGATCCTGAAGCCGAAGTTTTCATCAGGGAAGTCAGCTAGGTTATGGGCATTGAGAGGCAACCACTGAATGGGCATATTTCCAAGCATTTCTTAGTTTTATGCCTTATGAGTTAGTGTTTGTGAAAAACCTATGCAAATGGGTCCATTGGGAAAGACAAAACACATTTACATGGTTTGGGTGGATTTTAATAAAAACTGATTTTTAGAATAGCATTAAACATATCATACAATTACAGACTCACATTCAAAAGTTGTTATTTATTAAAGGTATAAACAGATTTTTTGTACAAAAAAAAAATGATGACAGATTCTGGCATGGAGAAAAATTTTTAAGGACTAAAATGAGATAAAAAGGGCACTCAGAAGGATGCATATGACAAAGGTAGTCATGGCAAATGTAGTCACAGTACAACAGCAAGGGCCCTCTGCATTTTTCTTTCCTTTGGAAAAAGTGAGTAAATAAATTTTGCTTTAAAAATGTTTAATATTTAATGTAAATTTACTTATAATGCTTGGGAGAATGTTTCTTTAATAAAGCACATTATGTTCTTAGGAGTCTACTATTTTATCATTGTTTATCCCTATCATTGACTGAGTCTTAGAACATCCTTTATTATCACTCCAAAAATTATAATGCTTATTTCGATGTAAAGAAAAAGAGAAAAGAGCAGATTGTATGCAAAACTAAGGTCCTGAATAATACTCAATTGAAAGATATCATACTGGTGTATAAATCAGTGTTCTTCGCTTGGCTCAGTGAAGGTAAAGCTTAGTGTCTGAGTCACAGCCAAATACTCTTTAAGAGCCATGAAGCACAGACACTAAATTTCCCTTTACTCAAATATAAACCTACTGTCTAATGTTAAGTAGTCTTCATTGAATTGATGTACTTCCTCTCAACTTATTTTACTTAATCATATTTATTAGGGAAGCTTAGCACATCAAAAGCACATTTGAAAATAATCCCATGATTAACCTTAGGGCAAAAAGTTAATGCAATGTATATTGCCAAGTTCATTAACCATCTTCTTGATGGCCTAACAGCTGTGTGATGGAGACAGTAGCCATCAATTAAATGAACAGTGATCCTGAAGCCGAAGTTTTCATCAGGGAAGTCAGCTAGGTTATGGGCATTGAGAGGCAACCACTGAATGGGCATATTTCCAAGCATTTCTTAGTTTTATGCCTTATGAGTTAGTGTTTGTGAAAAACCTATGCAAATGGGTCCATTGGGAAAGACAAAACACATTTACATGGTTTGGGTGGATTTTAATAAAAACTGATTTTTAGAATAGCATTAAACATATCATACAATTACAGACTCACATTCAAAAGTTGTTATTTATTTAAGGTATAAACAGATGTACATAATAAAACTTATAAATTATTAAGTTCACAATTATCCTTATTCCTTTATATAACAGAAAGAGGCCATTAAACAGAAATGCAATTTTAATAGAGACAGACAAAACTCATATATAATTAGTATTGCTTGATGAAGTAGACACTATTTTGGGGACAAGAGTTGACTAAGATCTCAAAGTAAGAAAGAAATACTTGTGAGTCTTATGTTTAAGTAAGGTGTTATAATATTATTACACTTTTTTTAAAATTTGGCCACTTCTATTTAGCTTTCATTTATCAATTCTCATCCATCTTTGCTCTTTGGCCCGTGTGGGCCTCCCATCGCAGTGACCTCTCTCACTGCAGAGCACCGGCTCTGGGTGCATGTGTTCCAGAGCTCCAGCTCTGTAGTTTGACACATCGGTCCAGCCTCTTGTCTGCACTTGGGATCTTCTCATGCCAGGGATTGAACTGGCGCCCCTTGCACTGCAAGGCGGTGTCTTTACCCACTAAACCGCCAGGGAAGCCCGGTGCTATAATATTATTATTCTATGGTAGGGCTGCTTGTTGTCTGGTTAAGTCATGTCTGACTCTCTGCTACACCAGACTGCAGCATCCCAGGTCTCATTGTTCCTCTCCATCTCCCAGAGTTCACCCAAGTTCATATCCATTGAATCAGTGATGCCATCCAACCATCTCATCCTCTGCTGCCCTCTTCTCTTTCACCTGCAATATTTCCCAGCATCAGGGTCTTTTCCAATAAGTCGGCTCTTTGCATCAGGTGGTCAAAGTATTGGAGCTTCAGCTTTAGCATCAGTCCTTTTAATGAGTATTCAAGGTTGATTTCCCTTAGGCTTGACTGTTTGATCTCCATGCTATCCAAGGGTCTCTCTAGAGTCATTTCCAGCACCACAACTTGAAAGTATCAGTTCTTCAGCGCTCAGACTTCTTTATAGTCCAGCTCTCATTTCCGTACATGACTATAGCTTTGACTATATGGACCTTTGTCAGTAAAGAATTATCTGCTTTTTAATATGCTGTCTAGGTTTGTCATAGCCTTCCTTCCAAGAGGCAAGCCTCTTCTAATTTCACCGCTACAATCACCATCCAGTGATTTTAGAGCCCAAGAAGAGAAAATCTGTCACTGCTTCCACTTTTCCCCTTCTATTTGTCATGAAATGATGGAACTGGATAAAATAAAGCACCAAAAGAAAGAGGCCATTAAACAGAAATGCAATTTTAATAGAGACAGACAAAACTCATATATAATTAGTATTGCTTGATGAAGTAGACACTATTTTGGGGACAAGAGTTGACTAAGATCTCAAAGTAAGAAAGAAATACTTGTGAGTCTTATGTTTAAGTAAGGTGTTATAATATTATTACACTTTTTTTAAAATTTGGCCACTTCTATTTAGCTTTCATTTATCAATTCTCATCCATCTTTGCTCTTTGGCCCGTGTGGGCCTCCCATCGCAGTGACCTCTCTCACTGCAGAGCACCGGCTCTGGGTGCATGTGTTCCAGAGCTCCAGCTCAGTAGTTGGACACATCGGTCCAGCCGCTTGGCGGCACTTGGGATCTTCCCAGGCCAGGGATTGAACTGGCGCCCCTTGCACTGCAAGGCGGTGTCTTTACCCACTAAACCGCCAGGGAAGCCCGGTGCTATAATATTATTATTCTATGGTAGGGCTGCTTGTTGTCTGGTTAAGTCATGTCTGACTCTCTGCTACACCAGACTGCAGCATCCCAGGTCTCATTGTTCCTCTCCATCTCCCAGAGTTCACCCAAGTTCATATCCATTGAATCAGTGATGCCATCCAACCATCTCATCCTCTGCTGCCCTCTTCTCTTTCACCTGCAATATTTCCCAGCATCAGGGTCTTTTCCAATAAGTCGGCTCTTTGCATCAGGTGGTCAAAGTATTGGAGCTTCAGCTTTAGCATCAGTCCTTTTAATGAGTATTCAAGGTTGATTTCCCTTAGGCTTGACTGTTTGATCTCCATGCTATCCAAGGGTCTCTCTAGAGTCATTTCCAGCACCACAACTTGAAAGTATCAGTTCTTCAGCGCTCAGACTTCTTTATAGTCCAGCTCTCATTTCCGTACATGACTATAGCTTTGACTATATGGACCTTTGTCAGTAAAGAATTATCTGCTTTTTAATATGCTGTCTAGGTTTGTCATAGCCTTCCTTCCAAGAGGCAAGCCTCTTCTAATTTCACCGCTACAATCACCATCCGCAGTGATTTTAGAGCCCAAGAAGAGAAAATCTGTCACTGCTTCCACTTTTCCCCCTTCTATTTGTCATGAAATGATGGAACTGGATGCCATGATCTTAGTTTTTTGAATGTTGAATTTTGGGTCTTTTTTTTTTTTTTTGCCTCTTTTATTGGTCCTTCATTCATTTACTTTCATTCATCTTTGTTCTTTGGGCCTCCCATCGCAGTGGCCTTTCTCCTTACAGAGCACTAGCTCTGGGCGCATGTGCTCCAGAGCGCTTGGTTGTAATTGGACACGTGGGTCCAGCCGCTCCACGGCATGTGGTATCCTTCCAGGCCAGGAAACAAACCAGCGGCCCTTGCACTGCAAGGCAGACTCTACCCACTGGACCACCAGGAAGCCTGAATGTTGAGTTTTAAGCCAACTTTTTCACTCTTCTCTTTCACCTTCATCAAGAGGCTCTTTAGTTACTCTTCGCTTTCTCCCATTAGAGTGGTGTCATCTGCGTATCTGAAGTTGTTGATAGTCCTCCCAACAATCTTGATTCCAGTTTGTGCTTCATCCAGCCTGGTATTTCACATGATGTAGTCTCCATATAAGTTGAATCAGCAGGGTGACAATATTCAGCCTTGATGTACTCCTTTCCTGATTTTGAACCAATCAGTTGTTTCATGTAAGATTCTAACTGTTGCTTCTTGACCTATATACAGGTTTCTCAGGAGGCAGGTAATGTGATCTGCTACTCCCTTCTCTTAAAAATTTCCCACAGTTTGTTTTGATCCACACAGTCAAAGGCTTTCATGTAGTCAATGAAATATAAAAGTAGATCTTCTGGAGTTTCCTTGCTTTCTCTAAGACCCAACAAATGTTGGTAATTTGATCTCTGGTTCCTCTGCCTTTTCTAAACCCAGCTTGTACACTGAGAAGTTCTAAATTCAAGTACTGGGGAAGCTTAGCTTGAAGGATTTTGAGCATAATCTTTGAGCATAAACCAGCATGGGAAGTGAGTACCATTGTCCAGTAGTTTGAACATTCTTTAGCATCACCCTTCTTTGGAATTGGGATGAAAACTGACCTTGTCCAATCCATGGCCAGTGATGAAGGATGCCAAATCTTCTAATTTCACCGCTACAATCCTCTAGGGTTCACTGCTTCCACTTTTCCCCCTTCTATTTGTCATGAAATGATGGAACTGGATGCCATGATCTTAGTTTTTTGAATGTTGAATTTTGGGTCTTTTTTTTTTTTTTTGCCTCTTTTATTGGTCCTTCATTCATTTACTTTCATTCATCTTTGTTCTTTGGGCCTCCCATCGCAGTGGCCTTTCTCCTTACAGAGCACTAGCTCTGGGCGCATGTGCTCCAGAGCGCTTGGTTGTAATTGGACACGTGGGTCCAGCCGCTCCACGGCATGTGGTATCCTTCCAGGCCAGGAAACAAACCAGCGGCCCTTGCACTGCAAGGCAGACTCTACCCACTGGACCACCAGGAAGCCTGAATGTTGAGTTTTAAGCCAACTTTTTCACTCTTCTCTTTCACCTTCATCAAGAGGCTCTTTAGTTACTCTTCGCTTTCTCCCATTAGAGTGGTGTCATCTGCGTATCTGAAGTTGTTGATAGTCCTCCCAACAATCTTGATTCCAGTTTGTGCTTCATCCAGCCTGGTATTTCACATGATGTAGTCTCCATATAAGTTGAATCAGCAGGGTGACAATATTCAGCCTTGATGTACTCCTTTCCTGATTTTGAACCAATCAGTTGTTTCATGTAAGATTCTAACTGTTGCTTCTTGACCTATATACAGGTTTCTCAGGAGGCAGGTAATGTGATCTGCTACTCCCTTCTCTTAAAAATTTCCCACAGTTTGTTTTGATCCACACAGTCAAAGGCTTTCATGTAGTCAATGAAATATAAAAGTAGATCTTCTGGAGTTTCCTTGCTTTCTCTAAGACCCAACAAATGTTGGTAATTTGATCTCTGGTTCCTCTGCCTTTTCTAAACCCAGCTTGTACACTGAGAAGTTCTAAATTCAAGTACTGGGGAAGCTTAGCTTGAAGGATTTTGAGCATAATCTTTGAGCATAAACCAGCATGGGAAGTGAGTACCATTGTCCAGTAGTTTGAACATTCTTTAGCATCACCCTTCTTTGGAATTGGGATGAAAACTGACCTTGTCCAATCCATGGCCAGTGCTGAGTTTTCCAAATTTGCTAACCTCTTGAGTGCAGCCCTTTGACATCATCATCTTTTAGGATTTTAAAAAGCTCAGCTGGAATTCCATCACCTCCACTGGCTTTATTGGTAGTAAAGTTTCCTAAGGCCCGCTTGACTTCACATTCCAGGATGTCTGTCTCTGAGTGACCACACCAGGTCATCAGAACCTTTTTTATACAGTGCCTCTGTGTGTTCTTGCCACCTCTTCTCTTTTTTTTTTTAGCCACTTCTATTGATCTTTCATTTATTTATCTTTATTCTTAGGCCTGTGTAGGCCTCCCATTGCAGTGGCCTCTCTCACTGCAGAGTATTGCAGAGCACCAGTTCTGGGTGCATGTGCTCCAGAGCTCCAGTCAGGTAGTTGGACACATCGGTCCAGCTGCTCCATGGCATGTGGGGTATTCCCAGGCCAGGGATCAAACTGGAACCCCTTGCACTGCAAGGTGGTGTCCACCTTGCCACCTCTTCTTAATCTCTTCTGCCTCTGTTAAGTCTTTATCATTTCTATTCTTTATTATGCCCATCTTTGCATGAAATGTTCCTCTGATATCCTCAATCTTCTCTAATCTTTCGTATTCTATTGTTTTCCTCTATTTCTTTGCATTGTTCATTGAGGAAGGCCTTCTAATCTCTCCTTTCTATTCTCTGGAACTCTGCATTCAGTTGGGTATATCTTCAGTTGTGTAGGTAACCACTGTTGCTTCTTGACTAAGGTTTCTCAGGAGGCAGGTAATGTGATCTGCTACTCCCTTCTCTTAAAAATTTCCCACAGTTTGTTTTGATCCACACAGTCAAAGGCTTTCATGTAGTCAATGAAATATAAAAGTAGATCTTCTGGAGTTTCCTTGCTTTCTCTAAGACCCAACAAATGTTGGTAATTTGATCTCTGGTTCCTCTGCCTTTTCTAAACCCAGCTTGTACACTGAGAAGTTCTAAATTCAAGTACTGGGGAAGCTTAGCTTGAAGGATTTTGAGCATAATCTTTGAGCATAAACCAGCATGGGAAGTGAGTACCATTGTCCAGTAGTTTGAACATTCTTTAGCATCACCCTTCTTTGGAATTGGGATGAAAACTGACCTTGTCCAATCCATGGCCAGTGCTGAGTTTTCCAAATTTGCTAACCTCTTGAGTGCAGCCCTTTGACATCATCATCTTTTAGGATTTTAAAAAGCTCAGCTGGAATTCCATCACCTCCACTGGCTTTATTGGTAGTAAAGTTTCCTAAGGCCCGCTTGACTTCACATTCCAGGATGTCTGTCTCTGAGTGACCACACCAGGTCATCAGAACCTTTTTTATACAGTGCCTCTGTGTGTTCTTGCCACCTCTTCTCTTTTTTTTTTTAGCCACTTCTATTGATCTTTCATTTATTTATCTTTATTCTTAGGCCTGTGTAGGCCTCCCATTGCAGTGGCCTCTCTCACTGCAGAGTATTGCAGAGCACCAGTTCTGGGTGCATGTGCTCCAGAGCTCCAGTCAGGTAGTTGGACACATCGGTCCAGCTGCTCCATGGCATGTGGGGTATTCCCAGGCCAGGGATCAAACTGGAACCCCTTGCACTGCAAGGTGGTGTCCACCTTGCCACCTCTTCTTAATCTCTTCTGCCTCTGTTAAGTCTTTATCATTTCTATTCTTTATTATGCCCATCTTTGCATGAAATGTTCCTCTGATATCCTCAATCTTCTCTAATCTTTCGTATTCTATTGTTTTCCTCTATTTCTTTGCATTGTTCATTGAGGAAGGCCTTCTAATCTCTCCTTTCTATTCTCTGGAACTCTGCATTCAGTTGGGTATATCTTCAGTTGTGTAGGGGTAACCACTGTTAAAAATGTATAAAAACAAACAAAAAAAGCAAGTGACACCTAATTAAATTTAAAAGTTTTGCACAGCAAAGGAAATCATTGACAAAATGAAAGACAACATACTGAACTGGAAAAATATTTTCAAAATGATATGACCAATAAAGGATAAATATCCAGCATATATGAATAACTCATACAACTTAACATCAAGAAAAACAAATGCAAATAAAAAGTGGGCCGAAAAACTGAATAGACATTTTTCCAAAGAGGAAATACAGATAGCCAACAGGCAGATGAAAAGATGCTCAACATCACTAATCATTAGGAAAATGCAAATCAAAGTATCAGACACCCATCAGAATGATTGTCACCAAAAAGAATTCAAATATTGGCAAAGATGTGCAGAAATAGGAATTCTCATATGCAGTTGGTAAGATGTAAATTGCTGCAGCCATTGTGGAAAACAGTATGGAGCTTTCTCAAAAAACTACATATGTACCTAGCAATTCCACTCTTGGGTATATATCTGAAAAAAAAACACAAAAACCCACAGTTTTGAAAAGATACGTGCACTCCAATGTTATAGCAACATTTTGCAATTGTCAAAATTTGGAAGTAACCTAAGTAACTATCAGCAGATGAATAGACGTGGGGAATAGAGCCAATATTTTATAATAACTATAAATGTTAAATTGGCCAATATTTTATAACTATAAAGTTATTTTATAATAACTTTAAAAATTGTGAATCACTACACTGTATGCCTATAACATATAATATTTTAGAGCAACTATACTTTAATAAAAAATAAAATATATCAAATATATTACCTCTCTCTTTTCTTATAGAATTTGCAGAGAGTCAGGAGTAAGTTGATAAAACAGTGATAATATTTGTTCAGAGCATATTCCTGGAGCTTATAGACACTTGCCACAAAGGCAGAAGTAGACCCTTCTGGTCATTATTCTTAGAACCCCCAAGAGTTTTTTGTGTGAAACACTTAGCACAGGACCTGGAAAAAAGCAAATGCTTAATACATTTAACTATTATCACTACTATCCTAATAAAAGTAATGACATAAAAACTGTAGGTTTTCAGTTCCAACCTTAAGGTGTGGTCCCTTAGTAGTGTTGATTTACTGCAACATTAAAATATTATGAGAAGAATACTAAAAATGTAACATGAATATTCTCCTTGACTTTGCCCAGAGAAAATAAAAGTCCATTTGGCCATTTATTGAAATTAAGAAATTTTATTAAACCTGAGGCAATTTTATCCAGAAGAAATCCAACGTGTTATTGGAGTCAGAATACTGATTTTATACCAAACTTTGACTGAGAAATTATCTCTAATGTTCTAGAAATTTAAAAAAATGTCCTAAAAATGCTACTCCCCCAGGAAATCTTGGGTAGATATAAAGACATTCACATCCATCAACCACTGTTATTGAGAGCTGGCTTTGAACATGGTAGAGCTAAGCTAGGTGTTAATTTATTCACAGAGTTATTGAATACTTTCTCTCTTCCAAATGATGGAAAGACTGCAGAAAGTAAGGAAGTAAGCCAAGTTCTTCTCTATCTGAGAGCTTTCATTCTGATAGGGAGTGGGAGTTTAAGAAGAGACTATATATTAATACACTAGTAAACATGGCAATGTACAATAAATTTTTTAAAAAGCAATGAAATGAAGAAGGTAGATGCAGAGTGACTATAGGTCTATGTGAGATGGGTAATGATCTTGGTGATGAAAGTCAGTGATGGCATTTGTGTGTGCGCATGCTCAGTTGTGGGCTTCCCAGGTGGCGCTAGTGGTAAGGAAACCACCTGCAAATGCAGGATATTTAAGAGACTTGGGTTTGATCCCTGGGTTGGGAAGATTCCCGGGAGGAGGGCATGGCAATTCACTCCATTATTCTTGCCTGGGAATCCCATGGACAGAGGAGCCTGGCTGGGCTACAAGCCACAGGGTCGCAAAGAGTCAGAAATGACTGAAGCAGTTTAGCACACAGCCACATGCTCAGTTGTGTCTGACCCTTTGCAACTCCATGAACTATAGCCAGCCAGGGTCCTGTCTGTGGGATTTCACAGGCATTACTGGAATGGGTTGCCATTTCCTATTTCAGGGGATGCTATTGATTCAGAGATTGAACCTGGGTCTCCTGGGTCTCTTCCACTGGCAGGCAGATGCATTTACCACTGAGCCATCTTGGAAGCCCAGTGACATTTGAGCTGAGACCTGAACACTGAGAAGGAAGTCAGTGACCATGTTAAGATCTTTGGAAAGAACATTTCAGGGAGAGGGATCAGTATGATGAACAATCTTCAAATATGGCTTCTGTCAGTTCCTTCCCTTCCTATGGGCATGCCCCTTCTACTATCCAGAGGCAGTCCTGGTTACCTTCACTGACAGATGTAGAGATGGGCCCATTCCGTGGGCTTCCCAGGTGGCGCTAGAAGAAATAAGTCCACCTTCCAATGCAGGAGACATGAGTTTGATTCTTGGGTGGGAAAGAATCCCCTGGAGAAGGAAATGGCAATCCACTCCAGTATTCTTTCCTATAAAATTCCACATACAGAAAAGCCTGGTGGGTTGCAAAGAGCCAGACATTACTGAGCAAAGAGCCAGACATTGCTGAACAATAACAACAAGAGAAAACCGTCTGGCATTGTTTTAATATGAAGGGAGAAGCAGTTCAACAGTGTTTCTCAGCACAGAGTCTAGAGCAGACTGCAGTTCTTTTCTAATTGTACCCTCTCCCCCAAGTTTAGTGCCCTCAATGACAAGTTCAAAAGCCCTTGGAGAGATGTCGGTTTCCTGGGCATCTGAAAGAAGGCATCCATGGCGGGAAAATGATGAGCAGACATCAGCAGCGAGAATGGTGTGAAATGAGGCTGGACGGGGAGGTGGGCAGAGGTTTGGTCCTGTGTTCCTTGGCAGCCTTGGAGACGTGTCTGGATTTTATTCTCAGAGTTGCAGGGACCCACTGGAGGGGTCTTGGGCTTTCAGGTAAGGAAACCACCTGCCAATGCAAGAGATATAAGAGATGCGGTTTCGAACCCTGGGTTGGGAAGATCCCCTGGAGGTGGGGATGGCAGCCCACTCCAGTATTCTTGTCTGGAGCGTCCCATGGACAGAGAAGCCTAGTAGGCTGCATTCCATAGAGTGTCAAAAATCGGACATGACTGAAGCAACTTAGCACGCATGCACAGAGGGGTCTAGGCGGAGAAATAAGAGGAGCTTATTTTTTTTTTTTTTAAATCTGTCTGCTCTTTGGGGAATTGGGTGGGAGGAGACTAGAGACCTGTGCAGAGGCTGTCGGAAGCATGGAGGGGAGGGATGAGATGAGAAATGTTGAGGAGAATGTTCCATGACGGAACTGTAGCCTTCAAAGCACTTTGATACCTAGGAGAGGGAAGGAAAAGATGTATTTGGTTTTGTTATTTGAAGAAATGAAGGCCAGCTAGACAGGCAGGGGTCACTGTTGTTTAGTCACTGAATAGTGTCAGATTCTTTTCAACCCCAGAGGCTGTAGCCCACCAGGCTCCTCTCTCCATGAGATTCTCCAGGCAAGAGGACTGGAGTGGGTTGCCATACCCTCTTCCAGAGGATCTTTCCCGCCCAGGGATTGAACCCATATCTCCTGTGTCTCCTGCACTGGCAGGCAGGTTCTTTACCCCCTGAACCACCTGGAGGGCCCAGGTATGGGTGGAATTGGTGTTATTTTTCAGTGTTCTGAGCTGAATATAGAATCAGCTCTCAGAACCCATTGTGCATGAGCCACGTGGCAAGTGAGGGATGTGCGAGTTCCTGAGTCTCATGTGAGCTCTTCTGAACCTGTGGGGCCTGCACGGGGCCCTGAAACTGCTCGTTAAGACCATCTGCTTCTCATGCAGGTGGTTTAGGAATCCTGAAAAACCCAGAATCCTTTCTCTGAGAGTGTTTCTACTTCCCTGCAGTTTTGTTCTCCTCAGATGTCCAGTTCACTCCACGCATCGACACGTATTAAACATTTTATTTCGCTATGTTCTGTTTTGTCACCTTTTTTTTCACCCTTGGAGCTTTAAACACTTCAAGGACTAGCGTTTTCCCTTTGCTTCCTTTGCCTCTCTTTTTAATTTCCCTCCTCACAGAACAGAATTCCTGGTGCCTAAATACTTTTTAACTGTTTGTAAAGCAATGCAGTACTCACTATGTAAAAGCAACAAAAGGACAATGTATCTATTATGAGCAGAACAACTGAGAGATGGAAGTGGCTGAGTGATACAAGAGCCCATTTTCTGTGAGTAACAACAGACTCACAGTCCCAACCTTTCTCTCCCGTAACTAAAGACATTTTAGGAAAATCGGAGTTCCCAGTCAGGCAGTAAATGGTAAGTGAAAATATACAAGTATCTTTATCAGGCACTTTCACTTAAAAAGTGATAATCCCCCATAAGGCAACAGATATTTAATGCTGTGCTGTAGAACCTAATTGTAGGACAGCTTTTTTTTTTTGCTTACAAGGTGGACTTTGTTCCAGGTGTCTGGATAACCTTGATGTAGCAAGAAATGTATGATTCAATCATATGGGTAATAATAGCTCAGATGGTGAAGAATCTAGCCTGCAATGCAGGGGACCCAGGTTTGATTCCTGAGTTGGGAAGATCCCCTGGAGAAGGGAATGGCAGCTCACGCCAGTATTCTTGCCTGGAGAATCCCTTGGACAGAGGAGCCTGGCAGGCTCCATAGTCATGGGTTTGCAGAGTTGGACGTGACAGAGCTAACACACACACGCAATATAATGTACACTGGCACAGGCTGAAGTTGGTACATGTTCTAAACTGTCCCAGAGAAGATCATCCAGAGGCAGATGGGGGAGACATTATCTCCTTGATGCTGACAAAGGTGTAAAATCATTCAGGTCATTGACGGAGACAGAAGTAAAACCTAGGTGCTGTGAGATGACTATTCTACGCTTCCAAGTAAACAGCCTCTCTTTTTGTTTATGTTTTAATTAGAATGTCCAGTTCACGGTTTAGGAATCCTGAAAAACCCAGAATCCTTTCTCTGAGAGTGTTTCTACTTCCCTGCAGTTTTGTTCTCCTCAGATGTCCAGTTCACTCCACGCATCGACACGTATTAAACATTTTATTTCGCTATGTTCTGTTTTGTCACCTTTTTTTTCCCTTGGAGCTTTAAACACTTCAAGGACTAGCGTTTTCCCTTTGCTTCCTTTGCCTCTCTTTTTAATTTCCCTCCTCACAGAACAGAATTCCTGGTGCCTAAATACTTTTTAACTGTTTGTAAAGCAATGCAGTACTCACTATGTAAAAGCAACAAAAGGACAATGTATCTATTATGAGCAGAACAACTGAGAGATGGAAGTGGCTGAGTGATACAAGAGCCCATTTTCTGTGAGTAACAACAGACTCACAGTCCCAACCTTTCTCTCCCGTAACTAAAGACATTTTAGGAAAATCGGAGTTCCCAGTCAGGCAGTAAATGGTAAGTGAAAATATACAAGTATCTTTATCAGGCACTTTCACTTAAAAAGTGATAATCCCCCATAAGGCAACAGATATTTAATGCTGTGCTGTAGAACCTAATTGTAGGACAGCTTTTTTTTTTTGCTTACAAGGTGGACTTTGTTCCAGGTGTCTGGATAACCTTGATGTAGCAAGAAATGTATGATTCAATCATATGGGTAATAATAGCTCAGATGGTGAAGAATCTAGCCTGCAATGCAGGGGACCCAGGTTTGATTCCTGAGTTGGGAAGATCCCTGGAGAAGGGAATGGCAGCTCACGCCAGTATTCTTGCCTGGAGAATCCCTTGGACAGAGGAGCCTGGCAGGCTCCATAGTCATGGGTTTGCAGAGTTGGACATGACAGAGCTAACACACACACGCAATATAATGTACACTGGCACAGGCTGAAGTTGGTACATGTTCTAAACTGTCCCAGAGAAGATCATCCAGAGGCAGATGGGGGAGACATTATCTCCTTGATGCTGACAAAGGTGTAAAATCATTCAGGTCATTGACGGAGACAGAAGTAAAACCTAGGTGCTGTGAGATGACTATTCTTCGCTTCCAAGTAAACAGCTTCTGTTTTTGTTTTTATGTTTTTTCATGAACAGAAGTCCAAATGACACTTAAAGAACAAAATATTTTTCTTTTTTTTTTTTTAAAGATTTATTTATTTATTTACTTTGTGGGGGAGGGGAGCAGGCGGGCCACTCCTATTGGTCTTTCATTTCTCTATTTTCATCCGTCTTCGTTCTTTGGCTCCTGTGGGCCTCCCATCGCGGTGGCGTCTGTCGTTGCAGAGCACCGGCTCTGGGCGCATGTGCTCCAGAGCTCCGGCTCGGTGATTGGACACATCAGTCCAGCTGCTCCGCGGCACGTGGGATCTTCCCAGGCCAGGGCTCGAACCGGCGCCCCTTGCACTGCAAGGCGGTGTCCTTACCCACTGGACCACCAGGGGAAGCCCCAAAATATTTTTCTAACCAAAGGCGTGTCAAAAAAAATCAAGAATTTGTTCTATCTAGTCAAAGTACTTGATAAAAAGAGAAACATGGACTTCAGAAAAGCACCCGTATGAGTGAAAAATGAAATTTCCTTGTCTTGATGATTGCTTTCCTAGATCCAAAGACACTGCTCATCAGTGCAAAGATCTCAAAGAAAATGTATTCATCCCAAACTGAGACCAGATTGGCATAAAACCACTCACCAAAATATGGCACCCACCACACCTAGAGAGCTGGTAGAGTATGTTACAAAACCATCCAGGAAGCCCAATCTTTTGTTCCACACTGCTGTGCCTCAGACAGGGAGATGTGTGAACTCCATGTCCTTAACTGAAAAGAATTCAATATGCCTTGTGTAACTGCTTTTTTGATTGTTACATATAGCATACAAGTGGAAAGCAAACTGGCATTCTGTCACTTCTGTTTCAACAAGCTAGAATAATATCCATCTCAAACAGAACTAAAACCAGGCACCTCTCAGTTGCAGGCGAAATGGAATACTTTAGCAACTTTTTTTTTTTTTTTTTTAAGTGCACAGGCTTAGTAGTTGTGGTGCCGCTCAGACTTAGTTGCTCCTAGGCATGTGGATCTTAGATCCCTGACCAGGGATTGAACCGATGTTCCCTGCATTGCAAGGCCAATTCTTAGCCCCGGACCACCAGGGAAGTCCCTATGTCAGCAAGTTTTTTGGGGGGAGGGGTGGGGAGTGGTCAGGAAATACTTCTTTAAATAAGCAACTCTTAATGTGACTGAGTTCCAAAGTAGAATACTGAATTTTTTGGTGTTTGTATCTTCAGAAGTGAAGTAAAAGTGGCTCAGTTGTGTCCGACTCTTTGTGACCTCATGGACTGTAACCAATCAGGCTCCTCAGTCCATGGGATTTCCCAAGCAAAAATACTGGAGTGAGTAGCCTTCACCAGGGCGTCTTCCCAACCCAGGGATTGAACCCAAGTCTTCTGCATTGCAGGTGGGTTCTTTACCATTTGAACCACTAGGGAAGCCCAATATCTTCAGAAGAGGAAATCACTGTTGCCCTCTCTCTCTCTCTCTCTCTCTCTTTTTTTTTTTTGTATAGTTTTTTTTTTTTTTTTAAGATTTATTTATTTATTTATTTATTTTGGGCGGGGCTCGGGTTGGGGAGAGAGGGGAGTGGGCGGGCCACCTCTATTGGTCTTTCATTTCTCCATTTTCATCCATCTTTGTTCTTTGGCTCCTGTGGGCCTCCCATCGCGGTGGCCTCTGTCGTTGCAGAGCGCCGGCTCTGGGCGCATGCGCTCCAGAGCTCCGGCTCGGTCGTCGGACACGTCATCGGTCCAGCCGCTCCGCGGCACGTGGGATCTTCCCAGGCCAGGGATCGAACCGGCGCCCCTTGCACTGCAAGGCGGTGTCCTTACCCACTGGACCACCAGGGGAAGCCCCACTGTTGCCCTCTCTTGAGGAAGACATTCTTTTAAGGAAAGAAAAAGTCTGATAAAAATATTATTAATGTGAAAACGTTGTCTCAGATTTTTTGTGGAGATACAGTGTTAAGGGGAAGAGGGAGACATTTGATAAACTAATCAAGTGAAAAGAAAAAAAAAATCAAATTCTTAATTTGTTGTTGTTTAGTTGCTAAGTCATGTCTAACTTTTGTGACCCCATGAATAGTAGTCTACTAGGCTCCTCTGACGAGGATTTCCCAAGCAAAAATACTGGAGTGAGTAGCCTTCACCAGGGCGTCTTCCCAACCCAGGGATTGAACCCAAGTCTTCTGCATTGCAGGTGGGTTCTTTACCATTTGAACCACTAGGGAAGCCCAATATCTTCAGAAGAGGAAATCACTGTTGCCCTCTCTCTCTCTCTCTCTTTTTTTTTTTGTATAGTTTTTTTTTTTTTTTTAAGATTTATTTATTTATTTATTTATTTTGGGCGGGGCTCGGGTTGGGGAGAGAGGGGAGTGGGCGGGCCACCTCTATTGGTCTTTCATTTCTCCATTTTCATCCATCTTTGTTCTTTGGCTCCTGTGGGCCTCCCATCGCGGTGGCGTCTGTCGTTGCAGAGCGCCGGCTCTGGGCGCACGCGCTCCAGAGCTCCAGCTCGGTAGTTGGACACATCAGTCCAGCCGCTCCGCGGCACGTGGGATCTTCCCAGGCCAGGGATCGAACCGGCGCCCCTTGCACTGCAAGGCGGTGTCCTTACCCACTGGACCACCAGGGGAAGCCCCACTGTTGCCCTCTCTTGAGGAAGACATTCTTTTAAGGAAAGAAAAAGTCTGATAAAAATATTATTAATGTGAAAACGTTGTCTCAGATTTTTTGTGGAGATACAGTGTTAAGGGGAAGAGGGAGACATTTGATAAACTAATCAAGTGAAAAGAAAAAAAAAATCAAATTCTTAATTTGTTGTTGTTTAGTTGCTAAGTCATGTCTAACTTTTGTGACCCCATGAATAGTAGTCTACTAGGCTCCTCTGACGAGGATTTTCCAGGCAAGAATACTGGAGTGGGTTGCCATGTGCTCCAGGGGATCTTCCCAACCTACAGATTGAACTGGTATCTCCTGCATTGGCGGATGGATACCACTGAGCCACCAGAAAACCCAAACTTCTTAATAATTATTTATAAGAGTTTGGTGCCTTAGTGGAAATAGCCTAAAAGCCTATATTGTTTCAATGGCATTAAAATCCAAGATAACACAGAAAAGACTGAGATGATTGATCTATTATCTCAAAGTAATATCCCTGCCAGAATTTGGTTGGTAGTTTTTACAAAATCCTAGAAGAGTGTGCAATTTGGAAAAAAGAAATGGACATGTCTGGGTGTTGTATAAAAGCATTATGTCATCCATTTGGTTCTCAGAAGAAAATCTTTGGGACAAGAGTGGTTTTTATTTTAGTGGTATCGGATTGATCGAATCACTGGAGTACAAATTTTCAATTGAAAAAGGAATTTCTTTGGTCTGGTTAATTAATACAGTAGGCTCTAGAGGATAAGGGGGCAAGCCCGGCTCTGAGATCACTAAAGGACCTTTCTCGGAACACACTTCATTACCTTTCTGTCTATGGAATGCTTGCAAAACACCACACAGACTTCAGCAAGGAGGAAATTCTTTAACCTGGTCATTTACATTGTCTTTGTTGGGGGTGGCAGCCATCATCCTTTGTCCATCTCTGTTTCCTTAGTGCACATGAAATTCCCTTCAACTATTCACCTTTTTAAAAATATTTCTATTTGCCCTTCGGTTTAAAATTCACAGAAAAGACCTGCTGCAGGAAATAGAAAGTAACTATAAGACTGAGACTTTTAAAAATGGTGCATCCAAAACATGCTTTATTTCATATCCCATGGTTTAAAATGATACGTAGTATCTGATGAGTAGATAGATATTTTGTGTCATCTAAAAAAGTTCAAGGACTTATCTGGCCAGGGAAACCGGTGGATAAAAGAGAGCAACAACTGTTTAATTTTGTTTGTTTTGTAGCTAAATAAAGTGATTGTCCTAGATATGCTCAAATTTACCATCTGGTTCTCACTCCATATTCTCTTGGTTTAAAAAATCCCTGGATCCAGGACTGCCTATTAGGCTCTTCTGATTAAGAAGATATGGGGGGACAGATGGTAGAATGATGTGGTGGAGGAAGTGACGGAGGACAGTGAACTACTTAAAATGAATCCTCTAAGGGCGTAGTGACTGCTGCATTGTTGGTGGAGACTCTAAATTTAATGTCATGTCTAGAAAAATCCCCTTGCAAAAACCATCACTATCAGAAGGTAAAAATGTTTGACAAAAATGTAAGTACATTAATAGAAAAAAACCAATTACATATGGATCATTATTACTATTATTATCATTATTTACAGTTAGTACTTTCTGATAATGTATGCATTGGGATTGCACTAATTCCTTTTGCAAATTTAAATATTTTTTTTATGATTATTGGGTTATAGTTGCTTTGCAATGTTGTGTTAGTTTCTGCTGTACCACAGTGCAAACTGGCTCGTATGTATACATCTATCTCCTCCCTCGTGCCCCTCCCTCCATTGACTCCCTGCCCTCCCTCTCAGGTACTTACAGAGCATGGAATTGTACTCATTCCTTATGTGCACTATTTGATTTACCCTTCAAACAACCCTACGAAACAAGTATTCTGGCTATTTCATCTTCAAAAAACAGAGACTTCTAGAGTTCTGCAGCTTGCCCAACGTCCAACAATTAGTAAGAGACTGAATGGAAGATGTGAACCCACTCTGGTTTTGAAGTTGTTGCGTACTAAGCACATTGCTTTCTGTAATCCTGAATAGCTGGAAATGCAGCCAGTTCGTCTTTCTCTGCTGTATTCCTCCATTCGACTTGTTTTTCCCAATGTTGTTTCTCTCCTTCCAGTCTTCCTTTGATATATACCTTCAGCTTGTCTGTGATAGAGGGAGTTCCAAGTGATAATGCATCCAATATAATATCAAATTGTTAGCTATGAATTGGCACTTGCCGTCTACCTCCTCTATAAAGATTAAATTATGTGCTGCTGCAACTGCTGGTTTTCAACACCCCTTAAAAGGGGTTCAGGTTAGAAAGTAGAAACGTGGCACTCTGTGCCGGGGGGAGGGCTGGCAGATCAGGTCTTTATATATTCATAGTTAGAATTTTATGAGCCCAATTCTTGTATCTCCTCATATCTAGAAAAGCACTAAACTCCTTTGTGGTGATGACTGTTTCTTGTGATTAGCAGAAACCTCTGCCAAAGACATGTGCTTGATTGCATATTCCCCTCATTCACCAAAATCACCTTCCCCCTGCCTCTTTGGAGCAGTTTCTTAGAGCTATATGAAATGCTGTCCCTCCCATGGGCTGCAATCCTTATTTAGTCCCCAGTAAAACTTGCAACTCCAATGTTGTGCAATTTTTTTTAAGTTGACAAAATTCTAGATGCCATCTCACCAGTCCTCTCCACATCCCTTCCCTCCGCCACCTCCTTACTTGCTGTACAAAACAACATTGGTCATTTTCTAACCCATCTCAGTTATAACACGCGTGATTAACTTTGTCATTGCCCTCAGGTCTTTTAGGGCATTAATATTTGACTGACTTCACTCATCCATTGACAGTTCATGTTTTGAATTCCTGTTTGGTTCTCAGCTATATCAGATTGTAGCTTGCTAAGTTGAATGTCAGTTACTCTGTGGTTTTCTCCTCAATTTATTCCTCTGTCATTGCTTCAACTCCCAATTTAGAATCAGATTTCATTACTGTGGTGTCTTTACATTCTTCTAGGTTGTCAGTAAAGATGTTAAACCAGAGCAAACCTTCAAAGTGACCCCTTGGTTCTTGTTTGTATGCTTGTTCAGGGAGCCACCCAGGAAGAGCTTAGAGTGAATATCAACTGTGAAATCTGATTGCAAGAAGTATCTCAACTTGTTTTCAAGGGTCAAAATAATTCCCTATGTAGTAATCAAATGGAAAATGGATTGGACTTTAGAGCATGAAGAAGCAGAAAAGTTAAAGAAGAGGGCGAAATACTTTTTAGTTTTAGTTGTAAGAGATGACATAGGAGAATATCTATAGAGTCTAGAATAATACAGTGACACTGGAAGTTAAATCCTCAGCATATGGATTTGGGGAGACATAATTCAAGCCTTAACATCTCCAAAGCTGACCCATAATCTCCTATAAATGTGTTCTATCCCCCTGTCCCTAATGCTGTAGTCACAAGCACATTTTCCAGGGCTGAGAGGTAGAGTCTTCTTTACTGAACACTCTTTACCACCTGTCTTCAATGCCAGATGCCGGAAGACAAAGAGGTGGTTTTCAGCCTCTGGAGCCTGGAGCAACACCCGGGCCTGAGCCTGGGCTGCCTGACTGGATTTTTTTTTTTTTTTTTAAAGATTTATTTATTTATTTATTTTGGGCGGGGGGTCGGGTTGGGGAGAGAGGGGAGCGGGCGGGTCACTTCTATTGGTCTTTCATTCCTCTATCTTCATCCGTCTTTGTTCTTTGGCCCATGTGGGCCTCCCATCGCGGTGGCGCCTGTCGTTACAGAGCGCCGGCTCTGGGTGCATGCGCTCCAGAGCTCGGGCTCGGTGATTGGACACATCCGTCCAGTCGCTCCGCGGCACATGGGATCTTCCCAGGCCAGGGATCGAACCGTCGCCCCTTGCACTGCAAGGCGGTGTCCTTACCCACTGGACCACCAGGGGAAGCCCTGCCTGACTGTTAATTTAAGAAAGCACAGTCTCTTGAGGCGAACTGAGCAGACCCCTCGACCACAGTACCAGGTTGTGCAGTGTCCCCTAAAGTTCTTGTCCACCCAAAGGAATTAGGGTTCTTGCAGGTATAGCCAGGTTAAGATGACATCGTCCTGGATTAGGGTGGGCTCCAAGTCCCCGGGCAGGTGCCGTCACGAGGGGAGGGAGACACACGCACACACAGCGTGGAGACAGCCTGTGGGGGTGGAAGCAGAACGCAGCGCCGTGCTGCTCCAGGCTAAGGCACGCCAAAGACTGCGGGCAGCCCGCTGTGGAAAATTCTTTGTGGAAAATTCTTCTTGCCCTCTACAAGTTCCTCCAAATCACAAACAATTCTCCTTGAGGGTCTTTCTAAGACGTGGCCTAGACCCAACCACTTCTTGCTGTTTCAGTTCCTGTGGACCTCATCTAAGCCACTTCCAGCTTCCATTTAACGAAATACTTTTTTTTTTAAATGTGGTTCTATCCAGTGACACTGGAAGTTAAATCCTCAGCATATGGATTTGGGGAGACATAATTCAAGCCTTAACATCTCCAAAGCTGACCCATAATCTCCTATAAATGTGTTCTATCCCCCTGTCCCTAATGCTGTAGTCACAAGCACATTTTCCAGGGCTGAGAGGTAGAGTCTTCTTTACTGAACACTCTTTACCACCTGTCTTCAATGCCAGATGCCGGAAGACAAAGAGGTGGTTTTCAGCCTCTGGAGCCTGGAGCAACACCCGGGCCTGAGCCTGGGCTGCCTGACTGGTGTTTTTTTTTTTTAAAGATTTATTTATTTATTTATTTGGGGGGGGGGGTGGGGTTGGGGAGAGAGGGGAGCGGGCGGGTCACTTCTATTGGTCTTTCATTCCTCTATCTTCATCCGTCTTTGTTCTTTGGCCCATGTGGGCCTCCCATCGCGGTGGCGCCTGTCGTTACAGAGCGCCGGCTCTGGGTGCATGCGCTCCAGAGCTCGGGCTCGGTGATTGGACACATCCGTCCAGTCGCTCCGCGGCACATGGGATCTTCCCAGGCCAGGGATCGAACCGTCGCCCCTTGCACTGCAAGGCGGTGTCCTTACCCACTGGACCACCAGGGGAAGCCCTGCCTGACTGTTAATTTAAGAAAGCACAGTCTCTTGAGGCGAACTGAGCAGACCCCTCGACCACAGTACCAGGTTGTGCAGTGTCCCCTAAAGTTCTTGTCCACCCAAAGGAATTAGGGTTCTTGCAGGTATAGCCAGGTTAAGATGACATCGTCCTGGATTAGGGTGGGCTCCAAGTCCCCGGGCAGGTGCCGTCACGAGGGGAGGGAGACACACGCACACACAGCGTGGAGACAGCCTGTGGGGGTGGAAGCAGAACGCAGCGCCGTGCTGCTCCAGGCTAAGGCACGCCAAAGACTGCGGGCAGCCCGCTGTGGAAAATTCTTTGTGGAAAATTCTTCTTGCCCTCTACAAGTTCCTCCAAATCACAAACAATTCTCCTTGAGGGTCTTTCTAAGACGTGGCCTAGACCCAACCACTTCTTGCTGTTTCAGTTCCTGTGGACCTCATCTAAGCCACTTCCAGCTTCCATTTAAGCGGTCGTGATGGTTTCTTAATGTATATCTCTGCTTTCACTCAATAACTTATGATTCATCCTCTGCACAGCGGCCAGTGGGATTTCTAGAACTTTAACCCGATCTCATCACCTCCCTTCTTAAGACTCCACATAGAGTTCCTGTAGTAACCATGACAAAATCCAATCTCTTTTCCTGCTCATGAAGCCCACTTTTTGTGAACTGGCCTTGACTTACACTTCCACTGTTACCCCATGCCCTACCTGTTAATCGCCTGCATTCCAATCACATCTGCCTCCTTCCATGCTAAGACACCCATTTCCTCTGCTGGGAATGTTCTTTCTCCCAAGTCTTCACTTGCCTGCTTTCTATTGCCATGCATGCTTGCTTAATTAAAATATTGTCTTCTTGGAGAAATCTCCTCTGGTCACGCAATTTTAAAGGATATATATACATATATATATATATATAATTTTAAAAATATAATTTATAAAGATACACACACACACACACATAACAATGGAATATTACTTACCCATAAAAAGAACAAAATGCTGCGATTTGCAACAACATAGATGGACCTTGAGATTATCATACTAAGTGAAGTAAGCAGACAGAGAAAGACAAATATCATATGATAGCACTTCTATGTTTTTTTTTTTTTTTTTTTATTTTGGGCGGGGGTCGGGTTGGGGAGGGAGGGGAGCGGGCGGCCACTTCTATTGGTCTTTCATTTCTCCATTTTCATCCGTCTTTGTTCTTTGACTCCTGTGGGCCTCCCATCGCGGCGGCGTCTGTAGTCGCAGAGCACCGGCTCTGGGCGCATGCGCTCCAGAGCTCTGGCTCGGTAATTGGACACATCGGTCCAGCCGCTCCGCGTCACATGGGATCTTCCCAGGCCAGGGATCGAACTGGCGCCCCTTGCATTGCAAGGCGGTGTCCTTACCCACTGGACCACCAGGGGAAGCCCAGCACTTCTATGTTGAACCTAAAAAAAATGCAAATAAACTTATTTTCAAAACAGAAATAGACTCATAGACATAGAAAGCAAACTTATGGTTACCAAAGAGGAAAGGGAAGCAATTAATTAGGAATTTGGGATTAAGAGGCACATACCACTATGTATAAAATAGGTAAACAATAAGGAAATACTAATCCTCAAATGTACAGGGAATTACACTTGATATCTTATAATAATCTAAAATGGAAAGAATCTTAAAAAGATTTTATATATATATATATATATATATACACATTTATATTTATATATATATAACTAAGTCACTTTGCTATACACCTGAAGCTGTCACAACATTGTAAATCAGCTATAGTTCAATAAAAAAAGTTGTCACCATCTCAACCCCCATCCCTTCTTGGGTCTCTCAACAGCGCTTTGTCACCGTTTTCCACATTTTTGTGTGTATTTGTTTGCTTGTTTCCCTGCTTTACAAGTGATGTTAAGAACCACGCAAGCACGTAGTATTTCTGTTCATACAAACGGTGTGAACATGGCATGACACAGAGTAGCTGCTGAGTGAATACTTCTTGCCTAAGTGAATGAATGTGGGGTGGAAGAAATTGTCTTGATTGTATTTGTGGAGGTTGCGAAGGATCCTTCAAACTTCCGTTCAAGTCTCCTTGATTACAGAAGGCATGGGGCATGTAGACTAGTAAGATGCAAGAAAAATGCAGTAAGATCACGGTGATGAACTCCTCCTGCATTTTGTTGAGATCTCCTATAAGCAGTCCTCAGTTTTGCCAACAACAGTTCAATTATCCAGCTTTGCAATCTGCGTATTCTTTCATCATCCTGAATGTTTCATGTTCTCAACCCTATTAAGTTATCTTCATTGCCAAGTTAGACATTTTTGCCTGCCTCAAGGGCTAAAAGATAATTAAAAATATGTAAAATACACAAGTGACAGTATGTGATAGATTCCATAGGATTGGGCAAAAAACTTTCCTTGACTGCTCTGTGATGCCTGAAATTCCTCTACCTAGGAGAAGCTTTGCATATGAAATCAGAAATGAGGTTTCAAGATAAAAGACCTGGGAAGAGGCTCTGTGGGCAAGCACTTATGTGGAACCTGAAGAAGGGGATTGGTGAAACCACCTTTAAGGGCAAAAGTTGAAGAGGTCAATTTCTGCCTGTGGCTCCCTTTGCAATTTTTATTTTGGTATAGAGGTGTAAATGGGAGTCAGGAGAACTCTATAATTCTGAATTGTTGACAAATCAACATACAATACTCTGTCCCACATCCTGTGCTTGAGTCCCTTCCTTCCCTGCTTTGGTCAAATTTCATTCTTCCTTTGCCAAGATAGAATCAATCTGTTCATCATTTTCTCCAGATCTTGATGTTCCCTGTAGCAGTATACATTTTATTAGGCTTTTTTTTTTTTTTTTCATGTGTGAAAAGCGTATCTTTTGTAGGCTTTTCTCAGCAAAATCATTCTTTTGCAAACGTGTTTTCAGGATAATGTTTCACCAAATCTTTTGAATCCAATCTCCTAGTAAAACTCTCCGGCTTGGAGGAGAAGACACAGAGATGGCTCAGGAGGAAGAGAAATGAAACCCAGCATCAGTTCTTCGGAAGGGATTTTAATGTTCCCAGCCTAAGTATACAAACGGTTTTTTGGGAACATGGCATGACACAGAGTAGCTGCTGAGTGAATACTTCTTGCCTAAGTGAATGAATGTGGGGTGGAAGAAATTGTCTTGATTGTATTTGTGGAGGTTGCGAAGGATCCTTCAAACTTCCGTTCAAGTCTCCTTGATTACAGAAGGCATGGGGCATGTAGACTAGTAAGATGCAAGAAAAATGCAGTAAGATCACGGTGATGAACTCCTCCTGCATTTTGTTGAGATCTCCTATAAGCAGTCCTCAGTTTTGCCAACAACAGTTCAATTATCCAGCTTTGCAATCTGCGTATTCTTTCATCATCCTGAATGTTTCATGTTCTCAACCCTATTAAGTTATCTTCATTGCCAAGTTAGACATTTTTGCCTGCCTCAAGGGCTAAAAGATAATTAAAAATATGTAAAATACACAAGTGACAGTATGTGATAGATTCCATAGGATTGGGCAAAAAACTTTCCTTGACTGCTCTGTGATGCCTGAAATTCCTCTACCTAGGAGAAGCTTTGCATATGAAATCAGAAATGAGGTTTCAAGATAAAAGACCTGGGAAGAGGCTCTGTGGGCAAGCACTTATGTGGAACCTGAAGAAGGGGATTGGTGAAACCACCTTTAAGGGCAAAAGTTGAAGAGGTCAATTTCTGCCTGTGGCCCCCTTTGCAATTTTTATTTTGGTATAGAGGTGTAAATGGGAGTCAGGAGAACTCTATAATTCTGAATTGTTGACAAATCAACATACAATACTCTGTCCCACATCCTGTGCTTGAGTCCCTTCCTTCCCTGCTTTGGTCAAATTTCATTCTTCCTTTGCCAAGATAGAATCAATCTGTTCATCATTTTCTCCAGATCTTGATGTTCCCTGTAGCAGTATACATTTTATTAGGCTTTTTTTTTTTTTTTTCATGTGTGAAAAGCGTATCTTTTGTAGGCTTTTCTCAGCAAAATCATTCTTTTGCAAACGTGTTTTCAGGATAATGTTTCACCAAATCTTTTGAATCCAATCTCCTAGTAAAACTCTCCGGCTTGGAGGAGAAGACACAGAGATGGCTCAGGGAGGAAGAGAAATGAAACCCAGCATCAGTAACAGCTCTTCCGTGAAGTCTGCCTTCCTGCCGTCCATGTTTCTGACATGCTTATTTGGGTCGACTTCCTGTTTTGTCCTTTAGCTGAAACTCCAGTGGACAAAGGCTGACCCTTCTTTCATGTTCTCAAAAGCACCCTATAAATAACGAGAACATCTGTTTTGTGGCTGTTTCTAATGTTATCTGAATTCCTTACCTGACGCATATATATCTTTTTCACAGTGATAAATATCCACACTCTTCTGATTTGACATCTATTTTCAATGAGGACACAGAATTGATGTTAATTCGAGTGTTCAGAACACAGAGCACAAGACCCAAGATATGAATCTAAATGTAGGAGATGTACATCTTTACTCTGCACTTGAAATTGAAACTCAGGCTATATTTTATCTGAGAAGCTCTGTTTTATAGTAAGCAAAGGCAAAAGGCAAGGTGAGAGTTGTGTTGGGACTCAGAAATAAAAATAGACGTTCATAGAATTGAATAAGATAAGGGATATGGATTCATTCTGCAAAATATATTCATATACAAATATACAATAAAATGTATTATTGACAGGTTTTTTTTTTTTTTTTTCACCTTCAGACTAAATGAGTGTACTAATCTTCCAGAGAAAAATTCCTTGAATTTCCCAACTTGTGAAAGATGAGGGAGAGAAGTAAAAGTAAAATTAAGCAAGCTTGGGTTTCTCCTTCTATGATTGTTATTGGAGGTTGTTGTAATTTGATAAAGGAAACAGGCAGAGAATTTACTCACTTACTCTCATAATATGTTTGAGTATTGTTTTATGATCTTTGTTTCCTCAAGTTATGAATAAATCAGTCAGACTGAATATGTCCAGCCTATGTCCTGTTCTTGGAAAGTATTTACTCTTTAACATGTCATTACTAATCAATGTTATTAAGTAAATTTTATTATTCAATTTAAATTATTTAATTTATTATCATCAAAAGTTACTGAATATTGGAATAGTTTAAAATTTCTATTTTATTTACCTTGTTAAATCTTAATGACATCTCTGAGAAGAAAGAAAAGCAGAAGTTATATCCACTTTGTTGTCATTAAGTTGCTAAGTCTGACTCTGCAACCCCATGCACTGCAGCAGGCCAGGATTCTGCCCTTCACTGTCTCCTGGAGTTTGGTCAAACTCATGTCCATTGAGTCGATGATGCCATCCAACCATCTTATCTTCTGTCACCCCCTTTTCTTACGCTCAATCTTTCCCTGCATCAGGGGCTTTTCCAGGGAGTTGACTCTTTGCATCAGGTGGCCAAATTATTGGAGCTTCAGCTTCAACATCAGTCCTTCTAACAAATATTCAGGGTCCATTTCCTTTAGGATTGACTGGTTTGGTCTCCTTGTTGTACTATATCTGTTTTAGGG
Source organism: Tragulus kanchil (assembly GCA_022376925.1). Taxonomy (NCBI): domain Eukaryota; kingdom Metazoa; phylum Chordata; class Mammalia; order Artiodactyla; family Tragulidae; genus Tragulus; species Tragulus kanchil. The sequence continues at coordinate 151,953,146 of JAIOJX010000004.1, forward strand.
ATGGGCAAGCTGAGGGCCAGGGAAATTTACAACTGGGATTAACATCAGTGGTGTACTGCTAGATGTTTAAACACCAACTCTCATGGGGAGGAGGGGGGACATAACCCCAAGGCCCTGAAATGTAATACTTGTCAGTCCTTGTGGTGTAAATATACACGACGGCTGACCAAAACTATGGCTATGAAGTCCCTGACGTGAAGTTGGGAAGAAATGGACATAATTGGCTGTTATAACAGCAGCTCGATACCCTAGTGCTTCATGGCAACTGACTACAGAGTCTTTAAGAGTGCCTTTCACTCTTTTAGGTTATTTTGGGTGAAATTAAAAGAACCAAGAGCCAGTCTAAGCAAAAAGACCAAAAAAAGAAAAAAAAAAGAAAAAGAAAAATACCCAACAGAAAAGGAAGAGCTTTTAGGATGCATGTGGTTCTTGGGGATGTCTCATGTTACACAAACAAGAGCTGACTACTGGACCTCTTGATGTGTGAGGACGATGGTGGCTCTGGGTGGCTCTGGTTGCCTCTGCAGTGGAATGGGAGGGTCTTCCCTCTGCACTGCTGCCTTTTCTTAACCTTGGTTACTGATAACTCTTTATTCTCTCATCTGAGATCAAAGTCCGAAATCCAAGGGGAGGTGATCAGATTGGTCAGCTTGAGTCCATTGTCCACAGCTGGGGTATCTCTGGCCAGCAATATGCTGAAGTTGGGGCCTCACTGTCATGACAGATGCAGCTTCTAGAGAACCAGGAATGACTGTATCCTTGAAGCTCCTCTTCAGTTGAGAATTAGTTATCTGAAGTGTGTTATTGCCAGGTCCTCCAGCAGCCATGCCATTGTCTTTTGCCAGAAAATAGTGTCAATGTGCCCTCCATATTTGAAGCTACACTTCTCAGGAAACTGCCTTGTTAGCCTAAATAGCGAATATAAACACCACCAGCAACCCCTGTGTGTAAACACCAGGGAAGAAAACAGAAAGAACTTCTTTTTAAAATGGAGAAGGGAATTTAAAAAGGGAGACTTTCAGTTGAACAAATAGATTTGATTACACATGTGCAAACACTTCTGCCCTTGCAAAACCCCACTAACATGATGATGAGAGAGGAAAAAACTCTTAGGAGGAAAAGAATAGAAGTAAAGAGCGTACCAACATAATCTCGGGAGCTAAAAGGAAACGAGCAAGTGGTAACTGAATTAGCAATGCAGAGGAAATTGAAATATAAACTGGAGAGGGAAAGCCAAGTCAAGTTTTATCACAGAAGTTCAGAAATGGACATTTTTGAAAATAGAAAATACCCCTCAAAATGGGGTTTTCAGGGTGAGGCTGAAGAATACAGATTATCTACAGCATTTGTAAGCAGCTACCCACTCACCCCCAGATCCCCTTTCTTCTTCTATTCCAATTCTGATTCCAGCTTTTTTACCTGGCAGAAGACTTGAGAATTGAAAATCTGAAACAGGAAATTCAAATTCCTGGCTGAGGATGGGGGCACTGAAAACAGGCACATTAAATTTTAGGATGCATGTGGTTCTTGGGGATGTCTCATGTTACACAAACAAGAGCTGACTACTGGACCTCTTGATGTGTGAGGACGATGGTGGCTCTGGGTGGCTCTGGTTGCCTCTGCAGTGGAATGGGAGGGTCTTCCCTCTGCACTGCTGCCTTTTCTTAACCTTGGTTACTGATAACTCTTTATTCTCTCATCTGAGATCAAAGTCCGAAATCCAAGGGGAGGTGATCAGATTGGTCAGCTTGAGTCCATTGTCCACAGCTGGGGTATCTCTGGCCAGCAATATGCTGAAGTTGGGGCCTCACTGTCATGACAGATGCAGCTTCTAGAGAACCAGGAATGACTGTATCCTTGAAGCTCCTCTTCAGTTGAGAATTAGTTATCTGAAGTGTGTTATTGCCAGGTCCTCCAGCAGCCATGCCATTGTCTTTTGCCAGAAAATAGTGTCAATGTGCCCTCCATATTTGAAGCTACACTTCTCAGGAAACTGCCTTGTTAGCCTAAATAGCGAATATAAACACCACCAGCAACCCCTGTGTGTAAACACCAGGGAAGAAAACAGAAAGAACTTCTTTTTAAAAATGGAGAAGGGAATTTAAAAAGGGAGACTTTCAGTTGAACAAATAGATTTGATTACACATGTGCAAACACTTCTGCCCTTGCAAAACCCCACTAACATGATGATGAGAGAGGAAAAAGCTCTTAGGAGGAAAAGAATAGAAGTAAAGAGCGTACCAACATAATCTCGGGAGCTAAAAGGAAACGAGCAAGTGGTAACTGAATTAGCAATGCAGAGGAAATTGAAATATAAACTGGAGAGGGAAAGCCAAGTCAAGTTTTATCACAGAAGTTCAGAAATGGACATTTTTGAAAATAGAAAATACCCCTCAAAATGGGGTTTTCAGGGTGAGGCTGAAGAATACAGATTATCTACAGCATTTGTAAGCAGCTACCCACTCACCCCCAGATCCCCTTTCTTCTTCTATTCCAATTCTGATTCCAGCTTTTTTACCTGGCAGAAGACTTGAGAATTGAAAAATCTGAAACAGGAAATTCAAATTCCTGGCTGAGGATGGGGGCACTGAAAACAGGCACATTAAATGAAACCCTACACGCTTTCCATGGACGATTAAACCTCCTGACTCCTTTTCAAGACTGGGCTCTGGAATTCTTACAGCTAGATGGGTACGTCTGAGAAAGAAAGAAGCATCTATTTGCAGCTGAGAAGCAGCTAGCTGAAGGGACAGTGAGAACCTGGGGCAGGCTGCACGGTGCGTGGCCACAGCAGTCACACGGGACCCAGCGCATAGGACGACCCCTTGGTCAGGGTTTCCTGCTCTGGAATTGCCATATTGAAATCCCTAGTTTGTATTTATGCTCTGTAACTGAAGCCTATGGGACAGGGAAGCAGGAGCCGTGGGCTTGGAGGTAGGTGTGGACATGATCTCTGTGGCCTCAGCCTGCAACAGCTTGGAGAGGGACCTGGGTTCCCAAACAGAGGTGGTTTGGGTCACAGCAGTGAAAGCACCAGACGATAGCCTCTAGACTAGTGGTCAGTGGCAAGGGCCCTGACCCTTCAACTTTGCAGAAAAGAATTCCCAAAGAGACAGAAAGTAGTGAAACAAATATTGGGAGGAAAAAGAGTGTCTACATGTGGACAGACACGTGGGCAGGCTCAGAGGCAGAGTCCCTGAGTTGTGCCCGCAATGGCAGTTTAAATCACTTATATGGGGCATTTCTTCCACATATTTTTTGGCCAGTCATTCTGATTTGCCTGGCCCACAGTCCGTATTTGCTGTATCTCAGGATCCTCGCATGTGTGCTCATGGATCTCTGAGCCTAGATGGATCAAATCAAACAGGTGTCTGGGTAGAACGTTCCTCAGCAGGACTCCCCTTTGTTCTCCAGGAAATCTTTTCTGCGCATGAGTGGTTGGGGAGGTCTCCTGACTGCGAATGAGAAATATGTTGTCTGTGCAGTGTCCGACCTCCTCAGTTGCCCAATTCTTGTCTCAGAGTTTTGGTCAATAGAGAATGAATCTCCAGTAGTTTACCTTGGGGGAACCCATCTGCCTTCTGCCTAGCTACCCACTCACCCCCAGATCCCCTTTCTTCTTCTATTCCAATTCTGATTCCAGCTTTTTTACCTGGCAGAAGACTTGAGAATTGAAAAATCTGAAACAGGAAATTCAAATTCCTGGCTGAGGATGGGGGCACTGAAAACAGGCACATTAAATGAAACCCTACACGCTTTCCATGGACGATTAAACCTCCTGACTCCTTTTCAAGACTGGGCTCTGGAATTCTTACAGCTAGATGGGTACGTCTGAGAAAGAAAGAAGCATCTATTTGCAGCTGAGAAGCAGCTAGCTGAAGGGACAGTGAGAACCTGGGGCAGGCTGCACGGTGCGTGGCCACAGCAGTCACACGGGACCCAGCGCATAGGACGACCCCTTGGTCAGGGTTTCCTGCTCTGGAATTGCCATATTGAAATCCCTAGTTTGTATTTATGCTCTGTAACTGAAGCCTATGGGACAGGGAAGCAGGAGCCGTGGGCTTGGAGGTAGGTGTGGACATGATCTCTGTGGCCTCAGCCTGCAACAGCTTGGAGAGGGACCTGGGTTCCCAAACAGAGGTGGTTTGGGTCACAGCAGTGAAAGCACCAGACGATAGCCTCTAGACTAGTGGTCAGTGGCAAGGGCCCTGACCCTTCAACTTTGCAGAAAAGAATTCCCAAAGAGACAGAAAGTAGTGAAACAAATATTGGGAGGAAAAAGAGTGTCTACATGTGGACAGACACGTGGGCAGGCTCAGAGGCAGAGTCCCTGAGTTGTGCCCGCAATGGCAGTTTAAATCACTTATATGGGGCATTTCTTCCACATATTTTTTGGCCAGTCATTCTGATTTGCCTGGCCCACAGTCCGTATTTGCTGTATCTCAGGATCCTCGCATGTGTGCTCATGGATCTCTGAGCCTAGATGGATCAAATCAAACAGGTGTCTGGGTAGAACGTTCCTCAGCAGGACTCCCCTTTGTTCTCCAGGAAATCTTTTCTGCGCATGAGTGGTTGGGGAGGTCTCCTGACTGCGAATGAGAAATATGTTGTCTGTGCAGTGTCCGACCTCCTCAGTTGCCCAATTCTTGTCTCAGAGTTTTGGTCAATAGAGAATGAATCTCCAGTAGTTTACCTTGGGGGAACCCATCTGCCTTCTGCCTCAGACCCGTCTTCAGACAGCTTTCCCACCGGCTTCTCCAGAACAAGTGGTTCTGTGTGCTGCACCCTACTTAGTCTGCCTTTTCGTGTCTCTACCCTGTGTGTATGGCTGCCCTCTGCCCGGGCCTGAATTCCATAGATCAGCTCGGAGAGGTTGCCCTGCAGCCCAGCAGGGTCCTGGGCACAAGTAGGGGCTGGTCAAGTTCTGGCAAAATCCCCTGACAGGCAGTGCCAGGGAGTGTTTGATGGGTGACTTTGCAGAATCCCTTGTTCCACATTCACGTGGGGCCAGCATAGATGTGCCCTCAGTTGGAGGGACTGGAAGACCAGGGGGTGGGAGCAGGACTGCTGTAAGCCATGCCTTATTTTCTCATTTAGCGATTTAAGAAAATGCAGTGGCCTAAGGGTATGACCCTAGGTAATGCCATCAGGACTCTCCCCCATGTTTGTGAAGACATGGAAGAAATAGACACAACCAGTTTGTTTTTATGAAGGTGACCACAGTACAGGGAGTTTAGAACTGTGAACCAAAATCAGACTTGCTGGATCAGATATGGGAAACTATAGAAAGGGATGGTTACACAGACATTCTCTTAGTTTCAGCTGAGCTTGAAATAACATTTTTAAAACAGTCTGAAGAAAACTTTTAAGATAGACACTGAATATGGGCAGTGAACTTCTATGAATTATCTAACATGGAGAGAGAGGTAGAGACACAAGTTGGTGGTGAGTCTGTCCGCTATTCCACCAAAGAGCCTCCGACTCTTAAGTGAAAATGAAATGGGAACTGATCCTAGCCTTGATTTCAGGAGCTTCTAGTTGTGTGATCATGTCACAGTACTTTTTTTTTCTTTTTCCCCATCATGCCTCTTTTATTATTATATTTATTTTCATTGATCTTTTTATTCTTCGGCATGTGTGGGCCTCCTATTGCCATGTCCTCTCTCACTGCAGAGCACTGGCTCTGTGTGTGCTCCAGAGCACTGGTTCCTAATGGGACACATGGGTCCAGCTGCTCTGCGTCATGTGAGATCTTCCCAGGCCAGGGATTGGACCGGTGCCCCTTTCAGTGCAAGGTGGAGTCTTTACCCACTGAACCACCAGTGAAGCCTAACTTTACTTTTTTAAAAAAAAATTAGTTTATTTATTTATTTTTGGCTATTCTGGGTTTTCACTGCTGCCACCGGCTCTTCTCTAGTTGCAGGAAGTGGGGCTACTCTCTAGTTGAGGTGAGCAGGCCTCTTGTTGCAGTGACTTCTCTTGCTATGGAACTCGGGCTCTAGGGCACAGGGCCTTCCGTGGTTGCAGCACGCAGGCTCAATAGTTATGGCTAAGTGAGGGGGGGGCCAGAATCCTTGTTCCACATTCACGTGGGGCCAGCATAGATGTGCCCTCAGTTGGAGGGACTGGAAGACCAGGGGGTGGGAGCAGGACTGCTGTAAGCCATGCCTTATTTTCTCATTTAGCGATTTAAGAAAATGCAGTGGCCTAAGGGTATGACCCTAGGTAATGCCATCAGGACTCTCCCCCATGTTTGTGAAGACATGGAAGAAATAGACACAACCAGTTTGTTTTTATGAAGGTGACCACAGTACAGGGAGTTTAGAACTGTGAACCAAAATCAGACTTGCTGGATCAGATATGGGAAACTATAGAAAGGGATGGTTACACAGACATTCTCTTAGTTTCAGCTGAGCTTGAAATAACATTTTTAAAACAGTCTGAAGAAAACTTTTAAGATAGACACTGAATATGGGCAGTGAACTTCTATGAATTATCTAACATGGAGAGAGGTAGAGACACAAGTTGGTGGTGAGTCTGTCCGCTATTCCACCAAAGAGCCTCCGACTCTTAAGTGAAAATGAAATGGGAACTGATCCTAGCCTTGATTTCAGGAGCTTCTAGTTGTGTGATCATGTCACAGTACTTTTTTTTTCTTTTTCCCCATCATGCCTCTTTTATTATTATATTTATTTTCATTGATCTTTTTATTCTTCGGCATGTGTGGGCCTCCTATTGCCATGTCCTCTCTCACTGCAGAGCACTGGCTCTGTGTGTGCTCCAGAGCACTGGTTCCTAATGGGACACATGGGTCCAGCTGCTCTGCGTCATGTGAGATCTTCCCAGGCCAGGGATTGGACCGGTGCCCCTTTCAGTGCAAGGTGGAGTCTTTACCCACTGAACCACCAGTGAAGCCTAACTTTACTTTTTTAAAAAAAAATTAGTTTATTTATTTATTTTTGGCTATTCTGGGTTTTCACTGCTGCCACCGGCTCTTCTCTAGTTGCAGGAAGTGGGGGCTACTCTCTAGTTGAGGTGAGCAGGCCTCTTGTTGCAGTGACTTCTCTTGCTATGGAACTCGGGCTCTAGGGCACAGGGCCTTCCGTAGTTGCAGCACGCAGGCTCAATAGTTATGGCTCCAAGGCCCTAGAGCACAGGCTCCGTGGTTGTGGCTCAGGGGTTCTGTTGCTCCACAGCATGTGGGATCTTCCTGGATCAGGGATGGAACCTGTGTCTCCTGCATTGGCAGATGAACTCTTTACCACTGAGCTACCAGAGAAGCCCCCATGTCATACTGCTGAAAATAATTCTTGTTTAGATATATGCTAGTCACACAAAAAGACCCTTAAATGCAATCCAGAAATTTCATTTGGTGAGGAAATGATGAAGCAGCAATCACTGGTGATAAAAGAGACTGGACTAGACACACGAGAGAAGGAAGGCCTGCCTCTGTGCGGCAGATGGATAATTTCTTAAGCATGATTTTTGCCAAAGAGATTAATTTTAGAAACTGATCCGATGCACGTCTACTGTGATTAAAATGTATGTTCTCAAAATAATATATTAACACCTGAATTCATAAAAGCAAACATGTTTTCATGTACCTTAGAAACTATAAAAGATTAAACATAATTTGGATAAAATTAACCAATATCTGAAGCAATCTATCCTCAAAATCATATGAACACCCTCTCTTCTTCCCAAATCTCGATCTAGGTGCCAGGGTGCATATCAGATATTGAGGAAATTAAATTAGAGCCACTACAAAACACATGTTGATGCATCTCATTGTGGCAGGTCAGAAGAAAGGTTTTTTAAAAAATCTCACAAGAAGAGATTCAGAGTCAGAATTTTTCAGGGCTCCGTAAACAGTGTCCAGGAGGTAGATCAGGAAATTTCCTACTTCTTATCACCCAGCTGATCAATACTTAGTGGGGAGCACACAGTGGTAACAAAGGGAGCTGAACTGCTCTGATTTCAGTGCAAGGTGGAGGCTTTACCCACTGAACCACCAGTGAAGCCTAACTTTACTTTTTTAAAAAAAAATTAGTTTATTTATTTATTTTTGGCTATTCTTGGTTTTCACTGCTGCCACCGGCTCTTCTCTAGTTGCAGGACGTGGGGCTACTTTGTAGTTGAGGTGAGCAGGCCTCTTGGTGCAGTGACTTCTCTTGCTATGGAACTCGGGCTCTAGGGCACAGGGCCTTCCGTAGTTGCAGCACGCAGGCTCAATAGTTATGGCTCCAAGGCCCTAGAGCACAGGCTCCGTGGTTGTGGCTCAGGGGTTCTGTTGCTCCACAGCATGTGGGATCTTCCTGGATCAGGGATGGAACCTGTGTCTCCTGCATTGGCAGATGAACTCTTTACCACTGAGCTACCAGAGAAGCCCCCATGTCATACTGCTGAAAATAATTCTTGTTTAGATATATGCTAGTCACACAAAAAGACCCTTAAATGCAATCCAGAAATTTCATTTGGTGAGGAAATGATGAAGCAGCAATCACTGGTGATAAAAGAGACTGGACTAGACACACGAGAGAAGGAAGGCCTGCCTCTGTGCGGCAGATGGATAATTTCTTAAGCATGATTTTTGCCAAAGAGATTAATTTTAGAAACTGATCCGATGCACGTCTACTGTGATTAAAATGTATGTTCTCAAAATAATATATTAACACCTGAATTCATAAAAGCAAACATGTTTTCATGTACCTTAGAAACTATAAAAGATTAAACATAATTTGGATAAAATTAACCAATATCTGAAGCAATCTATCCTCAAAATCATATGAACACCCTCTCTTCTTCCCAAATCTCGATCTAGGTGCCAGGGTGCATATCAGATATTGAGGAAATTAAATTAGAGCCACTACAAAACACATGTTGATGCATCTCATTGTGGCAGGTCAGAAGAAAGGTTTTTTAAAAAATCTCACAAGAAGAGATTCAGAGTCAGAATTTTTCAGGGCTCCGTAAACAGTGTCCAGGAGGTAGATCAGGAAATTTCCTACTTCTTATCACCCAGCTGATCAATACTGTGTGAGCTTGGTGAGCACACAGTGGTAACAAAGGGAGCTGAACTGCTCTGCAGGTGCTGTCTTCCAGGCTGTGGTAGATTGGACCCTCTGGCTATAGAAATTATCCTCCTAGGAGGTCCTGATTAAAGATAGCGGGAAACTTAGTACAAGATCCTAGCAGAAAGCATGCAAACTATTAAGCAGAGGCTAGATGCCAAAGGTTCCACAGCAATTTGTTGTTCGAAAGAATGTATTCCGTATAATTATAAGAGTTGCAACTAACCATCTGTTTCCATATCCTGGCATCATGTTGGTCAGCATCGGAAAAATGAACATCTTGTTGTTTTTGATGAGCTCCATTTAAGTTTATCTGAACATATGAAACACTAATGGTAATTTAATTCAACATTTATTGGGTGTCCAGTGTGTGAACAGCATGGTAATAGATAGTGGGAGAAAGACAGAAAAAATAAGTTGCAGTTCTCAAAGTGTTTGTGGGCCAGCGCAGGAGACAAAGAATGCAAGCACAGTGTGGTCATAGAGGATGGGTTATTTACTGAAGATATTTATTGAATGTGTATTAAATCCCTGGTATTGTGCTTAAAGCTGCAGATACAGTAACTGCCTTCCAAGTAGGAGGTCTGGGTTCCGTCCCTGGGTTGGGAAGATCCCTTAAAGGAGGAAACAGCAATCCAGTTCAGTATTCTTACCTGGAGAATCCCATGGATAGAGAAGCCTGGTGGCTTGCAGTCCGTAGGGTCACAAAGAGTCAGACATGACTGACAGACTAAAGAACCACACAGACATAAGATACCCAGTCCCTCCTCTCCAGGAGGAGGTGGCATGGTTGTAGGACCAGTGGGAAGAGACAGGGCTACTGGCAGTTATAGTAAACTGTTCTAAGTGAAGTCACGGAGAAAGTCCCAGGGTGCAACCCGGGAGATGATCTATCCTCCTTTGTGAGCTTTGGAGAAGGCAACCCAAAGAGGTGACAACTGAATTGAGCCTTTGAAGAGTGAGCATTTGTTCACTTTTCATTGGACACCTGTGGCTTGACTTTTACCCTCTTCTGGTCACTGTTCTGAACATATGAGATCTGCCGCAACAGCACAGCGGAGGCCCCTGGCTTCATGGAGTGTATTTTCAGGTGGGAAGAAGAGGGTGTAGAGAGAATAAGTGAGTAGATAAATAAGATAGGATCAACTGCTAAAACTGCTCTGAAATGTGAGGTTCAATGCAGACAAAATGGAGAAGAGTATCTTAGTACTGAATCATCTTATTGTTTGAAAAACTCAGATACTTAAATCCTAATCGTTTTGTTGTTAAGCTGTGTTACAAGCACATCTTCTCAATACAGTAATGATCTGTTAATAGTTGGCTTACCTAATTCATCTAATTAGATTAGTCAATGAAAAAAGGGGTAAGAAGGGAGGATATACCAGAAAGATGAAGAAAAAATAATAAGCAAAAAGTCACCTTGGCAAGACATGAAAGAGTGTGATGCATTCTGGGAAAGGTAGACATACTTAGTGTGACCAGCCTGCAGGGGATGATGCAGCACAAGGTAGAGTTGGAAAGGTGAGCAGGGACCAGATCTCGAAGCCCCACCTTCCAGCCTGAGGATCTTGGACTGCTTTCTCAAGGAAGATTCTAATCATGTCACCAAGATTGTCAAATTTTTTTTTTTAAGAAAGATACATTTTGTAGTAGAGTGGGGAATAGCTGGAGGGAGGGCAAAGGTGGAGATGGGGGTTAACTAAAAGGCTGCTGCAATAGTCCAGGGGAGAAATGATGAGGATCTGAGCTAAGGCAGAGTCAGCGTAGATGGACATGAACTAAATGAAGGGAAGCAGAACCCTTAGGATCAGGTAATCGGTAGGAGCTAGTGGTTCTGTCAGATGCTTCCACAAGAACAGTGCTAGTCCCCAGGGTGAAGTTCTTCTGTTGTTGCTTAGTCACAGTCTTGTCCGATGTTTTGTGACCCCATGGGCTGTAGCCCTCCAGGCTCCTCTGTCCATGGGGTTTCCCAGGCAAGGACACTGGAGTGAGTTGCCATTTCCTTCCCCAGGGGATCTTCCTGACCCAGGGATTGAACCCAGGTCTCCTGCATTGCAGGCGGAGTCTTTTTTTTTTTTTTTAAGATTTTTTTTAAAAATGGGGGGCCTCTTTTATTGGTTTTCATTTATTTGTTTTCATCCACCTTTGTTCTTTGGACCTGTGGGCCTCCCACTGCAGTGGCCTCTCTTTTTGCAGAGCACCGGCTCTGGGCGCAAGTGTTCCAGAGTGCTGTCTTGTAATTTGGAGACCCTAGTCCAGGCTCTTTGAAGCATGTGGGATCTTCCCAGGCCAGGGATCGAACCGGAGCCCCTTGCACTGCAAGCCAGTGTCCTTACCCACTGGACCACCAGGGAAGCCCACATGCAGATTCTTTACCACTCCACCACCTGGGAAACCCAGAGACCTTAGAAGGGATATATTTGCGGAGGCAGATGATGAGTTCAGTCTTGAACCTGGAGCCTTTAAGATATCTCAGGGATGAGTAAGTAGATTTCTCCAAGAGGCTGCTGAACCTGTAAGTTTAGAGCTCAGAAGCATGGTTGAGAAGAAGTGTTGCACTGGGAGCTGTTTGAGCGGCTGGAGAAGCTATGGGATGTGTGAGAGCACCAAGGTGGCCCCATGAGAAGGAGACAAGCAAGAATACTCTCTTGTGAGAGAAGGAGATTTGCACATGTGCAGAGAGAGAAAAACCACCATCTTTCCCCACTTAAAAAAAAACAAACACCCAAAGACTGAAAAGGAATTGCAAATGTGGAGAGAGAATGGTGTCTTGGAGAGCCAAGGGGTGTAAGCAGGAGGTGGGCAACTGTCAATCATCACAAAAGATGGTGATATGGAGACTGAAAATTGTCTGCTGGTTAGTGACAATGCAGTGAGTGCCCACCTTTCCCAGAGAAGTCTTAGTAGAATGAGCATGGGGCCATGGATGGGACTGAAGGTTGTGTATAGGGATGAGGAAGAAGGAAGTTACTTGAGATTAGAGTAAATGAAGGACTCAAAGTGGAGCGAGCAACTGGAAAGAACTTCTGTGATTAGATCACTAGGAATCTCCCTTCTCCCCCTGCCTTCTTCCCCCTCTGCCTCATTCCTGTTCCTAGGAATGGTAATCCTAATAAAGTAATAGCTCATAAACCCTCTGCCTGAGGCTTCCTTCAGCATATTGAAACTAGATTCAAAATAAATGAACAGAGACTAAAACATTTTTAAGACACCAGTGATGGCTAATTAGGAAACATAATGGTTAAAAGCATCCCATAAGTTTTATTAGGTTCTGTTTTCATTATCAGTTTAAAATATTCTCTAATTTCCACAGTGGTTTCTCCTTCTGGAACACAGATTAATATATGTGTAGTGCTTAAAAGGTACATAGTAAGCATATATAAATGCTAGCTTTTATTATAGAAACACAGAAAAATATGTATACATTCTTATATCTATATACACATAAACATACAGTATTACAAGTAGAAAGCAACTTTTATAATATATGTGACACACATAATAATAACAACGGCTAGCTTTTGTGGAGTGTCCTGAACAGGGTCTTATGGCAACATCAGGAAAAGGCCCCTTAAATATTTGCGGAGGCAGATGATGAGTTCAGTCTTGAACCTGGAGCCTTTAAGATATCTCAGGGATGAGTAAGTAGATTTCTCCAAGAGGCTGCTGAACCTGTAAGTTTAGAGCTCAGAAGCATGGTTGAGAAGAAGTGTTGCACTGGGAGCTGTTTGAGCGGCTGGAGAAGCTATGGGATGTGTGAGAGCACCAAGGTGGCCCCATGAGAAGGAGACAAGCAAGAATACTCTCTTGTGAGAGAAGGAGATTTGCACATGTGCAGAGAGAGAAAAACCACCATCTTTCCCCACTTAAAAAAAAACAAACACCCAAAGACTGAAAAGGAATTGCAAATGTGGAGAGAGAATGGTGTCTTGGAGAGCCAAGGGGTGTAAGCAGGAGGTGGGCAACTGTCAATCATCACAAAAGATGGTGATATGGAGACTGAAAATTGTCTGCTGGTTAGTGACAATGCAGTGAGTGCCCACCTTTCCCAGAGAAGTCTTAGTAGAATGAGCATGGGGCCATGGATGGGACTGAAGGTTGTGTATAGGGATGAGGAAGAAGGAAGTTACTTGAGATTAGAGTAAATGAAGGACTCAAAGTGGAGCGAGCAACTGGAAAGAACTTCTGTGATTAGATCACTAGGAATCTCCCTTCTCCCCCTGCCTTCTTCCCCCTCTGCCTCATTCCTGTTCCTAGGAATGGTAATCCTAATAAAGTAATAGCTCATAAACCCTCTGCCTGAGGCTTCCTTCAGCATATTGAAACTAGATTCAAAATAAATGAACAGAGACTAAAACATTTTTAAGACACCAGTGATGGCTAATTAGGAAACATAATGGTTAAAAGCATCCCATAAGTTTTATTAGGTTCTGTTTTCATTATCAGTTTAAAATATTCTCTAATTTCCACAGTGGTTTCTCCTTCTGGAACACAGATTAATATATGTGTAGTGCTTAAAAGGTACATAGTAAGCATATATAAATGCTAGCTTTTATTATAGAAACACAGAAAAATATGTATACATTCTTATATCTATATACACATAAACATACAGTATTACAAGTAGAAAGCAACTTTTATAATATATGTGACACACATAATAATAACAACGGCTAGCTTTTGTGGAGTGTCCTGAACAGGGTCTCTATATGGCAACATCATGTCCTATTATCCACATTTTGAAAATAAAGAAATAGGCACAGTGATTTGTCCAGGTCATACAGCTGGTAAGTGACAGAGCCTGACTTTAAACATAGGCAATCTTAGTCCATAAAGGACTCCTGAATTCTGGTCCAGTTTACATAATGAGAGACAAAGTTATTGCATCCCCTTCTGAAATTCTATTAAAAGAAGAAATATCTAAGTAAATCCATAACATATTGAAAAGCCAGTAGGGGTGCCAGTAGTGTCATAAAACCAAAAATTCTGTAGCATACAAAAGCCATTGGTGATTCATTAATGGTAAATGCTAACAGCGCTGACAAACTATGACCTTACCACCCTGTAACTTGAGCTCCAAAAAAATTACCAGAACTGGGAGAAAACATGGGTATTACTGGTGTGCCAAATATAGGGCACCAGTTGAGAAAGAATGTTTTTTCCCAATTCCATCCCTAGAGAGAGGCTGCTTCTGAAATCAATTCTCAGGTCACTCTCTCTGGAGCTATGAAGGAGGAGTTCTGAGGTGGGAGGCCTTGGGAATGGGCCCTGGGCTGCAGATCATCCCCAGGAGCAAGGTTCCTAAAAGCCAGGTCCCCCAAGGCACGACAAGGGATGTGGGATCTCACACCCACAAATGTGGAATATAAACCATATTTTTATAGTAACTTTAAATGGAGTACAATCTGTAAAAATATTGAATCACTATATTGTGCACCTGAAATTAATATTGGAAACAACTCTACTTCAATAAAAAGAAAGAAAGAAAAAGCCTAGAGATTAGGCTAGACTCATATTTACTTTGAACAGAAAGGATACAAAGTGATGGGATATTGCTTCAAACAGTAGGTTACAGAAGATCGACTTTCCTCTTGGCCGGACTCTCTCTTGTCCTTTTAGTTTACACTGTTGACGAAGCAAGATGCCATATTGAGCTGTTCCATGTGGACCCAACTTTTGATTCCTACAAAGTTTGGGGGAAGGCAGGGCCCAGACCTATCTCAACAAGCACAGCCAGCAACTGCTGAGACTCTCAAAGTTCACGGCAGAACCATCTGGAACATCCAAGAAAAATACAGGCTCCTCTTGCACACGAGGAGAGTGAAGAGGAGGTTAACGAAACAGATGTGGACCGTAAGGACATAATGGGCCTGGTCATGTCACAAGTAAATGCCTTAAGACCCAAGGCAGCCTGAGCCCTGCAGGAGAGCAGTAATGGCATCATAAATGCTACTGTGCAATTAACAAGATAGCCATCAGAAAATGAAGACTCATTTATTTCAGTGTTTCTTAAGAGTAGCTGCAGCTTGGTTTTACACGCATACTGTTTTCATCAGTAACGCTATTATGGCTTGAGTTTTATACTATTTGGCTCATGGGTTCTATTTTAGTGTTTTTTTTCTTCAGGAGATAAACAGAAAAATACAAAGAAAAATTTCTGTATTGACAACGATATGAACATTAATGATAACAGCGCTTGTCTCCCCTTCTACCATAAAAAGCAAATGACAAAGCCCCAAAACAAACAAAAATAGAATAAGTGAAAAAGTATGTAATAACCAAAATATCTTAGGAGAAAACAAATGAGACATCCATAGAGTAGATGGTATCATCTTTCCAATAAAAAAATATATTTTACTATGGCTGACTTATGTAGATATTTGGCAGAAAACAACAAAATTCTGTAAGGCAATTATCCTTCAATTAAAAAATCAATAAAAATTTAAAAAGTATATTTTAGAAGGATACGAAGTAAATAAAAATACATTCTCTGTAGATTTCCTTTACCTGAGCCATAATATTTGGGAGGACTAGAGAGCTTCCCAGGTGGTACTGGTGGCAGAGAACCTGGCTGCAAATGCAGGAGACTTTTCTGGAAGAGGAAATGAACCACTCCAGTATTCTTGCCTGGGGAACTCCATGGACAGAGGATCCTGGTGGACTACAGTCCATGGGGTGCAAAGAGTCTGACATGACTTAGTGAATGTGCACGGCACTCCACATGTTGTTTAGTAGCGAATTCTTCTATTTTAGGAGTTTCAAAATCGACATGACCAGGAGTCAATGATTTTTAAAGTCTGATTTTTAGCTTCCATTAAAGCTAATCTCAAACCACAAAAAAATTCTTTGAAATCAGTGGGAAGTCTGTTCACTGAGCATTGGAAAAGATGAAAAAGAAGCTGAAATAAAGCAACTTTCACCAGTTTCTTCTAAGTTACCTCATGCACATGCATTACCTTAATCTATTTTAAATTAGCATTTTATTTTAAGCATATGCTCTTGTATTATGCATAACCTGTTCAGTTAGTCTTTGGACATTCTCCTTCCCTAATTGTTTCTGCTTTATTCAATATTTTTAAAAAACGCTTATTGTAATCTTTTTAAGTTCTAAATAATTTTTAGAATTGCCTCCTTTGTATAATTTATCATATCCTTCTTGGTGTTACTTTAAAATTTTTAACTGTGTTTTACTCAGATCGTGGGAGAAATTCTGCTGTTTTTAGGGTGGGGATTCTCTATCTTGGTCCTATTAAAGTTTGGAACCAGACAATTCTTTGTGCAGGGGCTGTTCTTTGTAATGTAGGATATTCAACTTCATCTCCAGACCCTGCTGATAGCAGTATCCCATGAGTTGTGACAACGAGAAATACCTCCAGTCATGAACAAGTGTCCCTGGAGATGGGGACAGGTGGGGCAAGGTTGTTCCCTGTTGAGAAATGCAGAGATAGAGCACGTTTTAGCCTCTGTCTCTGTTTTCAATTTTGATTTATGAATGAATGATTCTCTGAAGCATTACAGTGAATCCACCTTTTACAGTAGGATATTTTTTTCCTAGTAAGTACACAGAGAAGGGTATGAAATTTAATAAAAAAGAAAGTACTGGGGCAAGAATTGGGACTGAGAGACTTCCCAGGTGGAGGGCAGAAACCTGGCTGCAAATGCAGGAGACTTTTCTGGAAGAGGAAATGAACCACTCCAGTATTCTTGCCTGGGGAACTCCATGGACAGAGGATCCTGGTGGACTACAGTCCATGGGGTGCAAAGAGTCTGACATGACTTAGTGAATGTGCACGGCACTCCACATGTTGTTTAGTAGCGAATTCTTCTATTTTAGGAGTTTCAAAATCGACATGACCAGGAGTCAATGATTTTTAAAGTCTGATTTTTAGCTTCCATTAAAGCTAATCTCAAACCACAAAAAAATTCTTTGAAATCAGTGGGAAGTCTGTTCACTGAGCATTGGAAAAGATGAAAAAGAAGCTGAAATAAAGCAACTTTCACCAGTTTCTTCTAAGTTACCTCATGCACATGCATTACCTTAATCTATTTTAAATTAGCATTTTATTTTAAGCATATGCTCTTGTATTATGCATAACCTGTTCAGTTAGTCTTTGGACATTCTCCTTCCCTAATTGTTTCTGCTTTATTCAATATTTTTAAAAAAACTCTTATTTTAATCTTTTTAAATTCTAAATAATTTTTAGAATTGCCTCCTTTGTATAATTTATCATATCCTTCTTGGTGTTACTTTAAAATTTTTAACTGTGTTTTACTCAGATCGTGGGAGAAATTCTGCTGTTTTTAGGGTGGGGATTCTCTATCTTGGTCCTATTAAAGTTTGGAACCAGACAATTCTTTGTGCAGGGGCTGTTCTTTGTAATGTAGGATATTCAACTTCATCTCCAGACCCTGCTGATAGCAGTATCCCATGAGTTGTGACAACGAGAAATACCTCCAGTCATGAACAAGTGTCCCTGGAGATGGGGACAGGTGGGGCAAGGTTGTTCCCTGTTGAGAAATGCAGAGATAGAGCACGTTTTAGCCTCTGTCTCTGTTTTCAATTTTGATTTATGAATGAATGATTCTCTGAAGCATTACAGTGAATCCACCTTTTACAGTAGGATATTTTTTTCCTAGTAAGTACACAGAGAAGGGTATGAAATTTAATAAAGGGAAACCTTGTTAAAATGAAGTCAGGAGACCATAAGGGAGAGCAGTCATGCAGGTGTGTAGGAAAGTGCTAAGTTGCTTCAGTCATGTCAAACTGTTTTCAGACCCTATGAACTGAAGCCAGCCAGGATCTTCTCTCCATGGGATCCTCCAGGCAAGAATACTGGAGTGGGTTGCCTCGGCCTGCTTCAGCAAATCTTCAATGCAGGAATGGAACCCGCATCTCTTATGCCTCCTGCATAGGCCAGCAGGTTCTTTCCCTCTAGAGTACCACCTAGGAAGGCTGTCGTGGAGGTACATTGGTATGATCCCAATAGAAAGAGACACGTGCATCTCTGGCAGGAAGTGACATTACTCTATTACAGACATCAGGAGGAAGAAAGATTTTCTTCTTGCCTGGCAACAGCTTAGACTGTCTAAGTCAGAGACTGTCTCAACTCAGCCAACCAAAATCCATAATATTTCAAATTCCCAGTTTCCTCCAATGGACTTTCAGTTTATAACAATCTTGCCCAACTTGCTTGTCTCCTATATAAATAGCTTCTTCTCTTTTGGTTTACCAGACATGCAAGTGGTTGGCCATAGTTGCAGGTCCTGAATTGCACTTCTTTGCTGCCCAGGAGTAAAGACGTGTGAGATAACTATCTGTTTGGTCTGATAACTGTCTGTTTCATCATTTAAGGTCAATGTTACACCAGGAAATTCAACTGAAACTCCAATTCAAAGTCCCTCCATGCCTGTGATTTTCTCTCTCTAGTAGCATCAAGAAACAATTTTGAGTATGGTTGTGACACTCACACTATCAATCAAAAGGTCAGGCGTATAACTCTTCAACTTCATCTCCAGACCCTGCTGATAGCAGTATCCCATGAGTTGTGACAACGAGAAATACCTCCAGTCATGAACAAGTGTCCCTGGAGATGGGGACAGGTGGGGCAAGGTTGTTCCCTGTTGAGAAATGCAGAGATAGAGCACGTTTTAGCCTCTGTCTCTGTTTTCAATTTTGATTTATGAATGAATGATTCTCTGAAGCATTACAGTGAATCCACCTTTTACAGTAGGATATTTTTTTCCTAGTAAGTACACAGAGAAGGGTATGAAATTTAATAAAGGGAAACCTTGTTAAAATGAAGTCAGGAGACCATAAGGGAGAGCAGTCATGCAGGTGTGTAGGAAAGTGCTAAGTTGCTTCAGTCATGTCAAACTGTTTTCAGACCCTATGAACTGAAGCCAGCCAGGATCTTCTCTCCATGGGATCCTCCAGGCAAGAATACTGGAGTGGGTTGCCTCGGCCTGCTTCAGCAAATCTTCAATGCAGGAATGGAACCCGCATCTCTTATGCCTCCTGCATAGGCCAGCAGGTTCTTTCCCTCTAGAGTACCACCTAGGAAGGCTGTCGTGGAGGTACATTGGTATGATCCCAATAGAAAGAGACACGTGCATCTCTGGCAGGAAGTGACATTACTCTATTACAGACATCAGGAGGAAGAAAGATTTTCTTCTTGCCTGGCAACAGCTTAGACTGTCTAAGTCAGAGACTGTCTCAACTCAGCCAACCAAAATCCATAATATTTCAAATTCCCAGTTTCCTCCAATGGACTTTCAGTTTATAACAATCTTGCCCAACTTGCTTGTCTCCTATATAAATAGCTTCTTCTCTTTTGGTTTACCAGACATGCAAGTGGTTGGCCATAGTTGCAGGTCCTGAATTGCACTTCTTTGCTGCCCAGGAGTAAAGACGTGTGAGATAACTATCTGTTTGGTCTGATAACTGTCTGTTTCATCATTTAAGGTCAATGTTACACCAGGAAATTCAACTGAAACTCCAATTCAAAGTCCCTCCATGCCTGTGATTTTCTCTCTCCTAGTAGCATCAAGAAACAATTTTACGAGTATGGTTGTGACACTTCACACTATCAATTTCAAAAGGTCAGGCGTATAACACCCCCTAACTCTTCTTGCTACTCAGGAGCAAATGTGTGAAAATGCAGATGACAGTCAAGTGAACCTCTGTTAAAAACAAGACAGCAGGAACAAGATATAGGTATTTATGCTAAAGCCCAGCCTCACCACACTGAGACTTAATTCATCATCACCAGGTTAAGACTGTATTATAGTTTCCATTCGTCCAGAAGTAAGATTTTAAACCCATCAGGAATTACCTGATCAGTAATAGTTAGGTAATCTGCCTGATATCTCCTGCCATCCCCTAAAGAAAAGTGATCTTTCAATAACCAACCCCCTCTTTTTAACCTGACATAACGTCCTTGTTCTGTTTCCTTATAAAGGTCTTTTATTTTGTTTGCATCCTTGAGGTTCCTTTCCCACTCGTTCCCTTTTTACCAGGCTGGATGCTAAATCAATTTGCACTCAAACTCCTAGAAGAATTTTAACATCTTTACCTTTCATGTTTACCTCAGTTTACCTTTCAGCTCTGCACGCTCATGTCCATTGCCACATTATTCACAACAGCCCAGATACGGAAACCCTCAAGGTGCCCATCAGTGGAGAAATGGGTAAAGAATATGTCATCTAAATGCACAGTGGAATATTATTTAGCTTTTAAAGGAAAGAAATCCTACCATTTGCAACAACATGGATGTACCTTGAGAGCGTTTGTCTGATGAAGAAAGAAAGATGAATAATGTATGATTTCACTTCTATATAGACTCTAAAAAACACAGGTAGAAGAGTAACCTAAAAACAGAGTTTTTTTTTTTTTTTTCAAACTGATGAATCTATATCAGTGATCTTACCTACCTTTAGCAGCACAACTTTTTTTTGGGGGGGGGGGGGTGCAATAAATTAGATAACACAAGAGGCAAGTACCTGAGCATCAAAGGGCACAGGTGTAGGAGCCAGACTGCTGGGGTGTGAAGGCAGCCTCTCTCTCTCACTACTGCCTGCATAGTCACAGGCATATTTCCCTGCACCCACTTTCCTCATCATTGTAACTTGGGTAATAGCACCTGTTTCATGGGCTGTGCTGAGGATTAAACAAATTAACACGTGTGAAGAGCCTGGACCAGTGCCTGACCTGGTAGGTGATTCATCAGTGTTACTTATCACTGGTAAGTGCAGAAGAATTCTTCATGTAATTGGAGGCTCATTCATATTTAACATAAATTTTCTTTAAAAGTATTACAGAAACCTCATTTTCTCCTTATTCATCATATACAACTTTTTTGAATACCCATTATGTACCAATGCATTTGCACTAAGCCCTGGAAACCATCGATACGCTGTGTATGTATATGTGTATGAACGATCTGACCTCAGGTAACTTGTGATCTGCCAGTGGGGAGAGGAGGAGGAGGGCTGGGTGGCCCAAGTTCACAGGGCACAATGCAACTGAATAGGGACACAGCCCAGGTGCGAGGGTGGAGGGAGGCAAGGGGGCTGCCTGGAGAAGGATAAGGAAACTTTTTAATCTGGTTATTTCAAGTGGTAAACGTTTGTGATTAACCATACTGAAAGGGAGTTCTAAGAACCTGTGTCTCATCGTGTTTTACAGACTCATCAACATACATGGCCCAGGCTGTAGACTTTCCTTAGATATTCACAACCTTCATTAATATTATCAGTGACTGTGCAAGCCTTAAAGGTAGACAAACCCTCCTTAATTTAGCCGTATGCTTTTATTTTTGTGTGTTGGCGGGAAACTCATGTCATCTAAATGCACAGTGGAATATTATTTAGCTTTTAAAGGAAAGAAATCCTACCATTTGCAACAACATGGATGTACCTTGAGAGCGTTTGTCTGATGAAGAAAGAAAGATGAATAATGTATGATTTCACTTCTATATAGACTCTAAAAAACACAGGTAGAAGAGTAACCTAAAAACAGAGTTTTTTTTTTTTTTTTCAAACTGATGAATCTATATCAGTGATCTTACCTACCTTTAGCAGCACAACTTTTTTTTGGGGGGGGGGGGTTGCAATAAATTAGATAACACAAGAGGCAAGTACCTGAGCATCAAAGGGCACAGGTGTAGGAGCCAGACTGCTGGGGTGTGAAGGCAGCCTCTCTCTCTCACTACTGCCTGCATAGTCACAGGCATATTTCCCTGCACCCACTTTCCTCATCATTGTAACTTGGGTAATAGCACCTGTTTCATGGGCTGTGCTGAGGATTAAACAAATTAACACGTGTGAAGAGCCTGGACCAGTGCCTGACCTGGTAGGTGATTCATCAGTGTTACTTATCACTGGTAAGTGCAGAAGAATTCTTCATGTAATTGGAGGCTCATTCATATTTAACATAAATTTTCTTTAAAAGTATTACAGAAACCTCATTTTCTCCTTATTCATCATATACAACTTTTTTGAATACCCATTATGTACCAATGCATTTGCACTAAGCCCTGGAAACCATCGATACGCTGTGTATGTATATGTGTATGAACGATCTGACCTCAGGTAACTTGTGATCTGCCAGTGGGGAGAGGAGGAGGAGGGCTGGGTGGCCCAAGTTCACAGGGCACAATGCAACTGAATAGGGACACAGCCCAGGTGCGAGGGTGGAGGGAGGCAAGGGGGCTGCCTGGAGAAGGATAAGGAAACTTTTTAATCTGGTTATTTCAAGTGGTAAACGTTTGTGATTAACCATACTGAAAGGGAGTTCTAAGAACCTGTGTCTCATCGTGTTTTACAGACTCATCAACATACATGGCCCAGGCTGTAGACTTTCCTTAGATATTCACAACCTTCATTAATATTATCAGTGACTGTGCAAGCCTTAAAGGTAGACAAACCCTCCAGTGGGTTACTGCATTTCCTGTGGAGCCGTATGCTTTTATTTTTTGTGTGTGTTGGCGGGGTGGGGGGCAGGTTGGGGAGGGAGGGGGTGGGCTGGCCACTTCTGTTGGTCTTTTTCGTTTATCTATTTTCATCCATCTTTGTTCTTTGGCCCGTGTGGGCCTCCCGTCGCAGTGGCGTCTGTTGTCGCTCTGGGCGCATGCGCTCCAGAGCTCCGGCTCGGTAATTGGACACATCGGTCCAGCAGCTCCGCGGCACGTGGGATCTTCCCAGGCCAGGGATCGAACCGGTGCCCCTTGCACTGCAAGGCGGTGTCCTTACCCACTGGACCACCAGGGAAGCCCTGCTTTTATTTTTTAAATTAATTGTTTTATTTTTGATTACATTGTGTCTTCCCTGCTGCACGTGGGGTTTTTCTAGTTGCGGCGAACGGGCTTCTCAACTGCAGTGGCTTCACTTGCTGGCGAGCACAGACTCCGGTGCACACAGGCTCGATTGTCATGGTGTAGGGCGTAGCTGCTCTGTGGCCTGTGGGATCCTCCCTGGCCAAGAATCGAACCCGTGTCCTCTGCATGCGCAGGCCACTGTACCCCCAGGGAAGTCCCAAGCTGTTTGCCTTCGAATAAATTCTTACTTCGGGGATTTAAACATGACTGGGTCTGCTTCTTTGAGAGGAGAGCTGGGTTATTAGCTGTTGTTTCCTGAAAGTGCTGTTCTGCTGATGCTTCCAAGTTTGTTATTTGTTACTTGCTGTGAACCGAGAAATTAGGGGAATGTGCTTATTAAGACTATATTTAAAATCAAATATGACAGGTCTAGTAGTTTTACCTGACAGGAAAATGGGTTTTTATGTGGTTGTGTGTGGGATGGACGGCACTGGTTTTTGGAGTCCGATTTGCTTATTTCCTGGTTCGTGGGTGATTCTGGCTGCATTTGATGGGATAGTGACTTCCTGATAATTAGCGATCTAAGGGGCTTCCCTGGTAGCTCAGTGGGTTTACCGATTGTTTATAATACGTCTGCAATACAGGAGACCCAGATTTGATATTTGAATCAGGACGATCCCCTGGAGAAGGAAATGACTACTCTCTCCAGTATTCTTATCTGGGAAATCCCATGGACAGAGGAGCCTGGCGGGCTACAGTCCATGTGGTCTCAAGAGTCAGACACAACTTAGTGATTAAGCCACCAAATGATCTAAATTCTACTTAGAGTGACATTTTCCTAACCGAGGGCATGCTTCTCTTCTGACATTTCATTATGTAGTGGGTTCACTTTTATCCTACTCATCATTGTCTTCATTTTTATGAACTCTCTTACCTTTGCTTGTTTGTGTAGTCTTCACAATTAAGTCTAAGGTCCACATCAGTTTCTCTAACCTCTTCAGTTAGTTGCTGATATGGAGGACATCCAGCAGACTCCTATCTAGCCTTCGAAGCCTAACTCAGATGACCCACTCTGAGAAACTTTTTCTTAGGATGAATAATCTTTTGCAGGCAAGCTTGTTTGTACCTGTACTTCCAGAACGCTTTTAATCCTCCTATATAACTCTTAATCTATGTAGCATGTTTATACATACGTATCTTCTTAGTTGGACTAAAGCTTTTTTGAGGTCAGGTCCATCTGCCTCTCAAAGTGCATTACTGAAAATTGTCACTTTCTGATCACTGATTGCACAAAAAGATGGTGTTTTATGGTTTGCACTCAGTTTCTTTTTGATGATACACATCATTTGTGAGATCCCCCACCCAGTCACCCATTTATCCTCTCACCACCCAGACATGTGGACACACACCCACACACACCCACACACCCCCCGCCCCCCAGCATGCTGAACTCATGCTCCTGATAGCAAAGGTTATTTTGTTTCAACTGTATTGAGTTAGGCCCACGATTTAAACCTTCCTGGCTTTAAGAAGCCTTGCTTATAGCTGCAGTTTATTACTCTTGGTTTTACATTTCTGTATCTTTTGGAGTGGAGTCTGTTGTCGTTGGCTTAGCTGGGAGGAGCTGAGTTCAGGAGTTCAGCTGGACAGGAGGAAGGAACTCAGAAGCACTGTGACTGTGTGGGCTGGACGTCAGATTCCAGTGTCGGGGGAGTTGGCATCTAATTCTATCTGCTAAGCAGTCGTTTCCCTGACAGCAATGTTTCTCTTCTTTTGAGGAGTTGCTGCTCACCCAGAACCGTGTAATTCTGTTGAAGGGGACTTCAATGACGGATTAGAAGCTCATCATCGAGACTGAGTCACTCATGGTCCTTTCCTGAAAACTTCAGTGAGTGGAAAAGGAGAGGACTGAAGTAAAGTTGGGGATGAGATATGAAATTTGCCACCCGATGAAAACATGGAGCTTTCTACCCTTCTTGTCTGAACAAGGACTTTCCTAAGACAAACCGAAACAGACCAGTGATCCCAGTCTAGGCAAAGGCCTGGTGGAAAAAGTAGAAACCCCAGGATTCCATGGGGAGAGAAACCAGGATTCAGGCCAGGACCCTATTGAAGCCAAGCTGAACCATAGCATCCTTGTATGCTTCCTGCTTCGTCTCCACGCTTCTCAGAATGATCAGGCCGCAGGGGGGTGAGAGACGTGAGGGAGAGCGAGAAGGAGAAGGGAGAAGAGAAGTGATGCCTGGGTGTTTCGCTGGACTTATTGATCTCAGGTTGATCCTTAGAAACTCCGAGTCCTTTACCCATACAAGGCTTTGTCTCTGTCTAGCAAGCTCTCTATCTAGTATATAAACTAAATTACACTTGACCCAAACGTCATGGAAGTGTAACTCTCTGAGGTGCTGGCTGTACTGAGTCAGCGGCAGCACGTGGGACCTTTTAGGTACAGCATTTGAACTTTTAGTTGCTGCCTGTGGGATCCAGTTCCCAGATCAAGGATTAAACCTGGGCCCTCTGCCTGGGGAAAGTGGATTACCCACTGGGCAACCAGGAAAGTCCCCCTATCAATAACTTTTAACAAGTTAATTAGTAGGTTTTTTTGAGCTAAAGTTTCTGTTAATATTTATTTATTTGTTGTTTTTTAGTCTCCAAGTTGTGTCTGTCTCTTCTGTGACTCCATGGACTGTAGCCCACCAGGCTCCTCTGTCCATGGGATTCCCCAGACAAGAATACTGGAGTGGGTTGCCATTTCTTCCTCCAGGGGATCTTCTTGACTTAGGGATTAAACACATGTCTCCTGCATGGCAGGCAGATTCTTTACCATCTGAGCCACTAGGGAAGCAGTCGTTTCCCTGACAGCAATGTTTCTCTTCTTTTGAGGAGTTGCTGCTCACCCAGAACCGTGTAATTCTGTTGAAGGGGACTTCAATGACGGATTAGAAGCTCATCATCGAGACTGAGTCACTCATGGTCCTTTCCTGAAAACTTCAGTGAGTGGAAAAGGAGAGGACTGAAGTAAAGTTGGGGATGAGATATGAAATTTGCCACCCGATGAAAACATGGAGCTTTCTACCCTTCTTGTCTGAACAAGGACTTTCCTAAGACAAACCGAAACAGACCAGTGATCCCAGTCTAGGCAAAGGCCTGGTGGAAAAAGTAGAAACCCCAGGATTCCATGGGGAGAGAAACCAGGATTCAGGCCAGGACCCTATTGAAGCCAAGCTGAACCATAGCATCCTTGTATGCTTCCTGCTTCGTCTCCACGCTTCTCAGAATGATCAGGCCCCAGGGGAGTGAGAGACGTGAGGGAGAGCGAGAAGGAGAAGGGAGAAGAGAAGTGATGCCTGGGTGTTTCGCTGGACTTATTGATCTCAGGTTGATCCTTAGAAACTCCGAGTCCTTTACCCATACAAGGCTTTGTCTCTGTCTAGCAAGCTCTCTATCTAGTATATAAACTAAATTACACTTGACCCAAACGTCATGGAAGTGTAACTCTCTGAGGTGCTGGCTGTACTGAGTCAGCGGCAGCACGTGGGCCCTTTTTAGGTACAGCATTTGAACTTTTAGTTGCTGCCTGTGGGATCCAGTTCCCAGATCAAGGATTAAACCTGGGCCCTCTGCCTGGGGAAAGTGGATTACCCACTGGGCAACCAGGAAAGTCCCCCTATCAATAACTTTTAACAAGTTAATTAGTAGGTTTTTTTGAGCTAAAGTTTCTGTTAATATTTATTTATTTGTTGTTTTTTAGTCTCCAAGTTGTGTCTGTCTCTTCTGTGACTCCATGGACTGTAGCCCACCAGGCTCCTCTGTCCATGGGATTCCCCAGACAAGAATACTGGAGTGGGTTGCCATTTCTTCCTCCAGGGGATCTTCTTGACTTAGGGATTAAACACATGTCTCCTGCATGGCAGGCAGATTCTTTACCATCTGAGCCACTAGGGAAGCCCATTTACTAATTTAGTACGCATTTACTGAGCTCTTTCTAATGTCAGCCATCCTAGTATGTGCAGATAGAAGATTCATTTAAACAGGCTCAGACTTCAAGTAGCTTACAATCTAGCACAAGAAAAAAAAATGCAGATAGGTGCATACCTAGTCTCAAAGCTAGCTAAAATATAATAGAGGTCATAAATATCGTATTTAATATGTGAGTTTGGTTGAAAAATAGATGATTTTCAGCAGAGGTGAATCATGGCTGGTTTTATTACAGATCCTTGTAAAGCATGGGTAGCCCTGTCAGGTCATGCTGATTCAATTGCATTCCAGATGTCAATCAGGTTTAGAATTTCCAGTATACAGTGATGTAACATATTTCTACATCTTCAGCCTGTCAGGTAAAATGCTCTTCTGCATCTCCAAGTTTCAAGACAGGGAGACCAAGTGAGAAAAGAAAGCTTGGCCATTTTCTGAAATTTAAAACAATCCAATATGATCCTTTACAAATCAAACATGCTTTTAAGATGTTATTTTATTGTTCTGAAGTTCTCAAAGCCTTTGCGCATAGATTGAGGGGAGTCTGTTTGGTAGGAATTAGGAAACTAATTATTCCATAGCTTTGAGAGCGCTTGTATGCAGAGTTTAAATATCAGTGAGCTGTCAGAGAAGATGCCAACTCTTTGGAGAAATGCCAGGTCAAAGGAAGCTGGCAAACATCAAGGTATCTAGTCAGTGTGGAGAGAGGACTGGCCGGTCGGCTTGGATATGGAAGCCTTTATGAGTGGAAGAGCCAGCAGGGACAGAGAACAGGGTAGAGATGCAAGAGGCAGAGTCAGAGGGACTAAAGGAGGCTCTGGCAGAATTGACAAATGCTAGAACGCAGTGCAGCATAACATCAAAAGACGAGCACAACGGAGGATCAGTGAAACTGCTCAGCCACGGATCCCATCCATCCACACTCTTTCCCTTTCCCTTAAGGCCAACGGTGTGTGGTTTCAGATCTCTGATATCTTCATTGAACACAAGGTAAAGGTCAATCAAGAGTTTGACTTCACATACCTGGTAAAGGCAGCAAATGTCAATCACTAAGGGAAAGAATAATTTTAGGTGATTTGGTTAAGAAATGAGAAAAAATGGTATCACCGGAAGTGTGCCAAAATTCTGTGACTGCCTCCTTCCTTGTCTTACGGATTGCAGTCCCACTTGGAAACAACGGTTTAGTCAGCTGCACAGTGCCTTAAACAGAAGAGCTGATTAATAATTACCCGCCTTATTGTCTGAATTCTTCATATGAGTCAGTGAAAATCGCTCGGTCTTGTCCGACTGTTTGCAGCCCCGTGGCCCGGAGTCTGCCAGGCTCTCCTGTCCCTGGGGATGCTCCAGGCAGGAGTACTGGCGTGAGTTGCCATGCCCTCCTTCAGGGGATCTTCCTGACCCAGGGACTGAACCCAGATCTCCTGGGCAGATTCTTTACCATCTGAGCCACCAGGGAAGCCCTGAATTCCTCATATGCTTGTTCTATAAAATTGATTGAGCATCTCTCTGTGCAGGCACTGTTCTAGGAACTGAGGACAGACCAGCAAACAAAACAGCCTTCAACAGAGCGAGTGTTCCAGTGGGAGAGATTAGATAAGGAAAAGAACAAATGAAATGGACACAGTATGTTAATATATGCATAATAGTAACTCGATAGAGGAAAGCATAAAGCTGGGCAACGGTTAGAGTTAAAATGGGGAGTAGAGGATTCTATTTTAGTTAGGAAGGTTAAAGAAGGTCTTTCTGATGAAGTGTATCTGAGCAGAGATCTGATTGAGGGAGTGAGTCATGATCACTGGATGAAGAGTGAGGAGGGAATGTACTTGGGGCGTAGCAAGGAGGTCAGTGTGGCAGGAATGAATAATAAGGACCAGGAGAGGGTGGTGGAGAGGATGTGGAAACAGATGTCTTCAGAGATGTAGCCAGGAGCTAGACTGAGGATTTGTAGGGCATGCTAAGATTTTTGACATTTGCACCGAGAGGGACGGGAAGCCACTGG
Source organism: Tragulus kanchil (assembly GCA_022376925.1). Taxonomy (NCBI): domain Eukaryota; kingdom Metazoa; phylum Chordata; class Mammalia; order Artiodactyla; family Tragulidae; genus Tragulus; species Tragulus kanchil. The sequence continues at coordinate 151,982,002 of JAIOJX010000004.1, forward strand.
TGGGTACTGAGCAGGGTGATAACGTGATTGGACTTTCATTTGAACAGAATCATCCAGGCTGCTGTAGGAGACAGATTCAAGAGTAAGAAGCAGGGTGTCAGGAGACTATTTTCCCTTGGCTCAGCCAGGACCACCCCCCCCGGCCAACGGTGTGTGGTTTCAGATCTCTGATATCTTCATTGAACACAAGGTAAAGGTCAATCAAGAGTTTGACTTCACATACCTGGTAAAGGCAGCAAATGTCAATCACTAAGGGAAAGAATAATTTTAGGTGATTTGGTTAAGAAATGAGAAAAAATGGTATCACCGGAAGTGTGCCAAAATTCTGTGACTGCCTCCTTCCTTGTCTTACGGATTGCAGTCCCACTTGGAAACAACGGTTTAGTCAGCTGCACAGTGCCTTAAACAGAAGAGCTGATTAATAATTACCCGCCTTATTGTCTGAATTCTTCATATGAGTCAGTGAAAATCGCTCGGTCTTGTCCGACTGTTTGCAGCCCCGTGGCCCGGAGTCTGCCAGGCTCTCCTGTCCCTGGGGATGCTCCAGGCAGGAGTACTGGCGTGAGTTGCCATGCCCTCCTTCAGGGGATCTTCCTGACCCAGGGACTGAACCCAGATCTCCTGGGCAGATTCTTTACCATCTGAGCCACCAGGGAAGCCCTGAATTCCTCATATGCTTGTTCTATAAAATTGATTGAGCATCTCTCTGTGCAGGCACTGTTCTAGGAACTGAGGACAGACCAGCAAACAAAACAGCCTTCAACAGAGCGAGTGTTCCAGTGGGAGAGATTAGATAAGGAAAAGAACAAATGAAATGGACACAGTATGTTAATATATGCATAATAGTAACTCGATAGAGGAAAGCATAAAGCTGGGCAACGGTTAGAGTTAAAATGGGGAGTAGAGGATTCTATTTTAGTTAGGAAGGTTAAAGAAGGTCTTTCTGATGAAGTGTATCTGAGCAGAGATCTGATTGAGGGAGTGAGTCATGATCACTGGATGAAGAGTGAGGAGGGAATGTACTTGGGGCGTAGCAAGGAGGTCAGTGTGGCAGGAATGAATAATAAGGACCAGGAGAGGGTGGTGGAGAGGATGTGGAAACAGATGTCTTCAGAGATGTAGCCAGGAGCTAGACTGAGGATTTGTAGGGCATGCTAAGATTTTTGACATTTGCACCGAGAGGGACGGGAAGCCACTGGTGGGTACTGAGCAGGGTGATAACGTGATTGGACTTTCATTTGAACAGAATCATCCAGGCTGCTGTAGGAGACAGATTCAAGAGTAAGAAGCAGGGTGTCAGGAGACTATTTTGATAAACCTGGTTTATCGTGGTGGTTTGAACTGGGATGGTGGGGATGGGTTAGTAGTGAAATTTGAAGTATAAAACAAGCACATCTGAAAGAATTTTTGAAACACTGACTATCAGACGTGAACAAGTCAAAGGATGACCCCAAGGATTCTGGCTTAAATACCTGTGATAGAGATAGAGTAGAACAGGTAGAGTCCTAGTGGGGGACGACAGGTAGAGGGGTGAAACCTGGGAAAGGTTGGGAGGTCAGTAAGTTGATGATAACTCAGGAGAGCTGCTCTTTGTTTAGTAAAGCAGGCTTGACGGGGCATGGACAGCTGTTGAAGGAGGAGCTGGTGAGAAAGGAATTAACAATGTATGTCTTGCACCTGTGTCTACTTGAGGAGGGCGGTCTTCCACCATCCTATATATTGCTGCCCATTCAGTTAGGGGTGGAGCAGCAGAGCAGAACTTTCCCGCCTGCCCGTTTGCACCGCTTACAGGTACCTTACTCTAATAAATCCTTTTCTTGTCTGTCACTCTGCTTCTTGCTGAATTCTTTCTGCACTGAGGCACGAAGAACCTGAGCCTCAGTGGGTCCAGACGTTGGATTAAGTTCCGGCCACATGGGTTCGAATCCCAGACAGGGTTTTGTCCAGGATCGAGTCCTGACTACCCTGAATGGGGTTTTGGCTGGGGTTGAGCCTTAGCCACGAGGGTTCGAGTCCCAAACTGGTTTTGGCTAGGTTCAGGCTCCAGTCACGTGGGTTCAAGTCCCAAGCAGGGCTCGATCAGGGCTGGGCCCTGGGTTTAAGTCTCAAATAGAGGTAAAACCCTTTCACCTGGATGAGTAAACAGTTGGTTTGCTGGCATAATGAAGCCTGGAGACAGGCAAGGTAGCAACTGTTGTTTGCTTTTGGTAGCCTGGAGCTAGACTGAGGATTTGTAGGGCATGCTAAGATTTTTGACATTTGCACCGAGAGGACGGGAAGCCACTGGTGGGTACTGAGCAGGGTGATAACGTGATTGGACTTTCATTTGAACAGAATCATCCAGGCTGCTGTAGGAGACAGATTCAAGAGTAAGAAGCAGGGTGTCAGGAGACTATTTTGATAAACCTGGTTTATCGTGGTGGTTTGAACTGGGATGGTGGGGATGGGTTAGTAGTGAAATTTGAAGTATAAAACAAGCACATCTGAAAGAATTTTTGAAACACTGACTATCAGACGTGAACAAGTCAAAGGATGACCCCAAGGATTCTGGCTTAAATACCTGTGATAGAGATAGAGTAGAACAGGTAGAGTCCTAGTGGGGGACGACAGGTAGAGGGGTGAAACCTGGGAAAGGTTGGGAGGTCAGTAAGTTGATGATAACTCAGGAGAGCTGCTCTTTGTTTAGTAAAGCAGGCTTGACTGAGCATGGACAGCTGAAGAAGGAGGAGCTGGTGAGAAAGGAATTAACAATGTATGTCTTGCACCTGTGTCTACTTGAGGAGGGCGGTCTTCCACCATCCTATATATTGCTGCCCATTCAGTTAGGGGTGGAGCAGCAGAGCAGAACTTTCCCGCCTGCCCGTTTGCACCGCTTACAGGTACCTTACTCTAATAAATCCTTTTCTTGTCTGTCACTCTGCTTCTTGCTGAATTCTTTCTGCACTGAGGCACGAAGAACCTGAGCCTCAGTGGGTCCAGACGTTGGATTAAGTTCCGGCCACATGGGTTCGAATCCCAGACAGGGTTTTGTCCAGGATCGAGTCCTGACTACCCTGAATGGGGTTTTGGCTGGGGTTGAGCCTTAGCCACGAGGGTTCGAGTCCCAAACTGGTTTTGGCTAGGTTCAGGCTCCAGTCACGTGGGTTCAAGTCCCAAGCAGGGCTCGATCAGGGCTGGGCCCTGGGTTTAAGTCTCAAATAGAGGTAAAACCCTTTCACCTGGATGAGTAAACAGTTGGTTTGCTGGCATAATGAAGCCTGGAGACAGGCAAGGTAGCAACTGTTGTTTGCTTTTGGACGGGGTTAGTATGAAATAACCCTTAGGGATCTAAGAGGTGAAATGACACGGAAGTCTAGAATTCAACGAAGAGGCTAGAGTAGGGGATTTTCTGCACACGGCACTGTGGGGCCGGGTGCCCACACTACTTCGTGTCTGGCGCACAGCAGAGCTGTGCTCTGCTCCGATCACTTGCAGCCCACAGACGGCACCTCACTCTTCTTTAAAATTACCCCCCACCCACTCACACCACATAACCTTGTGGCTCTATCCCATACTGAGTTCTTAACTACTCTTCTTTCAGATATTTGAAGACAATTGAGAATTCTCTGTACTGTACTTATTTACACAGAGGTAAATACTTGTACCCGAGAAGGTACCAAGGGAGCGACTTTGGAACATCTCTAGAAGTTAAACTTAAAAAGAATTGAAAGGCAGATTTTAAAAAACATTTTGGCCTCTTTTATTGGTTTTTTATTTATTTATTTTCATCCATCTTTATTCTTTGGCCTGTGTGGGCCTCCCATCGCAGTGGTCTCTCTCGCTGCAGAGCACCGGCTCTGGGCGCATGCGCTGCAGAGTGCTGGCTCGTAATTGGACGCGCCGGTCCAGCTGCTCTGCAGCACGTGGGATCTTCCCCCGCCAGGGATTGAACTGGCGCCCCTTGCACTGCATGGTGGACTCTCTACCCACTGGACCACCAGGGAAGCCCTGAAAGGCAATTTTTAAAATTTTATTTTCTATTGAAGTATACTTCATTTATAATCTTCTGAGTGTACAGCAAAGTGATATTATATATATATATATATATATATTGTTTCAGATTCCTGTATTATTATAAGATATTGAATAAATTGTTATTCACTATTATTATAAGATATTGAATAAATTAAAAAGTTTCCTGTGCTATACAGTATTTGTTGTTTATCCATTTATAGATAATACTACTTACCTGTTAATCCCAAATTCTTAATTTGTTCCTTCCCCCCCTCCCACAACTTCCTCTCTGGTAACCGTAACTTTGCTTTCTGTATCTGGGGTCTATTTCTGTCTTGTAAATAAGTTAATTTGTATCTTCTGTTTTGGGATTCCACATATAAGTAATGTGGTTTCTAATATTCATTTGTCTGATTTGCTTCACTTAGTATGATCATCTCTAGCCCCCTCTGAAAGGCAGTTTGAACGAGCTCTTCAGTCTAACTACTGGAGGAAGCCTCAAGGTCCTCACACCTCATGTGGCTTCAGAGCCATTCTGGAAACAGCTCTGGCCTAGCGTAGCTTGAATAGTTTTCTACCTTAAATCCCTCAGCTGATTTCAGAGGACACCTTCAAGGTATGCTCACAGGGAAGTTCAAGGAGCATATCATACAGATATCCATTAATATCACCAAAGAGATTTTGGAGACGTATGTGCCTGGGGCCCATCCACCTCTCTTTCATCCTTGGATTCAACTCAAGAGACTCCGAGTATTTAAAGAGTTTTCAAGTTCATAATGAAAGACCCCCGTTGCCACTGCTATGTGGGTGGGTGGGAAGAAGCCTAAGGATGGAGACTTTTCGAGCATTTGTTGTACTATTTGTATCTTCTGCTTTCATTGTATAGGCTGAAGCAGGTTGGATGTGCCTTTCTCTGCTCAAATTGGTGGCACTGCCTCCCCTTTCATCCGGCGTTTGGTGGTGGATGCATGTTGGCTGCTGTGCCTGTCAGTGCCGTCGGTGCCCTGTGGGTCTTTCCGTGCTGTCTCCCCGTCAGCTCGTTTCACCTGGTGCCAGCAGCTGAGAGTGGTTTATCCTTTCAGTACACTCCATTGTTTCCATATTTTTATGGCAGAGGATGCAGTCCAGGTTACGGAGGTATCTCTTCCTTGACCCATGGAGGACTCTGAGTTAACTGAAGATTAGGAACCAGTCTCCCCTTTGTTCAGGTCAGCGTTGGAGGTCATAGATGCTAGGAAATCATGTTTTTACGTGGCTACTCATCACCACAAGAAAAGTTAATTTTCTCCTTCCAGAGCTGTTTTTCAACAGTCACCTGAGAGGACCCATCTAGCGCTGTGGCCATTCACTCTTTCATCCATGTTTATTTGCTGCCTGCGTCATTGTGCATCATTTATTCAGAACACACAGTTCTTAGGCTGTCCTTCAAATAATAATGGGCTTTATTGTATTTGGTAAAAATGTATTAGTCATATATTAAATTATTTAGGGGAATTAAAAAAATTAGACACCATTTAATTCAAGAATTGAGGATGAAGGTTTATGATCCTCTTAGGACTTACGGTAGTTTACAGTGCTGTGCAATGTCATTTTGACAGGTGAAGACTGAAAATGAAAGCATTATCTACACCCATATTTCTTCAGTGTGATAAGCTCCTAGGGCATTCAGGGATTATTATTATTTTTAAAATGTTTCTACTGATTTGCTACCACAACAAACAGAGACCTAGTTAGAGGACTCTCGATCATTTAAAAAGAGTTTTGAGAGTTCCCATCCACCTCTCTTTCATCCTTGGATTCAACTCAAGAGACTCCGAGTATTTAAAGAGTTTTCAAGTTCATAATGAAAGACCCCTGCCACTGCTATGTGGGTGGGTGGGAAGAAGCCTAAGGATGGAGACTTTTCGAGCATTTGTTGTACTATTTGTATCTTCTGCTTTCATTGTATAGGCTGAAGCAGGTTGGATGTGCCTTTCTCTGCTCAAATTGGTGGCACTGCCTCCCCTTTCATCCGGCGTTTGGTGGTGGATGCATGTTGGCTGCTGTGCCTGTCAGTGCCGTCGGTGCCCTGTGGGTCTTTCCGTGCTGTCTCCCCGTCAGCTCGTTTCACCTGGTGCCAGCAGCTGAGAGTGGTTTATCCTTTCAGTACACTCCATTGTTTCCATATTTTTATGGCAGAGGATGCAGTCCAGGTTACGGAGGTATCTCTTCCTTGACCCATGGAGGACTCTGAGTTAACTGAAGATTAGGAACCAGTCTCCCCTTTGTTCAGGTCAGCGTTGGAGGTCATAGATGCTAGGAAATCATGTTTTTACGTGGCTACTCATCACCACAAGAAAAGTTAATTTTCTCCTTCCAGAGCTGTTTTTCAACAGTCACCTGAGAGGACCCATCTAGCGCTGTGGCCATTCACTCTTTCATCCATGTTTATTTGCTGCCTGCGTCATTGTGCATCATTTATTCAGAACACACAGTTCTTAGGCTGTCCTTCAAATAATAATGGGCTTTATTGTATTTGGTAAAAATGTATTAGTCATATATTAAATTATTTAGGGGAATTAAAAAAATTAGACACCATTTAATTCAAGAATTGAGGATGAAGGTTTATGATCCTCTTAGGACTTACGGTAGTTTACAGTGCTGTGCAATGTCATTTTGACAGGTGAAGACTGAAAATGAAAGCATTATCTACACCCATATTTCTTCAGTGTGATAAGCTCCTAGGGCATTCAGGGATTATTATTATTTTTTAAAATGTGCTTACTACTTGCCATTCTGCTACCACAAAACAAGCTAGTCAGAGGACCCTCAGTGTTAGAGGACATCTCTGTAAACTATTTCATCTGGAATCATCTGTACAAAGCATTCTTGACTTCCTTTTTAGTACCTTCTTCTTTGTTTTCCAACCGGACCAATTTCTGTCAAAAGAGTTGGACTTTTTAAAAAAAAAAAAAAAAACCAAATATACTTCTTACTGCCAAAGTGTATAATGGAAAAAATTAAATTAAGCTGGTAGTTTATCTTAATCATTTAAGAACATCTAGCTATTAATGGAAGTCAGTGCCACCAAACATGCCATGTATTATTAATACAATATTGTTTCAGGAGCCAGGAGAGACAATTGGGGAAAAAATAACTCGGCGTTCGAGTCGGAAAATCTGGACTTAGGAAGCTCAAAAGTTTTTTTTTGTTAACAGTTCTGTGACCTTGAACAAGTTACACTGCGTGCTGATCCTGGCTCTGCAGCTATGAAAAGCAGCCAGAAATGCCGGCGTGGAGAGCAAGTCAGAGGTGTCGAAGGCATCAAAGGGTTAGTTCCGCTCCTGAAAAGAACCGGTGCTTTGAGTACACACATTGCAGTATATAAATCTATCGCTTTATGATTTTATACTGCACACATTTGCAAACTGCTGTATGTGCACTGTTTTTTATTCCCCCCGTCTAGTTCCCCGGAGGTAACATAGCTTATTTTCAGAAAACTGACGTTGTTGCCATACAAGAAGATGAGGTTTTGCAGAAGGGAGTTACAGAGAAACTGGCTGGCTTCGGGGCGCATAAAATCGAAATCCACGGTTGCAGAACTTCTACAGGAGAGGTGTCTGTCCTTTGAGGCCTTTATATGGCAAGGGTGAAGGAGACCACCCGCCACAGAGTCCTAAAATCTGAAATGGCATCAATTAAAAAAACGAATTGAGGATGAAGGTTTATGATCCTCTTAGGACTTACGGTAGTTTACAGTGCTGTGCAATGTCATTTTGACAGGTGAAGACTGAAAATGAAAGCATTATCTACACCCATATTTCTTCAGTGTGATAAGCTCCTAGGGCATTCAGGGATTATTATTATTTTTTAAAATGTGCTTACTACTTGCCATTCTGCTACCACAAAACAAGCTAGTCAGAGGACCCTCAGTGTTAGAGGACATCTCTGTAAACTATTTCATCTGGAATCATCTGTACAAAGCATTCTTGACTTCCTTTTTAGTACCTTCTTCTTTGTTTTCCAACCGGACCAATTTCTGTCAAAAGAGTTGGACTTTTTAAAAAAAAAAAAAAAAACCAAATATACTTCTTACTGCCAAAGTGTATAATGGAAAAAATTAAATTAAGCTGGTAGTTTATCTTAATCATTTAAGAACATCTAGCTATTAATGGAAGTCAGTGCCACCAAACATGCCATGTATTATTAATACAATATTGTTTCAGGAGCCAGGAGAGACAATTGGGGAAAAAATAACTCGGCGTTAAGTCGGAAAATCTGGACTTAGGAAGCTCAAAAGTTTTTTTTTGTTAACAGTTCTGTGACCTTGAACAAGTTACACTGCGTGCTGATCCTGGCTCTGCAGCTATGAAAAGCAGCCAGAAATGCCGGCGTGGAGAGCAAGTCAGAGGTGTCGAAGGCATCAAAGGGTTAGTTCCGCTCCTGAAAAGAACCGGTGCTTTGAGTACACACATTGCAGTATATAAATCTATCGCTTTATGATTTTATACTGCACACATTTGCAAACTGCTGTATGTGCACTGTTTTTTATTCCCCCCGTCTAGTTCCCCGGAGGTAACATAGCTTATTTTCAGAAAACTGACGTTGTTGCCATACAAGAAGATGAGGTTTTGCAGAAGGGAGTTACAGAGAAACTGGCTGGCTTCGGGGCGCATAAAATCGAAATCCACGGTTGCAGAACTTCTACAGGAGAGGTGTCTGTCCTTTGAGGCCTTTATATGGCAAGGGTGAAGGAGACCACCCGCCACAGAACGTGGCACCAGGGTTAACCAGGAGGAACCCCTCTAGAAAATGGTATCTACAATCTCATCAGAAGATTTTCAAATAAACCAGGAAACTCTCTGCAGGAGCGAGAGGGCGAGGCGGGCAGGGGGAGGATGCAGGTTCCAGAGAGGGGGCTCTGGAGGGTCGGTGCGAGCGCCCTTGCGGGAGAAAGATCTACGGGAGCGTCAGTTAGTGCCCAGGGCCTCGCGTGCGCTTTCCTTCGGCCCCCCACTCCCCCCAAGGTTAGCCGGCTCGAGAGCCTCCACTCCCACTCGGGTCTCGGGTTCGATCCCCCCGGCCCCGTCCCAACCAGCGCCGTGGCAACCCACTCGTCCAGCCGGTAACGGTTTCTGGACCCGTGGCCGCCCACCTCCCCCAGCCCCTGCAGGCGCACGAGCGCCGCAGTGCCGCGCGGTTCGCAGGCAGAGGCGCCATCCGCCCCGGAACAGACGCGAGCGGCCCGGGGGCGGGGTCGGTGGAGGCGGCGGAGGGATCCCCTTCATCCTCCCAATTCCCTCCCGCCGTCCCCGCACCTCCCCGGGGGTTTGCACCTGCCGCCTCCACGTCGCTGCTCCCCGCCCCCCGCCCCGGAGCGGCCCTCCGCGCCTCCCCGCCTACCGCCCGGCGCCGGCTCCAGCCTCCAGCCTCCAGCCGAACGCCGCCTCCCGACCCCTCCCTCCGCGGCCGCTCCTCCCCCTCCCCGGGTCCCCGGCCCCCGGCCGCCCCGCGCTCACGCGCCGCCGGATCCGGCACCGCCTCCATCAGAGCCGAGCCCGCGGCTCCGCGGAGCAGCCGCCTCCGCCGCCGCCGCCGCTGCCGGGCCCCCCGCGTCCGCTCGCGTCCCGCCCCCCAGCCCCTGGCGGCCGCGGCCCCGCCCTCCTGCTTCTCCGCTGCCCTCCTGCCTCCTCCGCTGCTCTCCCTCCGCCGGGCCCGCTCGCCGGGCTGGCAGAGGGCGGCGGCGGCACCACCATGAGCTCGGAGGGCGGCCACGGCGACAGCCGGCGCCGCGGGGCGGAGAGCGGGCACGCCGAGCCGCCGCCGCCGGCGGGAGAGCCCGCCTCGGTCCCCGCGCCCCTCCGCTACCTGCCGCCGCCGCCCGCGCGCCCCGACGAGCCGCCGGCGGAGGTGGCCCCGCGCGCCCGGGGCGCGGAGCAGCTGCCGCCGCCGCCTCTGCCCCTGCCGCCGGCCGGGCCGGAGGGGTCGGCGGCGGGCGACTCCGGCGAAGGTCCGAGGCGCCTTCCGGAGGCGCCGGCGCCCGAGGCAGCGGCGGGGAAGGGCGGTCCCGGGGAGCCCGAGGCCAGCGCGAGTGGGGAGGGCGAGCGGCGGGGCGCCGGCGACCAGCCCGAGACGCGCTCGGTGTGCAGCAGCCGCAGTAGCAGCAGCGGCGGCGGCGGCGACCAGCGCGCCGGGCACCAGCACCAGCACCACCAGCCCATCTGCAAGATCTGCTTCCAGGGCGCCGAGCAGGTGAGGCCCGGCGGGACCCCGGGCGGCCGGCGGTGGGGTCGGGTAGGGCTGGGCTGGCTGCGAGTCCGGAAGGCCGACCTTTCAGCACCACGGACAGCGCCAGTCTCTGGGTACCTCGGAGCTGAGCGGTTGAGCGGTGACTATGGAGTGTCTGTCCCCTTTGCGTTTCGTGAGAAGCCAAGTAACGTTGTCCCGGGGGCGAATAGCGTTTAATTTGGTCTACAGGTTTTTTTTTTCTACCTGGTTTAGCAGTTACACATTCTTCAGGTGTTTACTGATAATGCTTTAAGTATCTATCGTGAATTGCTTAGACGGATTTGGTTTGTTCCTTTATCCATGAGCGTACCCTGAGGCATATAGCCTTATAGTACAAACGCCGCGTGAGTCATATCCAAACCGAAAAGGGCAGGCTCTTTCCTTATTGCAGATTTTCAGTGATTCACTCTCACTGATGTGAAAAACATGTTAGAGTTTTTAGTAGGAGAAATAAAAATGTACTTTGACCTTGTGAAAAAAGTGATTTAGCCAACAATGTACTTTATATTGCATTAGAAACACAATTCTACAATTCTAAACTCCATTAGAGGTGCATGAGACTGATAAGTGAGTAATCATGGGGACAACAGGATGAAATATCTCTCTTATGAAGTGTGTGGTCTCCGAAACATTCGGTTTAATACTTTCATAAGTAAGGAAATTGCATAAGAATATGCAGGCTTTCAGGAATATAGTGCCCTAAGTCAATATTTATGATGCTACATTAAGAAAAAAAATAAAAGCATAATGCTATTGCAAGCTGCTTTCTGGGATGGCATGCATTGCTTCTTTAGCAATGATTAAGAATAACTGCAGAGGAAATGCATCTGACCATCCACTTAAAAGTTATTAAAGAGATTTAATAGTACAGCTTTTGCCCAAGGGTCCTGGGAGCTATATCTTGCAGACATTTTGTGTGTTGGTAGAACATTTATGTCATAACTCTAAGTAATATCTTTGAAATAGTTTTAAGACTTTAGTTCCATTCCCATCAGGGGTATAAAAATTTAATTTCATTTTCTAGGATAGAGCTTGATGCTCGTATCCTGGGTAAATGGCTTTGCGAGAAAAGAGAGCGAGTGTTGGGTTTTGACAACAGAGAGGCAAGTGAAAGGACTCATGGTGAGCGACTTTCCTTTCAGGGGGAGCTGTTGAACCCCTGCCGATGCGACGGGTCTGTTCGGTACACACATCAGCTGTGCTTGCTCAAGTGGATCAGCGAGAGGGGCTCCTGGACCTGCGAGCTCTGCTGTTACAGATATCACGTCATAGCCATTAAGATGAAGCAGCCCTGCCAGGTACGCCTTCGCGACATTGCCTTTTCCTCACCTGATTTTGCTCAGCATGAGGCTGTCTGCATATGCTATGTAAGAACTTCTGTGCTAATCACACAAAAACCAAGATTTAGAATTTGTAGAGATGTGCTTTGAGAAAGCCATGACATTCTTATCTGAGAAACTCCAGAGCCATTTGTATTCATGTGGCTTCCTTTCTTCATTGATTGTTTACGGATGAAATGATGCTCACCCCTTGTTTCTAAATGGGCAAGTTGCAAAAATATTTTCTTAAAGGCCAACAATGTACTTTATATTGCATTAGAAACACAATTCTACAATTCTAAACTCCATTAGAGGTGCATGAGACTGATAAGTGAGTAATCATGGGGACAACAGGATGAAATATCTCTCTTATGAAGTGTGTGGTCTCCGAAACATTCGGTTTAATACTTTCATAAGTAAGGAAATTGCATAAGAATATGCAGGCTTTCAGGAATATAGTGCCCTAAGTCAATATTTATGATGCTACATTAAGAAAAAAAATAAAAGCATAATGCTATTGCAAGCTGCTTTCTGGGATGGCATGCATTGCTTCTTTAGCAATGATTAAGAATAACTGCAGAGGAAATGCATCTGACCATCCACTTAAAAGTTATTAAAGAGATTTAATAGTACAGCTTTTGCCCAAGGGTCCTGGGAGCTATATCTTGCAGACATTTTGTGTGTTGGTAGAACATTTATGTCATAACTCTAAGTAATATCTTTGAAATAGTTTTAAGACTTTAGTTCCATTCCCATCAGGGGTATAAAAATTTAATTTCATTTTCTAGGATAGAGCTTGATGCTCGTATCCTGGGTAAATGGCTTTGAGAAAAGAGAGCGAGTGTTGGGTTTTGACAACAGAGAGGCAAGTGAAAGGACTCATGGTGAGCGACTTTCCTTTCAGGGGGAGCTGTTGAACCCCTGCCGATGCGACGGGTCTGTTCGGTACACACATCAGCTGTGCTTGCTCAAGTGGATCAGCGAGAGGGGCTCCTGGACCTGCGAGCTCTGCTGTTACAGATATCACGTCATAGCCATTAAGATGAAGCAGCCCTGCCAGGTACGCCTTCGCGACATTGCCTTTTCCTCACCTGATTTTGCTCAGCATGAGGCTGTCTGCATATGCTATGTAAGAACTTCTGTGCTAATCACACAAAAACCAAGATTTAGAATTTGTAGAGATGTGCTTTGAGAAAGCCATGACATTCTTATCTGAGAAACTCCAGAGCCATTTGTATTCATGTGGCTTCCTTTCTTCATTGATTGTTTACGGATGAAATGATGCTCACCCCTTGTTTCTAAATGGGCAAGTTGCAAAAAATGTCTTACACTCCAGTTCACTCAACTTTATTCATTAGAAATGTTACGCAAATTATTGTCGTAGAATTTGTGAAATTAAGCATTGAAATCCTACATGGGGTCCATGTACAGAAAAAAGATGCAAGTAAAGCCAAACTTTGCTAGTCTGGAAACTTTGGTTGAACTGACTGTTTCTAATCTGAGGCATTTTTTCACTTAACGAGACTATTTTGCACGTGAGGTTTTTTTCACAGTTTAATTTTGGTCACTTTCATTGATTGCTCTGTTCAGCCACATAGTGAATGCAGACATATTCCCAACAGTTACTCTCAGCAGTATTACTGAAATTGTATATATTATAACTTTTCATGCACAATCACTTAATGCCCATAACCCTACAAAAAGACCCTTGGAAAAATAGACTTTTTTTTTGTATGGTGGAACAGATTCATGTTCTTGGAATAGACTGGCAGGATATAAAATAATACTAAGAATGACATCTTAGATTAAAGCAGAATAGTGTGTAATTGACAAGACCTGATGGTGACATGGCATTGAAGTTTAGCAGATATAAAAGAGGAGGTTCAGAACACAAAGCTGAAGGAGGTGATGGTAGGAAAAAGGAAGAGGGACTGAAAATTAGGAGGGTAAGAAAGTCACAAAGCCGAATGGTCCCTGTTTCTCTGTAAATTACCAAGTTTACCTTGCATTGAGCAGTATGAAATAGATGAAACTGTTAGTGATTGCAATAGGAATTTGATAGCTGAATTAGTAATTTAAATTTCATAGTTTTAAACTGTGGATCCTTCATGTAGTTAGCAATTAATTTGCATTTCTGATACCATTTAAGGCATGATTAGCAGATATGAAATGAAAGTGTGAGTTTTCTCAAGTTGACCTAGGGCTTATAAATAATTTGGAAAGAAGACAAATAACTCATGTGTGTAAATGACGAAGGTGGTAAGAATAGGCACAAACCTGACATTTTCTCAGAACCACTAATTGATTGACCTGCTTGGGTATTGATGTGTAGATCCATCATAGTTGCCTTGAAAAGCAGAGGGAACCATGCCCAAATACCAGGATATGAGGAATATAATTGAGTCTCCAGTAATTTTATGAATAGAAAGTGTGGAGATGAGACATGGAGAACTTTGAGGCTGCAGTAAAAAGTCCCATGAGATGGGCTATGGTCAAATGTTCCGGGGCTGAGATAGATGGCTAAGCGTTTCAAAAACTTCATTTATGACCACAGTATATTAATTCACTTGGGGTGATTAATTCTGAAGTAAATATAAATAGGCCCTTGATGTAATTATAAAATAGAGAAGAGACAGAGAGTTGGGGCAAAATATCATGTACTGATTCTAATCTTAGAGCAATATGAATTGATTATTAATGAATTTTGCTTCATTTAAAAAATTCAATAATTATTTTAACAAAAATAGTTCCCCCAAGTATGTATATTATATGACTGAAAATTTAAAAGAAAACAAAATAAAACCCCAAAACTAACCTGATGTTACTAATACATTTAGGATTAATTTTATTATGACCTATGCAAATACTGCCATAATCTATAGCCTGATCTGTTTGTTCCAGTGAGCTATAAAATGTTACTTAGAAACAAAATTGATATGGGTATGATGATAGTCCAGATCCTGCCTGAAAATACAACTTTCTAGGACTGCATTTTATGCCTATAAAGCTCAGGACTCTCAGTGAACAGAATTCAGTTATAAGGTTCCCATAGTATAGATTATTAAAACTAGGAGTAGATTATCCTCAAATAAAATTTGCCTGACATTTCTGTTTTTGATACCAATTTCTGTTTTTGCAAATGCTCAGAGAGCATTTTCTCTGAGTTTTGGTTTTCTCTCTTGCTGGTGTGAAGCTGATCAGATTTAGTGTTTGTCATATCCTTGCTTTTATGACACGGTGGAGATGATTTCCTCATGAAACAGGATCTAACAGGAATCATGTTGAGTCCCTCCCTTGCACTTCCCATACCCCTTTGTATAGAGTCCTCCCATAGCTGTGAGCAGTAGTGCCTTGGATGTAGAAGAGAATAAGGATTAAATAATAATATTAAGAGAAAACATGTACTGAACACTTGCTTTGTAACTCATGTGTGTAAATGACGAAGGTGGTAAGAATAGGCACAAACCTGACATTTTCTCAGAACCACTAATTGATTGACCTGCTTGGGTATTGATGTGTAGATCCATCATAGTTGCCTTGAAAAGCAGAGGGAACCATGCCCAAATACCAGGATATGAGGAATATAATTGAGTCTCCAGTAATTTTATGAATAGAAAGTGTGGAGATGAGACATGGAGAACTTTGAGGCTGCAGTAAAAAGTCCCATGAGATGGGCTATGGTCAAATGTTCCGGGGCTGAGATAGATGGCTAAGCGTTTCAAAAACTTCATTTATGACCACAGTATATTAATTCACTTGGGGTGATTAATTCTGAAGTAAATATAAATAGGCCCTTGATGTAATTATAAAATAGAGAAGAGACAGAGAGTTGGGGCAAAATATCATGTACTGATTCTAATCTTAGAGCAATATGAATTGATTATTAATGAATTTTGCTTCATTTAAAAAATTCAATAATTATTTTAACAAAAATAGTTCCCCCAAGTATGTATATTATATGACTGAAAATTTAAAAGAAAACAAAATAAAACCCCAAAACTAACCTGATGTTACTAATACATTTAGGATTAATTTTATTATGACCTATGCAAATACTGCCATAATCTATAGCCTGATCTGTTTGTTCCAGTGAGCTATAAAATGTTACTTAGAAACAAAATTGATATGGGTATGATGATAGTCCAGATCCTGCCTGAAAATACAACTTTCTAGGACTGCATTTTATGCCTATAAAGCTCAGGACTCTCAGTGAACAGAATTCAGTTATAAGGTTCCCATAGTATAGATTATTAAAACTAGGAGTAGATTATCCTCAAATAAAATTTGCCTGACATTTCTGTTTTTGATACCAATTTCTGTTTTTGCAAATGCTCAGAGAGCATTTTCTCTGAGTTTTGGTTTTCTCTCTTGCTGGTGTGAAGCTGATCAGATTTAGTGTTTGTCATATCCTTGCTTTTATGACACGGTGGAGATGATTTCCTCATGAAACAGGATCTAACAGGAATCATGTTGAGTCCCTCCCTTGCACTTCCCATACCCCTTTGTATAGAGTCCTCCCATAGCTGTGAGCAGTAGTGCCTTGGATGTAGAAGAGAATAAGGATTAAATAATAATATTAAGAGAAAACATGTACTGAACACTTGCTTTGTGCCAGGCACTGTTCTAAGTGCTTTACACATACTGATACAGTTATTTAATCTTCTAAACAAACTTGCAAGGTAGAGAATATTATCATCTCTGTTTTATACAATGGGAAACGGAGGCACAGCTTAGTTAAGTAACTTTTACTAGTCGCATATCTAGTAAAAGACAAAGCCAGGAATCAAACAGACCGGCTCTGAGGTCCATGGCCTCAGCCACGAAAAGTTGGAAAAGCGTTCTCTTCAGCTTGATCGTAGCCATCCTGATGTTTCTGGGTTCATCACAATGTATCCTGCGTCAGGCAGGCACTGGCGTCAGCCTGAGTCTCTATGATGGTTTAGAAAGGCTTTCACTGTCTCTTGGTGAATCACAAACTACAGCATACACTCAGTGGTTTAAACAGCAGCCCTCATTTATAATCTCCTAAGAGTCTGTGGGTTGACTGAGATCGATTGGGAGGTTCCTCTCCACGTGTGGCCGTGGTCTGGAGCTGTGAGGTTTGGGTGGATTGGAACATCCAGGATGGCTCGCTGTTGCTGTTTGTGCTGGGTGTTGGTTGGAAGCTCCTATGGGGCTGTCATCCTGGGCCTCACTTCTCTCTGTGTGATTTGGAGATGAAGACTGGGTTCCAGGAGCATGAAAGTGGAAGAGGCGGATCTCTTAAGGCCCAGTCTTGGACATGACATGGACATGGTCTTATGCCTGCTGCATTCCCTTGATGGAAGCAAATTGGATGACCAACCAGATATGAAAGAAGGAAATATAGACTCCACCTCTTGAGCCTGCCCTTCTTTGGAAAGAGTGTACATCTTTAATCCACTCCATGAGAGAGCTTCTAAAATGGTGTTAGCTACCTCCCCTGGTGTCTGCATTTGGTCCTCATCAGGTCCAGATCGGGCACTGTAAACCACGGAGCTTCTGTTCCAGGGATCAGAAATAAAGAAGGTTGGAAAGTGGATGGGAATTTGACATCATTGGTGCTGCCTGATGTGTCCACAAGAGCACTTTCAGGAGTGACTGTGGCCAAGGTGCACCTCTTGGTGCCCACAGGGACCTGAGGGCAGAGGAGGAACCAGGAAGCAGGTGTTTGGGAGACATGCGGCTATGAGTCTAAGCATGCGCCTTAGTTCTACTTGTTTTTCTCACTGAGATCAGGATTCTTTGAGTATTTGGGTGTGAACCTCCCCATTTCATGAGATTTTAGGGATGCTCAGCAACATGACCCAAGAGAAAACTGATGTATCCTCTACAATATAAAACTAATTACTCTACATAGACAAAGCCAGGAATCAAACAGACCGGCTCTGAGGTCCATGGCCTCAGCCACGAAAAGTTGGAAAAGCGTTCTCTTCAGCTTGATCGTAGCCATCCTGATGTTTCTGGGTTCATCACAATGTATCCTGCGTCAGGCAGGCACTGGCGTCAGCCTGAGTCTCTATGATGGTTTAGAAAGGCTTTCACTGTCTCTTGGTGAATCACAAACTACAGCATACACTCAGTGGTTTAAACAGCAGCCCTCATTTATAATCTCCTAAGAGTCTGTGGGTTGACTGAGATCGATTGGGAGGTTCCTCTCCACGTGTGGCCGTGGTCTGGAGCTGTGAGGTTTGGGTGGATTGGAACATCCAGGATGGCTCGCTGTTGCTGTTTGTGCTGGGTGTTGGTTGGAAGCTCCTATGGGGCTGTCATCCTGGGCCTCACTTCTCTCTGTGTGATTTGGAGATGAAGACTGGGTTCCAGGAGCATGAAAGTGGAAGAGGCGGATCTCTTAAGGCCCAGTCTTGGACATGACATGGACATGGTCTTATGCCTGCTGCATTCCCTTGATGGAAGCAAATTGGATGACCAACCAGATATGAAAGAAGGAAATATAGACTCCACCTCTTGAGCCTGCCCTTCTTTGGAAAGAGTGTACATCTTTAATCCACTCCATGAGAGAGCTTCTAAAATGGTGTTAGCTACCTCCCCTGGTGTCTGCATTTGGTCCTCATCAGGTCCAGATCGGGCACTGTAAACCACGGAGCTTCTGTTCCAGGGATCAGAAATAAAGAAGGTTGGAAAGTGGATGGGAATTTGACATCATTGGTGCTGCCTGATGTGTCCACAAGAGCACTTTCAGGAGTGACTGTGGCCAAGGTGCACCTCTTGGTGCCCACAGGGACCTGAGGGCAGAGGAGGAACCAGGAAGCAGGTGTTTGCGCGGGAGACATGCGGCTATGAGTCTAAGCATGCGCCTTAGTTCTACTTGTTTTTCTCACTGAGATCAGGATTCTTTGAGTATTTGGGTGTGAACCTCCCCATTTCATGAGATTTTAGGGATGCTCAGCAACATGACCCAAGAGAAAACTGATGTATCCTCTACAATATATTTAAATCTTAATTACTCTATCATTAGTGGTAGGAGCTAATTAAGACATTAGAAGTAATTAACATACATTTACGTTCCTACTTCCTTGCAGAATCTCTTTTATTGATTACCATATTCAAGATGATGCACTAATGATAATTTTAAGAGTAAAAGCTAATTCTGTTTTGAATCTCATACTGTAGTATAAAATTAGTGCAATCTAAGAACATATAAGATCAAATTTATTTTGAGATGTTGGTGATATTTTAAATTAATTCAGCAAGTATATTTAGCTTCGTGAATGCTTTCAGTACTTTTTCAAGAACTGGAGATGTTTGAAGAGATAACATTTACTAGGTGAAGTGTTGTATGGGCAACTTTAAACTTGCTGTAAAAGATGGACTATAATGCCTATAATGATACAGAAAGATAAAATGTTAATGGAAGGCAGTAGCTGTGTTACCTTGGCTGAGTTACTTAACTATTTTTGCCTCAGTTAACTCATCTTTAAAAGATAGTAATGGCACCTAGTTTATACATTTTTTTTGAGAATTAAATACATATATGCCTATAAATGGGGCTTCCCTGGTGACTCAGATTAGGTAAAGAAGCCACCTGCGATGCAGGAGACCAGAGTTTGATCCCTAAGTTGGGAAGATCCCCTGGAGAAGGGAATGGCAACCCACTCCAGTATTCTCGCCTCGAGAATTCCATGGACAGAGGAGCCTGGTGGGCTACCGTCCATGGGATCGCAAATAGTTGGCACAACTGAGCAGCTAAACACACCACCCTTCCTATCATGTGCTTAGAATGGTGCTAGCACATAGTAGGTGGCATTGTGATGTTGATTCTGATGACATTTCCTTGTTCAGTAAGAGATGGGGACCTCCCTTGCTCCCAGTAACAGTTCCTGTTGTTCCTTCAGTCTCTTGCCACCAGAATAAAGTTTGTGATGCTTCTTTCCATATCATTCTTTATCCCTGCATGCATCCATTTCTGCGTTTCTAGCAGAGCCCACCTCGGTTTCTGACCAGATTGATTACTATAAATAAAGAAGGAATCAGCCTTTAAGTAGTGAGCTATAAAATGACCTGCACACAAGGGAGCGTATTTGCTCTCCAACTCTCCCCACCGTGAGTCTTAATTGGAGTCTGCTCGTAGTTGGAAGTGTGAGGTGCTCCATTGTGGCGCATGTGGCGAAGCAACAGGGCAGTGCTTTCCAGCGTCAGTGGGTACCTGTGCATGCTTATGCCTTGGGAAGGCCCCGGAGGTTGGGGTATGTGTGATAAACAGGAGGTGGACGAAGCTCCAGAGATCCTAGGGGGCCATCACGAAGGGCACAGGCAGGTGGTCCAACGTCAGTCCCAGCGAGTCTGGTGTCCATCAGCTTTCCTCTCTCCTCTGTACTCTGAGCACCAGGGACTGGCAACGGACTTGTGGAGTAGCGACTGGGACCTGCACCTGGGTCACCTACCTGTCTCTTCAGATAATAGGGCCCTGGCCGTCTTAACCAACCTCTAACATATTTGCTAGTCTTCCCTACTGCCTTTTCTTTAAACTCTTAGAATGAACTGACAGCAGCAAGTCCCCAGCAGTGACAATGACTGGAGTGACTCCCCGGAAGGAGGATATTTTCCATTTTAATCCATATTCCTGTCCCAATAGGGTTCATCATGGTAGTTTTGAATTAGAGAGGAAGTTGACACCGGGCAGGTTCACCCTAGCTGTCATTCTAAGGTACAGCTTCTGGACTATTTTAAAGTGTATATAGATCATTAACAAACTTCTTGCCCACTCCAGGAAATCGCAGAGGAGCCTGGTGGGCTACCGTCCATGGGATCGCAAATAGTTGGCACACTGAGCAGCTAAACACACCACCCTTCCTATCATGTGCTTAGAATGGTGCTAGCACATAGTAGGTGGCATTGTGATGTTGATTCTGATGACATTTCCTTGTTCAGTAAGAGATGGGGACCTCCCTTGCTCCCAGTAACAGTTCCTGTTGTTCCTTCAGTCTCTTGCCACCAGAATAAAGTTTGTGATGCTTCTTTCCATATCATTCTTTATCCCTGCATGCATCCATTTCTGCGTTTCTAGCAGAGCCCACCTCGGTTTCTGACCAGATTGATTACTATAAATAAAGAAGGAATCAGCCTTTAAGTAGTGAGCTATAAAATGACCTGCACACAAGGGAGCGTATTTGCTCTCCAACTCTCCCCACCGTGAGTCTTAATTGGAGTCTGCTCGTAGTTGGAAGTGTGAGGTGCTCCATTGTGGCGCATGTGGCGAAGCAACAGGGCAGTGCTTTCCAGCGTCAGTGGGTACCTGTGCATGCTTATGCCTTGGGAAGGCCCCGGAGGTTGGGGTATGTGTGATAAACAGGAGGTGGACGAAGCTCCAGAGATCCTAGGGGGCCATCACGAAGGGCACAGGCAGGTGGTCCAACGTCAGTCCCAGCGAGTCTGGTGTCCATCAGCTTTCCTCTCTCCTCTGTACTCTGAGCACCAGGGACTGGCAACGGACTTGTGGAGTAGCGACTGGGACCTGCACCTGGGTCACCTACCTGTCTCTTCAGATAATAGGGCCCTGGCCGTCTTAACCAACCTCTAACATATTTGCTAGTCTTCCCTACTGCCTTTTCTTTAAACTCTTAGAATGAACTGACAGCAGCAAGTCCCCAGCAGTGACAATGACTGGAGTGACTCCCCGGAAGGAGGATATTTTCCATTTTAATCCATATTCCTGTCCCAATAGGGTTCATCATGGTAGTTTTGAATTAGAGAGGAAGTTGACACCGGGCAGGTTCACCCTAGCTGTCATTCTAAGGTACAGCTTCTGGACTATTTTTAAAGTGTATATAGATCATTAACAAACTTCTTGAGGGCCCTGTGATCATTATTGTCCTAAACAGGGCTCTGCCATGAGAGGGGTATTTCCAAAGTGATTAAGTCGTTCTCACAAAGTAGCTGATGCACCAGGAGAAGCTGACAAGTTATCATGAAGAATGGACTGTGATTTGGGAGATGTGTTAATAAAGCGTCAGAGCATGAACTTTACCAGCGTTGCTGTCAATTGAAATACTTCAAGGCATCTGCATTTGATGGATTAAGACTGTCTGCGTACATTCAGCATGAAGTGGTGAAGCCACCACTTTGACTTTTTCTGTTTCTCTTATTAACGTTCTGTGTAGGTTTCATAGCCGATGACAAGCAGAGGGAACCCATTTTCTTACTATGCCCGGATAACTGAGAAACAGAGCTGAAACGTAATATTTAAATACATGTACTGGTGGGTTTAATAGGTACTTAAAAATGTCAAAATAAACAAAGAACACATCAGGAGGCAACTCCCTGGCCTTTCAAGTGATTTTTGTTTCATTTGCTTACTAATCCTCACAACAGTCAAATCTATGTATCACTCAGTAGAACAGACTAATGGTCCTCTAGTGAATAAAGTATGTAAATTACACTGCCATCTTACATACTGGTTGGGCCATGTGTACAGTGATTTTACAATCTGTTTCTAAGCCAGATGGTTCAAGATGGTAGTAAAAATAAAGATCGAGACCATTCAGGGCATTGTGGACAGTTGTTGGCGTTTCTCCTTTATGGAGAGAAGACTGTGGATGATGTGGTCCTGGTGGATGACATTCCAGAACTTTCTTCTCCACACGTGTCTGCTTTCTTACATTCTTTCCAGCTCTTTAAAGGTGTGCTTTCCTTTTGACACCTTACTCTTCTTTGTTCTCTTGGCCTTTCCACTCAGCTGCCTGTAGAAGAATGTTCTGAGTAGGACAGATTTTAGAAAAAAAGTTATGTAGCAAAGATCAATGTAGCTTGACAGTCACTTTCTTGCTCATTTTGTGGGCATTCAGTGAATGTTTGTGGTATGCGTGAGTGAATGAATACATAAGCGACTGTTTTAGAGAGGAAGAGGATATCATGGGTTTCGTATTCATATTTCTGCAGTAAGGATGTGACTTAAGGAGATCAAGTGTCATGTACCTCTCATCCTTTCGCCATCTACTGTCAATTTTCAGCTCATTCTTAAATTGATCTGATAATCCTACTCTGAATCTGCCTGGGAAAATATGTTCAGTTCTTCAGACCACAGAAAGAAAAGTCTTAAAAGTAGGATCTATTTTTAAAAACCTAAAATAAAAAAAAGTTAACAGTGAGACATATCTGCTCTTTTCAAAAAAGAAAATATCATGAAAAAGACTCTGTGAATGTGAAATTACCCATGTGGGACACACTTGGTTTCTTAAGGTTGTCACTGGTTGAAGGATTTCATCTAGCATTTGTTCCGAGAATTTGAGTAATTTGTTGGAAATTTTAGTGTATGATCACGGGTAGACATGAGCTGCTAAGAATGTCTACTGGGTACAGTTTTTTTTTTTGGTGTGAAATCTGCCACCTGGCTGAAAACTAGGTGATGGATCTTTTTTTATAAGCAGTTTGTACAGTTGTAACGTAACTTCAAAAATGATTTTCCACTAGTGAACACAATACTCCAACACAGGGCAATGGAACGAGAGAACAGACTATTTTCCCCTTACTCATTTCCTGCCTTGTCTTGGCATGTGGCTTTGTCGTGATGTGACTGATGTTTACTGAAAGGTTTGGAACAAAGGAAACTCAGCTTCCTTCTATTTTCGGACCTTCTAAGAGTAGAACGGGATGACTCTCAGGGTGAAGCTAGAGTGCTTCCGACCTTTCAGAGCAGCAGGGAGTGGATGAAATAATCACCTACAATTACAAGTAAATGGATGCCAGACACTGAGCGTGGCCAAGAAGAACCGGACTGTAACTTGTACTTTCTGTATCTTTGGATATATGACAGCATCTTCTCTGTGCCTGTCACTCATCATCCAACAACTCTTATGATATAGCCAGATGAAGTCCCATGTAAGCAGAGGTGGACTGGAAGCGGTCCCGTGGGAAGAGGACAAAAAACAGGAAATGTTGCTGTGTAAAGTCAGTGAGAACTTTGTTGTTGTTCAGTTGCTCAGTCATGTCCGACTCTTTGCAACCCTGTGGACTGCAGCACGCCAGGCTTGCCTCTCCTTCACTGCTTCTCGATGTTTGCTGAAACTCATGTCCATTGAGTCGGTGACACCATCCAGCCATCTCGTTCTCTGTTATCTACTTCGCCTCCTGCTTTCAATCTTTCACAGCATCAGGGTCTTTTCCAGTGAGTTGGTTCTTTGCATCAAGTGGCCAAAGGATTGGAGCTTCAGCTTCGATATCAATCCTTCCAATGAAATATTCAGGGTTGCTTTCCTTTAGGATTGACTGGTTTGATCTCCTTGAAGTCCAAGGCACTTTCAAGAGTCATCTCCGGCGTCACAATTTGAAGGAATCAGGTTTTTGGTGCTCAGCCTTTTTTATTGTCCAGCTCTGGCATCCGTATATGACTACAGGAGAAACCATAGCTTTGAGTATATGGACCTTTGTCGGCGAAGTGATGACTCTGCTTTTTAATATGCCATTTAGGCTTGTTATAGCTTTCCTTCCAAGGAGCAAGCATCTTTTAATTTCATTGGGGAGATATTTCTTATTCAGTCCTTCCTTTTAGGTATGTATGCTCTGAAAGCTACTATCTGAAAACCTTTTCTTTTTTTCCTCCAATTTTCATTTCTTCAATATAGTTGACTTTGAATAATGACACCTGGGCAATGTGTCCTTTACATAGGAACAGGGTTCCATTGCCCTAATGTGTCTTTTGGTTTCCTTTCTCATTTTGGTATGCTAATTATGTGCAAGTGGCCAAGACTTAATCTAGGCACAGGGAGGCCTCAAGGTACGAATTGAACATCAAGATCTTATTTTAGGAACCCTCTGGGCACTCCTTTGTTATATATGGACCTGCAGTTGTGCCCTGACACTTACATGTCATGACTGTGGGGTACAAAATAGTTCAAATAAACAAAGAACTATTTTAAGAAATGTGTACAGGCTCGCCTTGGTTTGTTTAGTCTCTTTAAAAAAAGACTTTAAGAAGGATAATATCTCTTACAAATATTAAGGGGTTTTATTTATATTCTTGTGAAAGAATATTCCAGAAGCCACAGGAAATGCTTTTGTTCTTTTCTTCCCACTCCAGTATTAATTTCTTTTCTATGTTACATTTGCAGATTTTGATATACCTATGTATCTCTCTATCAATTTAAAGGAAAAAAAGAAAACCAAGGGCTTCCCAGGTGGTGCTCGTGGTAAAGAGCCTGCCTGCCAATGCAGGAGACACAAGAGATGCAGGTTTGATCCCTGAGTCAGAAGATCTCCTGGAGTAGGAAGTGGCAACCCACTCCAGTATTTGTCTAAGAGAATCCCATGGAAGAGGAGCCTGGCAGGCTACAGTTCATGGGGCTGCAGAGAGTCAGGCAGGACTGAATGACTAACACCTTCACACTGAGCATTCAGTAAATATTTCTCTTATCTTCCTTTTCTTGACAACATCTTACTCTTCTCTGTGTAGTGAGAGCTGTACTTAGTGGCTTGCTTCTGGTTACAGGGTAGAAGCATGCAGAGGGGTTAACTTCACAGTAGAGAAGTCTGGCAAATGCCGCCTAAGCCTGCCAGCCAAGTTCGACACTATCACAGTGATAAGCCATGTTGCTAACATGTGCCCTTGACATGATGAGATGACACTACTTTACCTCTGTGGCCTTCCTCCTAAAACCGCATAACCTTCATTTAACCATGAGCAAAACAGCAGACAAAAGCAGACGGGGGACAGCCTACAAAATACCTGACCAGTACTCTTCAACACTCTGAATAAAAAAAAACAAGAGAAGTCCAAGGAACTGTCACAGCCATAGAAAGCTAAGGAGATGTGGTAACAAAATGAAATGTGGAGTCCTGGATGGAATCCTGGAGAAGAGAAAGGACATTAGGGAAGAACTAGTGAAATTCCAGTAAGCTGTGGAGCTTAGTCAATAGTATTGTACCTGTGTTGGTCTCCTAAGTTGTGACCAATGTACCTTAGTAATGTTACGTGTTGACAATAGGAGAAAAGATGTGGGAATATAACGTATGTTCAAATAAACAAAGAACTATTTTAAGAAATGTGTACAGGCTCGCCTTGGTTTGTTTAGTCTCTTTAAAAAAAGACTTTAAGAAGGATAATATCTCTTACAAATATTAAGGGGTTTTATTTATATTCTTGTGAAAGAATATTCCAGAAGCCACAGGAAATGCTTTTGTTCTTTTCTTCCCACTCCAGTATTAATTTCTTTTCTATGTTACATTTGCAGATTTTGATATACCTATGTATCTCTCTATCAATTTAAAGGAAAAAGAAAACCAAGGGCTTCCCAGGTGGTGCTCGTGGTAAAGAGCCTGCCTGCCAATGCAGGAGACACAAGAGATGCAGGTTTGATCCCTGAGTCAGAAGATCTCCTGGAGTAGGAAGTGGCAACCCACTCCAGTATTTGTCTAAGAGAATCCCATGGAAGAGGAGCCTGGCAGGCTACAGTTCATGGGGCTGCAGAGAGTCAGGCAGGACTGAATGACTAACACCTTCACACTGAGCATTCAGTAAATATTTCTCTTATCTTCCTTTTCTTGACAACATCTTACTCTTCTCTGTGTAGTGAGAGCTGTACTTAGTGGCTTGCTTCTGGTTACAGGGTAGAAGCATGCAGAGGGGTTAACTTCACAGTAGAGAAGTCTGGCAAATGCCGCCTAAGCCTGCCAGCCAAGTTCGACACTATCACAGTGATAAGCCATGTTGCTAACATGTGCCCTTGACATGATGAGATGACACTACTTTACCTCTGTGGCCTTCCTCCTAAAACCGCATAACCTTCATTTAACCATGAGCAAAACAGCAGACAAAAGCAGACGGGGGACAGCCTACAAAATACCTGACCAGTACTCTTCAACACTCTGAATAAAAAAAAACAAGAGAAGTCCAAGGAACTGTCACAGCCATAGAAAGCTAAGGAGATGTGGTAACAAAATGAAATGTGGAGTCCTGGATGGAATCCTGGAGAAGAGAAAGGACATTAGGGAAGAACTAGTGAAATTCCAGTAAGCTGTGGAGCTTAGTCAATAGTATTGTACC
Source organism: Tragulus kanchil (assembly GCA_022376925.1). NCBI lineage: Eukaryota > Metazoa > Chordata > Mammalia > Artiodactyla > Tragulidae > Tragulus > Tragulus kanchil. Next base: position 152,008,597 of record JAIOJX010000004.1, read on the forward strand.
TGTGTTGGTCTCCTAAGTTGTGACCAATGTACCTTAGTAATGTTACGTGTTGACAATAGGAGAAAAGATGTGGGGAATATATAGGAACTCTTTGTACTGTCTTTGTAATTTCTATGTGCTTCTGAAGTTACTCTAAAATTTAGGGGTTTTGTTTTTAAAGCTATGGAAAAGACTAAGTGTATCTAGGTAGGAGGAGTCGGGAAAATCTTTCTAGTTGAGCTTAGACCTAAAGATTGATGAGGATGATGATCATCATCAGCATGCTGAAACTGGGAGCAGCTACACAAAAGACTCGAAGTAGGGAAGAGCTTGTGTTGGAGGGAATAAAGAAGAGATCCACAAGTGAGGAAGAGTAGGCGATGTTGCGGAGGTAGGGATGTACCTTACCATGCAGGCCACTATGACAGATTTGTGTTTCGTTCTAAGAGCAATGGGACATCCTTGTAGAGTCTCAGACAGACAGGTGATGTAACAGGTGCCTTTAGTTGCCTTGCAAACACTGGATTGGAAGGACTCTGGGCTGAGAGCATGGATGCTGTTAGAACGCTCCCTGATGGATAGGAAGGAGATAGCAGGATTCCTATCAGGGGGGTGGCAGCAGGGGTGAATAAAAGTGTATCCATTTCAAAAATGCTTTGAAATTCAGTTGAAGTGAGAGTTAAATTTCTTTTTGTATTTATTTCATGACAAAACACCTGAACTGAGTTGAAGCTGTTTATAGTCTTTATTTCAGGTAGTATCAATTTTCATGTATTTTGCTGTAAAAATACTGTGATTGGTCACACAGTGTTGACTTAGATCCTGCCAAGCATGTAGAAAATATTACATAATACAATGAAAATGCACCAGATTTTTAAAATATGGGCAATTTGAAATTCTGAAACACATACGGCCCAAAGTGTTTTGGGTAAAGGATTTTGCTCAAACATATGGTCTATTCTGGAGAATATTCCATGTCTCTTAAGAAGACTATGTGTTCTGCCCTTGTTGAGTGGTGTGTTCTATAAGGGTCTCTTTGGTGTAGTTAGTTTATACTGTTGCTCATCTCTTTTATTTCCTTGTTGATCTTCTGTTTAGTTAAAAGCAGAGTATTGAAGTCTCCAAATGTTATTGTTGAATTGTCTGTTTCTCTCTTCAATTCTACCAGGTATATCTTTATGTATTTTGGGACTCTATTATTAAATGCAGATACGTTAAATATTAACATCTTGATGAATTGACTTTTTTATCATGATAAAATGTTTTTTATCTCTGGTACAATTTTTATCTTTAAGATACTGGTATAGCTACGTGAGCTGTCTTTTGGTACTGTTGTATGATGTATCTCTCTTTTTTTTTCGGCCACTTCTATTGATCTTTCACTTATTTATCTTTGTTCTTTGGCCTGTGTGGGCCTCCCATCACAATGGCCTCTCTCGCCGCAGAGTACCAGCTCTGGGCGCATGCGCTCCAAGAGCTCTGGCTCGGTAGTTGGACACATCGGTCCAGCTGCTCCGAGGCACGTGGGGTCTTCTCCGGCCAGGGATCACACCGGCGCCCCTTGCACTGCAAGGCGGTGTCCTTACCCACTGGACCACCAGGGAAGCCCACGATGTATCTTTTTTTCATTCTTTACTTTCAGCCTATTTCTTTCTGGAATCCAAATTGTGTATCTTGCAGATGACACATCACTGGATTATTGGGTAAAGGAGTTTGGACCTGTATGTAGCTATTCCAGAAATAGTGCCTAAAGAGAATCAGCAAATGTTAAGACTGCTTAGAGGAAACTATGTGATCTTCCTCTGTCCTCTTCCCCCTTCCCTATCACCTGAGACTTGGTGCGAGTAACTAAGAAGTTGTGAAACCCTTGGCTTTTCTAATAAATAGGATATTCTTACCGCTATTCATAAGTACTCAACTGTTTATTCTAAGTCTCCAAAGGCCTCCAAGGATGAGAATTTTGATACAGTTAGCCTTTGTAATTTAAGATTATCATTTTACATACTTGTTGCATGTCTAGAGAGGCTGAGATTATATATAGGTCTGTGTGATATAATGGGAAAAGCATACACTTCAGTTGTTACCTCAGCTACATACTAAGTTGTGTGACTGACAGTGATATTGTAAGTATTCATTCCTTAATGTTGTTGTTAAGTTAAATCAGGTAACATTTTCAAAGTTCTTGGCACATGATGGTGTTTTATTTGCTTTGTTAGAACAAGGGTTGGAATACATAAAATTCTGCTAGGTTTTGGATATGCTGTTTATTCATTTACATTCTTCTATTTAATAATCCAACAAATATTTATTTATCACTTAATAGGCCAGTCACTGTTATAAGGGTTGGAGATAAACAGAAGAGTAAGCAAAAGAAATAAAATCCTTGTCCTCAGAGGGCATACACTCCAGAGAGGGAGATCGATAATGTGTAAGTAAAAATTCCAAGCAAAAGAATTAGCAAATTAATTAATAGTAAGTGCTAAGGGAAAAGCAATGGGGAAAAGGGGGTTATGCAATGCTGAGAGAGGTGGTTAAAATTTTAGGTGAAGTGGTTAGGGGAGCCTACCAGTGCATGAGCCTTGACACTGATTGATAGAAAACTTTCTTAAATGGCTTTCTAGAAATAGAAAATAAGGTATATTAGTGATGTTTAGGGACTTCTCTGATGGCTCAGCAGGTAAAGAATCTATCTACAATGCAAGAGACACAGGAGCCATGGATTCGATTGCTGGTTTGGGAGCATCCCTGGGTCAAGAAGATCCGCTAGAGTAGAAAGTGGGAACTTACTCTAGTATTTTGCCTGAAGAATCCCATGGACAGAGGAGCCTGGGGGGCTACAGTCCAAAGGGCCGCAAAGAGTGAGACACAACTAAGCACAGCAGTGATGTTGACCGTGGTTAGTTTACTTACTGAAGTACATTCCATTCTGAGTTTTAGTTTTCCATGAGTGGACTGGAGAGGTCAATATTTTACAGCCTATCGTTTTAAAGTTTGCTTCAGTATATTAAAAACATTGATAGTGGTCCTATTTGCTTGATACATTGTATATCTTGGATACTGTCATGAATATTTAGGACATTGGTTTTAAACACAAGGGAAAAGACTGCAATCGGATATAATTAAGAGAAAAAGAACAGTGAAAAATGTATTTTGGATTCTAAGAATCACAGATGCTCAATTTGCTCTTCCCGACTTGTTTAAAATATTTACATTGCCACATTCACTCTTCAATCCACAGAATTATCAAGGGGTTAGATTTTAAGTAAGAGCTCTGATATATGAGATCAATCTACTTGAATTATAATTGTTTGACATTAATTTTATAAGTACAATATATTTTATAATTATAGTGATAATAAAACACTCTTCTAGGACAAATACATTTTTTTCCTGTTGAAACGCACGTTTTTCTGAGATGATTGTTTTGAAAGGAAGCTCCATCATCTCATGGAATACCATCTAGGAAGCCTGACTGTCTAGAGAATGCATGTGTGAGGCTGTAATTTTCAAGTTACTGTAATTAGGAGCTATTGACATGGTGTGTGCATGACTCGGCCACTCTGAAAGTCATGCAAGGGCCAGAAGAGGGGAAGTGACTTTTTATGTTGCTCCTGAAGCTACAGAAATTGGTATTTGAGCTTCCAAAATCCACTTGACATAAATGGCTTCCGTTAATCCATGCAGTGGAATGCAGGGCAGCCCATCTTTTTTAAATCTCTGCCATTGACAGAGAGTGCACTCAAAGGAGTTTTGAAGGTCGAACACTTCTTCCTCCTCTTCAGAGAACTTTTAATAATATGGAGACATTTTGTTTGAGCTTGTGGTACTTGGTCCACCCAAATGGGATAATCAGTTCCCCAGATTTGATGGGAAATGTCATCTGTAACTTAAAACCCCTGGGTTTCAAAGGCATGAGCATAAATGGGTTTAGTAACAATCTTTTTTTTCAGGATAAAATTGATGGTTGCTTCGTGGGGAGTCAGATGTTATGAATGTGTGCAGGAAGGAAGATAGATCATTCTTTGGGCAAATAAGCTCCATGGAGCTGAAGTCTGGGTTTACTGCGTTTGATTGTAGTGGACTAGTTTAGCTCTTCTGTTAAAATTCTAAAACCTTTCTAGCTAAGTCAGTACTTTGAGGGTTTGTATAAAGAGCAAGCATCTGATGATTGATACCCCTCCCCTCTCCCGGGTGAGATGTCAAAAGGCCTTCATTAGGGCAACTCCGCCCTCTAGTGTTTCTTGGTAACTAGAGTCATGTTCTCGAAAATGAACACGTGGTGCCCAGAATTTCTTTAGGTTAGAGATTTTTCTCTATATTTTATATCATTTTTGAAAATAAATTTGGTCCCTTTTCCATTTGCTTAAAATGCTTTGACATGTTATCGTTTATGTGATTTGTTTCTGAAAAGGTGCTCCCCCCCCCCCCGTTTGATTAGATTTTGATTAAATCAAGCATTGTTTTTTTATTCCACTTTGCAAGACTGAACTTTAGTCTGTTGAGAGACTTTGAAATGACTGCTTCTTAAATAGTTTAAGAATATAAACCATGTGAGCTTAAAAAGAATGTTAAGTCCATTTAGAGTTATTTTAGGGAGCACATTTACATGTTGATTGCCCATCGACTATCTGGATGCAGCAGGTTTACACAGAAGATAATTATGATATCTAGCATCTCTGCCAAAAAAATTAGCAGAGCATCTTTTAAATCTCTGCGCTATTGACAGAGAGTGCTATCTCAAAGGAGTTTCCACTTGACATAAATGGCTTCCGTTAATCCATGCAGTGGAATGCAGGGCAGCCCATCTTTTTTAAATCTCTGCCATTGACAGAGAGTGCACTCAAAGGAGTTTTGAAGGTCGAACACTTCTTCCTCCTCTTCAGAGAACTTTTAATAATATGGAGACATTTTGTTTGAGCTTGTGGTACTTGGTCCACCCAAATGGGATAATCAGTTCCCCAGATTTGATGGGAAATGTCATCTGTAACTTAAAACCCCTGGGTTTCAAAGGCATGAGCATAAATGGGTTTAGTAACAATCTTTTTTTTCAGGATAAAATTGATGGTTGCTTCGTGGGGAGTCAGATGTTATGAATGTGTGCAGGAAGGAAGATAGATCATTCTTTGGGCAAATAAGCTCCATGGAGCTGAAGTCTGGGTTTACTGCGTTTGATTGTAGTGGACTAGTTTAGCTCTTCTGTTAAAATTCTAAAACCTTTCTAGCTAAGTCAGTACTTTGAGGGTTTGTATAAAGAGCAAGCATCTGATGATTGATACCCCTCCCCTCTCCCGGGTGAGATGTCAAAAGGCCTTCATTAGGGCAACTCCGCCCTCTAGTGTTTCTTGGTAACTAGAGTCATGTTCTCGAAAATGAACACGTGGTGCCCAGAATTTCTTTAGGTTAGAGATTTTTCTCTATATTTTATATCATTTTTGAAAATAAATTTGGTCCCTTTTCCATTTGCTTAAAATGCTTTGACATGTTATCGTTTATGTGATTTGTTTCTGAAAAGGTGCTCCCCCCCCCCCGTTTGATTAGATTTTGATTAAATCAAGCATTGTTTTTTTATTCCACTTTGCAAGACTGAACTTTAGTCTGTTGAGAGACTTTGAAATGACTGCTTCTTAAATAGTTTAAGAATATAAACCATGTGAGCTTAAAAAGAATGTTAAGTCCATTTAGAGTTATTTTAGGGAGCACATTTACATGTTGATTGCCCATCGACTATCTGGATGCAGCAGGTTTACACAGAAGATAATTATGATATCTAGCATCTCTGCCAAAATATGTGTAGTGTATTAATGATCAAGTATTTTAGATATTTTTGAAATAAGACAAAAATGTTCATAGTATTTGGATTCATATATTTAAGAGAAACTGTTGCTCAGTTGCCAAGTCATGCCCTGCTCGTTGCAGCCCCATGGACACCAGGCTCCTCTGTCCTTCACTGGGAGACCAGTTTGCTCCAACTCATGTCCATTGAGTTGGGGGTACTATCTATCTCATCCTCTGCCGCCCCCTTCTCCTTTTGTCTTCAATCTTTCCCAGCATCAGAGTTTTTTCCAGTGACTCGGCTCTTCCCATTAAGTAGCCAAAGTATTGCTGCTTCAGCTTCGCATGAGCATCAGTCCTTCCAATGAATATTCAGGGTTGATTTCCTTTAGTATTGACTGGTTTGATCTCCTTGCAGTCCAAGGGACTCTCAAGAGTCTTCTCTAGCACCACAATTAAAAAGCATCCATTCTTAAAACTATTGAGCAAATATTGGAGCAGTTTTATTATTTAAAAGAGAAACTGATCACATTTCAGCTTCTTTTGTTCAGTTTTAGTTTTTTCAAAGAGGCCCTTTTATTTGGCTCAGGGCAAGGTTTTTTTTTTTTTTTTTTTTAAAGAGAATTAGACAAGAAGCAATTTTTATGATGTAAAACTTATGAACTATATGTGAAAATGAGGGTTTTAATTACTGCTGGTTCTTTTGCTAATGGTGAACCATCTTGCTTGAGGGAGAAAATTTTTCCAAGAGGCTTAAGTTCTTATTTAACAACCAGAGGAACCTTTATTAAGCAGTTAGTGTTGAGGTCCCAGCCACCTTCTGAGGTTCATCATTGTAGGGAGGGACCGTAAAGAGTAAGTAGGTTTCTGTCTGGTTTGAATTCCCTGGAAAGGCTCTGTACCCTAGAAATAACCCTAGAAATAACTGGAAGAAATACAAAGAAATAGAGGAAGGGAAAGGAACAATAAGTAGAATTTTATTTTCTTTTTGTAAGTGGGTAGTATAATTTTATTTTAGACACACAAAGATTTTTAAAAAACATTGATAGTGGGCACTAGACGAATGAACCATTCGTCTGGAAGCATGTAAATATCCTTCCCACGTCAGTTACTCTTGTTCCATGCTTAGAAAATAGGACCTAGTCGTTATTTTTGTTTGTGTGTGTTAAACTTCTGGTTTATTTTCTAACCAGCCTCAGTAATGTGGCTGTATAAAATTGCTTGTGGTTAGAAAATTCGGATGTTTTTAAACTTATATTGGAGTATAACCATTCACAATGTTTCAGTAGTTTCAGGTGCACAGCAGAGTGACTCAGCCATACATGTACAAGTGGTCATCCTCCCCGAAGCTCCTCTCCCACCCAGGCTGCCACGTAACCTTGACCAGAGTCCCCTGTGCCGTACCGTAGTTATTAGTTATTGAAAATGAAGAGTACATAGCTATCAGTAGCTCAAAGAACTCAGTTTGTAATACTGTCCCTGCCTTCTTGGCTGAGTAACTCAATTATCAGGAATCACCAGAAAGCAAGGTAAAAGGTGGGAGGAATGTTACACTGGAGAAAATCATTTCAACACTGTGGTTTCCAGCACCATAGGTGGGCAGGGGGCTTCTGGAAGCTCCTGAGAGGCAGAAGCTATGATGGACAGACTATGAGGGTGTAACCCTCATTAGATATATCTTAAATAGGGATAATATGGGGTGGATTTTAAATATTTCAAAGAAATACACTGCCTTTTCCGTTAACATGCACATTTAATTATTTTTCCTTATCAAAAATTGAAAAGTATTTTGAGGCCAGTGTAAACTTCAGGGAAGATTTTAAAAGCTTCACATGAATTTTAATAATTGTATATGTCAGCATGGTCAATTTGCACTTGAATATCTCAGTTGTGTATGTTTTAATTGGGACAGGAAAAATGTTCTTCATCAGATTTTCATACAGTGAGAAAAATGGCTTGTGTTACTTAGTAAATGCCTTTTTCTCTGAGTAGCAAACCATAGGTACTAAATGAAATAAACACATAGTAAATTAAAGTTTTTTTGCAAGGATGATACCATGTTTTCAGTGGTTAAATCTTTAGCAAAATGAAAGCGTATTCATTTTTATGGTGCTATCGTGGCAGAGAGCTGACAGCAAATTGAGACAGTTTTCAATGAAATAGCATACAGTTTCATTAAGAGGAAGGAGAGAAATTCTTTTATCAATCATGTATCTGCATTACACATTCTATATGAAACATATTCCTTGAACATTTCCCAGTAGCTCCATGTTGATTGAAGACTAGTATTTCCATAAAGAGCTAAGAGAATATTGGCCATTGTTGAGGGCAGTTTTAGTATATAGTTTGAAGGCAAGGCCCTTACTTCAAATAAGGTGCTGATTATATGTAGATGACAGTTCTATGATATGAAAAGTAACACAGAAACACCTTATCAATGTGAGTCAGAAGTTGGCCAGCACATTAGAAGGAAAGAGAGCTCATTTCTCATGTGGTATCAGAGTCCGCTGATGGAGTTTCTTCTCGATGTCTGATCAAAACCAGACGGTGCCAGCAGAGGGACTTTACAATGATTAAATTATACAATTATTATCTTTTAAGTATCTAATAAATCCAGTCAGAACTCAGTACAAAATTATCTTGGATACTTAAGGATTAAAACTAACTTGAGTGCAGAGTGAGCAGCAGCGCAAAGTGATGCATTTTAAATGGGTTTAAATTTTAATCTTAAATAGGGATAATATGGGTGGATTTTAAATATTTCAAAGAAATACACTGCCTTTTCCGTTAACATGCACATTTAATTATTTTTCCTTATCAAAAATTGAAAAGTATTTTGAGGCCAGTGTAAACTTCAGGGAAGATTTTAAAAGCTTCACATGAATTTTAATAATTGTATATGTCAGCATGGTCAATTTGCACTTGAATATCTCAGTTGTGTATGTTTTAATTGGGACAGGAAAATGTTCTTCATCAGATTTTCATACAGTGAGAAAAATGGCTTGTGTTACTTAGTAAATGCCTTTTTCTCTGAGTAGCAAACCATAGGTACTAAATGAAATAAACACATAGTAAATTAAAGTTTTTTTGCAAGGATGATACCATGTTTTCAGTGGTTAAATCTTTAGCAAAATGAAAGCGTATTCATTTTTATGGTGCTATCGTGGCAGAGAGCTGACAGCAAATTGAGACAGTTTTCAATGAAATAGCATACAGTTTCATTAAGAGGAAGGAGAGAAATTCTTTTATCAATCATGTATCTGCATTACACATTCTATATGAAACATATTCCTTGAACATTTCCCAGTAGCTCCATGTTGATTGAAGACTAGTATTTCCATAAAGAGCTAAGAGAATATTGGCCATTGTTGAGGGCAGTTTTAGTATATAGTTTGAAGGCAAGGCCCTTACTTCAAATAAGGTGCTGATTATATGTAGATGACAGTTCTATGATATGAAAAGTAACACAGAAACACCTTATCAATGTGAGTCAGAAGTTGGCCAGCACATTAGAAGGAAAGAGAGCTCATTTCTCATGTGGTATCAGAGTCCGCTGATGGAGTTTCTTCTCGATGTCTGATCAAAACCAGACGGTGCCAGCAGAGGGACTTTACAATGATTAAATTATACAATTATTATCTTTTAAGTATCTAATAAATCCAGTCAGAACTCAGTACAAAATTATCTTGGATACTTAAGGATTAAAACTAACTTGAGTGCAGAGTGAGCAGCAGCGCAAAGTGATGCAGATTAGACAAGCGTTTACTTTAAGCAAATCTCAGTATGTCATTTTCAGGACTGAAAATACTCCTCAAGTATGGTTGAGAGCAATCTGAGGGGGGAGGATTAGAGTATGTTTGGGCGTCTCCCCACCCTGTACATGCTTTCTCAGGCTGACTGTAGCAGAATCTTTGAAGAGCTCGGAAAATAAGCACATTTATTGTAACGTTTCTGTCGCACTACAGAGACACTTAGAGAGATTCTTATGATAATAAAAACAATAGCTTCTGTTTATGGAGCTCTTATGTGCTTAAGAGGCATTGCCTGATTTAATTCTCAAAAGTACTGTAGGAACGAACATCTAGAAAAGTGTATCTTGCTTGGAGGTGCTTTGCTTTAAGTTGTGTCCATGTTTATAGGATCAACCAAACTCTCTGGAGTTCAGTAACGTTTGCATCAGTTTGTGAAAATGGAGAAACACTTTGCAGTCAGGTAAAGAGACTGAGCGCTAGTTCATGAGTCACCACACACGGTGGTACAGTGGTAAGGAATCCGCCTGCAAATGCAGGAGATACGGGTTTGATCCTTGATTGGGGAAGATCTCCTGGAGGAGGAAATGGCAACCCATTTCAACATTCATGCCTGGAGGACACCTTTGAGAGAAGAGCCTGGTAGGCTGCAGCCCATGGGATCTCAGAGGAGCTGAATACAACTTAGCGACTGAACAAAAGCAACCTATCATTCTGAGATTTAGGGTAAATTTAATAATTTACTAAACTGTTTTTACATGGATAACTCAGGAAAACATAATATTGTTAAAAAGTATGTTAAATTTTTAATAATTCATGTGATATAGAGATCAGTGAAAAACAGATAATCTCTCTTTTTATTGACCCTCAAGGCCCCACCCTAGTGCAGCTAATCACTGTTAAAACATTGGCCATAGCCTTTGCGTACTTTTTGAAGAATGCATTTCATATAGATATGTTTGTGCACTTATAGTATTTTTCCCTCACTTCTTTAGTTTTTTTTTTTTTACTTGACAATATATTATTACATTTGATCATTATTTTTTAATTGATGCATTTATTATATTCTTCAGAATGAATCTAACAGTTTAACAGTTTTCCTCTTGAGGGACACTTAGTTTATAATTTTTCACTGTTATAAATGTGCTGCAGGTAACTACACACGAATGTTGGAAATATAATGGTAGGGTGGAGCCAGATGTGGACGTGTTGGGTTACAGAGTATGTGCCATAAACTTTTGAAAGACAATGTCACTTCTCAATTGACCACATCAGTGCTGTATTAATACGACATGCCATCAGTGATATAGGACAGCGGCCATTTCCGTATCTTCACCAATACTGGCCATCATTGTTAGTAACTATTAGTAAACTAAATTATTAATGTTTTAATATTATTAATGTTTTAAAATTTACTTTAAATTGCATTTCCATAGTTATCAATGAGCTGGAGTCCTACTTTCTATGTTTACTGACCATAGGCATTTCTGTCTGTGTGCAGATTACATGTTCATTTCCTTTGACTGTTTTTGATCCAGATTAAGTTTATTAGTTTTATGTTCTCATCTTTAGAAATTGTTCCTCATTTCTTGAACAGTTTGATCTGTCAGTTTATCTTACATAACTTAGAAAACTGGTATTTAAACATCAACAAGTCATCATGTGGTTAATTTTTAAAAGTTTTCTTTGTATTAATGACTTCTAGTTTAATAACCTTCTGATTAGAAAACATACGTGATAAGCATTCAGTGTTTCAATATTTGCTGAGACTTGAATTTTGGCCAACTGTATGGTTAATTTCTATAAATATCTATAAATATATAATGTGTGCTTGAAAAGAATATATTTTATTCAGTTACTAGATGCAGTTTCTCAAGTTTGATTGGATTGTCCAATGTGACTTGCCCAACCCCTTGCAGAATTCTTGAGTTCCTAAGGGGAAACTAACAGGTTTTCTGGATGAGTAGCTACAGAAAGCCCCATGCATCACTGTTAAAACATTGGCCATAGCCTTTGCGTACTTTTTGAAGAATGCATTTCATATAGATATGTTTGTGCACTTATAGTATTTTTCCCTCACTTCTTTAGTTTTTTTTTTTTTACTTGACAATATATTATTACATTTGATCATTATTTTTTAATTGATGCATTTATTATATTCTTCAGAATGAATCTAACAGTTTAACAGTTTTCCTCTTGAGGGACACTTAGTTTATAATTTTTCACTGTTATAAATGTGCTGCAGGTAACTACACACGAATGTTGGAAATATAATGGTAGGGTGGAGCCAGATGTGGACGTGTTGGGTTACAGAGTATGTGCCATAAACTTTTGAAAGACAATGTCACTTCTCAATTGACCACATCAGTGCTGTATTAATACGACATGCCATCAGTGATATAGGACAGCGGCCATTTCCGTATCTTCACCAATACTGGCCATCATTGTTAGTAACTATTAGTAAACTAAATTATTAATGTTTTAATATTATTAATGTTTTAAAATTTACTTTAAATTGCATTTCCATAGTTATCAATGAGCTGGAGTCCTACTTTCTATGTTTACTGACCATAGGCATTTCTGTCTGTGTGCAGATTACATGTTCATTTCCTTTGACTGTTTTTGATCCAGATTAAGTTTATTAGTTTTATGTTCTCATCTTTAGAAATTGTTCCTCATTTCTTGAACAGTTTGATCTGTCAGTTTATCTTACATAACTTAGAAAACTGGTATTTAAACATCAACAAGTCATCATGTGGTTAATTTTTAAAAGTTTTCTTTGTATTAATGACTTCTAGTTTAATAACCTTCTGATTAGAAAACATACGTGATAAGCATTCAGTGTTTCAATATTTGCTGAGACTTGAATTTTGGCCAACTGTATGGTTAATTTCTATAAATATCTATAAATATATAATGTGTGCTTGAAAAGAATATATTTTATTCAGTTACTAGATGCAGTTTCTCAAGTTTGATTGGATTGTCCAATGTGACTTGCCCAACCCCTTGCAGAATTCTTGAGTTCCTAAGGGGAAACTAACAGGTTTTCTGGATGAGTAGCTACAGAAAGCCCCATGCATCAGTTTACTAACCATGTTAGATAGCATTTGGTTTAGGTGGCAGTGATGAATATCCAAAATATCCGAAGCTCAGAAAAGGTAAAAATTTCTTTCTCTCTTTCATAAACATATCAGATAAGGTGCTCTGGGCCTGGTCAGGTGCTCCATGTGTCAAAGCTCAAGTCTTCCTCTTATCCTGATACACATGACCTTCATCTCATCTCACAGTCACCTTATCACCAAGAATGGCTACTTCAGCTCCAGACACTACATCCACATTCCAGGATGAAGGGGGAAAGGAGGGAAAGGGAATACATTCTCTAGAGATACGTCGAGATGTCTAGAGGCCACTTCCTGGAAGTGGTGTACAACACTTCAGACGATGTCTGGTGGGTTACAGTTTAGTCTAATGATCACTTCCAGCTACAGGGTAAGTTAGGAAGGGCTTGGTCTTTAAAGATTTATTTATTTATTTATTTTGGATGGGGGTCGGGTTGGGGAGAGAGGGGAGCGGGCAGGCCACTTCTGTTGATCTTTTCATTTTTCTATTTTCATCCGTCTTTGTTCTTTGGCTCCTGCGGGCCTCCCATTGCGGTGGCCTCTGTCATTGCAGAGCACCGGCTCTGGGTGCACATGCTCCAGAGCTCCGGCTCGGTAATTGGACACATTGGTCCAGCCACTCCGCGGCACGTGGGATCTTCCCAGGCCAGGTATCGAACCGGCGCCCCTTGCACTGCAAGGCGGTGTCCTTACCCACTGGACCACCAGGGGAAGCCTGGGGCTTGGTCTTTATTCTGTGACCTGCCTAGTTTTAGGAGTTCTTTAACAAAAGAGATGAATAGGTATCCAGCAGCAATTTGTAGTCTTCCATCAATATGTGTATATATCAGTTCTAGATGCCTAGAAAACATACGTGATAAGCATTCAGTGTTTCAATATTTGCTGAGACTTGAATTTTGGCCAACTGTATGGTTAATTTCTATAAATATCTATAAATATATAATGTGTGCTTGAAAAGAATATATTTTATTCAGTTACTAGATGCAGTTTCTCAAGTTTGATTGGATTGTCCAATGTGACTTGCCCAACCCCTTGCAGAATTCTTGAGTTCCTAAGGGGAAACTAACAGGTTTTCTGGATGAGTAGCTACAGAAAGCCCCATGCATCAGTTTACTAACCATGTTAGATAGCATTTGGTTTAGGTGGCAGTGATGAATATCCAAAATATCCGAAGCTCAGAAAAGGTAAAAATTTCTTTCTCTCTTTCATAAACATATCAGATAAGGTGCTCTGGGCCTGGTCAGGTGCTCCATGTGTCAAAGCTCAAGTCTTCCTCTTATCCTGATACACATGACCTTCATCTCATCTCACAGTCACCTTATCACCAAGAATGGCTACTTCAGCTCCAGACACTACATCCACATTCCAGGATGAAGGGGGAAAGGAGGGAAAGGGAATACATTCTCTAGAGATACGTCGAGATGTCTAGAGGCCACTTCCTGGAAGTGGTGTACAACACTTCAGACGATGTCTGGTGGGTTACAGTTTAGTCTAATGATCACTTCCAGCTACAGGGTAAGTTAGGAAGGGCTTGGTCTTTAAAGATTTATTTATTTATTTATTTTGGATGGGGGTCGGGTTGGGGAGAGAGGGGAGCGGGCAGGCCACTTCTGTTGATCTTTTCATTTTTCTATTTTCATCCGTCTTTGTTCTTTGGCTCCTGCGGGCCTCCCATTGCGGTGGCCTCTGTCATTGCAGAGCACCGGCTCTGGGTGCACATGCTCCAGAGCTCCGGCTCGGTAATTGGACACATTGGTCCAGCCACTCCGCGGCACGTGGGATCTTCCCAGGCCAGGTATCGAACCGGCGCCCCTTGCACTGCAAGGCGGTGTCCTTACCCACTGGACCACCAGGGGAAGCCTGGGGCTTGGTCTTTATTCTGTGACCTGCCTAGTTTTAGGAGTTCTTTAACAAAAGAGATGAATAGGTATCCAGCAGCAATTTGTAGTCTTCCATCAATATGTGTATATATCAGTTCATACTCAATTTATTGTATACAGTTGTTCTGAAGTATTAGGAATACCACGCTTAATTTTATGTACCATCTTTGTTTAAGTACTTTGAATTCCACCTTTTCTCCATCCTAAGCTGAACTCTGAGCAGTCTGTACCCATTCTTAAGAGCCTTTTCAGCAACTCCCAGTTGCCTACAGAGTCACGCTCATGCGCCCTAGCATGGTCGTCAAGGTCTTCATTGAGCTTGTCACAGCTGAAGTTACCGATGTATGCCTGCTTCCTGGGCTTCTTGTGATCCTGCTCAAGAGTTAGGCTTGTTTTCCCAACACAAACTGTGAGTCTTGTCTTAATTTCTGTGCTGGTGATGGTCCTTTGTCATCTAGGAACATGCTTCCTCTATTGTCTACATGGTCTCTTGCTTCCCCAAGTCTAATCCAGAAGCCCCTTGTCCACTGAGCTATCTCTGATCACTCCACAGTGTGCGTTCTCTTCCTGTTGGAACCACAGCAACACTTTCTTTTTGCTGTAATTGTGTGCACATTTTGTCTGTCTTCTATCCTGGGAGGTACTCGAGGACAAGAGCTGGTGCCTGAGTTCACGTTTCCATCCTCTGTGCCTCACCATGTGTATAATCTTGGACAATACGGTATCAATAAAGGAAGCTGAATAAAGTGAAGGGTTGTTTGCTTGTAAAATGTGTCTATAGAGTGCCATAATATTTATTTTATATAAATCTATAGTATTAAATCACGTTAACATAATTTACTCTCTGTGTGGTCCAGATGGCACTGTTGATCTTTTCATTTTTCTATTTTCATCCGTCTTTGTTCTTTGGCTCCTGCGGGCCTCCCATTGCGGTGGCCTCTGTCATTGCAGAGCACCGGCTCTGGGTGCACATGCTCCAGAGCTCCGGCTCGGTAATTGGACACATTGGTCCAGCCACTCCGCGGCACGTGGGATCTTCCCAGGCCAGGTATCGAACCGGCGCCCCTTGCACTGCAAGGCGGTGTCCTTACCCACTGGACCACCAGGGGAAGCCTGGGGCTTGGTCTTTATTCTGTGACCTGCCTAGTTTTAGGAGTTCTTTAACAAAAGAGATGAATAGGTATCCAGCAGCAATTTGTAGTCTTCCATCAATATGTGTATATATCAGTTCATACTCAATTTATTGTATACAGTTGTTCTGAAGTATTAGGAATACCACGCTTAATTTTATGTACCATCTTTGTTTAAGTACTTTGAATTCCACCTTTTCTCCATCCTAAGCTGAACTCTGAGCAGTCTGTACCCATTCTTAAGAGCCTTTTCAGCAACTCCCAGTTGCCTACAGAGTCACGCTCATGCGCCCTAGCATGGTCGTCAAGGTCTTCATTGAGCTTGTCACAGCTGAAGTTACCGATGTATGCCTGCTTCCTGGGCTTCTTGTGATCCTGCTCAAGAGTTAGGCTTGTTTTCCCAACACAAACTGTGAGTCTTGTCTTAATTTCTGTGCTGGTGATGGTCCTTTGTCATCTAGGAACATGCTTCCTCTATTGTCTACATGGTCTCTTGCTTCCCCAAGTCTAATCCAGAAGCCCCTTGTCCACTGAGCTATCTCTGATCACTCCACAGTGTGCGTTCTCTTCCTGTTGGAACCACAGCAACACTTTCTTTTTGCTGTAATTGTGTGCACATTTTGTCTGTCTTCTATCCTGGGAGGTACTCGAGGACAAGAGCTGGTGCCTGAGTTCACGTTTCCATCCTCTGTGCCTCACCATGTGTATAATCTTGGACAATACGGTATCAATAAAGGAAGCTGAATAAAGTGAAGGGTTGTTTGCTTGTAAAATGTGTCTATAGAGTGCCATAATATTTATTTTATATAAATCTATAGTATTAAATCACGTTAACATAATTTACTCTCTGTGTGGTCCAGATGGCATGGTCGGTTCTTTATCATAGTCATAAGCAGAGATGCTTTTACTTGAACTTTTACAGAGTTCAAAGATAGCACAACTGGCTGCAGGTGGTGAGAGAAAACATGATACCACTTCCCGGCATATCTTAATATTTTAACAGATTTATTCTCAGCCACACGGAGGAAGCAGAGTTTAGAAACAATGCCAGTTCCTGAAACTGCATTCATCAGGGGACACTTTATTTCATAAATTTTGGAAATGAGTGATGAAACACCTCGGGTTCCATTTGTATCTCTGATGGAGGGTTGGGAATGGGTGTCTGACCTTGCTGTGAAAGTTGTTTGTAGGTAATCTTAGCCTGCGGTTTTATATCTATCTTGTCTCAAGCAGGGTTTCTTTACAACTGACTATCGGATCTTGCCAACACTGACTTGGCTTTAGTTGCTCTAAGATGAATGAATAAACAGGGCTTGATAGGGCTTGAGACATGGATCTCGATAGTACTGTTATTACTCTTACACTGTACATATGCTCAGAACATGTACTTTAACTCTGTTTTTGCAGGTTGGTGTGGAAACTTGGAAAATGAAAAGGTTCTTTGTTAGGCAGAGGGGGAGGCATGTAGAAACTGCCTGATTCATATCACACTCATCACGAATATCTCCATCAGTGTGTGTTCATCTTGATAGGTACACAAGAACTTCATTTGGTAAAAGTCCTTTAGTCATAGTAGAACTGTGAGGGAAACATAAATAACAATATAAAGCTCAATTCAACAGCATGTTGTGCTTGATACCAGGGATGCTGGAAATTCAGATACTGATGTTAGCCTAGAACACGAGCACTGCTGTCGTCACCATTGTTTGAAAATTTTCTGAAAGTGCTAGCTAATGCAATTTGGAAAGAGATCCAAAGAATGGACATACGTTTCTTTCCCCGACACTTGCATCAAGGGATGCACCTCCAAATGACAGCAACAAGAAAACAGAATCCCAGAAGTCATTTTATTTGCATTCCTTTGGTTTGTGGGGAGATTGGATATCTTTTCATACATTTATTGGTGGAGTTAAGAGTGAGCATTAAGTGTTTACTCATGGTGTACACTGATCAACATCACTTTTCAATAGGTCCCATCACAGACACACACACACACACAGACACACACACACACACACACACGTAAGGCACAGTGCACGACTAAGCTGCCAAATTTTTGTCCTTCTGGGAGACAAAGTAATCAGTCAGTCTCCGAGAGAGGGATGTGGTGGGGGGGTGGGTCTGGGAAAAGGATTTGGGCTCTATAAACTGATACTGTTTTTGGAGTATCAGCAATCTAGGAATGTTTATACAAGTATGAAATCTTTGACTCTTTGACTTGGCAATCACACCTCAAGAGTTTTACCCTAAGGATATAATTATACAAGTCTAAAATGATGTGTGTACTAGGATATTGATTTCTGCCTTGTTTGTGATGGAGAAATATTGGAAAAGACTTCAAGGCGTAGAATACCATACAGTGGTGTAGTACGAAACCAGTGAAATGTATTGACTTGGGAGAACTTCTACAACCCTATGCTGAGGACAAAATGAAGGTCCCAGACCACATGTACTCTCTACTTCTAGTTGAATAGATAGGTAGATTCATATCTGTATATCCAAACATATTTACACATGTAAAGAGAAAAGCATTTGCTAAAATATTGGCATTGATAATTAAAAATCTGAGAAGATACATGCAAACTTGAAACTGATGGGAACGAAATAGAGATACAATGAACTCTTAAGGTCTCTGGATTTCAGTGAAAGGGAAGTTCCGTGTGGTCAGAGAGGTCAGAGAGGGAAGGCTGTCACACAGTGAGAAGCGTTTGAATCCATTCATCTATCCCGGTGAGGATTTGGATGGGTGGAGAGGCAGGAACAGCATCGTAGGTTGGAGTAAAGCATTCCTCTGTCTCGTTTGTGTAAAACAGTGAGGCAAGCATCAAGAATCATATAAGTTATGCTCTCCAGGCTCACGGAGCTTGTAGCCTAGTAAAGAATAAAATCACACAAGTTACAGTCCAGTGAGGAACTTGCATCTATAAACCTGTGCCCAGCGCACTGTGAGAGTACTGAAAATGGGTCCTTAGCTAAGCTCAGAGGATGGTGAATGGGGGGAGACGGAGAGGGATTGCAGGGGGGATGTTTCCAGGACCTATGAGCGAGCGTGAGCTGAAATTCAGAGCGTGAGTCTGCTACATGGAGAGTGCATAATGCTGAAAATAGACATGAACACTTAACCTCAGTCTTGATAGTTTTACGGATAGAAGAGGCTGCCTCCGGCCTACCAATGGGAAACGAATGCATTGAACTTGTCTGCACGGGGTCCCGTCCTCTCCTCTGTCCCCTGCGAGGGGTGCAGGCCCCGACCAGACTGCATCTTCTCCTCGCCTACCAAGCCTTTCCACCAGCCTCCTGGTTGCTCTCAGCAAGAGGAGCTTCACATGTGGTTGTATTTTTGATGTGTTCCTGGGGGAAAGCGAGCTCAGCATCCTCTTATGTGACCATCTCCATCTCTGCCACCTCATGTAGAGCCTTCTTGTATAACCACACCACCCGGTCTTCCTTACTAGTGACTTCTTGTACTACCTTCATGCACTTGACACACGAAGGAAGAAGGAGGAAGAAGCACTGGCACATTGTTACTGACCAAGCTTTACTAAAAGTTTTACTCTTTTACCCCCAGATCAACTTTTTCTGGTTCAGAATCCTCTCCAGGGAACCCTGTTATGTTCAACTGTTGTGTCTCCTTCGATTCCTCCTAGCTGTGACAATGTCAAGACTTTCTTGTTTCTGATGACCTTGACAGATTTGAGGAGAACTGGTCAGGTGTCTTCTAGCATGTTCTTCAGTGTGGGTTGGCCGATGTTCTTCTTTCTTAGGCATACTGGGATTATGATTATGGCTTTTAGGGAGAGAGGCAGTGTTGTCCTTAAACACCTTGTCTTAAGGGTACCTGCTACCAATCGTGCTTGTCACCACGGTTTTCCTGGATCACCCGGTTTGAGGTAATGTCTGTCCAGTTTCTCTACTGTAACGTTCCTTCCTCATCTGACTTCCTGCCATCATTTACTCTTTTGAAAACAAGTTAGTAAGCACATCCCACATTCAAAGGGTAGAAGATCTTTGACTTTGTTAAACGAATGTGTTGAACTCTCTTCTATTACCCTGCACTATTGAAGTGAATTTCAATTCTTGCCCTTATCTAATGGGAATTATTTTAAAAACTTATTGAAATATAGTTGATTTACAGTGTTGCCTTAGTTTCAGGTGTACAGAAGAGTGACATAGTTATACACATATATTCTTTTTTAGATTTATTTCCATTATAGGTTATTACAAGACAAAGGGTTTAGCTGCTACACAGCAGGTCCCCTTTGGTTATCAATTTTATATGTAATGATCTACATATTTTAATTCCAAACTCCTAACTCATTCCTCTCTTCCTCTTCCCTCTGGTAACCAGAAGTTTGTTTTCTATGTCTGTGAGTCTGTTTCTGTCTTGTGAATAAGTATATTTGTATCTTTTTTTAAAAAAGAGTCCACATATTAGCAATATCATATAATATGTGTCTTTCTCTGTCTGACTTCACTTAGTATGATGATCTTTAAGTCCATCCATGTTGCTGCAAACGGCATTACTTTACTCTCCTTCCTGGCCGAGCATTCCGTTGTGTCTATGAGTATCGTGTCTTCTCTATCTGGTGCTCTGTCCGTGGGCAGTAGGGTTGCCTGCACGTCCTAGCGGTTGTGAATAGTGGTGCTGTGGCCACTGGGGTGCCTGTGATGGGAAGATTTGTGTCTAGTGAGTTTCCTGAAAGCTCCATGTACTACGTTCTTTTTGTCATTTCTGTCAGCTGTCACTCTTAATTTTGCCTTTTTTTCTGGTGTGTGCACATGGCATTTAAAATTCAGATTAATACTGAACATTTTAGTCAGCTACCCTTGTGTTTCCACTTAATTTAAATGTTTGCCTAATAGCTTAAAAATTCAGATAATGAACTGAGAATTGTTTTTAAATGACATGTTCTGGCACTTGATATACTTCCTTTGGCACCATGAATTTCTCACTTTGTTATTAAGTTACATATAATTTCAAGGGATGTGGAGCCACATGACTCATATCTGAGCACTCCTCTGTGTGCTTGATAAACAGATCGCAATATGTTGCTTTGATTAAGAAGAGGACTCACGCTTTAGCTCAGTGTGAAAACACCAGAATCAATCAAACAGGTTGGTGGAAAAGCCCCTTAATAAATCAAACATGTTGATGGAAAAAAGAAATAAGATTAGGGATGAGGGCAGAAGGTCAGTGAGCACACATTGAATAGTTAGTGCGAGAGAGACCAGACCTGTACGTGATGCTCTTGGGAAGTGTCCCGCTGTGGAGAAGGCAGCGAGGGCCTGCTGATGATGGCAGACGACGGAGATGATTACACACGGGAAAAGAATGTGTGGGCTGGGCATCTCAGAGCGATTTGGTAAGTTTTATTTTAAAGGGCATTAAGTCGTCTCAGTGACTAAAGAGTATTCAAGAACATATTCTTGATTCTTTTCTTTACTAAACTCAATTTGCAGTGTTAATTCTGAGTTTTTCTGAGAAACTGTAATTAACATTTTCTTCTTGTTTTTCCATGCATAAAGTCCTTTCACATTCATTTGCTGAATAAGCCATATGAAAATATATGATGTTAGTTTTATCCTTAGTCCCATGTTACAGATGGATCTCTTGAGGCTTTGAGGTTAAACAATTTTTCTGGCTCACTGGCTCAGAGATAAAGAAGCTGGGTCTAATCTGGTTTTGGGCAGTAGGGTTGCCTGCACGTCCTAGCGGTTGTGAATAGTGGTGCTGTGGCCACTGGGGTGCCTGTGATGGGAAGATTTGTGTCTAGTGAGTTTCCTGAAAGCTCCATGTACTACGTTCTTTTTGTCATTTCTGTCAGCTGTCACTCTTAATTTTGCCTTTTTTTCTGGTGTGTGCACATGGCATTTAAAATTCAGATTAATACTGAACATTTTAGTCAGCTACCCTTGTGTTTCCACTTAATTTAAATGTTTGCCTAATAGCTTAAAAATTCAGATAATGAACTGAGAATTGTTTTTAAATGACATGTTCTGGCACTTGATATACTTCCTTTGGCACCATGAATTTCTCACTTTGTTATTAAGTTACATATAATTTCAAGGGATGTGGAGCCACATGACTCATATCTGAGCACTCCTCTGTGTGCTTGATAAACAGATCGCAATATGTTGCTTTGATTAAGAAGAGGACTCACGCTTTAGCTCAGTGTGAAAACACCAGAATCAATCAAACAGGTTGATGGAAAAACCCCTTAATAAATCAAACATGTTGATGGAAAAAAGAAATAAGATTAGGGATGAGGGCAGAAGGTCAGTGAGCACACATTGAATAGTTAGTGCGAGAGAGACCAGACCTGTACGTGATGCTCTTGGGAAGTGTCCCGCTGTGGAGAAGGCAGCGAGGGCCTGCTGATGATGGCAGACGACGGAGATGATTACACACGGGAAAAGAATGTGTGGGCTGGGCATCTCAGAGCGATTTGGTAAGTTTTATTTTAAAGGGCATTAAGTCGTCTCAGTGACTAAAGAGTATTCAAGAACATATTCTTGATTCTTTTCTTTACTAAACTCAATTTGCAGTGTTAATTCTGAGTTTTTCTGAGAAACTGTAATTAACATTTTCTTCTTGTTTTTCCATGCATAAAGTCCTTTCACATTCATTTGCTGAATAAGCCATATGAAAATATATGATGTTAGTTTTATCCTTAGTCCCATGTTACAGATGGATCTCTTGAGGCTTTGAGGTTAAACAATTTTTTCTGGCTCACTGGCTCAGAGATAAAGAAGCAGGAATTTCTGTTAGTTAATTTCAGTTGATAGGCGTTAGTTAACATGAGTAAGTAACATTCACCGAACGGGAGTGAGTCCTGCATGTGTGTTTCCATACAACTGGTCTTTACACTGGAGTCCACTGCCGTCTATTTGAATCAGAAGACTTCTGAAGTCCTGCCAGCATTTGGAGGAGATTTTACTGTCAGGATGTCTAAGCTGGGTTTATTTTTGGGCAAGTGTCACCCAGACTCAGGCCTGAGGATTCCGACTGCACCTCCCAACCCCTGCACACACTCTTCTAGACTCAGGCGAGATGCTCTCACATGCCTGCCCCCCTCTCTTTGACCTTGCTCTAATCACTCTGGTTTAGGTAAAAGAGTGGATCAGGGCTGAGGAAAATCCCCCTTCTTCTTGGAACCCTTCCTAGGACTTGGCTGTTGCTTAGGACAGCTCTCTTCCATGGATCCATTCTTGTTGAGTGACATTCAGGTTAGTACTTGAGAGATCAGAAAGATTCTGAAGACGGGCTCGTTTTAGAAGGTTCACATCCAGTGGCACAGTGAGCCCAGCTCCGGGCAGTCAGTGAGGAGGAGCAGGCCGGCCAGGGGGGCCCAAGAGGCCAGGCATTACGTTGTTAGTTGGTCAGGGAAGGACTGTGAAAGAGGAGCAGAGGGCGGATCAAGAGGAGTGTCCCGTCAGCTGTCTTCGCCCACCCCGCCTGACCTCTCCACTGCAGCACGTTCACGGCTCTCCACTCCCGCCTCCCTGTGTTGCCTTGGGGATAGGGGTGCTGCTACAGTTTAGTCGCTAAGTCGTGTCTGACTCTCTGTGACCCCCTGGACTGTAGCCCACCAGGCTTTTCCAGGCAAGAATACTGGAGAGGGGTTTCCACTTCCTTCTCCAGGCCATCTTCCCAATCCAGGGATCAAACCTGTAGCTCCCGCTTGGCAGGTAGATTCTTTGCCACCTGAGCCACCTGGGAAGCCCGGAAATAAGTGGAACAATGCAATCAGCTAGAAGAGCTTCAGACAGAGCAGAGAGCCAAGGACAAGTAAGACTAAGAAATAGAAAGCAGAGGAAGAAACTATGGGCATTGAGTGTCTCTTAATTTTTTTTTCCTTAGTCCCATGTTACAGATGGATCTCTTGAGGCTTTGAGGTTAAACAATTTTCTGGCTCACTGGCTCAGAGATAAAGAAGCAGGAATTTCTGTTAGTTAATTTCAGTTGATAGGCGTTAGTTAACATGAGTAAGTAACATTCACCGAACGGGAGTGAGTCCTGCATGTGTGTTTCCATACAACTGGTCTTTACACTGGAGTCCACTGCCGTCTATTTGAATCAGAAGACTTCTGAAGTCCTGCCAGCATTTGGAGGAGATTTTACTGTCAGGATGTCTAAGCTGGGTTTATTTTTGGGCAAGTGTCACCCAGACTCAGGCCTGAGGATTCCGACTGCACCTCCCAACCCCTGCACACACTCTTCTAGACTCAGGCGAGATGCTCTCACATGCCTGCCCCCCTCTCTTTGACCTTGCTCTAATCACTCTGGTTTAGGTAAAAGAGTGGATCAGGGCTGAGGAAAATCCCCCTTCTTCTTGGAACCCTTCCTAGGACTTGGCTGTTGCTTAGGACAGCTCTCTTCCATGGATCCATTCTTGTTGAGTGACATTCAGGTTAGTACTTGAGAGATCAGAAAGATTCTGAAGACGGGCTCGTTTTAGAAGGTTCACATCCAGTGGCACAGTGAGCCCAGCTCCGGGCAGTCAGTGAGGAGGAGCAGGCCGGCCAGGGGGGCCCAAGAGGCCAGGCATTACGTTGTTAGTTGGTCAGGGAAGGACTGTGAAAGAGGAGCAGAGGGCGGATCAAGAGGAGTGTCCCGTCAGCTGTCTTCGCCCACCCCGCCTGACCTCTCCACTGCAGCACGTTCACGGCTCTCTCCACTCCCCGCCTCCCTGTGTTGCCTTGGGGATAGGGGTGCTGCTACAGTTTAGTCGCTAAGTCGTGTCTGACTCTCTGTGACCCCCTGGACTGTAGCCCACCAGGCTTTTCCAGGCAAGAATACTGGAGAGGGTTGCCACTTCCTTCTCCAGGCCATCTTCCCAATCCAGGGATCAAACCTGTAGCTCCCGCTTGGCAGGTAGATTCTTTGCCACCTGAGCCACCTGGGAAGCCCCGGAAATAAGTGGAACAATGCAATCAGCTAGAAGAGCTTCAGACAGAGCAGAGAGCCAAGGACAAGTAAGACTAAGAAATAGAAAGCAGAGGAAGAAACTATGGGCATTGAGTGTCTCTTTTAAGATCTTATACAATTTGCTTTTATACATTAGAAGGTAATAATGCCTGCACCCCTATTCCTGCCCTAAAAATAGCTTCATCTGTACCAGTTTCCTAGATTCCATATGTAGGTGTTAATAAGTGGACAAAGTGGGAAAAGGAGGATGGGACTGGTTAGGAGAGTGGCGCTGACATATATTCCCTGAACATGAAGTCAAAGTGAAAGTCGCTCAGTCGTGTCCGACTCTTTGCGACCCATGGACAGGCTTTGGAATTCTGCAGGCAAGAATACTGGAGTGGGTAGCCTTTTCCTTCTCCAGGGGATCGTCCCAACCCAGGGGTCGAGCCCAGGTCTCCCACTTCACAGGTGGACCGTTTACCATCTGAGCCACCAGGGACAGCCCAAGAATACTGGAGGGGTAGTCTGTGCCTTCTCCAGGGGATTGTCCTGACCCAGGAATCGAACCGGGGTCTCCTGTGTGGTCGGTGGGCACATACACTGCCATGTGTAAACTAGCTAGCTAGTGGAAGCTGCCTTTTAGCACGGGAAGCTCAGCTCCGTGCTCTGTGTGCCCGGGAGTGGTGGAATAGTGGGATGGGAGGGAGGAGATTATGTTGTTCTACAGCAGAAACGAACACAACCTTGTAAAGTAATTATACTCCAGCAATAACAATTCTAAAAACAAAACATAATTTAAAATATTTTTTTCAAAAGGAGGTAAAGCTCACAGAGTACAAAGAGGGCTTTGCCTCTGAGTTTACTCACAGAGGAGAGGAAGGCAGGTAGAGGAAGCTGCGATGGGCTGAGCTCTCCGGGGCACTGGGCGGCGTGGCCCACTGGGCTGCACCACCAAGACGGCCTTGGAGACTCGCTGGCAGCTTGAATGCTCAGAGCAAAGCCAGGCTGTGTTTTACGGTACCGTATGGTACGTTTTTAATCTGGTTGCCTTATGAGCCATCCACTTGGCTTAAGACACGGTGGGGCTCAGAAGAGGGATTTTTGAAATCTGTCCCAGTGGTCCTGGAGCGGAATTGCTCTTCCTGTTGCTGTTTTAATGAGGAAAGTGAGTGTGGGAGGGGGGATGATGAACGCACCGAGGCGCCCGGAAAACCGAGCTCGGCTTGTCATGGTCTTGGACGCTGCTTCCTCTTAAACATCTCACCTCAGAAATGACTCTCCTTTGTCAAATAGAGCACCGTGCAGTGGTTTCCCTTCATTTTAGCTACTTGTTGGTGACTATTTTGGTTCTGGAAACAGCGATGCCAGCTCTTAGGTGAGGCATTTAGTCCTGTTGGCTTGAGCTGGTCCTCTGGGGATAAGATAGAATCTGCTATTTTTCCTTTTGAACTTGATCACAAGACTGGCTTCTCAGTTTCTGGCAGAGACTCATGTAGAAACCACGGGAGGCTCTGACTGGCCTTTTAAACATTTCTGTATTAAAGTGACTTGCCAGGGAAAAGGGAAAGAAGTCCCTTAAAAATCCAGCAACAACCTGGTCGCAGAAGGCCTTGAAGGGGTTCCTGAGCTGTGCCGTGAAGTGCTCAGATCCTGGAAAGCCCTCCGCACGGGCCAGAGGTTTTAGAGGCCACACCACTCTTACTGGCTCAGCGTCTCAGTATATGGTTCTCGCATGCTTCTTGGCTCTTGAGCTTCAATTCGCATCTTCAAGATGAATGGAAAGAAAAATTTATGGGTTTTTCAAAGATGTCATTTTCCTTCAAACTCTTAAAGTGATCCCACAGTGTAGATGAGGTTGTCCCAGGAAACGGTTTAACTTCTGTGGGTGTGTTTCTCTCCTTATTTCTGTTTATGAGCTTCCAAAGACGTCCCTTTCTTTTCCGTTGCCAATAGCTGATGACAGGGTAGCCGCAGTCCCTGGTTACAGATGGCCTGCACGTCCCGTGCTGCCTTGAGAAGGACCACAGTTTTGTTTTCATTTAATTCAGCGCCTGAGGTTTGGGGAGTGTTTGCTAACCAATAAAGAGGAAAATGTCCGCTTTTTGGCCCTCGTCAGCACCTAGAGCACTGTCTGGCACGCAGCGACCCGATGCAGTTGAGCAAGCCAGGTGTTTTACGGTACCGTATGGCTTTTAATCTGGTTGCCTTATGAGCCATCCACTTGGCTTAAGACACGGTGGGGCTCAGAAGAGGGATTTTTGAAATCTGTCCCAGTGGTCCTGGAGCGGAATTGCTCTTCCTGTTGCTGTTTTAATGAGGAAAGTGAGTGTGGGAGGGGGGATGATGAACGCACCGAGGCGCCCGGAAAACCGAGCTCGGCTTGTCATGGTCTTGGACGCTGCTTCCTCTTAAACATCTCACCTCAGAAATGACTCTCCTTTGTCAAATAGAGCACCGTGCAGTGGTTTCCCTTCATTTTAGCTACTTGTTGGTGACTATTTTGGTTCTGGAAACAGCGATGCCAGCTCTTAGGTGAGGCATTTAGTCCTGTTGGCTTGAGCTGGTCCTCTGGGGATAAGATAGAATCTGCTATTTTTCCTTTTGAACTTGATCACAAGACTGGCTTCTCAGTTTCTGGCAGAGACTCATGTAGAAACCACGGGAGGCTCTGACGGGCCCTTTTTAAACATTTCTGTATTAAAGTGACTTGCCAGGAAAAGGGAAAGAAGTCCCTTAAAAATCCAGCAACAACCTGGTCGCAGAAGGCCTTGAAGGGGTTCCTGAGCTGTGCCGTGAAGTGCTCAGATCCTGGAAAGCCCTCCGCACGGGCCAGAGGTTTTAGAGGCCACACCACTCTTACTGGCTCAGCGTCTCAGTATATGGTTCTCGCATGCTTCTTGGCTCTTGAGCTTCAATTCGCATCTTCAAGATGAATGGAAAGAAAAATTTATGGGTTTTTCAAAGATGTCATTTTCCTTCAAACTCTTAAAGTGATCCCACAGTGTAGATGAGGTTGTCCCAGGAAACGGTTTAACTTCTGTGGGTGTGTTTCTCTCCTTATTTCTGTTTATGAGCTTCCAAAGACGTCCCTTTCTTTTCCGTTGCCAATAGCTGATGACAGGGTAGCCGCAGTCCCTGGTTACAGATGGCCTGCACGTCCCGTGCTGCCTTGAGAAGGACCACAGTTTTGTTTTCATTTAATTCAGCGCCTGAGGTTTGGGGAGTGTTTGCTAACCAATAAAGAGGATTTCCACTACGAAGTGCTTCCTGCATTTAGATTTAGGACAGGAATGTGAAATAAATGAGGACACTTCATTCTCCTGGGGAGTGTCCAGCACCTAGAGCACTGTCTGGCACGCAGCGGGCACCCAGTAACTGTCTGCGTGTTCCACGAGCGTGTCTGCCGTCTGGGCAGCGGGGCATCGGCTCTGGGCTGAAGCAGAGTGCCTGCTGCACAGTCCCCGCGGTGTCCTGTCTAGACAGCCTGAAGGACTCTGGGAGGCAGGCTTCCCATGTGTCCTCTTCTGTTCTGGCAACTAAATGATTCCTGCAACTTTCAGAATAAGATAGGTGGCCTACCCTGTGGGCCCTCCCTCCCTGCTTCCTTCATTCCCACCGCCCTTGCCGTACTTCAGGAAAAGAAAAGAGATGATTCTGAATAGGTACATATCCACTTAAAATAGCATTGGGCACGTAGTAAACACTTCATAAGTGTCAAACAGTATCATGATGATGTTACGGGTGTCACCATGTTTTTCTATTTTATTGAGTTTAGAAAAAACAAGTCAATAAATTTTAAATTTTGTGAAGTTTTGTCCAGTTAATTAATTAATGGGTAAAATAAATTGTCTCTTTTTATTGACTCTTGCAAGAAATTATGGCAACATTATTCTCTAATGTTGAATAGTCCTTCTTTGAAAAATTTGTATTGGAGTGTAGTTGATTCACTGGCTTTCCAGGTGGCTTGGTTATCAAGAATCTGCCTACCCATGCAGGAGACTCAGGTTCAAGACCTGGGTCAGGACCAGGTCCAGACTCACTCCAGTACTCTTGCCTGGAAAATCTCATGGACAGAGGAGCCTGGTGGGCTACAGTCCATGGGGTCGAGCAGCTGGGCATGCATGTATGCATAGTTGATTTACAATGTTATAGTAGTTTCAGGTATACAGCAAAGTGAATCGACTATAACAGATACATAAAATCACTCTTTTTTTAGATTCTTTTCCTATATAGGTCATTACAGAGGATCTAGTACAGTTCCCTGTGCTATACAGCAGGTCCAAGTTTTTAGTTAGTTGCTAGGCATACCATGTGGCCTGTGGGATCTTATTTCCCCAGCAAGGGACTGAGCCTGTGCCCTCTGCGAGAGTGGCACAGAGTCCTAGCTGCTGGACTGCCCGGGAAGCCCCTCATGTTGAACAGTCCTTGGCCACCTGTGGTGAGCCCCCATGAGCTGCACAATTTGACTTAACATTAATGTAAGACTTTTGTGCTGAGAACATAAATGAACTTTGTAGTTTCTTTTGTGTGGGTGTGCTGTCTTCAGATAGTGGTGTTGATTTTATGCTGGTTTTGTCGAAAGAGTCAAAAGCTTCTCATCCTTTTTCTGTGTGCATTGTAAGTAGCAGTAAAATGATCTGTTCCTTTAGGATTTGTAGAATTCACAAGTGTGAAATTGATTAAGTCTGGTGCAATCTGAGAAGGTTTATTCTTTTAGAAATGTACTACAGTTTGATTTGTGGTGATTGGTAATGTACAAAAACCATCCATTTAGATTTTTACATTTATTATAATATTTTTCAGCCAAGTGGTTTTTATGATGCACATATTCTATAAACAATTGTAGTTATTTCTATATTCTCACTTTTTTTTTTTTATTTTGGTTAGTCAAAGGTTTATCTCATTTATTGGTCTTAGAATTCTTACCATGAAAAGATCTTGTTTTTTCACTGATATGAAGTGCTTTAGTCAGTATCACAGCTGTGTCCCGGAGATTCCAATGGAGGGCATTTCATTTTATTGTTTTCTGTATATTCTGTACTTTTGTTTCTGATTTCTTTTTTTTTTTTTTTAAACTTTGGTCTCTTTTATTGGTCCTTCATTTTTATTTATTTTCATCCATCTTAATTCTTTGACCTATGTGGCCTCCCATTGCAGTGGCCTCTCTCGTTGCAGAGCACCGGCTCTGGGCGCATGCGCTGCAGAATGCTGGCTCCTAATTGGACACGCTGGTCCAGCCGCACATGGGATCCTCCCATGCCAGGGGTGAACCGGTGCGCCTTGCTCTGCAAGGCGGATTCTTTACCCACTGGACCACCAGGGAAGCCCTGATTTCATTTTTGACACAAAGTTTATCTTGGAGATTTAAAAATTTTTCAGATGGTGGGATCTCTTGATTTTCTGGTTTTGTTACAGATTTTTATTTTACTTGAACAGAAATTATGTTTATCTGGTTTTAACTTTTGTAATTGGCCGAGGCTGTATTTTTGACTTAATAAATAGTCCATGGAGACCTGTAAAGAAGTCATATTCTTGTTTTAAGATATGGAATTCTATTTATATATCGACTAGAACACTTCTGTGATCTTACTCTTATTTCTTGTTCATGTGATCATCCTTCAGAAGAAATAAATATCAATAGTCTGTATTTACTTGTGCTTCAGATTTGTAGCGGGAAAAGTCAAAAGCTTCTCATCCTTTCTGTGTGCATTGTAAGTAGCAGTAAAATGATCTGTTCCTTTAGGATTTGTAGAATTCACAAGTGTGAAATTGATTAAGTCTGGTGCAATCTGAGAAGGTTTATTCTTTTAGAAATGTACTACAGTTTGATTTGTGGTGATTGGTAATGTACAAAAACCATCCATTTAGATTTTTACATTTATTATAATATTTTTCAGCCAAGTGGTTTTTATGATGCACATATTCTATAAACAATTGTAGTTATTTCTATATTCTCACTTTTTTTTTTTTATTTTGGTTAGTCAAAGGTTTATCTCATTTATTGGTCTTAGAATTCTTACCATGAAAAGATCTTGTTTTTTCACTGATATGAAGTGCTTTAGTCAGTATCACAGCTGTGTCCCGGAGATTCCAATGGAGGGCATTTCATTTTATTGTTTTCTGTATATTCTGTACTTTTGTTTCTGATTTCTTTTTTTTTTTTTTTAAACTTTGGTCTCTTTTATTGGTCCTTCATTTTTATTTATTTTCATCCATCTTAATTCTTTGACCTATGTGGCCTCCCATTGCAGTGGCCTCTCTCGTTGCAGAGCACCGGCTCTGGGCGCATGCGCTGCAGAATGCTGGCTCCTAATTGGACACGCTGGTCCAGCCGCACATGGGATCCTCCCATGCCAGGGGTGAACCGTGCGCCTTGCTCTGCAAGGCGGATTCTTTACCCACTGGACCACCAGGGAAGCCCTGATTTCATTTTTGACACAAAGTTTATCTTGGAGATTTAAAAATTTTTCAGATGGTGGGATCTCTTGATTTTCTGGTTTTGTTACAGATTTTTATTTTACTTGAACAGAAATTATGTTTATCTGGTTTTAACTTTTGTAATTGGCCGAGGCTGTATTTTTGACTTAATAAATAGTCCATGGAGACCTGTAAAGAAGTCATATTCTTGTTTTAAGATATGGAATTCTATTTATATATCGACTAGAACACTTCTGTGATCTTACTCTTATTTCTTGTTCATGTGATCATCCTTCAGAAGAAATAAATATCAATAGTCTGTATTTATTGTGCTTTCGTGCTTCAGATGGCTTCTGGTTTGTAAATGATGATGGATATATTTATAATGCTTATTGTGGATTGTACTCTCTGCAACTTTAAAGTAACCTTTTCTTGCTGGATGCTATTTGCTTTGAATTCATTGTGCCCGATCCTAAGATGGGATTTCTGATTTTTTTTTTGTTGTTGCTACTTGCCTGGCTGTACTGGGCTGGATGAGTTACAAGTTGGGATCAAGATTTCTGGAAGAAATATCAAATATTTCTCAGATATGGTGATGATGCCTATTAAATGGCAAAAAGCAAAGAGGAACCAAAGAGCCTAGTGATGAGGATCAAGGAGGAGAGTGAAAAAGCTGGCTTAAATATTTTAAAAAACTCAGTATTAAAAATAAGTAAGATCATAGCATCCGGTCCCATCCCTTCTCTTTGTAGCAAATAGAAGGGAAAATGGTGGAAGCAGTGACTGATTTCCTCTTTTTGGGTTCTAAATTCACTGTGGATGGTGACTGCAGCCATGAGATTAGAAGACCATTGTTTCTTGGCAGGAAAGCTGTGACAAAGCTAGACAGAGTGTTAAAAAGCAGAGACGTTACTTTGCCAACACAGGTCCATCTAGTCAAAGCTATGGTATTTCCAGTAGTCATGTATGGATGTGAAAGTTAGACCCTAAAGAAGGCTGAGCATTGAAGAATTGGTGCTTTTGAACTGTGGTGCTGGAGAAGACTCTTGAGAGTCCCTTGGACTGCAAGGAGATCAAAACCAAAGAGATCACTTTGCTGACAAAGGTCTGTGTAGTCAAGGCTGTGGTCTTTCCAGTGGTCATGTACAATGGGAGAGCTGGACAATAAAGAAGGCAGAGCACCGAAGAATTGACGCTTTTGAACTGTGGTGCTGGAGAAGACTCTTGAGAGGACCTTGCAAAGCAAGGGGATCAAACCAGTCAATCTTAAAGGAAATCCGCTGTGGAAGTGCTGATGCTGAAACTCCAATACTTTGGCCATCTAATGGGAAGATTTGACTCACTGGAAAAGACCCTGATGCTGGAGAAGATTGAGGGCAGAAGAAGAAGAGGGTGACAGATGATAAGATGGTTGGGTGGCATCACCGATTCGATGGACATGAACTTGGGCAAATTCCGGGAGACGGTGGGGGGCACGGAAACTTGGCGTAGTACAGTCCATGGGACTGCAAAGAGTTGGACACGACCTGGGGACTGAACAACAGCAGCTTGCCTGCCATGCTTTTACCCATGCTGCTCTTTTACTTTTCAACTTGCCTGAGTCATTTTATTTTTATGTTTCTGACATAGAGCATACAGTTTTTTATTTTTTTCCTTTGGGAATCAGTCTGTGGTCTTTTTGTTTTGGTGTTTGAATATAATGCACATATATTTCTTACTGTAATACATATATGTAGTGTTAATTATGTAATTATACTTTATGTTGCTCTATGCTTTATTACTTAACTTTTTATTATATGGTCTTAGTTTAATTGTATGTTTTCTCTCCTGTTATTTGGAAAGTTCTTGCCTGTTATGTCATAGCCTTTTAGAGATAACCTTTATAAATCTAGTTTCATAGTTAATTATGATCTTTTAACTAGTATCTATGCCTAAGACTCATGAAGAAATAAGTATAATTCTACTTATTTCTGCATTCCATTCCTTCTTTCTACCATCTGATTTTAGCTGATTATACTATATATTTTTAGTTATTATTTTTCCCTTTATTTTTTAAATTTTCTTGAATTTCTTTGCTTTTACCAGATTTGAATTTTGTATTTTTACCCTGACAATAAAAGATGAGTCAGCTGGAGCACTCCACACCTCTTGGCTTCTCTTCCTGTGTACTCCCCATGTTTTGTTGGTTACCTCATTTCTACATTTTCTACACCGTTTGTGTTCTGTTCTATAGCCACAGTTCTTGTGGCTTTAATCCTCATTCCTTCATTAAATGCATTCAGTGCTCAGTACTAGGCATTTTGCTGAAGGTTTTTTTTTTTTTTTTTTTTTTTTTGGAACCGTCTCTTGGCTTTCTTTGCCTGCAAATTTGGGAGGACTTGTACCATGTCTTAATATTGAATCTTTCTGGAGAGAAGCCAAGGTTAGCTCATGTCTTTTCCTTCAAGATAAATTCATCTTTTTATCCTGTCTGGGTGCCCAAATAATTTTTCTTTAACACGGAAATCCACTAGGTTCATGTTTGGTGTTACTTATCAATTGTTTTCCTCTGGTACCCAAGATGCACTTTCAATCTGTTTTGACTCTTTTGTTTCTAATATTTTCTTGTATTGCTTACCTGTGTGTACATACATATGTATGTATGTATTAATCTATTTATCTGTCTTTTCCTTATTCTGGGATATCATATATGCATATATAGCATCTCCTTGTCTAACCCTGAATTTTAAAGATCAGATTACATTTACTCCTTAATTTATAGATGAGAAACAGGCATAGGAAAAGACAGGACTGGCTAAGATTCAAACTCAGGTCTGCCTTCTCTCTGTCTTTTTAGAGGGGCCCCTGTCACCATAGTGAAGATCTTTCCAAGCTTGTTTCTCCTTCTCTCCTTTATTCTCTGTGCTCCCCAACCATAAACCTCCTTCTCTCTCCTGTTCCCTCCTCTTCTTCAATCTTCCTTGTTTTCTTTGCTATCTTTTCCCACATCTTCTCACTGAGAAACATGTTCCAAATTGAAAGGTGGCTGTAGCAATGTGTGTCATTGGAAGCAGGGGTTGAAGGAGGAGCTGACATGATTGTCACGTCACTTTTACTGTTTTTAAGGCATTTTCTCAGTAGACCTGGAGACCACTTGGTCACTGGCGGGTGGGTAATAATTACTTTTCATCTATCTGAAGAATTCTAAACTTTTCAGTAGTGTTCCCTTTTGCCTAGGTGATCTCATTTCTGAAAAGCTACTGTAATACACAGTGTTTTCCTTTGAACTTTTCTTTTTAAACTTTCAATCGAAAACTGTAGATGATATTCATAAAAGACTGTACACAGCCAGTTGAATGGAAAGGAATTAATCCCATGTTTTATTAGTTGTAATAAGATATACTTGATGGCATACACAGCTTTCATGTGATTCATGTTCACATGGTTCATGTTCATTCAGTTTGGTCCACTAACTCCTAGATCTATTTTAGACACATCTGCGCTCCCTCTGTGTTGTGTAATTAATGCATGTGTTTATAGGGGATGGGATGCAGTATGCATGCTCTGAAAATGACCAAGCTGACATCCCATTTGGATCTTATCCTCTTCATTTCTGATCACTTCAGCATTTAACAATGTCATTTTGAATCTGTAAAGTCTTCTGGTTTGGTAAAAGATCCAGAGCTATTCTGTTTATATATTGTGCCAGTGTGTAGTGACCAATGAGATTATAAAATGTACCTGGCCAGGAATTGACTTCAAAAATTCATCCAAAGCTGTAACTAATTGTTTTCTCTTCCAGAAATATTTATTGAAATATGTTTGGCATGCAGTACTGTATGAGTTTAAGATGTAGAACATAGTGATTTGACTTACATACATCATGAACTGATGACCATAGTAAGTTTAGTGAATGTCTGTCATCTCATATAGATACAAAATTTGGATATAGAAAAGATTATTTTCCCTTGTCATAAGGATTCTTAGGATTTACTCTCTTTACAACTTTCCTACATAACATACAGCTATGTTAATTATATTTATCATGTAGTATTAACACACTAGAGCTTCCCAGGTGGCTCTAGTGGTAAAGAACACACCTGTCAATGTAGGAGACGTAAGACGTGTGAGTTCAATCTCTGGGTCGGGAAGATTCCCTAGAGGAGGGCATGGCAACCCACTCCAGTGTTCTTGCCTGGAAAATGCCGTGGACAGAGAAGCCTGTTGGGCTGTAGTCCATGGGGTTGCAAAGAGGACATGACTGAAGGGACTCAGCACATAGCACCCTAATATATTACATCTCTATTACTTATTTCCTGATTGGAAGTTTGTACGAGCCTTCCTCTAATTCTCCCTCCTCTCACCACCTAGGTGATCTCATTTCTGAAAAGCTACTGTAATACACAGTGTTTTCCTTTGAACTTTTCTTTTTAAACTTTCAATCGAAAACTGTAGATGATATTCATAAAAGACTGTACACAGCCAGTTGAATGGAAAGGAATTAATCCCATGTTTTATTAGTTGTAATAAGATATACTTGATGGCATACACAGCTTTCATGTGATTCATGTTCACATGGTTCATGTTCATTCAGTTTGGTCCACTAACTCCTAGATCTATTTTAGACACATCTGCGCTCCCTCTGTGTTGTGTAATTAATGCATGTGTTTATAGGGGATGGGATGCAGTATGCATGCTCTGAAAATGACCAAGCTGACATCCCATTTGGATCTTATCCTCTTCATTTCTGATCACTTCAGCATTTAACAATGTCATTTTGAATCTGTAAAGTCTTCTGGTTTGGTAAAAGATCCAGAGCTATTCTGTTTATATATTGTGCCAGTGTGTAGTGACCAATGAGATTATAAAATGTACCTGGCCAGGAATTGACTTCAAAAATTCATCCAAAGCTGTAACTAATTGTTTTCTCTTCCAGAAATATTTATTGAAATATGTTTGGCATGCAGTACTGTATGAGTTTAAGATGTAGAACATAGTGATTTGACTTACATACATCATGAACTGATGACCATAGTAAGTTTAGTGAATGTCTGTCATCTCATATAGATACAAAATTTGGATATAGAAAAGATTATTTTCCCTTGTCATAAGGATTCTTAGGATTTACTCTCTTTACAACTTTCCTACATAACATACAGCTATGTTAATTATATTTATCATGTAGTATTAACACACTAGAGCTTCCCAGGTGGCTCTAGTGGTAAAGAACACACCTGTCAATGTAGGAGACGTAAGACGTGTGAGTTCAATCTCTGGGTCGGGAAGATTCCCTAGAGGAGGGCATGGCAACCCACTCCAGTGTTCTTGCCTGGAAAATGCCGTGGACAGAGAAGCCTGTTGGGCTGTAGTCCATGGGGTTGCAAAGAGGACATGACTGAAGGGACTCAGCACATAGCACCCTAATATATTACATCTCTATTACTTATTTCCTGATTGGAAGTTTGTACCTTTTGACTGCCTTCCTCTAATTCTCCCTCCTCTCACCCCTACCTCTTTAGTCATTCATTTTTTTTTTTAAAGATTTATTTATTTATTTACTTTGGGTGGGGGTCGGGTTGGGGAGGGAGGGGAGTGGGCGGGCCACTTCTATTGGTCTTTTTTATTTCTCTGTTTTCATTCGTCTTTGTTCTTTGGCTCCTGTGGGCCTCCCATCGCGGTGGCGTCTGTCATTGCAGAGCGCCGGCTCTGGGCGCATGCGCTCCAGAGCTCTGGCTCAGTGATTGGACACATCAGTCCAGCCACTCCGCGGCACATGGGATCTTCCCAAGCCAGGGCTCGAATCGGTGCCCCTTGCACTGCAAGGCAGTGTCCTTACCCACTGGACCACCAGGGGAAGCCCAGTCATTCATTTTTTGATGGACTCTAAGGTCCCTATGTAAATAATTCTTTAAAAAGTGTATTTATTGGTTGTATTTATAACATCAATGTATGTTCACTCTAGGGCATTTGAAAACTGCGTGTGTATAATATCACCCATGATCCTACTCTGGCAGACACAGTGATTACTTAGTATGATTTTGTGTTTCCTTCTGGTCTTTAATATACATACAGCATAATTTTATTAAATTTTAGTCATGCTTAGGTATGTAAAATTTAGCATTAAGTTTTCCTCTTTGTATTTCTGAGTTATCTCATGTTGGTAAATTTACAACTTTCCTACATATTTTTCATAAAAAAAGGGCCTTATGTTTAGGATTTACTCTCTTTACAACTTTCCTACATAACATACAGCTATGTTAATTATATTTATCATGTAGTATTAACACACTAGAGCTTCCCAGGTGGCTCTAGTGGTAAAGAACACACCTGTCAATGTAGGAGACGTAAGACGTGTGAGTTCAATCTCTGGGTCGGGAAGATTCCCTAGAGGAGGGCATGGCAACCCACTCCAGTGTTCTTGCCTGGAAAATGCCGTGGACAGAGAAGCCTGTTGGGCTGTAGTCCATGGGGTTGCAAAGAGGACATGACTGAAGGGACTCAGCACATAGCACCCTAATATATTACATCTCTATTACTTATTTCCTGATTGGAAGTTTGTACCTTTTGACTGCCTTCCTCTAATTCTCCCTCCTCTCACCCCTACCTCTTTAGTCATTCATTTTTTTTTTTAAAGATTTTTATTTATTTATTTACTTTGGGTGGGGGTCGGGTTGGGGAAGGAGGGGAGTGGGCGGGCCACTTCTATTGGTCTTTTTTATTTCTCTGTTTTCATTCGTCTTCGTTCTTTGGCTCCTGTGGGCCTCCTATCGCGGTGGCCTCTGTCCTCGCAGAGCGCCGGCTCTGGGCGCATGCGCTCCAGAGCTCTGGCTCAGTGATTGGACACATCAGTCCAGCCACTCCGCGGCACATGGGATCTTCCCAAGCCAGGGCTCGAATCGGTGCCCCTTGCACTGCAAGGCAGTGTCCTTACCCACTGGACCACCAGGGGAAGCCCAGTCATTCATTTTTTGATGGACTCTAAGGTCCCTATGTAAATAATTCTTTAAAAAGTGTATTTATTGGTTGTATTTATAACATCAATGTATGTTCACTCTAGGGCATTTGAAAACTGCGTGTGTGTATAATATCACCCATGATCCTACTCTGGCAGACACAGTGATTACTTAGTATGATTTTGTGTTTCCTTCTGGTCTTTAATATACATACACGCATAATTTTATTAAATTTTAGTCATGCTTAGGTATGTAAAATTTAGCATTAAGTTTTCCTCTTTGTATTTCTGAGTTATCTCATGTTGGTAAATATTGTTTATTTATGGTTTTGTGATGGCTGCATAATTTTAAATAAGGCTATACCAAAATCTAGTCACTCCCTATTGTTAAAGCTCTTGTATTAGTGGATTTTGTCCATATTTATAACCGTTATATTAAGATAGTGTCTGAGATGTAGAATTAATAAGGGAAAGGTCATGAGGATTTTTCCTCAGTATCAATTTGTTTGATTTCTATCTCATTATGAAGTACTACATGCATAGAAAGAGAACCTAAGCATGAGCCTGCTCATGAGAATGGCTTGTCATTTTTACATTCTCACCAGGAGTGTGTTTGAACGTTGCCTTCCCACGCCAGCCTCAACATTTCAGCTTCTGACTTTAAACTCTGTTGTCAACTCAACATGGAAAAATGGCATTTCTTTGTTTTAATTTTTGTTTCTTTCATCTACAGTGTTGTGTGGGTTGTGGTATTTATTATCCATTTGTATTTTTTCTGTAACTTGTCTAAAGATATTCTTTGCCCAGTTGTCTGTTGGTGTATAGCCTTTGCTTATTTCCTTCAAAGGAATTTAACATATTTCAGTATTTTTCATATATTTACAAGTATACGTATGTGCATAGTGGGTGCACTTGAGTGCAACTGTTACAGTACATTCGTTCCTATTTAGGTAAATCAGTTAGCTAGTGCTGTGTAACAAGAAAATTACAAAGCTCTGTGTCTTCCAGCAATTATCCTTTGTCATTGTTGGTTAGTCTTTGGGCAGTCTCTCTGGGTTTCTGGTCCTGGCTGGAGTGTCTAATGCCTCTGTGGTCAGCTATGGGGTAGGGAGGTGTCTCTGCTGATCTTAGCCTAGATTCTTGCATTTTGGGAAATGGCAGGCTGGCTGCATCCTGACGATCTAAGCTAGGGCGACTGAGTTCTCTCTTCTTCAGCAGGCCAGCATGGCTTTTCAAACGTAGGGTTCCAGAAAGGCTCGGAACTGGTACACATCTATTCTTGATACATTTATTGGCAAAACAAGTCACAGAACAACCTGGCATTGAAAACTTGTATTTATTGAGATTTTGGGGAATATACATACACATAATTTTATTAAATTTTAGTCATGCTTAGGTATGTAAAATTTAGCATTAAGTTTTCCTCTTTGTATTTCTGAGTTATCTCATGTTGGTAAATATTGTTTATTTATGGTTTTGTGATGGCTGCATAATTTTAAATAAGGCTATACCAAAATCTAGTCACTCCCTATTGTTAAAGCTCTTGTATTAGTGGATTTTGTCCATATTTATAACCGTTATATTAAGATAGTGTCTGAGATGTAGAATTAATAAGGGAAAGGTCATGAGGATTTTTCCTCAGTATCAATTTGTTTGATTTCTATCTCATTATGAAGTACTACATGCATAGAAAGAGAACCTAAGCATGAGCCTGCTCATGAGAATGGCTTGTCATTTTTACATTCTCACCAGGAGTGTGTTTGAACGTTGCCTTCCCACGCCAGCCTCAACATTTCAGCTTCTGACTTTAAACTCTGTTGTCAACTCAACATGGAAAAATGGCATTTCTTTGTTTTAATTTTTGTTTCTTTCATCTACAGTGTTGTGTGGGTTGTGGTATTTATTATCCATTTGTATTTTTTCTGTAACTTGTCTAAAGATATTCTTTGCCCAGTTGTCTGTTGGTGTATAGCCTTTGCTTATTTCCTTCAAAGGAATTTAACATATTTCAGTATTTTTCATATATTTACAAGTATACGTATGTGCATAGTGGGTGCACTTGAGTGCAACTGTTACAGTACATTCGTTCCTATTTAGGTAAATCAGTTAGCTAGTGCTGTGTAACAAGAAAATTACAAAGCTCTGTGTCTTCCAGCAATTATCCTTTGTCATTGTTGGTTAGTCTTTGGGCAGTCTCTCTGGGTTTCTGGTCCTGGCTGGAGTGTCTAATGCCTCTGTGGTCAGCTATGGGGTAGGGAGGTGTCTCTGCTGATCTTAGCCTAGATTCTTGCATTTTGGGAAATGGCAGGCTGGCTGCATCCTGACGATCTAAGCTAGGGCGACTGAGTTCTCTCTTCTTCAGCAGGCCAGCATGGCTTTTCAAACGGTAGGGTTCCAGAAAGGCTCGGAACTGGTACACATCTATTCTTGATACATTTATTGGCAAAAACAAGTCACAGAACCAAACCAGATTCAAGGAATGGAGAAATAGACGCCTCCTCTCAATGGGAGGAGCTGCAAAATGCATTGCAAAAGACATGGTTAAAGGAAAGAGAAGATAGTTGTGGACATTCTCTTAATTTGCCACAGTAACTAACTAGTTTGGTTTTGGTTTTTCACTGGATCCTTTCAGGATATGTTCTCACCCTTTTGTTTCAAAGATTTTCTAGGGTGTATTTAAGTGACATT
This sequence comes from Tragulus kanchil, assembly GCA_022376925.1. Classification (NCBI taxonomy): domain Eukaryota; kingdom Metazoa; phylum Chordata; class Mammalia; order Artiodactyla; family Tragulidae; genus Tragulus; species Tragulus kanchil. The sequence goes on from JAIOJX010000004.1 coordinate 152,049,173, forward strand.
TTAAAAATTAATTTAAGTGCAAGAAGATTTTCTCAAGTATGTCTTTATTATATCTGTTCCTGCGTGCTGCATGCTGAGTCGCTTTAGTGTGTCTGACTCTTTGCAGCTCTACAGACTGTAGCCCTCCAGGCTCCTCTGTCCCTGGCATTCTCTAGGCAGGAGTACTAGTTGCTATGCCCTCCTGCAGGGAATCTTCCTGACCCAGGGTTCGAACCCACGTCTCTTACATCTCCTGCATTGACAGGCGGGTTCTTTATCACTAGCACCACTTAGGAAGCCCTCATCCATTCCTATTGCCTGTGTTAATGTCAATTGCTCACTCCAATGTGAATTTCGTCTTGCCTATTATGTTTTATCATTTCCTTGCAATTAATTTATCTTTGTCTCTGTTGTGGTAGTTTTGTTTTTATCTGTTCCTGTTAACTTTTCCTGAGGACTTTCTTTCCTTGTTATTTTTGGCTTCTAGCTATTATAGAGCATTGCTGCTTTTATACTTCTGAGACTTCCAAGAAGTCTTCTGAAATGTTCCGGTTTCTTTAATAAAACATCAACTCTCTTATTTTTGGTCTCCAGACTAACACTCCACACTGTCTAGTTCTCTGCCACCTTAAATCATCCATATCTAAATGCAAGCCTGTATTTGCCTGTTTCTGAAACTTTTCCCATATCTTAGCACTTTGCTTGTAAAGGGCTGTCCTTATACAACTAAATCTGTATGGACTATTGAACAGCACGGGTTAGGACTGCATACGTCCACTTACACATGGATCTTTTCATAAATGGTACAGTACAACACGGGCTTCCCTGGTAGCTAGACTGGTGAAGAATCCGCCTTCTGTGCAGGAGACCCAAGTTTGATTCCTGGGTTGGGAAGGTCCCCTGGAGAAGGGAACGGCTACCCACTCCAGTATTCTTGCCTGGAGAATCCTATGGACAGAGGAGCCTAATAGGCTGCAGAGAGTCAGGCAGGACTGAGTGACTTTCACTTTCATAGTACTACACATCTGTTGGTTAGTTGCAAGAACAGATTCAGAACCTCAGATACAGAAGGCTGTCTATGGGACTTGGCCATTCACTGGTTCTGGTCCTGGAACCCATCCCCTATAGGAACCAGGAAGAGCTGTACACACTTTTCATCATCAAGCACCCTTGGTTCTTGCAATCCAGACACTCTGAGGGGGTTATGAGGGCCATGTTAGGGAGGAAGAAGCCAAAGATAGATGCAAAGTGTGAGCCCCTTGACAAGCAAGAAATGGATCCCTGAAATAGCTACTAATTTGGATGGTAGGGTATGTGTGACTGGTCTGGGGCTGATAAGATCAGACCAAAAGGAACATATTCAGAAAGGGGCCATTATTCTGTCTATCTTCTCCTTCTCAGCCACATATTTATTTCTTCTTTACTTTTAAGCCATTTAAACATCTGTGAGAATACGTCACATTATGCTTGGTTCTGATCATGGCAGCAGCTCTGCCTTCCAGGTAAGAGGAAGCGCTGCTCCTGCCTCATTCTCCTGCATCCCTTGGGCGGCCTCTCCAGCCACGGCTGGATGCTTTAAGCTCTGGTCCTGAGGGCATGGATCAGGCATGAAAGGAGCCCTCTGTGGCCGGCTCTGGCTACAGTCTGGGACCTAAGCCCTGGGCCGCCTAACTGCTGTTCTTTTCTGTTCTTTCTATGTGGGTGAACCTTACCCCACCTCAGAGCATCTGTGACTTGATTATTGCGTCTCCCTTTTAAATGCTGCCACGTCACCGCTATTTAATATCTTACGTCAGAAGTTGGCAGAAGATAGAACTGAGTAGGTATTTAAATATAAAAGGACATGTATTCCTGTTCCTAAGCACAAAGTAAAATGATCTTTCCATTTAAGCTGTTCTTTGTGAAATGGCAATGTTCCCAGAATATCTGAGCTGAAAAGGATCTAAGAGATCATCAGGTTTAACTGGAAGAAACTGAGCCCCAGAGGGGTAGGGGTGATTCATTCATGATTCCAAAATGGGAATTGAGATCCAGGGCCCATCATCAATCCAGCGCCTTTTTATTCTTTGTTTTCCCTCTGGTTCTTCTCACTACTTTGCTTGCAACGTATTTTATTTTAGATTGTGTTTTTTTTCTCTTTTCTTTCTACTACCAGAGTTCAAATATTTTTCACTTTTGTCCTACTTTGTATACTTTTTTTCTATTTCAGCATTTAAAATATTTCCAGAACCTAGTAGAAAATTGCAAGTAACAAATTGTAACTTACTTTCTTCTGCTTTCCTTTCTCCAGAATAGATAATTCTAGTGGGATTATGTTACTGCTTGTGAACTAAAATGCATTACTGCCTACTCTTTCTTTCATAATGACTGGCTTATTCCTTACAAATGAATGAGGAGCTATTGCCCTGAGGATTAGAATGTTGAACTTTTTTGAAAAAGAATTATGTTAAAAGTGTCATACGAATCACTCTTGCCTTAAGAGTCCCTGTGCATCCTTGTTAGTTAAGCCCGTCCTTCTGTGCTAGTTCTCCAGGCCGTCCTCTGTTCAATAGAGAAGTCAAGCCACTGCTGACTTTCCAAAGTGTGTTTAAAGGCAGGTGTACATATTCCCCATTATTTCATCTGTTTAAAATGAAGGATAGATCCCGTAAGATCACATTTACCTGGTAAGATTAACATGAGCCTTAAGACTTACTGTTGTTGTCAGTCAGTTGCTAAATCTTGTCCAACTCTTTGTGACCCCATGGCAGGCCTCCCTGTCTCTCACTGTCTCCCCGGGGTTTGCTCAAACTCATGTCCAAATAGTCGGTGATACCATCCAAGCATCTCATCCCCTGCTGCCCCCTTCTCCTCCGGCCCTCGAGCTTTCCCAGCATCAGGGTCTTTTCCAGCGAGTCAGCTCTTCCCATCAGGTGGCCAGAGAATTGGAGCTGCAGATTCAGCGTCAGTCCTTTCAATGAATTCAGGTTGATTTCCCTTAGGATTGACTGGTTTCATCATTTTGCAGTCTCAGGGACTCTCAAGCGTCTTCTCCAGTCCCACAGGTCAAAAGCATCGGTCCTTCAGTGCTCAGCCTTGATTATGGTCCAACTCTCACATTACTGGAAAAACAATAGTCAGCAAAGTGAATTCAATCCAGGGCCTTTTTATTCTTTGTTTTCCCTCTGGTTCTTCTCACTACTTTGCTTGCAACGTATTTTATTTTAGATTGTGTTTTTTTTCTCTTTTCTTTCTACTACCAGAGTTCAAATATTTTTCACTTTTGTCCTACTTTGTATACTTTTTTTCTATTTCAGCATTTAAAATATTTCCAGAACCTAGTAGAAAATTGCAAGTAACAAATTGTAACTTACTTTCTTCTGCTTTCCTTTCTCCAGAATAGATAATTCTAGTGGGATTATGTTACTGCTTGTGAACTAAAATGCATTACTGCCTACTCTTTCTTTCATAATGACTGGCTTATTCCTTACAAATGAATGAGGAGCTATTGCCCTGAGGATTAGAATGTTGAACTTTTTTGAAAAAGAATTATGTTAAAAGTGTCATACGAATCACTCTTGCCTTAAGAGTCCCTGTGCATCCTTGTTAGTTAAGCCCGTCCTTCTGTGCTAGTTCTCCAGGCCGTCCTCTGTTCAATAGAGAAGTCAAGCCACTGCTGACTTTCCAAAGTGTGTTTAAAGGCAGGTGTACATATTCCCCATTATTTCATCTGTTTAAAATGAAGGATAGATCCCGTAAGATCACATTTACCTGGTAAGATTAACATGAGCCTTAAGACTTACTGTTGTTGTCAGTCAGTTGCTAAATCTTGTCCAACTCTTTGTGACCCCATGGCAGGCCTCCCTGTCTCTCACTGTCTCCCGGAGTTTGCTCAAACTCATGTCCAAATAGTCGGTGATACCATCCAAGCATCTCATCCCCTGCTGCCCCCTTCTCCTCCGGCCCTCGAGCTTTCCCAGCATCAGGGTCTTTTCCAGCGAGTCAGCTCTTCCCATCAGGTGGCCAGAGAATTGGAGCTGCAGATTCAGCGTCAGTCCTTTCAATGAATTCAGGTTGATTTCCCTTAGGATTGACTGGTTTCATCATTTTGCAGTCTCAGGGACTCTCAAGCGTCTTCTCCAGTCCCACAGGTCAAAAGCATCGGTCCTTCAGTGCTCAGCCTTGATTATGGTCCAACTCTCACATCTTTTCATGACTACTGGAAAAACAATAGTCAGCAAAGTGATGTCTCTGCTTTTTAATACACTGTCTAGGTTTGTTATAGATTTCCACTCAGCAAACAAGTGTCTTTTAATTTTGTGGCTGCAGTTACCATCTGCAGTGATTTCAGAGCTCAATAAAATAAAATCTGTCACTGTTTCCAGTTTTTCCCCATCTATTTGCCATAAGCGGATAGGACCAGATACCATGGTCAATAGGTCACAATAAATTTTGTCAGGTAGAAAAAGGTTGAGAAAGTGAACTAATTTCATTAAGAATGGAAACTGTGCCTGTTATATAAACGTATCTGGAGTCAGGCTGTCAGCTCATGGTTGGATCTCTGGCAGTGTTGTTGGGTGATTTGTTGGTGATGAATATTGTCTATAACCTCAGTAATGATGAGCTAGAGTGTATTTTGAGCACTGTGACTTTGTTAATACTGCTCTCAGTTGTTTCCATCTGCCTTTTGCCCTTGTGTGTCTATCCCTTTGTGTAGATCATCATCAGATTTTTTTTTTTTTACCAGAACCAAGGAGGTTTTATTTTCCAAAGAGTGAGCAATCCTTCACTGAGTAGCACCTGTCACATCCTACAGAAGTCTGCAAGACAGTAAGACTGTATTTATAATGCCCAAATGTGCCATGGGCACAGCATTGTATATCACAATACCTTAATTCTTATGTGTATTTAGCATAGCAGAAATATTTAGGTTCAAGGTCTATAAAACATGCAGTCTTTTTAAACAGCTCATGATCTTTATTGGTTAGAAACATTGACCAATGTTTAACAAATGGTTAGTAAAAATGAAAACATGCCTATTATACGTGGGTTTACTACCTAGAATTGATGGACCTTCATCAGTACAGCAGTTCAGACGAACTGTTAGCTGAGAGGTAGACCGAAGCTCCAAAATCATATCTGGATATAATTATTGAGTTTATTAAAATGAGATTTTTACTTATATTTACATAATTCAATTAGATAAAACCTTAAGGGCAACAAATAATTATCTCATTTTCTCTGTAACTGATGCAATATTTTATCTTTATTAATTTCCTAGGAAAGTTTTACATCTTGAAATGCTAAGTAAGGGAAGATATGGAAATTTCATCCTCTTTGTATTTCATAGCACAGATTTTTAAAAATTTCATAACACAAATGTATAGCATCGCATTTTTTTCTCCTTTGTTTTTCTTTTGGTCTTTGTCTCACCGATAGGTATTCCTCACTCTGATAATAGTCCCAGTGCCATGTAAGGACAAAAATAAGTTGGGACAGGTGGCATAAAATTACCCCAAGCAAGAGAGTTGTGTGACTTATTGGGATGAATGTGAGTTGGAAAGTGCTCTTTCTCTGTTGAAACATCTGAAAGCAAACTCAAGAATGGTATTAGTAATATCTTACTCAATTCTATAGCTGATTTCTTATAAAGTATTTTTTGGAATAACTGAAGCACAGTATAGAAATAAACATTGCTCAGACAGAAAGTTATTTGAAAAGGAATTTACTTAAGGTATAATGGGAATGTAAAATAGTCCTAAAAGAAAATTGTACACATCTCTATTTGGACTTCTTTATAAAGGGCTTCCCAGATGACTCTGTGGTCAAGAATCTGCCTGCCAATATGGGGCCAAAGGAGATGCAGGTTCAGTCCTTGGGTTGGGAAGATCCCCTGGAGGAAGGCATGGTAACCCACTCTGGCATTCTTGCCTGGGAAATCCCATAGACAGAGGAGCTTGGTGGGCTACAGTCCGTGGGGTCATCACAGAGTTGGATAAAACTCAAGCAACTGGAGCACATATTAAATAAAGTTAAATTTGACATAACTATTTCATATAAAACCCTTGCCTTGAAAGTAAGGAAGGGTTTCCCTGGTGGTCCAGTGGGTAGGGAAGATCCCACGTGCCGCAGAGCAGCTGGACTGATGTGTCCAACTACCAAGCCGGAACTCTGGAGCTCATGTGCCCAGAGCCAGTGCTCTGCGATGAGAGAGACCACTGCGATGGGAGGCCCACATGGGCCAAAAGAACAAAGATAAATGAATGAAAGGTTAATAGAAGTAGCCCCCCCCAAAAAAAGTAAGGAAATTTTTCCATTTTAAACTATGACGTTAAAAGTTGTTATGGTGCATTGCTTCATAGAAAAAAATGAAGGGCTTCAACTATATATTTAGAAAATTGTTTCCTGATCAATGTCAAGAAAATTTAATAAAAAAATAGTGATAAATAGTGTGAAGATGATAGACCACATTCCCAGGCATTCCGTAATTTTAAATACCTATAAATGTCTGAATGGTCTGACATGAACTGTTTTGTTTTTACAACATCTGGCTTTTCAGAAATGAAAGTATTGTGCCGAGCAGCAGCATAGTAGCTCATGTCAGTTGCATATCAGCTGCATCAGTTGCATGAACTGTGATGAACAGTTGAGAGGCTCTGGGTTGACTGGGCGTTAACCGTGAAAGGACAAGGGATGATGGTATTAGTAATATCTTACTCAATTCTATAGCTGATTTCTTATAAAGTATTTTTTGGAATAACTGAAGCACAGTATAGAAATAAACATTGCTCAGACAGAAAGTTATTTGAAAAGGAATTTACTTAAGGTATAATGGGAATGTAAAATAGTCCTAAAAGAAAATTGTACACATCTCTATTTGGACTTCTTTATAAAGGGCTTCCCAGATGACTCTGTGGTCAAGAATCTGCCTGCCAATATGGGGGCCAAAGGAGATGCAGGTTCAGTCCTTGGGTTGGGAAGATCCCCTGGAGGAAGGCATGGTAACCCACTCTGGCATTCTTGCCTGGGAAATCCCATAGACAGAGGAGCTTGGTGGGCTACAGTCCGTGGGGTCATCACAGAGTTGGATAAAACTCAAGCAACTGGAGCACATATTAAATAAAGTTAAATTTGACATAACTATTTCATATAAAACCCTTGCCTTGAAAGTAAGGAAGGGTTTCCCTGGTGGTCCAGTGGGTAGGGAAGATCCCACGTGCCGCAGAGCAGCTGGACTGATGTGTCCAACTACCAAGCCGGAACTCTGGAGCTCATGTGCCCAGAGCCAGTGCTCTGCGATGAGAGAGACCACTGCGATGGGAGGCCCACATGGGCCAAAAGAACAAAGATAAATGAATGAAAGGTTAATAGAAGTAGCCCCCCCCAAAAAAAGTAAGGAAATTTTTCCATTTTAAACTATGACGTTAAAAGTTGTTATGGTGCATTGCTTCATAGAAAAAAATGAAGGGCTTCAACTATATATTTAGAAAATTGTTTCCTGATCAATGTCAAGAAAATTTAATAAAAAAATAGTGATAAATAGTGTGAAGATGATAGACCACATTCCCAGGCATTCCGTAATTTTAAATACCTATAAATGTCTGAATGGTCTGACATGAACTGTTTTGTTTTTACAACATCTGGCTTTTCAGAAATGAAAGTATTGTGCCAAGCCGAGCAGCAGCATAGTAGCTCATGTCAGTTGCATATCAGCTGCATCAGTTGCATGAACTGTGATGAACAGTTGAGAGGCTCTGGGTTGACACGTGAAGGACGGAATGATGATATCGGCCAGCTCGTCTTTTAATCAACCCTTAGGAATCAAGGGTTAACGGGACTTCTGTGCATAAACAGAAATGTTGAAAGGAGTGGTCTTGTATACAAAATAAAAGAGACACTTTGGAAAATGAAAACGGCTAGGCACAAAAGGGTAGAGTAAGTGACTGTCTAACGCTTAAATATCCATCTGGAATTGGTCTTCTTTAAGTTCCTTGTGTGAACAGATGATTGAACTCACTTGTATTTTTTCCCCTAAATTTTGGAATATACTGGACAAGTTTTCTTAAGAACTTTGAAAGACTCACTTGAAGTGGTGTTTTCACACATGCTGAGCGTTGAGTATATGACTGATAAACTCTAAAATATATTCCAGGGAAGTTATTTCTTTTGTTAGGGCGCATTCTAGGCTCAGGGACTTTTCTGACACATCAGTCTGGAATTCCGCAAGCACTGGCAGCAAGCGTGTTCGATTCTGACTCTCTGGTTCTTGCCTCTCCTTCCAATGGAGGAACCCTAAACAGCTTCAGACCCTTTCCCAGGTACTCCTGGGACCCCCAGGGGGCCCTTTCAGAGGGCTTGAGTGCTCTTGGCAGTTAGTAGTTGTTGAGCAATGTTCACAGCTGCCTGGACGTGGCCGGCCACAGCCTCTGGACCCACACGTAGGCTGCCTGCAGACTGCCGCAGTTTCTGCATGTCCTTCCACTCCACAGGCGTGAGGATGCGCCTCACTCACGAGAGCTGTGAGGTGCTGCCGGCCTCCGGGAGTCTGCAGATAGCCCCGCTGCACTGTGCTTTGAGTCAGGACGGGGGAGGAGCACCTCACTTTCTCTGTTCAGCTATATTTCACCAGACAAGGGCACCTTGTGTCTTGGTTGTCTTACAATAATTTCAGTAAACATAGTTTTAGCCTTTTAAATTGCGCGTAACCTGAATCAGCGCTGATAGAAAACAGATGAATCACGGCTGTGTCTTGTGGATGATGTGAGCAGGGTGTATGTGTGCACGCTGCGTTGCTTCAGTTGTGTCTGACTCTGTGTGATCCTATACACAATAGCTCGCTGGGCTCCTCTGTCCATGGGGTTCCCAGGCAAGAGTAGAGTGGAGTGGGTTTCCATGCCGTCTTCCAGGGATCTTCCTGACTCAGGGATAGAACCTGTGCCTCTTATATTTCCTGCATCGACAGTTGGGTTCTTTACCACTAGTGCCATCTGTGAGTAGGGTAAGTTAAAGAAAATCAACAAGAGACAGTGGACCCCTGGAGTATGAAGGGGCAGGGGAAAGGTTCCTGGAGACTGTTCAGAGTTGTGACTGTGGAAGAGGAGGTGAGCTGAGGTTAGAAGAAGGTAGCCACTGCCATGTGCATGGTCAAGTGAGGAGGAAGCTGTGGGGCAGATATCCCAGCCTCACGAGGCTCCCTCTCCCTGGCCCCCTGCAGGCTCCTCCTAGCCAGCCAGGAGCCAGAGGGCAGGGGAGCTAATGTGATGGTTTTGTGAAGAAGAGAGCATGGGCAAACAGAATGGAGATGTGGAGCCCCAGACGAGCAGTGGTCGGCACAGAGCTCTTCCTCTCCCTCCCCCTTGCCTCCTCGTGCTGCCCTAGATTGGGTCCTAGGAACTGGGTCCGAGTAGATTGTGCAAAGCAGATGCCTGATCATACTCAGAACAGTCCCTCTTCTCTGCAGCCCCTCTTCTCTCGGGTCCTAATTGTGGTGCTTGAGTCCGTGTCCAGGAGCCTGGATGCTCAGGCACTGCAGGGTTGACCCAGGATTGGGTCCTAAGGACTCTGGGTCTCTAGAGCACGCGTGAGGATGCGCTCACTCACGAGAGCTGTGAGGTGCTGCCGGCCTCCGGGAGTCTGCAGATAGCCCCGCTGCACTGTGCTTTGAGTCAGGACGGGGGAGGAGCACCTCACTTTCTCTGTTCAGCTATATTTCACCAGACAAGGGCACCTTGTGTCTTGGTTGTCTTACAATAATTTCAGTAAACATAGTTTTAGCCTTTTAAATTGCGCGTAACCTGAATCAGCGCTGATAGAAAACAGATGAATCACGGCTGTGTCTTGTGGATGATGTGAGCAGGGTGTATGTGTGCACGCTGCGTTGCTTCAGTTGTGTCTGACTCTGTGTGATCCTATACACAATAGCTCGCTGGGCTCCTCTGTCCATGGGGTTCCCAGGCAAGAGTAGAGTGGAGTGGGTTTCCATGCCGTCTTCCAGGGATCTTCCTGACTCAGGGATAGAACCTGTGCCTCTTATATTTCCTGCATCGACAGTTGGGTTCTTTACCACTAGTGCCATCTGTGAGTAGGGTAAGTTAAAGAAAATCAACAAGAGACAGTGGACCCCTGGAGTATGAAGGGGCAGGGGAAAGGTTCCTGGAGACTGTTCAGAGTTGTGACTGTGGAAGAGGAGGTGAGCTGAGGTTAGAAGAAGGTAGCCACTGCCATGTGCATGGTCAAGTGAGGAGGAAGCTGTGGGGCAGATATCCCAGCCTCACGAGGCTCCCTCTCCCTGGCCCCCTGCAGGCTCCTCCTAGCCAGCCAGGAGCCAGAGGGCAGGGGAGCTAATGTGATGGTTTTGTGAAGAAGAGAGCATGGGCAAACAGAATGGAGATGTGGAGCCCCAGACGAGCAGTGGTCGGCACAGAGCTCTTCCTCTCCCTCCCCCTTGCCTCCTCGTGCTGCCCTAGATTGGGTCCTAGGAACTGGGTCCGAGTAGATTGTGCAAAGCAGATGCCTGATCATACTCAGAACAGTCCCTCTTCTCTGCAGCCCCTCTTCTCTCGGGTCCTAATTGTGGTGCTTGAGTCCGTGTCCAGGAGCCTGGATGCTCAGGCACTGCAGGGTTGACCCAGGCACTCTTCCAGACTGTCCAGACCTGCCTCATACTAGTCAAAGGCGGTCAGGCTGTCATGTGGATCAGATTCCAGAATCTCTGAGACTTTACCCACCTAACCCAAAGAAAACTGCTCACTCATGTTCCAGTCCCGGAAGAGCCAAATGCCTTTTGTCCTGGAGATAAACCATCTGCAACATGGGGTATCTAGAATCCAGAGAAGGAAGAGAGAAGGGGGAGATTACAAAAGACGATTGTATGGCAGGCCGGGTGTGGCTGACGTCTGTCCACTCCCACTCTCTTGACCACTTAGTTACATGTCTCCATGCTGCATGCAAAGAAAGGCAGGGTTTTGCAGAGCTTTGGCAATCTCTGATGTGTGCCTGAAGCCCAGCAATGAACGTAAGGAGTGGAGCTTCTTAGCACACGGTCATTGAATACTCAACCCCTGCTGTGTGTGTGTGCTCAGTCACTCAGTTGTGTCTCTTTTAGACCCCGTGAACTGTTGCCCACCAGCCACCTCTGTCCATGGGATTTCCCAGGTAAGTATACTTGAGTAGGCTGCCATTTCATCCTCCAGGGCATGTTCCTGCCCAGAGATCCAACCTGTGTTTCCTGCATCTCCTGCACTGTGGTGGTTTCTTTACTGCTGAGTCTTAGGGGAAGCCCCGACGATTGTACATATACATTGATTCTTGTTATTCTGGGAATTTCCACTGTACCCCGTGAAACTTGAATGTTTTACTACTTACTATAGAGATCTGCTACTTTGATTATCTAGTTATTCAATTGTGTGCAACTTTATCTCATCATTCATGTTTGGAAAAACCATGAGAGATGCTTTTTATTTATTTATTTTTTGATTGAATTGAGATGATGTAACTGAGATAGATTTACATTGTTATTAAAGATTTATGACCCTTAAAAAATGTCCCCCAATTTTTAGTGCCTTCATTAAGTTATTAATTTGTCTCCTTATAAACCATCCACACACATTAAAAGTAGATGCTTGTCAAAGCAGGACTTATGAAGATTTCATATATTGAGGTTAGAACAAACAATATTATGGTAGGAAGTTTCTATAGAGAATTGATTTAATGTCAGTACTTATTATAATTTTAGCTCTGCAGTTGGACTCTTAATGCTGCATATCCCATTACATGAGCACTTTGAAATATTTTAAATCAAATATTCAGAATCAAAGAGAGGTCCAGAGGGAGAATATATCATTTAACTTTTCTTGCCTTAAGAAATATAGGACCATCATATAACACTAATATTTTTAATTCTTATGAGCACTTAGTTCTGATAAAATGTCTCTGCAGGGCATTTTAAAAAGTAGCTATTGTAACAATAAGAATAATATGGAAAGGCTTTGCAATTAAAATAGAAAGGCTTTGCAATATAGAATTCCAGAGGCCAAGTGTTATAATTTGAAATAGAGTGAAAAATAATTCATGTGTTGAAAACTGGTCTGTCTGCCAACATTTTCTTGTGAAAGGTTTAGTTGTTAATTAGAGGCATTCATGTGGCACATTCTTGGCATGCGACTTCATGGAACTGGTGAGCACCATGATGATGAGAAAATGATTTCATTTTCAATTCTTCTTTACTTAAATGTCAGGTGATCCTCATGTACCCCTTCCACTTCCAGATCAGCTTAAACAACCCATGTTTATGTTGAAATGATGGTTCCTTTATTCCTTCATCAACAGTTTTTTCTTGACTACGCCAGGTTGCAGTGCTTAATTTGCGCAATAACTGTTAGCTGGAGTGGTGTTACTTAAGAAACCCAAACTCAACTGAAGCAGTTAAGGGATTCATCTGAATTCTTTATGGTGAACACATATCTTGATTACTTTCTAAAGACTTGCCAGCAA